>OV277859.1:83582197-84832197 GCA_922989275.2 Gari tellinella
TTGTTTAGGTTTATGGATGGACTAAATCGTTTACACTGCAAAGGACAAGTCTTCGTGAAATAGACGGGCTCCGCTAAGGCTCCGTCCCGTCTATTTCACGAAGACTTGTCATAATGCAGTCTAACCTATATTTTGAGGAACTCAAGGGCCATATTGGTGCCGCTGGTTATAGATATCGGTCTTCAATTTATTGACAAAAACATTTCCAGAAAGTTTGGTGAAGATCAGATGAAAAGCGCTGTGTTTGTGAAACACAAATGCCCCCCAGCAAGCATCATTCCCAATTTGTAAAACAAAAATTCCAATTCTGTGAAAAAAATTTTTTACAAGTTGTTCCTAATATTAAAGTAAAAAATACATAAACAAGAGGGCCATGGCCCTAAATTCGCTCACCTGAGGACATTGAAGTTTGTACCTAAGTTGACTGGGCAAGACAACATTTTAATATACATGTAGCTATAAATGGAGTTATCTTCCGGACAAGAAAACATGACAAAAGTGAATTTTGTTGCCAAGCTTATGACCCTTATCCATGACACATCCTCTTATCAAGCTATTTCCATTTCCATTTCCGGTAAATGATAATTATTTCACTAGCGTTAGCAGAACTGGAGTTATTTTCCTGACAATAAAATATGACAAAGGGGAAAAACAAAATATTGCTGCCCTTGTGCATGGCATTTTCTCTCATCAGTTTCTTTCCATACATAAAATTTCATTACAATAGCATCAGTAGAACTGGAGTTGTCTTCTTGACAAGAAAATATCACAAAGGGAAATAACTCAAAAAACAATGATGTCAGAGTTATGGCCTTTGCAAATAGCACTTCCTCTCATTAGGCTCTTTCCAAATAGGCAATTTCATTTTACCCATTACCCCATAGCCTGTTTCTAGTTTTGAAAATAGGTGGCCACCTATGGCAGGTTGAAAGTAAAGCAGAATGGGTCTTAATGCACACTTTGCTTTACTTTCAAACTGCTTTAAGCTACCATCTACTAGGATATAGAAACTTATTTCGCATCTTACATTTTCATGACTGTTTAAAGGGGAATTATTTTCTTAAGTGGAGGAATAAATCAAAGGCCTAAAAATGCACATTTATGGGGTAATGGGTTAACAAAGGTCAGTATTTATTGGGGGAAAGGGTTGAATCCTGGACAACAAAAAATGACAAGACATACAGATAACTGTGACAAAACCAATATTAAACATATGTATAAATATGGCATAAGACATAATTACATAACTGTCAGTGGATCACTTCCAGATCCTGTTTCTCTAAGTATGAAGCAGACTGAACCATTTCTAAACTTTAGCAGACAACATGTTCAGTACTGTTGGCCTGATCACTGAGGTCAAGTATTATGCAAGAGTACCGTAGCATTTGCAGCTGCTGGGGGCTTACCCTTACCAGACTGAAATGATGTCTGCTAAATACCTACTGTATGTGAAAAATGTACAATTTTTTTTTTAGAAAATGTTAAGTTGGTAAATGAGTGGCAAATAGTTTGGATCCAGATTAGATGCAGCATTATGTTGCATCTGATCTGGATCCAAACTGTTTGCAAATATTGGCTATTTGCCCATAGTATATTAAGGGTAACTCGGGTAAATACAGTTCTGCTTAAATCAAAAATACTGTGAAACCTGCCTAGAGCAGCACTTAAACTGTGCAGGGTGGTGTCAAATGTGACCCTAGGGATTTCATTTTAACAAACTATAGAGGGATCCACCAGGAGATTCTACTGTACAAATATCAAAGCTTAGGGCCTAGTAGTTTTGGGCAAGAAGATTTTTTAAAGTTTTTTGCTTTTTTGCTTTTTCAAGCAGAGTTTGTGCTTTTTTTCCTTTCATTTGAACAACTTCTGTAGAGAAGCATCCAAGGAACATCATGAGCAGTTTGAACTCTCCCTACAATCAAGCGGGTTCAGAGGAGCTGTCGTTTGAAGTAAATGTGAACGGACAGACGGACAGATGGACAGACGTACTACGGACGGTGAGCGGTCACAATAGCTCACCTTGAGCCTTTGGCTCAGGTGAGCTAAAAATAATAAAACAAATGTGGAAAACTAGCTAACAGGTCTTTTCTGATATTTTAGCACAAATAAGTGAAATCAATTCCAAAAACTCTTCCCAAATTATTTGATTTAAAAATCTCGAATCAGACATTGCATTTTTCAAATAATGGTCAGAAAAGGCCTGCATATAAAATGTATAAACACAGTATCATAAAAATAATGTCCAGGTTGTAGTTGCTGCTCAAGTTTTATGTCCCAAATAAGTATCTGAGGCATGTCATTTCAGGTTACGACATCAGGCCCTATGCTTAAAAAACTTTTTGTTATATTGTTCTCAAGCTTTTGATTGGTAGATTTGAGCATTCTGCTCAAATATATCCAATCAGGGGCTTGAGAACAATCAAACACTTCACTCAAAAGCTTTAGAAGCATAGACACATGTTTTAAATGTTTCTTTACCCCCTAAACTACACTCACGGAATTTAAAAACTGTGCATGGTTAAAACTTATTTCAAATGAACACGTTTTCAATAAGCTCACGTAAAAACGGTTTATACAGCTTATTAAAGTGTGTAGAAGCTATTGCTTACCCATTTCGTGAAATTTAGGTAAATTTTGCGCGTCAAAAAACGTTTGTCTATTTTGGCATAAATTGGTCAGAACATGCAACACTTTTTCAACGTATACTGATTGTTTTGGCAGTAAAGCATCGGAAAAACAAGTAAGATTTGTTTTATCAACCATGACGGTTATGCAACGGCTGTCTGAAAATGCGCGTTTACGTTCAGTCAGCATATTAGAGGTTGGAATTGAAGGAAAAATGATGTTGCCGGCCGATTTGGCCTTAATCGTAACATCATGTTGCCATTATGGAGATGTATCGACAAATTGGCAAAGCTCGCGAGAACCTGCGACCAAGGATATCGCTATTAACGTAACGTCGACAAGATACGTATTTGGCCGTAACACATGTGCTTGATCGTTTTCAGTCTTCAAACTTCACGGCTAGAAACCTTCGAGGAGTTCGTCTAATCAGCGGGAGGACAGAGCTGAAAAGATTACGCTAATTTTAAATCCGTTCTTGACGTCCTACCGTTCTGACGTCAAACCCGCCATATTGTCTTAAAGGCATGGAATCGCTCTCCAACACGTTGACTGGCCTGAAGTCTCATTGATCTCACACTAACCGAGTACGTTTTGGGTGAGATTGAATATCATTTGCGACGTCTACCGAACCAGCCATTGACTTTGGAACAACATTTTTTTTGTGGATTTTTAGCCATGGTACGAAATGATATTACTTATCAGTTTTTCGCAGCGTTGGCGAGGTATATTCGACGATGATGGCATGATTGCTTTGATGCAAACGGAGGACACATGCGTTATTAATTGTGTGGCATGGGTTTTGACCCTTAATGACAACAAGAGCTGTATGTTTCCCTAAATCGCTCACCTGGAGCCATTGATGTAAATGTAACATATCTTGGAAAGCTGAGAAATGATAACAATATGATTGTGCCAATTGCTGATTGGATGATGCTGAGTGCAAAATAGGTAAGCTTAGGGTACTGTAGTTTAAGAGAAGATTTTTTAAGATTTTTTAAGATTTTTTTAAAAAAAATCTATTTTTAGCTCCTGTGACCTAAATATGCAACAGACCGGAACCATTTGAACAATATTGGTAAAGTATACCTCTAGGAGTTACACCATGCCAAATATCAAAGCTCTAGCTATATTAGTTTCAGAGAAGTAGAGGTTTGAAGATTTCACTATTTAACTTTATGTAAATTTGTGACCCCCGGGCCACGGTCATATTTGACCCCAGGGACATTATTTGAACAATCTTGATAGAGGAACTGAAGATGATGCTTTGTGCAAAAATATCTAAGCTCAGGGTACTGTTGTTTCAGAGAATAAGATTTTTTAAGTTTTTATTGAAAAAACTCTATTTTTAGCTCCTGTGACCTAGATATGCAACGGCCCGGAACCATTTGAGCAATATTCGTAAAGTACCTAGAGAAGTTACACTATGCTAATTATTAAAGCTCTAGCCATATCAGTTTCAGAGAAGAAGAGGTTTGAAGATTTCACTATATAACTCTTTGTAAATTTGTGACCCCGGGCGGGGCCAATTTTGACCCCAGGGGCATAATTTGACCAATCTTGATAGAGGACTTGAAGATGATGCTTTGTCAAAAATATCTAAGGTCAGGGTACTATGGTTTCAGAGAAGAAGATTTTTTAAAGTTTTTATTGAAATAATCTATTTTTAGCTCCTGTGACCTAGATATGCAATGGACCGGAACTATTTGAACAATATTGGTAAAGTACCTCTAGAAGTTACACTATGCCAAATATCAAAGCTCTAGCTATATTAATTTCAAAGAAGAAGAGGTTTAAAGTTTTCACTATATAACTTTATGTAAATTTGTGACCCCCGGAGCGGGGCCATTTTAGACCCGAGGGACATAATTTGAACAATCTTGATAGAGGACCTGTAGATGATGCTATGTGCCAAATATCTCAGCTCAGGGTATTGTGGTTCCAGAGAAGATTTTTTTAAAGTTTTTATTGAAACGATCTATTTTTAGCTCCTGTGACCTATATATGCGACGGATCGGAAATATTTGAACAACTTTCAAAGAGGTCTATATAAGGATCAATCCTGCCAGGTTTGGTTAAAATCCATCCAGTAGTTTAGGAGGAGATGTCGTTTAAAGAAATTGTTGACGACGGACGGACGGACGACGACAGACACAGCACGATCAAAATAGCTCACCTTGGCACTTTGTGCCAGGTGAGCTAAAAAGGCATGGCAATACAATCATGATTGACATCACACATTAATGACTCTTATGAATCGTTAGATTGATGTTTAAACTAACACTTTAAAGGGACTCGCAACCTGATGGTGTACTTGTCAAAATAAAATAAAATACTCAAATAAAAGCAAATTTGTGGCATTATTTGGCTTCTGACATTAAAAAAATATGATCAGTCCAAAAAAAGTTTCAAGAATCGTCACCGAATCTTAGATTTTTAGATATTTTCCATCGTTTTTCTATACCGACTAGTAGACGGTATAGTTGTTGTTGTTGCTTCTCTACACGGGCTCAGACATAAACACGAGCCGAATTACGAAGTTGTATGCACTTTCGATCGCTACACATTGAAATACGTTAAATCGATCCGAGATAAACGGATAGTTCCGTGGTCCATTGGTCTAAGCGGTTTCCCCTATTTTGCCTTCTGTCCGCCAATGCCGGGCCCCGGGTTCGAATCCCACCAGAGACCAGTATTTTTTTTTATTGAAATACATTTTTTTTAAACAGAATTTCTTATCCTAAACTAATTCTTTACCATTTATATAAGCGTTTGACACATATTTACAAATTACTATTTTTAATGCACCATCTGGTTGAGAGTCGCTTTAACACAGTCAATTTATATCTGGTTTGTTATTCCTATTATTTATACATGTAATGCTATTCCTAATGCACACTTTTTAAATGCCGTGAGTATATATACAAAACAAACCAAAAATAAATAGCCCTCTTCAGTTTTACGTAAGTATGAAATATCCCTCTTGGCAGTCAATGAAATAAGCTTTGGACAAAGTTAGGACTTGCTTATACAGCTTCCAATGCAAAATGTAACATATTAAACAAATAAATACATTATAATTATCTTGAAACATTTTAAAGACACTGGTTTTTACTTTATATTTCACCTCACAGTCTTGTGCTTCTAGATAAGCAGAACAGGTGCTATACATGTTTCTATGTACACACATGTCACTTTCTATATGAAAGTCTTTCCATAAATGGGAAAGGGGAATAACTCTTGAAGTATTGCTGTAAGAATCTTGTCCATGATACTTCCACACGTCCTGCTCTTTCCATAACTGAAATAATAAAAGACAAACATGTAATATAATGACATAAAATTTATGTATAAAACTAGAAGATGGCTTTGTCTATAAATCAAATATGATGCCTCTGCTGCTATATGCAAAAATAGTTCAAATAGGTGTGATTGGTGTTGAAACCACAAACTGTTACATGTACAAAGTTTCCATGTCCAAGGGGCATAACTCTGCCAAACATTATGCAACCAAATTCAAATGTGACCTGCATGTTGGCATGATGTGCTTATAAGTTATATTTCAAATTTGCAAAATGTCAAAACATGACCCAGATAATGAAAACAAATTATTCGAAATTGTCTATTTCTAAGTGACTTAACAATTGCCAATAATTATTTAATAAGAACCAAATTTGAATTTGACCTGAATATTCTCATGATAAACCTATATTCAAACTTTGAATTCAATATGGGAAAGGGGTAACTATGCCGGGCCATTTCATGGAGGGGCCATAAAAAGCTAAATATGAAATTTGGTAAAAATTATCATCCATAAACCATTTTGAGTTGTTTGGCATGCATGGATGGACACCCGTCGCAGGGTTTCACATAATAGGTTCTGCCACGACAGGCCTATAAAACTTGATTCAAATTAATTGGACACCGTTATTGTCAAAGATGAATAAGAAAATAGTAACAATTACAGCAACAAACTTTTTCTACCATGTGACTATGACAATATGCCCCTCCTCTACTCAAATGATCAGCTCATCAGTGGAAGGTATTCAATAGCGTATGCCACAGCCCTTGGAGATCAGGAACATTGCTCAAGAGTAATCCTCGACTACACACTCCTGTGTCCAATCTCGCTTCAATGACTTTTGCTTGAATTGCTCATCCTGTAAACAGGAAAGTAAAATGTGTAGTTAAGCCATGTTCAGTGGCCTGTCAGCAAAACAGACATAGATGTCTCAAGGCAGATAACTGCTAAAGCAATAGTAATGAAGGAACCTCCAAAATATGGCAAAGTATGATGAAGTATAGCAGTAAGCTCCTACAAATAGCTTTATCTTTACTTTCAGCCTGCTTTCAGTAGCCACTAGTCTGAAACAGTTTTAAAATCAAAGCAGAAAAGTAGAGATGAGATATATAGTATCGTATATGCAGTATCATTTGAGTACCGAGTATGAAGGAAACTGTTAACTTGTTCAACCCTGAAAGGAACTCAAGCTTTAATTTCACCCAGGTTTAAGCAGTAAGCTGTATTAACCCTTATTATTACCTGACTCTCTATTTAAGTGAATATTAAGCATTTTTGACTGTTTTCCGAAATATTTACCAGACTGAGGCCAGCGGGCAACAGTTGACTGTTACATAGTACTGTTACCTGCGCGAAAATGGTGCGCAAAACTTTTCTGCATCGCGGGACCAAATAAGGCGTCTTTATGATACAGATTTTTGTTTAAGGATCTAGCCTTTTGCGGAGTTGATCGGGTCATTTTTTCTCTCCCGAATAATCCCCTTAAAAGGCTATATAGTTCTAGACCTAAAATTAAGAGTAACTCCGAATAAAAGTGACAAACCGCTTGCAGATCTAACGTCTTCCTTTTTTTAAACACATTTTGACGTTACAAAAATAATGACGTCATATTATACATGACGTAATTTCGACAAAGTGTCAATCAATTTCAGTCAATAAGAAACAATAATAATTCAATCGTAATTGAAAATATGAATATATTAGACATCTTTTTTACAAAACAGTGATGTTCACATTCAGTTGTTGTATTGAATTGAATTAAGATTAAATATACACGTAAGATCATCTCTAGAATTTATAAATACGTGTTGTTCAAATTTTGTATAGATAGATCTAGATCTAGCCATTCATTCAGCCTGGCTTAAATAGAGAGTCAGGTAATAAATCATTTGTTTGATAGTTACTTCGGGAACAGTCAAACCATTGTCCCTCGGTAGCAGGGAAGACCTAGAGAACTGTTGCCCTCGGCCGTTGGCCTCGGGCAACAGTTCTCAAGGTCTTCCCTGCTACCTCGGGTCAATGATTTGACTGTTCCCTCATTACCTATGAAACAAATGTATACTGTGAGGGTAATATTACATCATTTGCAAACAGTGCACATCAAAATCAGAGAGCTGCAAAAGGAGATCCTATGATTAGGGTCTATAGATACAGTTGTCATAATCGAAATAATTTTGGAAAGCTGAAAAAGGTGTCCATAGGACACAGATGCCCATACCTTCAATCAGCAATTAATATTGGATATTTTTATAAAATCAAAGGCTTATAACTCTGTAAATGTTAATCAATGTTGGCATAAAATACCCAGGTACACATGTGCATGTCCATGAATTTTCGGTTACATGTACAAATACTCAAGAGTTATGCACACCACAAACTTTCTAGATAAAGACGATCTATATGCTACACCACAGGTTTCGGCGCGTAAGCTATGACCCCCCCCCCCCCCCCCCCCCCCCCTCCCTCGCTGCTACCCCACATAAATCTTTCAAAATGAGTCAAAATACATCCATATGTTCAACAAACATCCTTAACAAATGTTTCAAGAAGTTTCAAGAAGTTTCAAGAAGTTTTAAAAAAAAACATTTTTTTTCGTATCATGTATGTATACAATGAAAAGGTGGATGTGTATTCAGGGCCATCACTTCCCAACCTTGTCATTTTGTCATTTTTGGGCCGATTTTGACAAATGATGGCTTATTATTTACATTTAATAGTTCTGTTCAAAGAAAGTTAGCTCACAGCCCAAGCAAGACACGAGCACAAGTGAAGAAATAAAAAGTTCGATAGGCACCTTATATCGGAATCCTTCTGTCACCTTAATTTTTGGACTTGTTCGTTAGTCATTCTCTGATTCAGCGATTAACAAGTGCATTTGCGACCATGCATTACATCATGGTACGGGTAATTAATAGAAAATGAAATATATAATAAATACCTTTTGAATTATCGGTAAATGAGCATTTCTGTTACGAAATAAATTTCTAGATAACTTTCGTTTAGTTTCGGTTGACAAACGGATATGATATCATTGGTCGTATTCGAATCATTCAATTTGTTGTCAACGAAAACTAGGCGGAGCAAATGCTCGAAGATTTACTGATGACAACGTTTTTGACCCGACTCGAATCGAAATTGTGGTCAACGATTTGATGGTTTGACAACATTTTGTCACGGAAAACATCAAGTGGTGATTCGAATAGAACCTGTTGACAACACGTCCAACTAACGCTATGGTTGTCCTGATTCGAATACGACCGATTGAGGCGCTTGACGTTTGCGTCATTTCCTGCTTTGAAGCTGGTTCTCGGGTTCGCTAGAATGATAATAGTTTGACTGGGCAACCAGTCGTTTGTTTGGGAAAATTTTGCGTGACAGATAGTTTCCGACTAAGGGGTCTCCCCCACCATCCAGTCCCCATGCGCGTGTTCGCCGATTGCTTTGAATTTTTACCAATTATCGTCAAAGAAAACTGTTTGCTGTAAACAATGAGCCATCATCTGTCCAGATCGTCCAAGATTTGACAAAATGACAGGGTTGGGAACTTGAGGGTTGCTTCTGCAAGGCGCTTTTTCATGGCAGCCTTTACTATTTTACTTATAATTAGCAAAAAAAAATTTTTTTTTTTAAATTTCACGAAACTTCAGCCCAGTTCAGGAAATGTTCTTTTATGATGATTATTGAATGTATGGATAGATTTTAGGGTATTTTATCCACGTTTGGTGAGGGGGGGGGGGGTGGGCGGGGGGGGGGGGGGGGGGGGGGGGGGGGGGGGGGGTTATAGCAGCTAGGGGTAGTGTCATAGCCAACGGGCCGAATGCCTATGTGCTACACAGCCCCCAACTTTTGGTGGAAACAGTTCCAATTTATACAACGAGAGCACCCAAATAGGTGCTAGACGCTTGACTTTCTCATACTTGAGATGGCTACATTTTCCAAACTTAAAGAATGTGTATGGGTGTTTAATACTTTCTTGACCATAGAAGTTTGTAAGCAACAATATCTCAAACATGCTTGCATCTACATGTGTTTACTACATGTATACTGGTAGCCATATTATATGGCTACCAGTATACATGTAGTAAACCACATGTAGATGCAAGCATTTTATGATATTAGAGGAAATAATAATACCTGCCTTGTTTTTAACAAGTTTCCCTTTTGATACTAACAAGTATTCAAAGTTTCAAACGAGTAACTTTCTACATATTGCGAAATTTCATTTCAAATTTTGAGTCAAGCAAGAGCAATACTTCTGGAGTGACTTATCCCCAGGGTTATCTGTCTTGTTGTAAAGGCAGTGCCCTTTTGATACTGAACAAGTAATTCAAATTTGAAGTTAATACCTACTGTAAATGTTGAGAAACTATAATTACAAATTTCAAGTAAATAAAACAAGGAAAATCACTATGGAATCATTGGAATGACACTGCCCAGGATAACCTGTCTTGTTGTAATGAGTTGCCCTTTTGATATCAAATAAGAATTCAAACTTTTAAGTTGATACCTTTGAAAGTTACTGATGAATTTCAATTTTAAAGTTTTGAGTCAATTCCAGAGTTGCCTGCCTTGTTATAACGAGTTGCCCTTTAGATACTGAACAACTATTCGTAGTTTCAAATGGATACCTATGACAGTCATTTAGAAATGTTGTCTTACAAAATATTTTACATAAAAACTTGGCCAAAGCAGACTATGGGGTGACAACGATAGCTTGACTTTTTCAACAAGGGTCACTATGGCTCTTAATTGCTCACCTGGTATACCATGTAAACTTTACCTATAGTGACCTAGATTATGACTGGACAAGACCCACAATAAACCTTAAGAGTGTTAACAAGATTTTTTATGATTTGACCTAGTGACCTATTTTATGACCAGACACAATCCACATTTGATATTGATCTAGATTTGATGTAGGACATCATTCTGACAATATTTCAATCAGGTCTAAATAGATTTGTAATCTCCTGAAAGTTAACACTGTTTTTCGTTGATTTGAATTAGTTTTTGACCCTACATAATCCATATTTGAACTTGACACAAACATCCAAAGAGATTTGTAGCCTCTAGAGTGTTATCAAGGTTTTTGGTGATTTGACCTAGTGACCTAGTTTTTGAACTGACATGACCCACATTCATACTTGACTTAGATATCAATGGGGCAAATATTTTTGACAAAGTTTCATTAAGGTCTAATGAGATTTGTAGCCTCTAAAGTGTTAACAAAGTTTTTCCATGAGTTGACCTAGTGACCTAGTTTTGACCGGACATGACCCACATTCAAACTTGACCTAGATTTCATCAAGACAAACATTGTCATGAAGTTCTAAGAAGACCGGATGAAATTTGTAGGTGAAAGAGTGTTAACAAACCAATTGTGAACGGACAGACAGACCGACGAACATCCAGTGATCCTAAAAACTCACCTTGGCAATTCGTGCCAGGTGAGCTAAAAAGTCGAGCTAAAAATAAATATGCACCATCAGGAATATTTTGTATACCCTAACAGATTATAGTAGCTTAAAGCAGGCTGAAAGTAAAGCAAAATGCTCCTAAAGGAGCTATGTGGTTGATTTTCAACATGTTTTGAGAAACCATAGATATGTCCGTCTTCAATACTGATATAAGAAGCAATGGCTTAAAGGGTTAAGACAACGGTACAGTCCATTGGAAGTCAACATTGTAAATTATGTTAAATATAGTTGGATATAGATCTAGGTGATCTGTTTTGGCAAGGGAGAAAAAGGTTAATAAACTATGTACAAACCTGGATAAAAAGTGCACCACTACTATGGCCATTCCAAGTACAGTAATCATGTCCATAGGACCCAAAGTACGACCAGGTAGACCAATATGTACGGTCAACAAGCTGTCCCTTTAAACAAATACAACATGTAGTCAGAAAATAACTTATGGCAAGTGACTACCTCAGAATCAACTCAATTATTCCTGATACTTAGGTTGAAATTAAATCTACTCCATGGTAGGTTTTTAAATATTTTCTTAAAATAACAGACAGTGAAGGACCCTGATTAGAAGATCTACTCTTTATATGACAAGGTTACTCTCATGAATAGGTACAACACTTTTGGTTCAGTGTGTTAATAAATCTACCACAAAACCAACAAGAGCCCCGTGGGCCATATTTCACTCACCTGAGAATAGCTGAAAAAATGGAGATAATGATTTATGTCCAGGACTGACCTAGATATGTAACAGATCGGAACAATTTGAAAAAAATAGGTAAAGAATATTTAAAAGTGTCACCATACCGAATATAAAAGGGCCATATTAGTGTTAGAGAATAAGTTTGAAATTTTCTCTATATAACTCCCCCCCCCCCCCCCAGCGGGCCAATTTTGACCCCAGGGGCAGAATTTGCTCAAAATTGATAGAGGCCTGTAGGCGATGCTATGTGCCAAATATCTAAGCTCTGGCCCTTGTAGTTTCAGACAAGAAGATTTTTAAAGTTTTCATTGAAAAAAAATTCTAATTTTAGCTCCTGTGACCTAGTTATGCAACCGACCTGAACCATTTGAACAATTATGGTATAGGACATCAAGAAGTGTCCCCATTCCAAATATCAAACCTTGGCCATATTAGTTTCAGAGAAGAAGACGTTTGAAAATTTCACTATATAAGTCTATGTAAAACTGTGACCCCCAGGACGGGGCCAATTTTGACCCCAGGGGCATAATTTGAACAAACTTGATAGAGGACCTGTAGGCGATGCTATGTACCAAATATCTAAGCTCTGGTCCTTGCAGTTTTTGACAAGAAGATTTTTTCAGATTTCCTTATTTTTTCACTTTCAAGGTTGCCATCGTTTTTAATTCTTTGAACCAATTTGAAAGAGCTTGAACTAAGGAACATTTCTGTAAAGTTTGGTTGAATTCTGTCACGCAGTATAGGAGGAGATGTAATTTGAAGCAATTGTTAACGACGCCGGACACGGGGCCATCCCAATAGCTCACCTTGAGCCTTTGGCTCTATGGATCTAAACTGTTTCCAATTGTTAGACAAGCGGTACTCACAGTGGAAAAACGTTATTCTTTCCCAATAAACGCATTTGACGCTTAAACTATATTTTCCATTGCCGGGAGTCTGATCAGGATCCAAATTGTGTGCCACTCAGATGAAAAATGTAAAAAAAAAAGTTATTATTTTCTACATTTTGTGTTTTGCGTTTGCGTTTCGTTTACGTTTTCTCCACTGTAGCATAACAAGGGTTACCTCGTCAATTCCCGGGCAGTGCAAGAGCTAAACCGGTGACCGCATGCTCACCATGTGCACCACGCCCGTAAAAAGTATCCGGTTACAGAAAGTAAAACAATCCGGTAACAGAAAAAAGTGTCCGGAATCAGATGTAAGAGGACACTTTTTTGAATAGCTTTGCGGGGGGTATCTGCGTATAAGTTTTGCTGGAACATAAAAATGTAGCAGACATCACCAGTTCTGTTATGTATCTCTGTGACCTGAGGTCAGAGCTATGGTTCAGTTATATAATAGCACCTGTTCTCTAGGGTAAATTGCTATTATCATGCTGAACTGTTGTCTGCTCCAAATGTTTGTATGTGAAATATGTAAAAAATCATAAATTATGATAACTTATATTTTATAAATAGAAGAAACTATGTAAATGAGTAGCAAATAGTTTGGATCCAGATTAGATGCAGTGTAATGTGGCATCTGACCTGGATCCAAACTGTTTGCAAAATTGTTGCCTTTAGTATAAGGGTAGCTTCTTAGCCGGGAAGGTACAGTTTTTCTGTATAAACGGATCATTAGAGTTTAGACTGTCAGACTTGCATCAAGTGGCACTGGATATGGCTAGGGTTGAGTCAAATTTGACCTTAGGGTTTTGATTTTTACAATTTTATAAGTGATCTAGCAGAAGATACTATACACCAAATATCTAAGGTGTGGGAATAGTGAATGGTTTTTACAAGAAACTTGTTTAAAGTTAATAAATTTCATTAAGTAGTCCACATTTTAATTTCATTTTAACGATTTCTGTAGAGAAGCATCCAAGGAACACCCTGAGCAAGTTAATATTTCCCTCAAATTTTTCGGTTTCAGAGGAGATGTCGTTTGAAGTAAATTTGGACAGACGGATGGACAGACGGGCGAATCGCCGATCACAACATCTCATCTTGAGCCTTCGGCTTAGGTGAGCTTAAAATAACCCTAAATAGTCAAAAATAGACTGGACTTAATTGAACAATGGAATTGTCCATTGAAAGTTCCAGGGGTGAACCACACACATGTAGTTCAAACTAGTTTATGTAGTGTTTTATGCATTTTTTTCTTTTTGGGTTCAGACTTCTATTGTGACGGTCCCCTGTGGGGTTAACGGGTTGAAGACATTACCCCCAGGGCTGTCATTTCTCCAGATTTTTCATAAGTATTCGGATATGTATCCTAGCAGATTGTAGCTTAAAACAGGCTGAAAGTAAAGCAGAAGGCCCCTTAAGCAGTCATGTGTCTTCAAACAGACTATGGGGTAAAGGTACGATTAGTAAAATTGAGCCAGGAAAATTTAAATCTTAGGATTTTTATGATCAACTTATGGCAGCCCTGTACCCCAGCCCATTCATTTACACCCCTCCCCCCCCCCCTCACCACAACTGTTGGTTCAATGGGTTAAAAGATCTAGTGATAATGTTAATGTTAACTGTTAATTCAGTAAGGTTGTCAGTAAGGTTGTTAGGCACGCAGTGAAGGTTTAATTGTAGTCAAGAAGTGTATGATGGCCTAACACATTAAACCGAAGCACTTGATGAGTATAGTTGTCAATGCCATGGGCAAACAGTGTACATGTAAGCAGTACACTTGTCCTATGAAAACAGTGAAGACCCTCCAAGAGATGAGTATAGTTGTCATGAGCAAACAGTGAACATGTTAGCAGTACACTTGTCCTATGAAAACAGTGAAGACCCTCCAATAGATGAGTATAGTTGTCATGAGCAAACAGTGACATGTAAGCAGTACACTTGTCCTATGAAAACAGTGAAGACCCTCCAAGTGATGAGTATAGTTGTCATGAGCAAACAGTGTACATGTAAGCAGTACACTTGTCCTATGAAAACAGTGAAGACCCTCCAAGTGATGAGTATAGTTGTCATGAGCAAACAGTGAACATGTTAGCAGTACACTTGTCCTATGAAAACAGTGAAGACCCTCCAAGTGATGAGTATAGTTGTCATGAGCAAACAGTGAACATGTTAGCAGTACACTTGTCCTATGAAAACAGTGAAGACCCTCCAAGTGATGAGTATAGTTGTCATGAGCATACAGTGAACATGTAAGCAGAGATGAGTATAGTTGTCATGAGCAAACAGTGAAAATGTTAGCAGTACACTTGTCCTATGAAAACAGTGAAGACCCTCCAAGTGATGAGTATAGTTGGCATGAGCAAACAGTGTACATGTAAGCAGTACACTTGTCCTATGAAAACAGTGAAGACCCACCAAGAGATGAGTATAGTTGTCATGAGCAAACAGTGTACATGTAAGCAGTACACTTGTCCTATGAAAACAGTGAAGACCCTCCAAGTGATGAGTATAGTTGTCATGAGCAAACAGTGAACATGTTAGCAGTACACTTGTCCTATGAAAACAGTGAAGACCCTCCAAGTGATGAGTATAGTTGTCATGAGCAAACAGTGTACATGTAAGCAGTACACTTGTCCTATGAAAACAGTGAAGACCCTCCAAGAGATGAGTATAGTTGTCATGAGCAAACAGTGTACATGTAAGCAGTACACTTGTCCTATGAAAACAGTGAAGACCCTCCAAGTGATATAGTTGTCATGAGCAACCCCCCCCCCCCCCCCCCCCATATTGAATCTATTGATATTTCCTCTGAGATCTAAGTTATAGTTTAGTTTTATTTCAATATCAGAGAAATGGGGTATGGACACAACTTCAGAACTTGGCACAAGCACGAATATTTATCTACCTTAGTCTATTTGACCGTGAATTCTAAATCCACAAAGTGCAACGTATATGTCTGAATTTAATTGCTGCTTTATACTGTTCTTCTGTATTCTCGCCGTACTTAATGTTTAAATAATGTAAATAAACAAATTGCTTACGATACAATTTGGATCCTGGACGTCCGCCATTACAGTAGGCCTCATAAATAGGTCAGGTAGCGTATGAATACACATACGAATGCCGTATGCCATTCACCATACAGGTGCCTGTCGGAAACTAACATTTCCCCGACACACCACACATGTAAGTAGGACCCGGATGCTGACCTTTCACCCTAGTGTTTATCTTCATTCTACAGCGCCTCGGTGACGTTGACTTTTACCGTGGGCGGTGTTACCTCCCCTACGATAATTTAAAATCAAAGCTATGAAAGGACTTGCAAAGCGTTGAGTCAGTCACGTGTGTCTGTAAGAAATTTGGGGATAAATAATGGCCTGTAAAGTGTTCAGAAGCCATTTCTTTGATTCGACTTATTGACCTATTTTTAAATCCCACATAATTCATATTCCTACTGCACCTAGATTTTCTCAAGTTGATTTTTTCTCAGGTAGTTTTATGAACTTACAGACAACAAGAGGAGGGCCATGATGGCCCTGGGTCGCTCACCTGATTGAATCGGCTTGATTAACCCAACAGTTGATTCCTCTCATTTCCTCTCACTTGACCTAGTGACCTACTTAATGATCCTAAATTAACCATATTCAAAATTGACTTAGAGTTTGTCAAGACGGTCATGATAAAGATCGGGCTGAAACTTTGTTCATAAGCTTTTTCTAAGATTTGACCTAGTGACCTACTTTTTAAACCCATATTCAGACTTGATCTAGATTTTGTCAAGATGGTCATTCTGGCAAAATTGGATTGGATAAAGATTTGTCTGTAATGGTGGCTACTATATATAATGTTCATAAGCTTTTCTAAGATTTGACCGAGTGACCTACTTTTAAAACCCATGGGACCCATATTTAAACTTGATCATAACACATATTCAAACTTGACCTAGATTTTGTCAAGATGGTCATTCTGACCCAGTTTGATAAAGATTGGCCTCAAATCGTGACAACTAGAATGATCACAAGCTTTTTCTAAGATTTAACTTAGTGACCTACATTTTGACCCCAAATAAAATATTTTCAAATTTGACCTAGATGTGGTCAAAATGGTCATTCTGACCAAGGTTGATAAAGATTGGGGTCAAATAGTGGCTTCTCGAGTGTTCACAAGCTGTTTCTAAGATTTGACCTAGTGACCTACTTTTTAAACCCATATTCAGACTTGACCTAGATTTTGTCAAGATGGTCATTCTGGTATAATTTGATAAAGGTTTGTCTATAATGGTGGCTACTATAGTGTTCACCATTTATATACTTTTTGACCCCACATTAAATATTTTCAAACTTGACCTAAATTTGATCAGGATTCATTCTGACAAAGTTTGATAAAGATAGGGCTCAAATTGTGGCTACTAGAGTGTTCATAAGCTTTTTCTAAGATTTGACCTAGTGACCTACTTTTTGACCCAACATAAATCATATTTAAACTTGACCTAGATTTTGTCAAGATGGTCATTCTGGTATAATTTGATAAAGGTTTGTCTATAATGGTGGCTACTATATAGTGTTCACTATTTACATACTTTAAATATTTCAAACTTGACATAGATTTCATCATGATTAATTCTGACAAAGTTTGATAAAGATAGGGCTCAAATTGTGGCTACTTGAATTTCTAAGATTTGATCTAGTGACCTACATTTTGACCCCATATATTATATTTTCAAAATTGACCTAGATTTTCTACAGATGGTCATCCTTCAAACTGTTTTGGAAGAAAACGCCGAACGACCCAAATAAACCTTTTCTAGCACATCAATTGCAGATAACTTCGTAACAAGAATCAAACGCATTTCAAGGTCAATGTCACATGGTAAAACATTGGTAAATTGGAAAGGTCTTACCACAACAAAGATACATACATAGATATGGAAGCCCTTAGACAAACTCATTCAAATGGTATAGGCGTTTAAAGATTTTTACAAAAGTAGGTCAAAGGTCAAGGTCACAAGGGCAAAGATGTTGGCATGGTTGGAAAGGTCTCAGCAAGGAAGGCACATGCCAAGTATAAAATGCTCTTGTGTAATAGTGTAAGAGTTATAGCCAAGGTTAAGGATTTTGGTTAAAGTTCGATTAAATAGGTCAAAGGTCAAGGTCATCTGGTAAAAAAACATTGGTAGTGTTGGAAAGACATTAACACAAGAAATATATACCCAAAATATAGTAGCCCATTGGTTCAAATGTTATAGGCATTTTAATATATTTTGCAAAAGTAGGTTAATGGTCAAGGTCACATTGGCAAAAATGTTGGCATGGCCTGAAAGGTCTTGGCAAAAACAAGCCACAGACCAACTATTAAAGCCATATGTCCAGCAGTGCAAAACTTATAAGCCAGAAGGTTTTGTGACATGGACAGACAGGGCAAATCTATATGCCCCACAAATCACAGATTAATTAAAGGTGTATCCATGGGGCAATGGGTTAAGCGCCCTTTCAAGGAGAAACATTTGAGGTTATAAATGACAAATGACTGGAGCTGCAGGAATTTTCTCCATTATTTTGATCCTGCATTTAGCAACAAACTGTAAAAGAGACTGCTTATAGACACTGCATTGACCAGGATTTCTAAATACATGTACTGAAATAAATGGAAGTAGTAAGAACAAACAAACATATGTGATAATGATTTCATGTTTACTATATATACTCTTTGGAAGATTCTATGGCTTTCAACAACATCATGGTAAGAAGCATCTCTCAATAGAAAATAGTTCATACACGTGTAACAAATTCTAATGGTTGAAAAACAGTAGTAAAGCAAATACACATTCCTGACAAAAATTATATATATTACATGTACATGTAGTTAACAATGAAAGGGCTAGAAAACCCCATTCAATATATGAATACTACAAACTTAACCCCATTCAATATATGAATACCACAAATATAAGTAAGAGATCTGAGCAAAGATGTAATACATGTACATATTAAGTTTCCCTATCTTCTTCTTTTATTTTTTACATCGTGTGTATATATTTGTACAATCATTTCATCTACTCAACACTTTCAAACAAGTCACACTGTGGAGAGAGTGATCATTTATAAAACAAACACAGAAATCTGTAATGTGAAAGGACTAGTTAGTGCAGGAAAGCTGAATGCTTATTTCCCTTAACCCATTCACCAATAAATACCCCTTTTCACACCTTTATTTTATACTTTCACTGAAGAAAAAAATCCATTTTATAGACATGAATATGTACCGTAAGAAAAATTTCCTATATCCCAGTGGATGGTAGCTAAAAGCAGGCTGAAAGTAAAGCAGAATGCGCCATAAGGCGCATTCTGCTTTACTTTCAACCTGCTTTAAGTGGTCACCTGTCTTCAATACTAGAAACAGGCTATGGGGTAATGGGTTAAATACCAGTAGTCTAACAAATTTTATTACAATATATACAGTACTAATATATTGTATAAGATTAACCCCCCTCACTACCACTATGTCATCTGCTTTATACAACTGTCTACTTTTATTTCTCAATTTCAATTTTTAGTTTAACAAGAGCGGCATGCAGCACTAAATAGCTCACCTGGTACCCAGTTTTGGTCATGGTGACATCAAATTGGGCAATCAAAGTGATTTGGGGAAAAGAAGATTTGTATTTAGCTCTATTTAGCCATGTCAGGAAAACCTTAACCACCCACTGAGAGCCATGTTTTTAAGCTATCAAAATTATTTGAAGAAATCTGATAAAGGGTCACCCATGGGGCATTTAGGTAAAATTATTTCAATTCAGCTAGACAAGTAGTTTTTGACAAAAGGATAATAAGATTTTTAAAAAACAAAAATCAATTTGTTGCCATTGCAACCACAATTTCAATTGGATGACCTATGTTTGAAGAAATCTGAGAGAGTACCCTACAAGGAACACTCCTATGAAGTATTGATGAAATTGGCCCAGTGGTTACCAAAAAGATCTTTGAAGAAAAAGTTTGACGACAGACGACGGGCACAGGGCGATCACAATAGCTCACATTGGCACGTGCCAGGTGAGCTAAAAAAGCAATTTTATGAAATTGAGTATCGAGTTTGGATCCTGATCAGATGTGGCATTCTGCAGTATCTGATCAGGATTCAAACTGTTTGCAAATACTAGTAACCATTGTACTCATGACAAGGCAGTGAATGGGTTAAAGTTTAATTGTGAACGAATATAATATTGTAAGATATCATTTATACAATAATCACAGAATTCAATTCCAATCTATGACCAGGTGCCTGCTTAACTTTAATCAAGTTTTAAGTTGCCATTTGTTTGTTATACTGGCCAAAAAAAGCTTTCTTTTCAATGAAGGTAGTTTATAAGCTGGCTTTCTGTATACATATTTTAACTTCAACATTAATAAGAATATACTACATGTATACAAACCAAATACATAAGTTACATTAGTATATATCTTTTCTTTTTCAAACGCATGTTTAAGTGAATAATGAGATTCCTGGCAGAAATCAGAACTCTTAAAACAATAAACAGTTTCCATGCATATTGACCATGATAGGTGAAAAGAACAACCAAATACTGTAAAACTGGTTTTATTTGCGAGAATATAATTTACGCGTTAATTCGTGAATGTGTTGCCTCGCGTCTCTAGTTTTGAAAATAGGTGATTTCTTAAAGCAGGTTGAAAGTAAGGCAGAATGTGCATTAAGGCACATTCTGCTTTACTTTCAGCCTGCTTTAAGCTACTGCCTGCTAGATATATTGCATGATGTCGCATATTAATACAAAATCACAATACGCAAAATATAAAAAATACCTGTTTTACAGTACATAACAAACCCTATCCAATATACATGTATTTCAAAGATATTAGCATATCAATAGCTAAACAGGAAGTATACTTAGCAGGCAAGATAAAAACCTCAACAAAACAATGCTTGAAGGACAATATAATGTCTTAACAAAGAGTATACTCAATTGGCAATATCAATATCTTAAACTGTATACTCAATGGGCAATACAAATGTCTTAACACAGTATATTCAATGGGTAATACAAATGTCTTAACACAGTATATTCAATGGGTAATACAAATGTCTTAACACAGTATACTCAATGGGTAATAAAAATGTCTTAACACAGTATATTCAATGGGTAATACAAATGTCTTAACACAGTATACTCAATGGGCAATACAAATGTCTTAACACAGTATATTCAATGGGCAATACAAATGTCTTAACACAGTATACTCAATGGGTAATACAAATGTCTAAACACAATATATTCAATGGGTAATACAAATGTCTTAACACAGTATATTCAGTGGGCAATACAAATGTCTTAACACAGTATACTCAATGGGTAATACAAATGTCTTAACACAGTATACTCAATGGGTAATACAAATTTCTTAACACAGTATATTCAATGGGTAATACAAATGTCTTAACACAGTATATTCAATGGGCAATACAAAAATTAATGTCTTAAAAGCATATACAAATGTCTTAACAAAGAGTATACTCAATGGGCAAGATACATGTCTTAACAAAGAGTATACCCAATCAGCAGAATACATGTCTTAACAAAGAGTATACTAAATGGACAAGAAACATCTCCTCACAAAGAGTATACTCAATGAACATTAATTTATACAATGTAAATGTCTTCACAAAGAGTACAAATATACTCAATGGACAAGGTCAATGTCTTAAAAAGAGTATACTCAATGAGCAAGATACGAGTCTTAACAAAGAGTACATGTATACTCAATGGACAATATTTATAAGTGTCTCAACAAAGAGTATGCTTGATGGGCAATATCAATATCTTAATAAACAAAGAGTATACTCAATGGACAATATAAGTATCTTAACAAAGAGTATACACACTGAGCAATACAAATGTCTAAACAAAGTGTATACTCAATGAAGATACATTTCTTAACAAAGAGTATACTCAATGGACAAGGTAAATGTCATTAAGATTTCTATGGGAAAGACCTTATTTTATAGTTCATTAAAAGTGTCTTGATAAAAGCTTGTTAAGACGATTTTGTGTTACATGACTAGCTAGACATTGTATATATATGAATGCCCATGCAGTATTTTAATGATAATCACTCAACACAAAGCTGACAGCAGTTACAGCAGAATTTGAGTGGAATTAAATGTAACATTCCAAAGACAGTATTTTTGACGGATGTTAACTCAATGAAGAACAAATTACAATGTATGAAGAAAGATCCTTTGGGAGACTTTAGTATTACATTTGTCACATGAATTAAAGATCTCTAAACCTGAAGTTAGACTGTAACTATGATGACTATTTGAGCACAATGATATCGAATATTATTTAGAGATGAAACAAATCCCTGATGAATATAAGGGCAAGATCAAAAGCAAATTGGAAATAAGTAAACAGCTTACTTGACACTTTACCCCACAGCCCGTTTCTAGTTTTGAAGACAGGTGAGTGCTTAAAGCAGGTTGAAAGTAAAGCAGAATGTGCCTGCTTTAAGCTACCATCAGCTAGGATATAGGAAATATTTCTTTTGGTACACGTTTATGACTGTACATCATCATCAAATTGTACAAATTCTAATTATTTTCTTAAGTGGAGAATTAATTAAATGCACTCAAAGGCGCTTCTATTGACGAAAGTATACTTATATATACTTTTATAATAATACATTATTACACATAAGATTGTAAAATCATGTTTTCCTGTCCTGAAAATACTGAAACAGGATTATACAGTTATAAACGAGGACAGAAAATTTCAGAATTCTTAAATATAAAATCAGGACCAGTCCAAAATCATAACATCCTTCACAAATTACGTACAAATTGAGCAGACACACACACAACTTCATAACACAGAAAGTTTTCGTTATCATTTTCTTCCATAGCATCTAGTGCAAATCACCTACAACTTTGATATCTTGAACTCCCTTTAGTTGACCATATCAGTATTTCAAATAGAAATCAAGACTAAGCCACATTCTAACTTTGAATATAAGGATATGTGTAACTTAAGCGAGGCCAAAATAATTAAATTTAACTATAGAATTGCGAAAAAAATTGAGTTTAGTGAGTTTGAAATATTGAAATTCAACTGTATATCAAACTGATACAGCATAATTCTATAGCACTTCTGTATGAATGGCAGGTAAAAGGTAAAGGTGTGGGGTCTTATAAAGTCTGCATTTACGTAACTCATATTCTGCCGACTTTTACATTTACCTCCCTGATCATCGAGTTGAAAGTCGGCCATTTACATACGGCAAAAGTTGCAGCCATGGCACATTGACTTCTTTCCCTCTCAGGTACCCATTTAATTCACCTGGGTAAAGTGGAGCAATGTAGGGTTAATTTTTTTGCTGCGAAAAATTCCAATGATCCTGACAGGGCTCGAACCAGGAACCTCTCGCTTCCTAGGCCAGCATCCTACCACTGGACCAAGGTATATGCTTATGTTGTTGAAATAGGTTTATAAGTCGCTTGAACAGTATTTCAGTCATATGTGACTCCAGGAGACAAGTTACCAGATCAACACCTCATTTACATCGATCTTAAAATATGAGGTATTGATCTAGAAATCTGAACTCTGACCAGAATACCAGAGTTTCAAATATTCTGGATTTTAACCTTTTCAGTACTTGGACTGACATACAAATACATCATTTTATGATGGATTTATCTATCAATCAAATCACTCAAAAGATTCCACCTTTTGGCAGCCTTCTACTCTATTCTGCCTTTGGCAGCCTCTTACTATATCATGCCAGACTATGGCAGTGGTGACAAGTGGTTCTCATTCTTTCTACCGGCTGACCAAGCTGGCATGCCCTAGGGCCACATGGGGTCTTTCCTTTATGATTTTTCTGCTCTACTTTCATCTTGCTTTCAAGCAACCACCTGTATTTAACACCATTAGTGAATCCTTATTGAATTGCATTTATCAGGACAGAATACAAGTGTCATATTGATGCTTAGGTGGAGAAAGAGATAGAGATGCCCAGTGATGCTTATGCAGTAGAAAAGGTTTAACAGGTATAAGAAATGGTGCAACAAATAATGCCCAACAACATAATATTACATCTACACATGATTTTAGTCCATGGTATCAGACAAATATTTCACACTTTAAAGCAAGTATCTCCCAGTTCTCAGGAACTAGGCAATACATGTATTTGACAATGACACATTTTAGTATAATCTATTAGTTAACTCTGTAATCAGTAACTGTTAACCCATTACCCCATAGCTTGTTTCTAGTTTTGGAAAACAGGTGACCACTTTAAACAGGTTGAAAGTAAAGCGGCATATAATCTAATTGACTTTCAGTCTGCTTTAAGTTACCATCTGCTAGGATATAAAAACTATATTTTTCAAGGTATATATTCAACAGTCTTTCAGTCATATCGTGAATCCAGGAGACAAGTTGCCAGATTAACACCTTATTTTCATCCATCTAAAAATATGAGGTATTGATCTAGAGAATTGAACCCTGACCAGAATACTAGATTTACAAATAGTTTGGATATTAACCTTTTCAGTACTTTGACTGACATACAAATACATCATTTTATGATTAATTTATCCATCAGTTGAATCACTGAGAAGGTTTCACCTTTTGGCAGCCTTCTACTCTATCATGGCAGACCATGGCAGTGGTCCCCATTCTTTTCTGCCAGTTGACCATGCTGGCATATTTATGGGGTAAAGAGTTAAGTTGTGATTATAGAATAAATGTGGTGCAGAATGCTCACTATTTGAGCTATTTCAGATTCTTAAACTGCACCTATCCGTGCCGTAACAAATAATTTAACAACAGCAAATAATGTAGCACTGATAAATTTTTCATACAAACTGCATGGGATTCCTACAAACATTGTAACAATATTATAATACTTGCACTCTACCAGGGCTTCCATAAGTTGAAAAAAATTCTATTTTTTAAGCGCAATTTCTTAAAGCATCTTGAAAGTAAAGCAGAATGCGCCTCCAGGCGCATTCTAATTTACTTTCAAGATGCTTTAAGCTACAATCTGCTAGGATAAAAATCCACAGATTTCAGATCAATCCGGAGAAATGGCAGTCCTGCATTACACACAACTATGAAACAGCAATAACAAAATATCTGTCTTTAACCCATACAAAGCTAGAGCCGGATATTACATCCTATGCAAACAGTGTAGACCTATATCAAATGGCTCCTCCCTCTTTGTCATACTTTAAAATGTTTTGGAGATTATAACCGCATGAGATTCAATGTTGACTAGTAATTTATTAGAAAAAGTGTACAACTTGAAAACTTAGCATTGCAACTTAGCTGTATCAATTAAAAGACATCCCAAACAAGTAATAAATAGTTGCGAGATAGTTTTAAACACCTTCTTTGTGGTTTAACAACTGTTGATTAGGCATTATGATACCTTCTCGCCGATGTGCTTGTTCTTTTGTTTCTTCATTTACCAATTGAAAAAGAGATCATTAACCTATTACCCCATAGCCTGTTTCTAGTGTTTAATATAAGTGACCACTTAAAGCTGGTTGAGAGTAAAGCAGAATGCGCCTTAGGTGCATTCTGCTTTACTTTCAACCTGCTTTAAGTCACTATCTGCTAGTATATAAGTAATACAGTGTAGCTCCATTACTTCGCGGTCCGCTATTTCGCGAAAGCCAATATATCGCGGTCGCGGCTTGGACCCCATTTTTTCCTATATGTATACTAAAAGTCAATAAAAGCCGATTAGCGATAATTTCTGTTTCTTTCATAATTATATCTTCCTTTAACAGGTCGCTAAAATTGCGTAATCAGTGTCAATTATCACCATCTGTGGACAGCTCGTGTGTCATCCCGCTGCGTTGATTGACAGGTGCACTAACAAACAAACAATAGGCCTACTGAGTGAACTCGCGCATGCGAAGTTTCCATTATTATTTAGCAATAATTAGCAAACTAACCTGATTGAGTTATAACAATCAAAGTCGACAAATCCGTATTAATAGCAGTGGAGAGATAACCACAGACATTAAAATCAAAGTCATTTACATTTTGATACATCAATCAGACGCTTACAATCATGACTGCGATTCGTACCAGCTAACAACGTACTCAAACAATGTCGGCCACGAAATAAATTAAATTTAACCTGTGATCTGTAAATTGGTTTCATTGTTCTTTCAATTTCATATATCGCGGTTCGTTTTTTGACAATTCAACCGAGAAAATCTCATTTTATCCGCGTTCTAATCGCGATATAGGCATTAAGTGTGATTTCCACGAGTAACTGAATCTTACTGACACACGCACATTTAAATAAAAATGGCGGCCGTTGTCAAAAACGAAAGTACGCATTTGGTATAATACACATGAAAACGCTGATGCTAGATATAACAGTGCATATAAACACTTGTTTTCACAAGAAATAACAAGGTAATCAACCAAGAAACCGTGTTTATTGCATGACATTGATATGATAGAGTTTGGCAATGGAATATACAACAGAAATTAGTTCAGCTAATAATTGGGCTATATCGCGATCCGACCACATCGCGGATTTCATTTTGTGAACCCCAACTTTAGCGATATAATGGAGCTACACTGTATTTCTTATTGTACATGATCATGCCTGTATAAATTTGAACTATTTTCTTTGGTGGAGAAATTAATTAAAATGCGCTAAAAGGCGCTTCCATCAAGTACAGGGTTAATGAATCGTAAACATGCAATTGACCAAAAGAAACAAGTTGTTTTGTCTCTCGAAGAGAAAATTAAAGCAATAAAGAAACTTGATCGATGTATTCCGGCCTATAGAGTTGTAGTGGACATAGGAGTGGGTCAAGCCCAAATATAGGCGCTCAGAAAAAGCAAGAACTGATAAATGACAATGAAAACAATGCTAAACCCAGCTACAAAAGACGACGATATCAAACGGGCACTGAGGAAATCAAAGACTGGACGTTAGAATGGGTGAAAGATGATGTTGGAAGATGAATTAACCCTTTACCTGATAGCAATGTTTCTAGTATTGAAGATATGTGACTACTTAAAGCAGGTTGAAAGTAAAGCAGAATGCGCCCTTAGGCGCATTCTGCCTTACTTTCAGCCTGCTTTAAGCTATTAACTGCTAGAATAAGGAAAGTATTAAATATGACACATATTCATTACGGTATAATTTGGAACTATTTTCTTCAGCGGATGAATAAAATGAATGTGCTAAAAGTCGCTTCTATAAGGGAAAGGGTTAATCAAGTGGGCCTCTCATACAGATAAAAGCAAATAGACAAATGAAATGCACACAGTTAATGAATTTCAAATTTCAAATTTTTGAATTTTGTCATTATTTGTAAATTATCCCTAATAATCCCCCTTTTTTAACAAAACAAAAACTAGCTGAAACTTTTAATGGACAATTCCAATGTCAATACAAGTCTAGTCCATTTTTGACTATTTAGGGTGGATTTTAACTTTTACCAAATGCCAAACAGTGTAGACCCTGATCAGAGGGCTTCTTAAGGAGGCCTCTGATCAGGGTCTATACTGTTTGCGCAGGACAAGTGTACTCTTGACAAGTAATACCACAAGTTAAACACAGGTTCTTTTTCATTCTGACTTAACCCATTACCCCATTTCTAGTATTGAAGATAGGTGACCACTAAAAACAGGTTAAAAGTAAAGCAGAATGCACCTAGGAGGCATTCTGCTTTACTTTTAACCTGCTTTAAGCTACCATCTGCTTGAATGTACAGAATATTTCTGATGGTGCAAATTCATGAGTGTATAGAGTTGAACTATTTTCTTCAGTGAAGGCATTAAAATGCATATCTATGGTGTAAATTGGTCTGTTTCTAGTTTTGAAAATGGATGACCATTTAAAGCAGGTTGAAAGTAAAGCAGACTGTGCATAAAGACGCATTCTGCTTTACTTTCAGCCTGCTTTAAGCTATCAACTCTTAGGATAAAGAAACCTTTTCTTATGATACACAATCATAACTCAATAAATTGGAACTATTTTCTTCCGTAGAGGAATGAATTAGAGGCATAAAAAGGCATATTTTTGGGGTAACGGGTTAAAACAGGCCGACAATTAAAGTTTCCTTTATTCTGGCACAGTGATTGCTTGTCAATCAGGCAGCTTTACTTACTGACAATGGCTGTCCTAGCTACATTTTAGGTCTTGGCCAACTGTAACAGCTGCTACAAATGGAGCCTGACTTTCGGCCCCAGTTAACCCATTACCCCATAGCCTGTTTCTAGTAATGAAGATAGGTGACCACTTAAAGCAGGTTGAAAGTAAAGCAGAATGCGCCTAAAGGCGCATTCTGCTTTACTTTGAGCCTGCTTTAAGCTATAATCTGTTAGAATATAGCAAATATTTCTTATGATACATATACAAAACTGCATAATAGTGGACCTGTTTTCTTCAATGTAGTAATAAATTAAAGGCGTAAAAAGGCGTATAAATTGGGTAATGGGTTAACACTAGGGGTGTAACGATTCGGCGGTGTACCGATATATTGCGGTGTGAGCTGAATAATATTGCCCCGCGGTTCAGATTGAGAAAAACCGATTTTCTTTGCCTTATTTAAAAACGGTAAAAGAATGGACAAACTTACTTTTGTTTCGCGGAATTGTTTTCGAAACAACGCGTAGTAGACGCAGTCCGGTGTTTTATCCATATCCCTAGCCGGTGTAACAGTACTATTTCGTTTCCGTTTAATCTCGCTCAACGAGACGCTCTTATTAAGAAACAAGTAGCGAATCAAGGGCCTGGTTGAACAAGATTAATACAGTAAACACGATGGCAGATGCTTGTTCCATACTTACACGGTATATTGCAATATATTGCGATTCGATTTCTCCGTATTGCGATAAACTGCGATGCAGGTTTCGGCGAATCGTTACACCCCTAGTTAACACTATAGATATTAACTACAAGTATGTATCCATGGTAATTGTTGATTCATAAACACTCAATAAGACTACAACTACTCAGGTTGTAGCTTAAATAAAATTTGCATAAACGTAACAAAATATCGGTGTTCGGACTTCAGGCATGTCAATGTGACTAACTGGATTCAGAAGATGAGGTTTTTGTGTCTTCAACATATGGAGACTCGTACACAGACATTGGTGGGCATGTACACACAAGGTTCTGGTCACCATAGATATCGTCAATACGCCCAACAGTTGGCCAGAACTTGGTGGTAGGTGTCACAAAGTCCTACAATAGAGAACATTTAACACCAATAATTATCTCATGAGCATGTAAAACAAGACTATGCGTTCAATAAATACTTATGCCCCCCGTGACAAATTATATTCTGAAGTCCAAATCAGTTCAAGGTCAAGGCTAGATTGAGGTTGGGTAATATGGGTGGGTTGGTATTGGTCCAAGGCAACAACTGTATAAGTATACAAGAGGGCCTGAAGGCCCTGATATCGCAGCCTGATAGCTTTACCTTTGAATTTCACCCGTTTTATTCTAAATCCATTCAAGTTTGTCGACCTACTGTAGTATAGTAGAGTACATCAGGCAGATAACTAGAGCCTAAACAATACTGAAATAAAGCCTTTTTCTAGCATTTCAAAGTATATCAAGGGCAGGTAACTATTGCCACAATGATTACATACCAACAATAATTGCACTCCTTCCAGAACGTATAGCTACATCCTTTGTGTACAAGTATAATAAAAATCCATTGAAAACTGTAGTTGCAAGAGTGTAAACGCTGTAAAATATGGCATTTTCAGCAATTCAAAGGTAGATATCTCTTGATCTATTTGTCCGATTCCAACCATAATCACCCTTTTTCGAAATCTTATGGTCATATACAATCTGGGCAAGTTTGAGAGAGCTTGGATAAATATTGTGGCCTCTAGAGCGTAAACACTGTTAAATATATCATTTTGAGCAATTCAAAGGTAGATAACTTTTGACCTATTGATCCGATTACAACCATAATTTAACTCATCCGAAGTATTATGGTAATATACAATCTGAGTAAGTTTGAGAAAGATTGGATAAAATTTGTGACCTCTAGAGTGTAAACATCGTTAAATATGGCATTTTCAGCAATTCAAAGGTAGATAACTCTCGACCTATACGTCTGATTTCAACCATAATCAAACTCATATGAACTCTTATAGTCATTTACAATCTGAGCAGGTTTGAGATAGATTGGATAAAAATTGTGGCCTCTAGAGTGTAAACACTGTTAAATATGGCATTTTCAGCAATTTAAAGGTAGATATCTCTTGATCTATTTGTCCGATTTTAACCAAAATCGAACTCATCCAAACTCTTATGGTCATATACAATCTGGGCAAGTTTTAGAAAGATTGGATAAATACTGTGGCCTCTAGAGTGTAAACACCGTTAAATATGGCATTTTCAGCAATTCAAAGGTAGATAACTCTTGATCTATTTGTCCGATTTCAACCAAAATCAAACTCATCCGAGCTCTTATGGTCATATACAATCTGGGCAAGTTTTTAGAAAGATTGGATAAATACTGTGGCCTCTAGAGTGTAAACACTGTTAAATATGGCATTTTCAGCAGTTCAAAGGTAGATAACTCATGACCTATTTGTCCGATTTCAACCATAATCGAACTCATCCGAACTCTTATGGTAATATACCATCTGAGCAAGTTTGAGAAAGATTGGATTAATATTGTGGCCTCTAGAGTGTAAACACTAAAATTGTTGACGACGCACGACGGACGACGCACGCCGGACGCTCAAGGATTGCAAAAGCTCACCCTGAGCTAGCTCAGGTGAGCTAAAAAGCATTGAAGTCATTGTTAATCAAGAAATAGCCTATTTAAAATATTGGTTCAAGATCAATGTTGGGTGTTCTTGGTGGATTGGGAATGGTCCAAGGCAACAACTATATAAGTATCTAAGCATTTGAATAAGTGGTAATGGTGCTAGATGAAACAGTAAAATCTAGTTAACCTGTTATGGACAGACCGAAGGACGGATCAGGGTTTACACTGTTTGCATTGGACAAGTGTAATCCTCACAAGTACACTGTTTGTAATTAACGAGTATACTTGTCAATAGGGTTGAATGTGTTAACCAACGCTAATGCAGACTCAGACACAGAGGACAATAGCTCAACAGTTTTCCTATGCACTGTTAGTCATTTTGCCAGGGCTCCAGATAAGAGGGAGTAAACTGCACAAATCCATCATTTTCTCACTTATTTTAGCATCAAATCCTATGGTGTTACTACTCATTAGAATCGTCTCGAAGAGACGATTCTAATGAGTAGTGACACCATAGGGTTTAAAGCAGAAATAAAGATTTTAGTTTTTGAAATACCCCCCTTATCTGGAGCCCTGTTTTGCAATATAGTAGCAGAAAACATTCTCAAATAGTCATAAATGGACTAGATTTAATTGTAACCGGGAAGTATCCATTTAAAGTTTCAGGGGTGAATGAGTTGAGGTCGACTGATATACAGTTAAAACATGCAATTACAATATGCTATAGAAGGTCTGGGCCCCGTTTCATAAAACTTTGTATCACAAATGTTGTCCTAAGTCAGATTATAAGTCTAAATTATCATTTATTTCTCCATCTTATCCTGTCTTGTGACATCTTTTTGGAATCGTCTTGAAAAGACGATTCCAAAGAGATGTTGCAAGACAGGATTAGACAGAGAAATCAGAAATTAAATATATTTTAAAGTTTTGACTTATGACCGTTTTTGTTGTATAAATTTTTATGAAACGGGCCCCCTGAAACTGAATATACTCACAGCCGGGAATACAGCTTTATTTCTGCTGTAAGGCCTGTCCCAGTCCCCTGTCACATCTAGTTGACAGTGAGGGGCATTCTGTAACAGGAATAGATCAGGAGAAATTAGTGACATTTACCCATTACCCCATAAATACGACTTTAATTTATTATTACACTGAAGAAAATAGTTCCACATTATACATTCATGGATATGTAGCATAAGAAATATCATCTATATTCTAGCAGATGTAAGCTTAAAGCAGGCTGAAAGTAAAGCAGAATGTGCCTTAGGGCACATTCTGCTTTACTTTCAACCTGCTTTAAGTGGTCACTTCTCTTCAAAACTAGAAACAGGCTATGGGGTAATGGGTTAATAAAGTAATCACTGAAGAAATCTTGAAATCTCTTAACCTATTACCCCATAGCCTATTTCTAGATTTGAAAATGTTTGACTACTTAAAGCAGGTTGATAGTAAAGCAGAATGCGCCTTAAGCACTTTGTGCTCTGATGAGCTAAAAAAATTGTCCAACCTTGAGAGGATTATTTTTCTTGTCCATTCTGCCTGCTTCAATATCAGCAATCTCCTGTCGGATAGCTACAATATGAAAAGGAAAAGGTTACTTAGTAAACCAGCAGTTAGTATATTATAAACATACTGAGTGTTAACAAAAAGTGTATTTCATCCATTACTTTATAGAGATGCATTTCTACCCCTTAAATTTATTTCTTCACTGAAGGAAATAAATCCACTTTAAACAGTCATAAATATGTATCATAATAAATATTTTCTATAGCCTAGCAGGTGGTGGCTTAAGAAGGCTGAAAGTAAATCAGAATGTGCCTTAAGGGGCATTCTGCTTTACTTTCAATCTGCTTTAAGTTGTCAACTGTCTTCTAAACTAGAAACAGACTATGGCGTAAAGGGTTAAGACTAAGACGGATTACCTCATGAAAAATAGCTTTACAGAACAGCATAGCAAATCTACTGGTCTCAACATTTGTTTGTTAACCTTACAAATCGAAAGTATAAGAATTTTAATGGATCATTCCTGTTTCCAATTTAGTCTAGTCCATTTATGACTATTTAGGGTTGTTTTCTGCAATGTATTAAGACATAACAAACAGTGCAGACCTAGATCAGGTCTCATCCTCAAGGAGCCCTCTGATCTGGGTCTACACTGTTTGCATAGAACAAGTGTACTATTTACAGATACACTGTAAATTACAAGTATATCGGTCGATAAGAGCCAATGTGTTAAACCAAGTTTCACACCTGATATTTTTCTGCAATATATTGAAAAATGTCACAGTGCAGACCCTGATCAGAGATCTCGTCCTCAAGGAGCCCTCTGATCTGGGTTTTCATTGTTTGCATAGAACAAGTGAACTATTTTCAGATACACTGTTTGTAAATGACAAGTATATTGGTCGATAGGGGGCCAATGTGTTAACTCATTATCCCCTGAAACTTCCAATGGACAATTCCAGTTTGCAATAAAGGCTGGTCTATTTTAAAATATTTAGGGTTGTTTTTTGTAATGAATTACAAAATGACAAACAGTGAAGTCCCTGATCAGAGGGCTCCTGCAGGAGCCCTCTGATCAGGGACTTCATTGTTTGCATAGGACAAGTGTACTCTTCACAGGTACACATTTGGTAAAGGACGCATATATGCGTCACTAGGGCTGAATAAGTAAAACCAATTTTTTGACCTGATATTGACAGTATCTATCAAATTGATCAATTTACAACCAATGTTAGCTACTGATGGAGTTAACAGAGCTCCAGATAAGATGAGTATTTCAAAAACTAAAATCTTTATTTCTGCATTAAACCCTATGGTGTCACTACTCATTAGAATCGTCTCAAAGAGATGATTCTAAAGAGTAGTAACACCATAGGATTTGGTGCTATAATAGTTAAAAAATGTTGGATTTATTCAGTTTACTCCCTCTTACCTGGAGCCCTGGGAGTATACATCATTTCACCTATGACTTACCAATAAGAGCATCACAGAACCTATCCAGCTCTTCTTTGTCCTCAGACTCAGTAGGTTCCACCATCAGAGTTCCCACAACAGGCCAAGACGTGGTCGGAGCATGGAAGCCTTCAATCACAGATATAGTAATGTTTTCTACATTCAGTCTGATCTTGATTCAAGCTGTTTGTTACTCGTCATTACATTTATCCTATCAAAATATCCACTTATATGTAACTTTGAGAAAAAACAGCAGACGACAAATTTAAGCAGATAGTATTGCAGCCATGTAAAGGTTGGAGATAAATGTCTTGTTTGGGGAACAGCGGCAAGGGTTGTTGTAAGGAGGGAGTCATTGTTGGGAGGGCTGCTGTAGGGAGGGAACACTGTAGTAGTTAATTTCTGACCAGGAACCCATCACACAACTTGAAAATGATAAACTGTCCTTACCATAATCCTGAAGTCGTTTGGCTATATCAGTCACCTCTAAATTAGCTGTTTTCTTGAAGTCCCGACAGTCAATTATAAACTCATGAGCAACGAAACCTAGAAGAACAAAAGCGCCAAATTGTCACAATAAATACAAGTCACAGCAATGTGGGAAAACTCTCCCATGCCTATGGCTACATTTATAAAGGAAAGGGATAAAATGAGTTTTTTCAATGATAGGGATTTTTTTACAGATTTTGGGGGAAAATGAGAGTGGAAGTTCAACCAAATACACCACGTAAAACCCCAAGAGCTACAGATAAGGGGAGTATTTCAAAAACTAAAATCTTTATTTCTGCATTAAACCCTATGGTGTCACTACTCATTAGAATCGTCTCAAAGAGACGATTCTAATGAGTAGTAACACCATAGGATTTGGTGCTAAAAAGAGTGAGAATATGTTAGATTTGTTAAATTTACACCCTCTTATCTGGAGCCCTGACCTCAATAACCAACCTTCTTCATTTCTGTACAACGTCTTGAAGTAGCCATCTAGCCTCCTACTCATGTAGTTAGCATTCAGTATGGCCATCTCTGAAGCCTCCCTCAGACCGTTGTGTCCCATCATCTTGATGTAGGCCCAGGAGATGGGCAGAATAGCACTAGAGCCATATGGAGCCGCGGACACCACACCAAAGGCCTTAGCCTCAGGGTTTCTTGAGCCATAAGGTGGGATCACTGGGTGAGTAGGTAGATATGGGGCCAAATGCTTCTTCCTGGAATATAATATAAACTCCAGAATTCAAACCCTATACAATCTCACACCAGGATTATTGATTACTGTAAGTAATACAGTTTTCCCTCCCTACAACGACTCCCTCCTTCAAGTTTCAAGCAAGGTGACAGTAAAACAGTAAGCTTTCTATTTTACTGTCACCTTGCTTTAAGCAGTCACCTGTGGGAAAACCCCTGATAATTAATACAAATTAGTGTTCATAATATACTAAGAAAGGTACTACTGTACATACACTCCAATAGGTCCCATTCCTGGACCGCCACCTCCATGAGGGATGCAGAAAGTCTTGTGAAGGTTCAAGTGTGACACGTCTGAGCCATAGTCACCAGGACGGCAAATTCCAACCTGTAGCAACAAGTCCAAGAGTTAAATTCAATACACAAACCTGAACATATAATTGTTGAGGCCCATTTACCCAATAGCCTGTTTCTAGTCTAGAAAATAGGTGAGCAATTAAAGCAGGTTGAAAGTAGAGCAGAATGTGCCTTAAGGCGTATTCTGCTTTACTTTCAGCCTGATTTAAGCTATCATCTGCTAGGATATGGAAAATATTTCTTTTAGAACATATTCATAAATGTATACAAGAATCTAACAACCAACAGCAAATTAACCTACAGCACAGAATTCGCACACACAATACACATTTACCGACCAACTATTTGGCATAGAGTAAACATTACATGAAACAAGACAGAAAAATTGGGAAATAACAGTAACATGACTGGTTAAAAGTATATGGTCTTTACGGGCTATAGGTATAACGTTAGAATTTTCAAAAACGTAACGTATGAATGCATGACATCACTAAACCGCGGAAGGAGTGGGGTAGGGAAGAGTGTTGTAAAACGTCTCAAGTATACCACGATGAGCTTGTTCTATTTTAATAGTGACCAAACTGCGTGTCAAGTTAGAATATCCGGTTAAAAAACAAGTCTGCATGACTCGTTTTTTAACCAGATAACAACCCATTCTCGTAATATATTTTTCATATCAATCCAAAGGAATACCTGTGCATTCATGTTGGCTCCATCCAGGTACACCTGCCCTCCACTATGGTGCACACTATCACAGATTTCCCTGGAAACAGAACAACGCTTGAAACATCCCACCAACCTCACGTAGGTGGCATATAGTCTACCGCTTTTTCTTCAAGTACTGCAAAATGATTTTTTAACCAAAGATAAATGTACCATGTGTTTTTACTAGGGCTGCCTTAGAATTGCGACCAATTCCCTATTACGATGCTGACGACCGGGTATTTGAAGAAAAAAAAGACATTTTAGACAGTGTACCCTTTCAATTGAAATGAAATTTTATTTACATTTAAATTAAGACAAAAACTGATATAGTTCAAAAACAAATTTTAGAAATTGTACTTATTAAGAAGTTATTACGTCAAAAAATAATACCTGAAAAGTGCTATGTTCCAGTGTTCTCACGAAGGGGTCATTTAGGTTCATGTTGTGATCTTATCTTGCATTATACCATTGTATAGGCGAGGAATTGCTCTTTAAAATGATATAACAAACATGCATTTTTGCACTTATAAATTATTGAAGTTATTGACCAAGTATCATTACTTATTGAACAACCGTCATAGTTTATTACACATGATGAAACTATTATGAATATGACCCATATATTGTTTTCTCTAGCCTAGCAGACGGTAGCTTAAAGCAGGCTACAGGTAAAGCAGAATGTGCCTCAAGGCGCATTCTGCTTCACTTTCAACCTGCTTTAAGCAACCATCTGTTTTCTATATTGAATATAAGCTATAGGGAAAAGGATGGAAAGAGACTTAAACACATACTGGCAACAAAATCAAACAGGCCATCCTTAAGGAGTCCTCTGATCAGGATCTACACTGTTTGCATAGGACAAGTGTAATCTTCACAGATACAATGTAAATGATGAATATGCTCATCACTAAGGTTGAATGTGTTAAGCCCAAACTGACCAGTATTTTGGATAAAGAAGAAGAAGAAGGTTTAAAGACTGGTGCCAACTTGGCATCCCATCAGGATCACACTGCTGTACCTGTGTTTCAGGGGTAGACTTACCTGACTGTTTTATCAAACACACCATTAGTGGACGGATACGTGATCATTAGACACGCCAGTGTGTCATTGAACTTTTCAATCTGAAACAAAACAAATATAATCTTAGCATAAATGATTACACATGCAATTATTGACACTGACTCAACTTGTGTGGAGGGCGCATTACGTTAATCTTTCTTACTTATTGTGTTGACAGTTAGGACGATTAACAGATACCATAGAAAATATTTTCTTTATACTAGCAGATGGTAACTTAAAGTAGAATGAATGCATGGCACATTTGGCTTTACTTTTATTCTGCATTAAGTTGTCACCCGTCTTCAAAACTAGAACAAGCTTCGGGGTAAAGGGTTAAACTAAGAAGCATCGGTACCATAGCTGCTAAGTGTTTCATATCAATTGCTCCATTCTTATCCACATTGATTGGTTGAATCTTCATGCCTGCCATCTGAGCACTGGCTGGGTTCGTACCATGTGCAGATGTCGGGATAAGACAAACCTGAAACACAACAACAACTTTAGAGAACAGAATACTGTACTCCCTCTCTACAATGGCCCTACCAACGACAACTCCCTCCTTAAAACGAACCTTGTCGTTGTTCCCTAAGCGGGACAAGTATGTCTAACGCTTTTACTGCTGTAATATCGTCTGATTAAAATTGTTGTCTGCTGTTTTTTCCCAAAGTCACATATCAGAGGATAGTTTGATAATAAATATTATGATGAGTTACAAACAGCTTGAATCCAGATCGGGATTCAAGCTGTTTGCAAATGCAAGCCAAGTCTTAATTTTCCCTCTCTATAACGACTTTACCACATGAAGGTCTACAGTTGTGGCCAAGATTAAAGTTGTGTACAGACAAACAGACGAACGGACCTTCATGTAAGTTCTAATGAATGGTACCTTGTGTGACTTTTTCCTTTGATATTTTCTTCATTTTTTGTGTGGGACTAGTCCCACATGCAAAACTGGCTAAAACTTTGGAATAGAATGATCTAGAGGCTAACCATAACCCTATGTCCCACAACTGGCCAGGTTAATGTCACAAGAAATGGCCAGGTTAATGTCACCGGAGATGGCCAGGTTAAAGATTTTATGTAGTGGGACTCCCCAAAAAATGTCACACAATGTACCATTCGTGAGTACAGACAGACAGACCAAAAACAAGATGTCCCCGACTAAGTCATGCGGGGGCATAAAAATCATCTTCATTTAGAATGGTGTCTTAATTGTAACCATGAGTTTCTATCGGTTCAAATAGGGAAGAATAAGAGTTTTCTCCACTGTACCTTGCGCTGTGTTTCTTCAATAGCATGCAGGTATGCCATAATAGCCCTCAGACCGGCATATTCTCCTTGTGCACCACTGAAACATGAGAAAGATACATGGCCTGAAGTAGAATTTTTAAGTTTTCATTGTAAAAAACTAGTTTTAGCTCCTGTGACCTAGATATGCAATGGACTGGAACCATTTCAAAAAATTATTTTGGTAAAGAAAATCAAGAAGTGTCTACATACCAAATTTCAAAGCTCTTGCCATTTTAGTTTATGAGAAGATGTTTGAAAATTTCGCTATAGAACTCTTTATAAAACTGTCACCCCTGGGGCTGAACTATTATGCCCTGCATTTTTTACCCCAGGGGCATAGTTTGAACAAACATGACAGAGGACCTATAGATGATGCTATGTGGAGATTGAAACACCCCCAAGGAGTCTTTACCCATTACCCCATAACCTATTTCTAGTTTTGAAGATCAGGTGACCACTTAAAGCACATTCTGCTTTACTTTCTGCCTGCTTTTAGCTAACTACTGCTAGAATATAGAAAATATTTCTTATGGTTTATATTTATGAAGGTATAATTTGGAACTATTTTCTTCAGTGGAGGATACATTGAAAGCGTAAAAAGGCTTATTTATGGGGTAATAGGTCAATTGGTTGTTTGATAGCAGAATTTTACTGTAAAATAACCTTACCTATTTGGCTGGAATGATATCTTGTCATAGCCAGTAATCTCACAGAGATCGTGCTCAAGTTCATTAAACATTTCCTGGTAACCCTGGGCCTGCTCTACAGGGGCAAACGGGTGGAGACTGGAGAATTCCTTCCATGAAACAGGCTGAAAAAGTACATTAGGTTCAGTCATGAAATATGATCTACTTGCAAGCCAAAAGTGGTAAGCTCAAATAAATGTTAACATTTTATGCAAACACTTCCAACGCAATGGCAGTCAAAAGTGAAAATCTCAACCTGCATAGTCCTAATGCAAATAACATTTAAAATCGTGTGAAACTAAAATACACAGCCGAACAATCTTTTCTTTTTTTTCTTTTTTTTTTTTTTTAAATTCCAGCAAAACACTGAAAAATTCAAAACAAATGTAGTTTTGACTGTCCAAATTACTCAATTGAGTACTGTTAAGAGCTCTTAAGACAGGCTACTGCTTAATGAATTACTGTTAGGATATAGAAAATATTGTTTTGGTAGATGTTTATGACTGTATAAATTGGAACTATTTTCTTCAAAGGAGGAATAAACTAACTGTGGTAAAAGTCACTTCTATGGGGTAAAGGGTAAAATGATCTTGCTTCAGCTTCTTTGTCAAGGTGAGACAAACACTGATTTATTAGATATATCCATTTACAAATATTGATAAGACACATTTATGAGTAGCTCTCTGCTGACCTGGGGCCGTATCATAAAACGTTGTACGACAAAAACGGTTGTAAGTCAAAACTTTAAAATACATTTAGTTTCTGATGTCTCTATCTAATCCTGTCTTGTGACATCTCTTTGGAATCCTCTTTTCAAGAGACGATTCCAAAAAGATGTCACAAGACAGGATTAGATTGAGAAATAAATAATAATTTAGACTTTTATAATCTGACTGAGATCATTTGTCGTACAAATTTTTATGAAACAGGCCCCAGAGCACCTGCAGGATCTTACCATCATCTCTGTTGTACTGTTAAGCTTCATGGTACATGATCCTAGTGGAATCATGGAGTGTACAAGGGACAAGTCCTTATTCTCTAGCTGCTTCATGTAGCGCACAATGTTAGTCTCGGACTGGAATCTACAGAAAAATGGGAAATTCTCTCTTTAACAATATAGTCAGTCTCTTATTAAGCACCCACTCAGTAATATACTATGGATACTTCTTAAGACAAGCAAAATTCTTAAAATGCCTTTTTTTTTTTTTTACGATAAAAGAGGCATAACTATTAATGTCTGGAGCAATCTTGCTGGTTATTGAACTTTACTGAGACATTATGGTCATATACATGCTGACCAAGTTTCAAAAGGATTGGAATCAATGTTTGAGTTAGAGAGCGGACAAGAAAAAGTTCACCGACGGATGTTCTATCAAATGGTACCCTGTGTGATCTTTTCTTCACTTTTTTGTGGGACTAACCTTCAAGCAAAGCATATTATTGGAATATAGAGATTTGGAGCCTAACCCTAACCCTATGTTCCACAACTGTCCAAAATAATGTCACAAGAAATGATGAGGTTACTGTCACAAAATTTGACCAGGTTTATGATTTTACATTGTGGGACTCTTGCTAAAATAGTCTCACAAGGTACCATTCATGAGTACGGAGGGACAGACGAACAGAGCCATAAAATAATATGTCCCGTCTGAAAACGGGTGTATAAAAAGCAAATCTAAAAGTAAAGCAGAAAGCTCCTACAGGAATCTTACCTATTGAACACCTCGTGTGTAAGGAAGTCACTTGTCCGTCTAAATTTTGTGTTTTCTATACTCTGTGTGGGTTCAGATCCAAGAGATTCAGCAATATCCTCCTGCAGAAAACATACAGGGTAGCTTCAGATTAAAGCAGCTCTTCATATACAGTAAACACATGTATAAAGCAACAACTCAAAATATGATATATTTGTAGTCTTTGAAACAGATGCCAGCTTAATGCAGGACAAAAGTAATGCAGAAAGTTTTCTGCATTACTTTTGTCCAGCATTAAGCAGCCACTTGTTAACCCATTACCCCATAGTCCAAAGTAGTTCAAGGTCAAAATCACTGTTGGGTGATATATTTGGATTGGGAATGGTCCAAGGCAACAACTGTATAAATATCCAAGCTTGAGCAAGCAGTGTTGAAGCTAGACGCAACAGTAAAATTTAGTTAACCTGTTACGGACAAACGAACGGACGTATGCAGAAGACAATCACTATACGACTCCATATCTAGAGATGCTGGGGGCATAATAATACATAAATTTACAAATTTCATTAATGAAAGCAGAGGAAAAATTTAAGCGGACAACACATTTGTAGTGACTGTTAGAAAGGTTATGTCATCATAATGGCAGTAAAAGGGTTAAAAATGAAAATGTTCACTACACCCACGGTAACTTTTATTCATATTGAAGTACATATTTTACCATTGTGTTAGGTGATCCAAAAATCTCCAGCAGGTCCATCAGATCATGTCTCTCAACAGTCTCGTCCAGGGAGAGTCCAACCTGGAAAACATTACAAACAATGTTTCATCACACACAGATATTAACCCATAAATACACCTTTTTATGCCTCTTATTTTTCAAATAAGAAAATAGTTCCATTTTAGTCGATAATGAATGTGCAACACAAGTAATATTTTCTATATTCTAGCAGATGGTAGCTTAAAGCAGGCTGAAAGAAAAGCAGAATGTGCCTTAAGGCGCATTCTGCTTTACTTTCAACCTGCTTTAAGTGGTCATATATCTTAATTACTAGAAACAGGCTATGGGGTAAATTTGAGCCTAGGCTCAAATCTGACCAATCGAATGTTTGAAAACCATTGAGAACCAATCAAATGTTTGAGAACAACGTCAAGGAAAGGGCTAACACAAGTTTGACAGTTTAGATTGAAGAATTTCCAATTGCTTACATCTCCATTGCCAAAGTATCGGAGGTTGACTTCTCTGGAGAGAGCTCTCTGCATCACTTCAGCCTGGCCATTCTTGGGCTTTATCTTCAGCGTGTCAAAGAATGCCTCTGTGTAGACTTCATGGCCAGCCCTTCTTATACCTTTGGGTATACAGTGGAGAAAATGTTATTCTTTCCCGATTCAACGCAAACGCAGTGCATTACAATGGGTAAAATAACAACTTTTTGACAATTTTGAAGACTCATTTTAAAATGAGTGGCAAACAGTTTGGAGCCTGATCAGACGCAGGGTTACCCGGCGTCTGATCTGGCTCCAAACTGTTTGCAATGGAAATAATAGTATTAGCGTAAACGCATTTATTGGGAAAGAATAATGTTTTCTCCACTGTAACAAACAACATATAGTGCAGATCATAAACCCATGTGAAGGATAAATGATTAAGGCTGACTATTGCATCCAAAGTTGCTATCAAGATAGCCTTAAAGCACATTCTGCTTAACTTTCAGCCTGCTTTAAGCTACCATCTGCTAGGATATAGAAAATATTTCTTACAATATTTCTTATGGTACATATTCATGACTGTATTAAGGGGACTACTTTCTTTAGTTTTCTTTAGGCATATATATGGGGGAAAGTGTTAAGAACAGTGCACAGATTTATCAGTAGAGCTTATTTAACGAAAGCAGAACACCAAAGATATAACCTTCTTAACTCTTTCCTCCCTAAAACTTTAAATGGACAATTCCAGTTTTGATTTTTGTCTAGTCCATTTCTGACTTTTAAGAGTTGATTTTGTCAATGTTTGGCATTACTGACAAACAGTGAAGACCCTGATCAGAGGGCTCCTTTCGGAGCCCTCTGATCTGGGCCTTCACTGTTTGCACAGGACAAGTGTGCTATTCACATGTACACTGTTTGAAAAGCACGCCTATATGCGGGACTAGGGTTCAAAGAGTTAAAGAGACTCGCAACCAGATATAGCATTAAAAATAGTAATTTGTAAATATGTGACAAACGCTTATATAAACGGGTAAGAATTAGTTTAGGATAAGAAATTCTGTTTAAAAAAAAGCATTTCAATAAAAAAAAAATATTGAGCTCTGGTGGGAATCGAACCTGGGACCCGGCATGGGCGGACATAAGTCAAAATGAGGAAACCACTTGACCCACTGGGCCACAGAACTATTCATATATCTGGGATCGATTTAACATGTTTCAGTGTGAAGTGATGGTGAGTACATACAGCTACATAATTCGGCTCGGGTTTATGTCTTAGCCTGTGATCAATTTTTATAGCGTCTTTCGACACTATGGATAAAATGATGGAAAATAGCTAAAAAACTAAGATTTGAAGACATTTCTAGAGGGTGTTTTTAGACTGGTCATATTTTTCCAATGCCAGATGCACGAAAATGCTACCCTTTTGGTTATATTTGAGTATTTTCTTTTATTTTTGCAAATGCACCATCTGGTTGCGAGTCACTTTATTTGAATAACATCTGATTAACTACAAAATACCTCACCTTCAGCTAGTATAAGTGTAGCATTATGTACCCTGCGACCAATGTGTTTCAAGCCATCCTGTCCATGGTATATAGCATACATGGCAGCCATATTGGCTAACAGAGCCTGCAATGAGAGCAGCAAAATATAATTAACCCATTACCCCATAAATACGCTTTTCACCCTTTTATTTTTTCCTTCATTGAAGAAATAGTTCAAATTTATACAGTCAGGAATATGTTTCATTAAAAATATTGTCTATATTCTAGCAGATGGAAGCTTAAAGCAGGCTGAAAGTAAAGCAAAATGTGCCTTAAGGCGCATTCTGCTTTACTTTCAACCTGCTTTAAATGGTCACCTATCCTCAATCTAGAAACAGGCTATGGGTTTTTTTAATGGGTTAATTGGGGAGCGGGCATTATATAATGTTGTAAAAACTTGTAGCCCAATCCCCTGCATGTATATTATATGCAATAAATATGTTTAAACTAATGGGTTAAATGCTTATACTTGATTTATCTTTGCCACATCTTTCTTGAATTTTTTACCCATTATTCCATAAATACATGTTTTTACGCATTTACTTTTTCCTCCATTGAAGAAAACAGTTCCATTTTATACAGTCGTAAATATATATCATAAGAAATATTTTCTATATCCTAGCAGATGATAGATTAAGGCATGGTGGAAAAAGCAAAATATGCATTACCCCATAGCCTGTTTCTAGTTTTGAATACAGGCGAGTACTTAAAGCATTTCTGGGCCTATATATATATTTTCAATAAACCTGTTATGCAGATTATATTTTCTGATAAATTTGAAAACTAAAGTATGGCTAATTCAATTCCAAATGCATGGAGAGAATGCATTGGACAGTAGGTAAATCATGACTCATTAACAGATTAATTTAAACAACTAATAAGCAGTGTAAAACTCTAAATACTTAGCAGACACTGTCTAAGATAGATCATGCAGAGTACAGTGGAGAATACGTTATTCTTTCCCTTTTAAATGCAAACAAAACGTACTGCATTAAAATGTAAACAAGAGCACCGCAAGCCGGGCACATTATACGCCCGTCAAATCGATCTTAGAATGTAGTCATACCAAAACCCTATCAAGGTAAAAAACCCTATCAAGGTAAAAACAAAAGGGGAAGAACCCTGAAAGTTAGGGGTCATATGTTGACCAAGTTTCAAAAGGATGGGAATAAATTTGTTTGAGAAAGAGAGCTACAAACAAAAAATGCCCGTTTTTGACGATAAAAGGGGCATAACTCTTGAATGTCAAGGGCAATCTTGCTGGTTATGGAGCTTGACCGAGACATTATGGTCATACACATGCTGACAAAGTTTCAAAAGGATTGGAATAAATTTATTTGAGTTAGAGAGCGGACAAACTAAAATATGCCTGTTTTTGACAAAATAAGGGGCATAACTCTTGAATGTCTGGGGCAATGCTGCTGGTTATAGAACATAACCGAGACATTATGGTAATACACATGCTGACCAAGTTTCAAAACGATTGGAATAAATTTGTTTGAGTTAGAGAGCGGACAATCTAAAAAATGCCCGTTTTAGATGAAAAAAGGGGCATAACTCTTAACTGTCTGTGGCAATCTTGCTGGTTATGAAACATTACCGAGACATTATGGTCATACACATGCTGACCAAGTTTCAAAAGGCCTGAAATAAATTTGTTTGAGTTAGAGAGCGGACAAACTAAAATATGCCCGTTTTTTACACAAAAAGTGACATAACTCTTGAATGCCTGGTGCAATCCTGCTTGTTATCAAACTTGACAGAGACATTATGGTCATACACATGCTGACCAAGTTTCAAAAGGATTAAAATAAATGTGTTTGAGTTATAGAGCAGACAAACTAAAATATGCCCGTTTTTTACAAAAAAGGGGCATAACTCTTGAATGTCTGGGGCAATCCTGCTGGTTATCGAACTTGACCGAGATATTATGGTCATACACATGCTGACAAAGTTTCAAAAGGATTAAAATAAATTTGTTTGAGTTAGAGAGCGGACAAACTAAAATATGCCCGTTTTTTACGAAAAAAGGGGCATAACTCTTGAATGTCTGGGGCAATCCTGCTGGTTATCGAACTTGACCGAGATATTATGGTCATACACATGCTGACAAAGTTTGAAAAGGATTAAAAAACATTTGTTTGAGTTAGAGAGCGGACAAACTAATATGCCCGTTTTTGACAAAAAAGGGGCATAACTCTTGAATGTCTGGGTCAATCTTGCTGGTTATCGAACTTGACCGAGATATTATGGCCATACACATTCTGACCAAGTTTCAAAAGGATTAGACTAAATTTGCTTGAGTTAGAGAGCGGACATGAAAAAGTTAACGGACCGGACAGACGGACGGACGGACGGACGGACAGCGCCACGACATAATACGTCCCGTCTGAAGACGGGCGTATAAAAAAGACAACTTTTCGACAATTCTGACCATTCATGTTTATCTGAGCTGCAAACAGTTTGGAGCCTGATCAGACGCCGGGTTACCCGGCGTCTGATCAGGCTCCAAACTGTTTGCAATGGCAATAATAGTTTTAGCGTAAACGCATTTATTGGGAAAGAATAATGTATTCTCCACTGTACTACAGTCTGGAGAGAGGCTGACCTGAGCTGTACAGATGTTACTAGTGGCCTTGTCTCTCCTGATGTGCTGCTCTCTCGTCTGTAGTGCTAGTCTATACGCTTCCCTCCCTGCAGCATCCCTGTAACATACAAACTCTACACTTAAACCACTAGCACACCAACCTCAACACAAAACTCACATACTCATTATCTTATCAGGATCAAAACTGTTTGCAAAGGTCAATAAAAATAAATTTTCCACTCAAAGGATTAATACAGATTGACAGTAAAACAGAAACTCCTAAGGCGTTTTTTTTTCAGCCTTACATTAATTAACATGGTATAGGCTTTCACCTGATGAAAACAACTGTACCAAGTCTTGTAGTCTTGCTCCAGTAGTCTGTGCTGGTGTCTGCTGTGTTGCAGTGCATGAGATGGTCTGACTGAGGCTGTCACTTGAGTCATATAAAATTCTGGCCTTTACAGACTGTATAAATCAAAATTACATTTACCTAGTAACACCAATTACACGGCCAGGCATCAGTCTGGCAAACATATCCTTGGTTGCAAAGAAGCCAGCATGTGGGCCGCCATATCCGAGAGGTATACCAAACCTCTGGCTGGATCCAACAGCAACATCAAATCCAAAGGCACCAGGTGGTCGAATCACAGTAAGAGCTAGAAGGTCCGTGGCACATACTGCAAGTGTCTGTTAAAATGTACATGATACAGGTTATCAAAAGAATATGTAAAAGACAAAAGAAAAGATGACAAAATGTGTTTGGGAAACTCTATGCTACCTGATATGACCATTACCTCTAAATGACCTTGACACAACTTGTACTGAGCTCAATAACTTCTTGAGTTGAGTACACATGCTAAATATGAAGTCTGTATCAGATGTTATTCCAATTTTATGGCTAATGTTCATTTCAGCCCTTTTGAGCACTAAATGACATTGACCTTTGTAAGACATGACCAAATTTGTACTGAGCTCAAGAACTGCTTGAGTTCAGAACACATGCCAAATGTGAATTCTCTTTCGCATGTAGTTCTAAAGTTATGGCCAATGTAAAGTTCCATCTATTTGACCTTGAAATGAGCACTAAATAAAAAACCTCGACCTTTGTAGGACATGATCTAAGTTGTACTGACCTCAAGTTCTTCATAAGTTGAGTACAAATGTCAAATATGAAGTCTTTATCACATGTTGTTCTAAAGTTATGGCCAATGTAAAATCCAGTCTAAATGACCTTGGCCTTTGTTTGACATGACCTAACTTGTACTGAGCTCAAGAACTTCTCAAGTAGAGTACACATGACAAATATGAAGCCAGTATCACATGTAATTCTAAAGTTTTGGCCAAGGTTAAAGTTGTAGAAAGACAGGCAGACAAGCAAACAAGACAAACAGACAGACAGGACACCAAGGCCACCACAAGCGGCAACATAATACACCTGCGACATACGACCAGAACCAAAATCAATAAGTGTCTTTCCTATAATTATGATGAGAAAGCTAAGTATGAAATTTGGTTTCAGTAAGGCAATAATCCAGAAGTTATCATCCGGAAACCAGTTGGAGCTGTAAATTTCTATGTATGTATGTAAAGTGGAATAACTGCAATAAAACTCATCAGACTATAACCAAATTCAGTAGGTGTCTTATCTGTGCGATGAGAAAGCTTACTATGAAAATTAGTAATAATACTTCATAGAGAACATAAGTTATTGACTGGAAACAAATGTTTTTTTTAGATCTGCCATTTTCACATGTAGTAATAGTATAGGGTTCAGCCATTAACCCTTAGCCCGCCGAATAAATTGTCGTCTGCTATATTTCTCGTCTGCTTCAAGTTTCAAAGTGCTTCAAAGTTGCTCAAAATTGCTGAAAATGTTGTCCGAGTGTCAAACAGCTTGGATCCGGATGAGACGCCGAGTTACTCGGCGTCTCATCCGGATCCAAGCTGTTTGCATATAGAGCTATAGTCGTGGGTGGCAGGCTAAGGGTTAATAGAAACTTTCCAGACATTATAAGAGGACTTTCTGTTATATGAAGCTTGGTGTAAGCCAATTTTCCCAACTACAGTGAAACCCCTCTAAACCAGACATGTGTTGCGACAACATAAATTTTCGGTTTATAGGGGTTTACGGTTTAGATGGGTTTAACTCATAGCCTGTTTCTAGTATGGAAGATAGCTGATCACTTAAAGCAGGTTGAAAGTAAAGCAGAATGCGCCTTAAGGCACATTCTGCTTTAATTTCCCTCTGCTTTAAGATATCATCTGCTAGAATTGGTACATATTGAAGAATGTATTTTCTTCAGTGAATGAATAAATCAAAGGCGTAAAAAGGCATATTTATGGTACAATGGGTTAAAATACAGAAGGGTTTGAAACGGGACCAACGTTTTTGTCCGGTTTAGAGAGACCTCCGGTATTTAGGTGTTTAGGTTTAGGCGGGTTTCACTGTACTAACCCCGTTTGCATGAGCATCATCGACAAGTCCTGTGAAGTCTTGTACGGTGCCCTCTGTGTCTGGATATTGCACAAGAACGCCACTGTAGTCTCTGTTACTGAGTTTGAGATCTTGCCAGTCACCTCGCTCTATCTCTATACCTAAAGCACTGAAAAATAAAACATAAATAACCTACAAGCAGAATGCTTTAACACATTACCCAATAAATAAGCCTTTTTACACCTCTTACTATTTCCTCCACAGATGAAAATAATTCAATTTTATATGGTTAAATGAATAAGTATCACAAAGATATTTTTGATATTCTAACAGATGGAAGCTTAAAGCAGGCTGAATGTAAAGCAGAATGCACCTTAGGGTGCATTCTGCTTTACTTTCAACCTGCTTTAAGTGGTCACCTATCTTCAATACTAGAAACAGGCTATGGGAAAAAATGGGTAAAGCTACCATCTGCTAGGAAAAAGAAAATATTTCTATTGGCACACATTCATGATTGAATGTATAAATTGAAACTGCTTTCCTTGTAAATGGAGTATTAAAACTAAAAGTGTCAAAATGCATATGTATGAAGTAATGGGTCAAAACACTTTAACCCTTTTCCCCATAGAAACACCTTTTAGCGAACAGAATTTATTCTTCCGCTGAAGAAAATAGTTCCCATTAAATCAGTCATGAATATATATTATAGGGAATCTTTTTTATATTCAAGCACATGATAGCTTAAAGCAGGCTGAAAGTAGAGCAGAATGCGCCTTATGGCGCATTCAGCTTTACTTTCAACTTGATTTAAGTAGTCACCTATTTTCAGTACTAGAAATATGCTATCAGGTAAAGGGTTAAACAATTACTGGGCATACAATCAGTGGTTTCTTTGTGACAAGTGTCACACTTATTTGAAGTGTGCACTAACCCTTGCATGTTACCAAAAGTGGTAAACAAGCTATTGGCCTTTGATAATGTTTCATTTCCTTACACCACCACATCAAACATCACATGTTTACACTGGCTGAGTACTATCAATGTACAGTTAACCCTCTCTTGACTGACACTTCACATAGCTCACAGTTTTCTGAAACCCCTGAAACTTTATTCTTTAAATGGACATTTCCAGTTTACCATTAAATTTAGTCCATATTTTAATGATTAGGATTTGATTTTTTGATTTGTTTTGATTTTACGTCGCTTTCAACAGTATTTCAGTCATATCGCGACATTCAGCTAATGACAGGTGGAGGAAAACCCCAGAAGCCTTTTATGCACTGTTTCAGGCACAAATCGGCAACTGGGTAGAACCACCGACCTACCGCAAGCCAGCTGAAAGGCTTGCCCACATGAAAAATACGAACGACCCTACTGGGATTCGAACTCACAGCGGTGAGGAGCTTAGTGCTGTAAGTCACAGTGACTATATTTAATGATTAGGAAGGTTTTTAACAATATTTTACGAAATGACAAACAGTGTAGACCCTGATCAGAGGGCTTCTTAAGGAGCCCTCTGATCAGGATCTACACTGTTTGCATAGAACAAGTGTATTCTTGATAGGTATATGATTTGTTCAAGACGAGTATACTTGTCGCTAGTGTTCAATGTGTCAAGACAGATGACAGCTTCATGTATATATACATTAAATGTTTGACTGTAGTTCTAAGTGCATCATCAGTTCTGGTACCTTGCTCTTGTTTCAACAACTCCTATACTCTGTGGATGGCATCTTCTGTCAATGAAAAATTTTCTCCGCTTGTTGTGTCTGAAAGACAGAAAAATAAACTCATCAGAATATTTAACTCTGTGCATGCTAGTGGCCGATATGTTCCACAGTGATTATTTTTGCAAACAGTTTGGATCCAGATGAGGCGCCATGTAACGCAGCGTCTCATAAGGATCAAAACTGTTTGACACTCTGACCCTGTTTGGAAAAGAAATTTTATAAAATTCTGCTTTACTTTCAGCCTGCTTTAAGCTAGCCTAATATCTGCTAAAATATAGAAAATATTTGTGATGATACATACTCATGACTGAATAAATTTGACACATTTTCTTCAGAGGTGGAATAAATTAGACACATAAAAAGGCGTATTTATGGGTTAATGGGCTAAAAGCAGTTTGACAGACAAGATCATTAATTTGTAACAAAGTGACAAGATTAACCATGTGTGACATTTTTAAGACAGGTAAGCTAATAATTTATATCCCATAAAAAATTATATATTTGCTGTTTTTCTACCCACTGATCTACAGCCCATGAACTTCAATGCTCCAATCACTTTCATTACAAATAAACTTTCAAAATACAGTAAAACCACACGTAGCACAGCAATCGATGTGCAGGTTGCTCCTATACTTTTGTAATGCACATCATAAACTCATTACCCCATAGCGTGTTTCTAATTTTGAAGACTTGTGACCACTTAAAGCAGGTTGAAAGTAAAGCAGAATGCGCCTTCAGGCGCATTCTGCTTTACTTTCAGCCTGCTTTAAGCTATTATCTGCTAAAATATAGAAAATATATCTATGATTTTTATTCGTGACAGTATAAATTGGAACTATTTTTTTCAATAGAGGAATAAATTAGAGGCATTATAAGGCGTATTTATGCCGTAACGGGTTAAGACAGTTGGACCATACTCTATGTCTACAGTTGTTTTTTTGCATATGTATGACTCAATAAAATACATGTATTCAGGTCACTTATAAAGGACAATAACTTCTTTGCATTATGAACTTTTGTTCAACTTTCTTACCATCTAAGCTTTTTGTGGCGCACACAACCTTTGCTAATCTTTGTAAGTTAATTTGATTGGACTAGAATTATAAGGCAAATCATCAAGATTCAAACAGTTTGCCACTCAAAATGAAATTGAATGTCTGGTTAATCCATTACCCCATAAATACGCCTTTTTATGCCTTTAATTAATTTCTTCACTGAAGAAAATAGTTCAAATTTATAGTCATAAAATTAATACATGTATGTATCAAAAGAAATAAATATTTTATATATTCTAGCAGTTGGTAGCTTAAAGCAGGCTGAAAGTAAAGCAGAATGTGCCTTAAGGCGCATTCTGCTTTACTTTCAACCTTCTTTAAGTAGTCACAGAGCACCAGATAAGGGTAGTTTTTCAAATACTAAAATCTTTATTTCTGAATTAAACCCTATGGTGTCACTACTCATTAGAATCGTCTCTTTGAGACGATTCTAATGAGTAGTAACACCATAGGATTTGGTTCTAAAAATAGTGAGAAAATGTTGGATTTGATGAAATAACTACCTCTTATCTGGAGCCCTGAGTCACCTTTTTTCAAAACTAGAAACAGGCTATGGGGTAATGGGTTAAATGGAAATGAAAGAGCTTTAGTCAACTTCCGGCTTTACAGCTGACAGCGTTTGAAAGATACAGAACTTATTGAGGGTTCTCAGCCAAAGGCCTAATTAGCCATTATATTACAGTGAAAACTGTGTTAACTCTTTGAACCCTAGTCACGCATATATGCGTCATTTGCAAACATCATACTTGTCATGAGTACACTTGTCCTATAATGCAAACAGTGTATACCCTGATCAGAGGGCTCCTCAAGGAGCCCTCTGATCAGGGTCTACACTGTTTGTGATTTTGACATATATTGTAAAAATCAACCCTAAAATGCCAAAATTGGACTGGACTAAATTGAAAATTAGAATTGTCCATTTCAGGTTTCAGGGAGGAAACGGTTAACTTAACCCTTTAACACATAGCCTGTTTCTAGTATTGAAGATAGATGACCACTTAAGGCAGGTCCAAAGCAAAGCAGATTGTGCCTTTAAAGGTGCATTCTGCTTAACCCATTACCCCATTTACACTTTTTTATGCCTCTAATTTATTCCTTCACTGTAGAAAATAGTTCCAATTTATACAGACATGAAAATGAAACATAAGAAATATATTTTGTAAATCCTAGCTTAAGCCTAGGATATAGAAACTATTTTCTTATGGTGCATAATAATGACTGTATGAAGTGTAACTATTTCTATCAGTGGAGGAATAAATTAAAGTCGTGAAACGGCGTCTTTAAGAAGTAATGGATTAAGTGATCACTTTCATTAAAACTAGCAACAGGCAATGGATTAACAACATAGCAGGCCTGTAGGAACAGGGGGGGCAATTTGCCAATTATAGTAAGCAAGCAAATTTTTATATATTTGTACTAAAAAAGGCCTAAAAACGCTTGTTTTTACCTAAAATTTAACGCACAAGCAAAAAAAAAAAAAAAAAAAAAGGTCAAAAGACAAAAAATCGGTGGTGCTCCCCCAATGTTGAGTGTGCCCCCCCAATCCAATTTTGCTTCCTACGGGCCTGACATAGTGCTCAATGAAGACATAAACCCATTACCCTATAGCCTGGTTCTAGTTTTGAAGACAAAAAAGTGACCACTTAAAGCAGGTTGAAAATAAAGCAGAATGCGCCTTAAGGCGCATTCTACTTTACTTTCAGCCTGCTTTAAGCGATGATCTTCTAGAATATAGAAAACATTTTTTATGATACATATTCATGACTGTATAAATTGAAACTATTTTCTTCAGTGGAGGAATAAATCAAATGTGCATAAAGGCGCTTCTATGAGGGAAAGGGTTAAAATTAGCAACGGGCCATGGATCCGAGTAGAGGGTTAAAGATTATTTTTCAGTTTAAAGCTCTCAAGCTCACATTGGTCCCATTCTAGTTGAATCAGGAAGACAATTCAAACTGTAAAAGTTCACCTATTTAATCTCAAGCCAATGATTTTGTTGTTGGTTAACTTAATTACCAATCAATATCTTTTCAGGTCAACGTTATTTATAATCCTGGATTATGTTGATATTAACTTTAAGTACAAAATTTATCACATAAAACCGACTCTGGGAGTGTTATAAAGCCATTCAATAAACTATAGTGAAATATCAATATTTGGGCTCCGGCCCTACCTGTTCGTCTATGAGCGCTGCATGGCGCTGGGCGCCAAATGACGTCATTTGCCATGGCGTTACTGTAAACAACGTCAAGTTTTGGCGGAAAATACATATGGCGGAGAGACAAAAAACTACGGATTCAGTCACTTAAAAGGGTTTTAAAGTGTTTATGTGATAAATAGGATCTAACATTCGTGCTCATTATTTATCATTCTTAATAAACTCGTTGACTAAAACAAATATAACGCTCGCCAAGGCTCGCGTCATATTGTTTTAGTCAACTCGTTTATTAAAAATGATAATTAATGAGCACTCATGTAAGATCCTTTATGTATAGCACTGAATCCTGAGGTTAACCCATTGTTTGTTAGTTACATGTATAGTGGAGAAAACAATCTTTCCAAACAAACACAGTGCAAACTTTTTGGACCCCGATCAGACGCCAAGTAACCCTGTGTCTGATGAGGCTCAGGTGAGCTAAAAAGTGCGGAAAATGATGAACTCCTAATATTTTGAGTTAACCCATTACCCCATAAATACACCTTTATATGCCTCTAATTTATTCCTTCACTGAAGAATGTAGTTCCTATTTATACAGTTATAGACATATACCGTAAGAAATAGTTTCTGTATCTTAGCAGATGGTAGCTTAAAACAGGCTGAAAGTAAAGCAGAACGTCAGAGGTCAAGGTCAAATTGAGGTTAGGTGATATGGGAGATAAGGAATGGTCCAAGACAACAACAACTGTATAAGTATCTAAGCATTCTAGTAAGTGGTGTTGATGCTAGACGAAATGGTAAAATCTAGCTTACCTCCTACACACGGACGGACAGGACAATCACTATTTGCCTCTGCATCTGTCAATGCCGGGGGCACATTAAGGCGTATTAATGGTGAAATGTGTTAAGTACACAAATCATGCCAAAATATGAAATCTTACTATGAAATCTCATTTACATGTAGTTTTAAAGTTATAGCCAAGGTGGTTATAGGCCAGGGCTCCAGATAAGGAGAGTATTTCAAAAACTAAAATCTTTATTTCTGCATTAAACCCTATGGTGTCACTACTCGTTAGAATCGTCTCTTCGAGACGATTCTAATAAGTAGTAGCACCATAGGATTTGGTGCTGAAATAAGTGAGAAAATGTTGGATTTATTCTCTTAACTCCCTCTTATCTGGAGCCCTGTATAAACTCTTCCATGGTGTAGATTTTCTGATATTAGCTTGTATAGGTTTAACAATAGGAAACGTGTACCGCCAAATTAAAATGGTAAAACATGCAGAGTTATATATGTAAATATGTTTTGTTTTTTCTTTCAGTAATAAATGTACAGTCGAACTTCGATATTTCGAACACAGTTAAATCGAACATACCCGTATCTCAAAGTTAAAACGTGGCTTAGCCACGTTTTATCTTTGAAATATGAGTATGTACGACCTAACCGAACATGAAACAATGCAGTTCATGTGTCGAACTATCGGATATTTCGAGTAATGTGAGTTCGAGATATCGAAGTTTGACTGTATGTAAATGTGTTATATGATGATGTATACTGATGTACAAATCAATAAAAGTATGTTCTGTTCTGTTACCCCAGAGACCTTTCTGCCTTGTCGTGGCTCTGGGGCTTAATTGTCATAGGGGATCTTTTCTGTTTATAAGACCGAGATTATCCCCTCTGCCAAGAGCTAAAAGGAAGGCGGGTCGGTGGTTTTGATCCCATGCGCTGCAGGCAACGAATGAGATTAGCCAAAATCATCTTCCTGAAATCATTCCCATATATATGTAATGGTGGAGCCTCTTAGTGTTTGTCTTGCCATGTTGTTTTTCTTACTTTTTCAAGTTTTTCGTTTGTTTTGATGTTTATGTATATGTAGTCGTTTCTCGGCGCCATATGGCCATTTTATGTGTCGCGGTGCAGTAAAACCAACTCCATCAATCTGTTCTGTTAAAGTTGTAACATAGTTATTCACTAGCTGAACAAACAGCACAAGTTGGTCATTGACATGGCATACAACTACAATGACATGCCAATTACACACAATGCATGGACGAAATGTTTTGAAAAATGATATAATATGGCCAGTCCTGAAACAAGGTTGATATGTCAAAACAACCCTGGTTTTAACATCTTTCAAACAGCATGTTTGACAACATATCAAATGACAACTTCAGTGCTCCCTCCCTACAACAGCGCTCCCAACATTGACTCCCTCCTTTAAGATCTGATCTGACTCCAAACTGTTTGCAATGGAAATAATAGTTTTAGCGTAAATGCGTTTATTGAGAAAGAATAACGGTTTCTCTACTGTACCGTACATGGAACAGCAGTTGAGTATTCAGTATTTTTAGATCATTTCACCTTAACCATGATTACCCCATAGCCTATTTCTTAGTATTGTTGTAGATTGTGACTACTTAAAGAAGGTTGAAAGTATAGCAGAATGCGCCTAAGGCGCATTCTGCTTTACTTTCAGCCTGCTTTAAGCTATTATCTGCAAGAATATAGAAATTATTTTGTTTGATACATACTCGTGACTTTATAAATTTGAACTATTTTCTTCAATGGAGGAATAAATTGAAGACGTAAAAAGGCGTATTTATGGGGTAATGGGTTAATGTACCAAAAACCAATACGTTATATTATGTTACTCCATTGCAATCCCTCATCAGAGGAGCCCTGACTGCCTGTATTCTGCACTGGTTATTTTCATTCTAGAATTACACAGCCCATAAACTCCCCATAATATTATATTGCAAAGAGTTGTAAGGGTTGTGATAATCTATGGATAAATCAACAAGTAAAAATACCAATATCATCTACAGAGAAACTCCTCTCAACCAACACATCATGTGACACATGTCCGGTTTAGAGGTGTCTCACTGTACTTGGGTTGTAACTCGACCAGCCTTGAAAACAATCTTTTTTTAAACCCATTCATTGCCAAATTTAACTCTCTGATTTAACCCTTTCCCCCATAGAAGCGACTTTTAGCGTATTTAATTTATTCCTCCGCGAAGAAAATAGTTCCAGTTTATACCCTCATGAACAATTACCATTACAAATATTTTATATAGCCTAGCAGATTTTAGCTTAAAGCAGGCTGAAAGTAAAGCAGAATGTGCCTTAAGGCACATTCTGCTTTACTTTCAACCTGCTTTAAGTGGTCACCTGTCTTCAAAACTAGAAACATTCTATGAGGTAATGGGTTAAAACCCTAGGTAAAATACAGCCAAACCTCTATATTATGACCATTTAATTATTCTAAGTATTTTGTGTGTAAGGCAGGACTGGTGGCTGCTTCAAGCAAGGTGAAAGAGATTTCTGTTTTACTTTCACCTTGCTTTAAGCTGCTATCTGTCTTTTATACAATCAATCAGGTCTGTTTTAAGTGGTTATATTAGAAAGGTTTAAATGTATTCATGATATAGTCTGCTAAATTTTTTAATGTGCAATTTTATTTCAAATTTTTAATTTTTTGACAGACTAAAATTATTATTTATACCAGTGCCAAATAATTTGGATGCAAATCAGATGTCGCAAAAGATAGCATCATATCTGAATCCAAACTGTTTAAAATTGTTTCCAAAATGAGTGTGACAGATTGAAGTTTAATCCATTGCAACCCTAAGCAATGAGTATTCTCATCTTTTACAAACAATGTATCTGTTTAGAGTACATTGTGTTCTACGCAAAATGTTTATAAGATAGCAAGTTGGAACAGATTCAGTTCAGTGGAGTTGGAATGCTCTTAAATATCTTATATATAACTAATTCCTTGCAGGCATTATTAACTTATTTATATTATACATGTAGCTGATACTGGGCTACGATCCAAAAGTGTAACTATTTGCATGCTTAACCAGGGCTCCAGATAAGAGGGAGTAAACTGAACAAATCTAACTTTTTTCACTTATTTCAGCACCAAATCATATGGTGTTATTATTCATTAGAATTGTCTCAAATAGACAATTCTAATGAGTAGTAACACCATAGGGTTTAATAAAGAAATAAAGATTTAAGTTTTTGAAATACTCCCCTTATCTGGAGCCCTGCTGAGTTAACTACTTTTCATATGTTATTATGATAGCTTTGATGTACAGTTTCAATCTCAGCTTTCAAATCTGTATGTCAAACAGTTTGGATCCAGATCAGGCCAGACCTTTGTGAGGCCTGATCTGGACCAAAACTGTTATCAAAAGTTATTGAAAAATTCACTACCAAGGTGCAAAAAGTAATGATAAATTTCTTTCAAATAATTCCAGGGCTCCAAATAAGGGGGGTATTTCAAAAAATAAAATCTTTATTTCTGCATTGAATCCTATGGTGTCACTACTCATTAGAATTGGCTCGATTCTAATGAGTAGTAACATCATAGGATTTGGTAATTGAGTGAGAAAATGTTGGATTTGTTCAATTAACCCCTCTCTGATGAACTGGAGCCCTGGGTTATAGAGTTTTGTAAAGAAGTTATTATCAGATTTTTCTGACTTGGCCGAGTTATTTTTAGAACAGAATACTTTTTATTGGTCAATTGGTAACAGGTTAATATTGGATATATATTTGTACACTTTCCTACTTGAGAAAAGCATGATCCTTGTGCAGCACGAGACCGCTGCGCTAACTTTACTGATCTGTTATTCTTTTTCAATAAACGCATTTATGCTAAAACTATTATTCCCATTGCAAACAGGTTGGAGCCAGATCAGACACCGGGTAACCCGGGGTCTGATCAAGCTCCAACATATTTGCCACTCTGATTAAAAATATCTATAGTTAGAAATTTCTAAAAGTAAATTTCCAGTTTTTGCATTGCGTTTAAACGCAAAAGAATAATGTCTTCTATGCTGTACATTACGCACAATAAATACAGCTATCCGTATCTCTAGCTGGCTGTACGGAAATCAACGAGTACAATACTCATCCCTTTCAAAGATTTAGAATGTTCCAATCTAAAAATGAATCGGCCAATTTTAAGTCGGAAGAAAACACTAATAACCTGTACAATAACATGTTTACCTCAAACCAAAATACTTATGTCTGTCAACAGAATGGCGTGAATAACAGGAAGCCAAATATACGGGGAAAATATCAACCCTGTACCAGCTACTGTATTCTCTACTTCTATGTTATTGTCTGTATTTAAAAAATAAAGTTTTAGAGTCCTAAATATGTGCCAAACAGTTAAGATCCTGATCAGATGCCAAGCCAATCTATATTTGATTTGGATCCAAATTGTTTCTAAATTCCTGTTACATGTATGTTATGCTTTGTTGGTGAAGAGTTATAAATCAGTTTTATTAGTATAATTGCGTCATGCCTTGTTATATTTGGAAACAGTCCAATTAATATGAAAGGACAGTCAAGCCTATTTTTCACAGAAAAGTGAACCCTTTCCTTCATAGCTATCATAATCAGTAAATATATGTACCATAAAAAAAGTTTCCTATATCCTAGCAAATGGTATCTTAAAGCAGTTTGAAAGTAAAGCAGAATGTGCCCTTGGGCACATTCTGCTTTACATCCAACCTGCTTTAAATGGTCACCTGTCTTCAAAACTAGAAACAGGCTATGGGGTAAAGGGTTAAAGGCAGGTGGTTGCCCTTTTTCTAAGAAGGACAGAATAGCCACACCTTTGTTTTGCTTTTACCAGGTTGTGTCAGAGTGAGATAAAAATCTACAAATATTACTTTCTACGAAAGACTAAACCCAATACCCCATAAATATACCTGTTTATGCCTTTAACTTAATAACCAAATAAAGAAAATAAGTTCAAATTTATACAGTCATGCATTTGTACCGTAAGAAACATTTTCTATATCCTAGAAGACGGTGGCTTAACAGGCTGAAAGTAAAGCAGAATGTGCCGTAAGGCTCATTCTGCTTTACTTTTAACCTGCTGCAAGTGATCAACTATCTTAAATATTAGAAACAGGCTATGGGGTAACGAGTTAATTGGTGATGCTTAAGCAGATGACATATTAAGGATGGGTGCAGGTAAAGCAGAAAACTCCTATAGAAGTTATTTCTGCTTTACCCTCATCCTGTATAAGAGCAGTTACTTGTCCTACCCTCCGCCACCCGCCACCCAAACCCTTTCTCCCCATAGAAACACATTATCAAGCCTTAACCCATTACCCTATAACCAGTTTCTCGTATTTAATATAAGTGACCACTTAAAGCAGCTTAACCCTTTCCCACATAGCATATCTCTAGTACTGAATATAGGTGTCCTCTTGAAGCAGGTTGAAAGTAAAGCAGAATGCGCTTTAAGCGCATTCTGCTTTACTTTCAGCCTGCTTTAAGCTATCATCTGCTAGAATATAGAAAATATTTTGTATTATACATATTTATGAATGTATAAATTGGAACTATTTTCTTCAGGGCAAGAATAAACGGAATGCGCTAAAAGGCGCTTCTATGGGGGAAAGGGTTAAGGCACATTCTGCTTTACTTTCATCCTGCTTTAAGCTACCATCTGCTAGAATATAAATAAAATTTCTTCAGATACATATCCATGACTGCATAAATATGAATTAATTTCTTCATTTAAGGAATAATTTAAAGGTGTATTGTATTAATGGAGTACCCGTAATGGGTTAATCATTACCTCACAGAAATATCAGTGTTTTCAATCGTCTACCATGTTCTGATTGAGAGCAATAAGAAGTGTTTCCTGCATCCTGACATGTGGAAACTTAAAGCTGGGTGAAAGAAAAGCAGAAAGCTCATAAAGAAGCTATTTGCTTTACATTCATCTCATTTTAAGCAACTACCTGTCATAACCCGTTACCCCATAGCTGGTTTCTAGTTTTGAAGACAGGTAACCACTTAAAGACATTATCCCAGTCCATTCAATGATTCCACCCCCACCCCCTTGTTCTCACTAGGCGTGAAAGTAATTGTAAAGCATGAGAAAAGCTTGGTCTAGAGAGGCCTTTTTCAACCGGTTTGACTAACCAAACTATCAAAGACATGGTATGTGCCTCAAATGAGGCACTTCAATGATTCAATGACATTTGCACAGTTATGGCATGCTATCCATGCTTTAATTCAAACCTTTATTCAGACTAGGTGTTTTGCAGTTATGGCCATTAAATTCCTCAGAATGGCGTTTTAATTAAAGGCACTGCTGGTTATAGAACTTGATCTCCATTTCTGACAACAAACATTTTCAGAAAGTGAAGATCAGATGAAAAGCAATGTGTTTGTGAAACATAAATGCCCCCAGCCAGTATCATGTACGGTAATGTAATGCTTATTTGCAAAGTAGGTCAAAAATCAAGGTAGCACAGTAAACAGGAGCTGTCACTGTAAGATGACAATGCCCTCCAAATGATGCTCTGACTTATTATTTTATATATTATATTACAATTTATATAATTCCTGTACAGTTTGGTTGAAATCTGTTCAGCGGTACAGGAGGAGATGTCATTTGAAGCAATTGTTAATGACGATGGACGATGCACGATGACTGACACAGGGCCATCCAAATAGCTTACCTTGAGCCTTTGGCTCAGGTGAGCTTACATTAGCTAAGAGGGAAAGGGTTAAGAAATGGGCCTAATACCTGCAGTGATAATTTTACCTTTGCATCCAGATTCCTATACTCATTAAAATTGCCAGGGACTCATTATTTGAAAAGTTGTGAGTCCCAAGGACCCATAGCTTTTCTGGCCTTTATTAACCCATTACTCCATATTACACAATTTTATGCCATTAATGTATTCTTAGAATCCACTGAAGTGAATAGTTCGACTTATATAATATGCAACATCAGAAATACTTTCTATATCCTAGCAGATAGTAGCTTAAAGCAGGTTGAAAGTAAAGCAGAATGTGCCTGATTTAAGTGGTCACCTGCCTTTAAAACTAAAAATAAGTTGTTGGATACTGAGTAATTTTTTCACGTCATGGACTCAATGTTAGTCTCAAGGACTCATTGTATTACAGAATTTTGCATCCCGAGGACTCACTCATCTGAATTCTAAAATTATCACTGTACCTGTAGCACATGCCCATTGCTTCTGCAGCTGCTGTGGCCTCATCCAGCAAGGAGGCATTGGACACTGTCAACCCCGTCATGTCCGACACCATGGTCTGGTAGTTCAATAAAGAGTTCAGCCGACCCTGGGCTAGCTCCGCCTGGTAGGGTGTGTACTGTGTTGTCCTAGTAACAAAATCAATTATTACTCTTACTAGGAGAAGAACCTAATAAGCCAACATTGCTTTCGTTCTCATCCTAAAGTATATTTATGTATGATTATAAAATATGTACTATGTTTGAAACAAAATATCTTTAAACTAATTATTACTCTGTACTGTCATTAAAATCCAAAGAGATTTGAAGCCTCTAGATTGCGAACAAAGTTTTTTCAATGTTTTGACCTCATGACCTAGTTTTCAACCAGCCATGACTCATACTTGAAACCTGACCTGACCTAGATATCAATTAGGCAAACATTCTGACCAAGTTGCATTAAAATCCAAAGAGATTTGAAGCCTCTAGAGTGTAAACAAGGTTTTTCTATGATTTGACCTAGTGACCTAGCTTTTGACCTGACATGACCGCATTTCGAATTTGGCCTAGATTTCTTCAAGACAAACATTGTCATCAAGTTTCATAAAGATCAGATGAAATGTGTAGCCGCTAGAGTGTTAACAAACCAATTGTGTACGGACAGACGGACGGACGTCCAGCTATCCTAAAAGCTCACAACTTTGTGCCAGGTGAGCTAACGAGAGCACCGCAAACGGGTGCTGGACGCTCGACTTTCATATACTTGAGATGGCTACATTTTTGAAACTTAAAGAATGTGTATGGGTGTTTAATGCCCTATTGATCATAGAAGTTTGTAAGCAACAACAACTTTAACATACTTGGACAGCCTGCATTCCATTTAAAGTAAACTATAAGTCAAAACAAGGACAATATCTTTATATCTTTATATCTATAAACAAGAATTCTAATATATTGGAAGTTTGAAATTAATAACTTTCTACAGTTACTGAATAATTTCATATACAAATTCTTAGTCAAACAAGGGCAGTAACTCTGCAATGACAAATCCCATGGTTATCTGCCTTGTTGAAATGTGATGCCCTTTTGAAACTGAACAAGTATTCAAATTTCAAGTTAATACCTATGGTAGTTATTGAGAAATCTAATTAAATTCTAAAAAGTCAATACCAAAGGGCAATAACTATGGAAGAACAAAACCCAGGGTTACCTGCCCTCTTGTAATGAGTTGTCCTTTTGATACTTAACAAGTATTTAAAGTTTCAAGTAAATACCTATGGTAGATTCAATTGACAAGTTTTATGTAAATAAAAAAACAAGGGCAATAACTCTGGAATGGCACATCCTCGGTCACCTTTCTTGTTTGAATGAGTTGCCCTTTTGATATAACACAATTACTTAAAATTTCAAGTTAATACCTTTGACAGTTATTAAGATATTTCAATTTACAAGTTTTAAGTAAATAAAACAAGGGCAATTACTCTGGAATTACAAATCAAAGAGTAACCAACCTTGTTGTAATGAGTTGCCCTTTTGATACTAAACAAGTATTCAAAGTTACAAGTTAATATCTTTCATAGTCATTTAGATATGTTAATTTATAAATTTTACGTAAACAAAACAAGGGGAATAACTCTGAAATGACAAATCCCAGGGTTACCTGCCTTGTTGTTATGAGTTGCCCTTTTGATACTGAACAACTATTCCAAGTTTCAAAAGGATACCTTTGACAGTTATTGAGATATGTTAATTTATAATTTTTAAGTAAATAAAATAAGGGGAATAACTCTGAAATGACAAATCCCAGGGTTACCTGTCTTGTTGTTATGAGTTGCCCTTTTGATACTGAACAACTATTCCATGTTTCAAATGGATATCTTTGATAGTTATTGAGATATGTTAATTTATAATTTTTAAGTAAATAAAACAAGGAAAATAACTCTGAAATGACAAATCCCAGGGTTACCTGCCTTGTTGTTATGAGTTGCCCTTTTGATACTGAACAACTATTCCAAGTTTCAAATAGATATCTTTGATAGTTATTGAGATATGTTAATTTATAATTTTTAAGTAAATAAAACAAGGGCAATAACTCTGAAATGACAAATCCCAGGGTTACCTGCCTTGTTGTTATGAGTTGCCCTTTTGATACTGAACAACTATTCCAAGTTTCAAATAGATATCTTTGATAGTTATTGAGATATGTTAATTTATAATTTTTAAGTAAATAAAACAAGGGCAATAACTCTGAAATGACAAATCCCAGGGTTACCTGCCTTGTTGTTATGAGTTGCCCTTTTGATACTGAACAACTATTCCAAGTTTCAAATGGATATCTTTGATAGTTATTGAGATATGTTAATTTATAATTTTTAAGTAAATAAAACAAGGGCAATAACTCTGAAATGACAAATCCCAGGGTTACCTGCCTTGTTGTTATGAGTTGCCCTTTTGATACTGAACAACTATTCCAAGTTTCAAATGGATACCTTTGACAGTTATTGAGAAATGGACTCTTACAAAAACCTTAAGCAAAAAACTTAACCGACGCAGACGCTGACGCAGACGCAGACGCAGACGACAGGGTGACAACAATAGCTCGACTTTTCGAAAAAGTCGAGCTAAAAATGCATAAAAGTAACCTCTAAATGGAGCTGTCTGCATCATTTTTTTATCTTTATTGAACAGACGTGCCTAGAAATGCTATCACTGAAATCTTTCAAATCGGCCCAAACATGACTGCCTATTAGTAAGTGTAAAGTTGCCATTTTACTGTCCAAACTTCAAGTGTCACTCTCACACCGTGAACCATAGTCTGCTCCTGTTTTAACTAGACTCCTGCTTAAACTGGCATTTGCAAACAGTTTTGATCCAGACCAAAACAGATTAACTGAATATTTGATTCAAATTCAAACTCTTGGACATGTTACATAAATCTTTTGCCTGTCAAAATTAACTGATTTTTTTTTTTAAAGATGACATTTTAACTAATTCTTTGCTAGCAAGCAGCAGATACATGTGCCACAGTGATTACCTTTGCAAAAGTTTGGATCCTGATGAGACACCAAGAAATACGGTGTCTCATCAGGATCCAAACTGTTTGACAATTTGACCCTGTATTTTTGAAAATTCTATTTTTAGAACAGTAGCAGACGACAATTGATGCAGACAAAAAAAATACCCTGCCAGGGCTCCAGATAAGGGGAGTAATTCGAAAATTAAAATTCTTCATTTCTGCATTAAACCCTTTGGTGTGAATACTCATTAGAATCATCTCTTCGAGACAATTCTAATGAGTAGTGACACCATAGGATTTGATGCTGTAATAAGTGTGAAAATGTTGTATTTGTTCATGGTTTAGTCCCTCTTATCTGGAGCCCTGCCCTACATTCAAAGAGTTAAAGACAATAAATTCAGTAGCACAAAGTACTACTCGGTTTGTAATGTGTTTTACTAGTGTAGATAAATGGGAAACATCAAAGCAACATGCAATACAGATTGTCATGATAGCCAGAGCACTTTACTAATACATGTACAGTCAAACTTCAATATCTTGTTCAACTCGAAATATCCGATAGTTCGACATATGAACTGCAATATTGTATGCTCGGTTAAGTCGAACATCAACCCATATTTCAAAGTGAAAACATGTTTAAACCACGTTTTAACTTTGAGTTTGAAATACAGGTATTTTCGACAAAACAGACTTCGAGATATTGAAGTTCAACTGTAAGTTTGGATGCCCCTGTTTTGTATCCTCGTCCTAGATTTAGCCTACTTCCAGCAGAATTATATTTAGAACTTTATGTAGATAAGTAGAAAGCCTTTGGGCATGGAAGCATATAAAGAATAATGAGAAAATTAGCTGAATATGCAATGGTTGCAAGCCATGAAATGGCATATGCATCATGAAACTACAACTATAGACACTGAATGTATGGCATGTCTTTTTTAGACAGATAGTTGCTAAACCCATACCCCCATAGAAGCGCCTTTTAGCATATTCATTTCATTCATCCACTGAAGGAAATAGTTCCAATTTATACAGTCATGAATGTGTATCATAAGAAATAACTTAATGGTTGATCACTAAAAGCAGACAGAAAATAAAGCATTTAGGCATTCCTTTCAACCTGCTTTAAAAAGTGGTCTGTCTTCAAAACCAGAAACAGGCTATAGGATCAAGGGTTAAAGCAGGATGAAAGTAAAGCAGATAGCTCCTAAAAGAATTTCTGCTTTACTTTTATCCTGCTTTAAGATGCCACCTGTCTTTACCCCTTTCAATTTGTTTTCTGTTGAGTGGTTGTTTAACTGGGTTTCACTGTGTGCCTTATTATATAGGAAGAGCATTACCAACTTGAACATGTTTAGTGTGGACACAGATGTGAGGGGTTTTCTGGAAATTCTCAAATCTGAATCTACACTAGAGACGGGGTTGGTCAGTTTGGGTTTAGATCTAGTTAATACTCTAAGAGACGTGTGTACATGTATATATATATTTACTATTATTTGTTTCTGTTGTAACTTGTTCTGTTTATAGATCTATAGATGATGTATGAATTTAAAACCTTTATGGAGGGCCTCATGGGAGATTAGTCGTTCGACTAAATGAGACACCCTCGTTAAATAAAGTAATTCATTCATTCAATAAATCTTGTATAAAGTGGGCCTAATCAGGAGGAATAAATTAAAGGCATAAAAAAGTGTATTTATGGGTTAATGGGTTAACTGAACCTCTCTTATAAGCTGGAGGGTATAAGAGGGAGTAGACTGAACAATTCCAACATTTTCTCACTCATTTTAGCACCAAATAATATAGGGTTTACCACTTATTAGAATCGTCTCGTAGAGACGATTCTTATGAGTAGTGACATCATAGGGTTTTATCCAGAAATAAAGATTTTAGTTTTTGAAAATCCCCATTATCTGGAGCCCTGGAGGTGTGTCACAGTTTGAAAGTGATATGGATACTCACCAGCCAGGGTTTTCCAGCATATTACGCATGATTGTATGAGGAGTGTATGTATTGTAGTAGCCTATGCCTATGTAACTGCGGTACATCTTGTTTTTATGAGCCATGTTGTATAGTCTCTCCAATAACTGGTACTCATCTGAAATGATGCAGTGAAAAATACATAAAACACATCATTACAACCACATCCAGGCATCATGCAATTAATACAACTTGTATAATACAGTCCAAACTCGATAATTCGAACTTGCATTAGTTCAAATATACCCATATTCCAAAGTTGAAACATGGCTGAGCCACGTTTTAACTTTGAAATACAGGTATTTTCCACTTAAGGGAGACCAATCTATTTTAATTAAACATAACTAAATACCGGTTAAGTCAATTTTAGCGAGTTTGAAGTATCAATGTTGGACTGCAAATTATACATCACAAATTGCAAGTGCATCCATTACTGCAACTGAGGAAATCTGGGCTAACCTAAAGACAGGTCTACTCAAGACAACCGAGGAGGTGTGTGGCACTACAAAGCCACATCGCTGGCGGCGGGAAACATGGTGGTGGAACAATCAAGTTGATGCGGCAGTCACAGAAAAGTGGCGGGCATTCAAGGCAATGAAAGCAGGCACTGAAACTAGGGCAGCCTATGACTCAGCCAAACATGCAGCTAGGCCCACAGTGTATCATGCTCGGCACGAGGCAGAAAAGGTCATGTACGAGAACATTGACCCCAATAAATCTGATGTCTTCCGCCTTGCAAACCAGATGCGAAGAGAGAATGGTGATGTCATAGGTGAGAAGCCAGTAAGGAATGATGCTGGAGAGATGTCCTTGAGTGAGTCTGCTAAGCAGGAGGCCTGGCAAGAACACTTTTGAGTGGGACCCTGAGCACCTGACCAAGGAACCACCAGTAGAAGGTCCATCTATCCCAGTCACAATTGATATGGTGAAAAAGTCCATTTCAAAGATGAAGACAGGTAAAGCTGCAGGACCATCGGGCATTGTGGTGGAAATGATCCAAGCAGCAGGTGCTACCATGATTTGCGACCTTGTAAGGGCAATCATTCATGAAGGCAGGATCCCCTCTGACTGGGAGGAGAGTTTCATTGTCTGCATCTACAAAGGCAAGGGTGATGCTCTAGAAAGAGGTAACTACCGTGGTCTCAAACTCATAGACCAGGTCATGAAAATCTTAGAGCGAATTGTGGTCCTATTTTTATTTGTGGATAGACTCATCAGACAGTTGGTGACCATAGATGACTCCCAGTTTGGCTTTGTACCAGGCAGAGGCACTACAGACGCAATTTTTGTTGTTCGTCAGATGCAGGAAAAACACCTAGCAATGGACAAGAAGCTCTACATGGCCTTTGTAGATCTAGAGAAGGCGTTTGATCGGGTCCCTCGGAAAGTGACATGGTGGGCCATGAGAAAACTTGGTGAGGAAGAATGGATTGTCCGCCTGGTTCAAGGAATGTACGCAAATGTGCGTAGCTGTGTTCGTGTTGGAGAGGGTCATAGCAACAAGTTCGAAGTGAAAGTCGGTGTACACCAGGGCTCTGTTATCAGCCCATTGCTCTTCATCATTGTACTTGAAGCCCTCTCCCACGAGTTCCGGACGGGCGTCCCCTGGGAGGATCTCTATGCAGATGACTTAGTAATCATCACAGAGTCACTTGAGAAATGTGTCAGGAGACTTATGGTTTGGAAAGAGGCCATGGAAGAGAAAGGACTCAAATGCTGGCAAAACAAAAATCATGATCTGTGGCACTGGCATGGACCTTCTACAGAGTGTTGGCAAGTACCACTGTGCTGTTTGCCGCACAGGTGTGGGCAGAAACAGCATCTTCTGTAATGGTTGCAAACTCTGGGTCCACAAGAAATGCAGTGGTCTGAGGAGGCTGGTGGAAGATCCTGACTTAAGATGTTCCCACTGCCTGGGAACCGCTCGCCCCATTGACTGCAGGGCACAGAGAGAGGTCCAAGTTGGCCAAGACAAGCTGGAGGTGGTTCTCTCCTTTTGCTACCTTGGGGACATGTTGTCTGCAGCGAAGGCTGTGACCTCGCAACAACGGCTCGTGTTAAGTCTGCTTGGAAGAAATTCAAGGAGCTACTGCCTGTCCTCACGTCACGCCACCTCTCATACAAGACACGCGGCCGCATCTACAGCATATGCGTGCGAAGTGTTATGCTCCACGCCAGTGAAACCTGGCCTCTGACCAAGCCAATGTTCCAGCGCTTGCAGCGTAACGACAGGGCCATGATCAGACAGATTTGCAATGTCAAGCCAGAAGATGTGACCACTGTCCGTTCCAGGAAGCTGCTAACGCAACTTTGCATAGAGGACTTGAAGAGGATCTTGAGGGAAAGACGGCTTCGATGGTATGGGCACGTCGAACGCTCCACTGGAGCTATTAAGTGTGCCAGAGATATGAAAGTTGCAGGAAAGCGTGGGCCTGGGAGGCCCAAGATGTCATGGAGGGAGCTGACTGTAAGAGACCGCCAAGAATGGGGACTCGCAGCAGTTGACCCACATGATAGAAAAGTCTGGAGATCCTGTGTAAGAACCGCCATGCGTGCAGCTAGCCAGTTACCTGGATGAGAGCCCACTGTTGTGGACAATGCTCCCACCACTGCACGTTAATAAAAATCCGATGATGATAATGATGATGAAATTCAATGTATGAACACATTTGAACGCATCTTTAAGGCACATTCTGATTTACTTTCAACATGCTTAAAGTTTTCACCTGTCTTCAAAACTAGAAACAGGATATGTGGTAAAGAGTTAAAATCTCTGTAACTCATAATTTTTGGACTGACACATGTACATCTTTGGTATATTGAATCATTCTGGAATATTGATTTTCAGAGCTAATTGATGCTACAAAAATAAGTCGGAATATTATACCATAATAACCCTATAAGTATTGGTCCAGACAGACCCAGTAAACAGTGGAGACCATGATCAGGCTAGGCTAATCCAGAGGAAGCAGTCTGATCAGGGTCTACAATGTTTGCCATTCCGTCTGCGCTTTTTGGACAAATTACTGTGTGAAAATCAGAGAATTATATGTCATTGCATGAGATAGGAGTTGTCTAATAACCAGTTAGAGCCAGGCTTGCTCATCATCATGAAGTGAGCACTCACTTGTTTCTCCTAAAGCAGAATAAACCCATCCTATTTCATTTAATGACATATCATTTGATTTATCCGGTCATTAAATGATTTTGACCTTTCAAATTTATATTAATACAGTAAAACCTCATAATTACGACCACTAAAATGAAGGCAAATTGATTGTAATATAAAAGACATATGACAACTTAAAGCAAAGTCACAGTAAAACAGAAAGCTCCTTCAAGAGCTTTCTGTTTTACTGTCACCTTGCTTTAAGCAGTCACCTGTCGTTAAAACTTAGTAATTAGCACAATTTAATGGTCGTAAAAGAGAGGTTTTACTGTACTAAATTTGTCAAGTTTCACATTACATGTATGTCTGACATACAAAAAATGAAACAATTACTGCTGGGTAGCAGCCAAACAGCGCTTAGTTAATCCTACAACAAAATACTTAGAGCAGCGTTTTTGGGGGGGACCCGTTCCAAATTGAAAACAAGCTTTTTTTTCCAAAATGAGCATTTCATGGAACAATTTTTCCCCAATATGAGCCTTTTACGACTCAATTTTTTCCCAAAATCAAGTACTTTAAGCCGTTTTAGGTAGAGATGTCAACGAATACCAAAATGCTATCCGAATATTCGAAAGTTCTATCCGAATAGTATTCGGATATTCGGATTTGGAAACCATAGAAATCATTGTATGTTCGTAAGTTGCTTGAATACTATAGAGGTAATTTAGATGATACCCCGTAAAGCTTCTCTCACGGCATAATAGTGTAAGTATTCAGTCAAAGCAGACTTGAATCGATTTAAATTTTGATTTAGTGCAAGAAGATGCCTGGATATGATCTATTTGGCGTTCATTTTTGCAATGAAACCATTTTTGTTTCGAGTTACAGAGTACATGTTTACCTGCGAGTAAGCGGCATGGTGCCATGATCTGGGCCTTTTTGTAAAATTCACTCTTTGTCTTTTTCAGCAATTCACATAACAGGAATGGATCAGTTTATCAAGATTCAAGAGATTTTGAATGATTATTAAAAGCAAAGAAATGTGCGACTTTCTTTTGGCTATCTATTCTGCTTGGTCAAAACATAAAGCTGATAATTATACATGTCGTGCTTTACTGCTCTTGATTGACAGTTTCTGTATGAATAACCAATCATAAGCAAATGTTTTTCACGCCGTAACAAACTGTCTAGCAGTATGATACAATGATTGGATAATGAAAATATCATTGTTTCTTGTCAGTGTGATAAAATTACATAATCCGTGATAATAGTGTACTGTTTATTTGAAATTGCGTGGGTAGATAGCCAATTAGCGGCGCCCCCTTTACCCGCTACATAATCGGGGTCCGTGAATTATACCCTGACGTAATGGAAGTTGCAAACAAACACAAACACATTGGTATCTTTAATCGCGTATTGTTTTCTTAAGTCTAGATGGGTAAGCCAAATGTTAATGATGACAATCACATGTGCTATAGGTGTCACGCAATTATCTTACCATTGACACTTGTTGTAAAAACAAACTGTTAACGCTAACGGGGGTGCGAAAACATCGATTTAACTGGCAATGATTAATGAACGCGGAACAGTATCGAAACAATTTTGTTCTTTAAATTTTTTATTTTTTTTAAAAAACTCTATCCGAATAGTGATCTTCTATCCAAATATTCGGTGAACTATTCGAATATTCGGATATTCGAGTATTCGTTGACATCCCTAGTTTTAGGGCATATATTTCCCAATTGAAGGGGTACCAACTCATTCCCAAAGTGGTGAAAAAAACCCACTGTAGAGTGAAATAATGGCAATAAAATGGAAAAGTAAGTTGATTCAAATTTAATTGACAAGTAATATTCATTTCAACTCAAATTGGCTATATTTTATGTTTCAACTCAGAAGTTTCAAAAACAATGACTGATCACAAATTAGCCTGACTCTTCATTGTTTTGAAACAGTTTTTTTTCTTGATCCCCAGATTCAAACTCTGCATCCCATGCAGTGTTAATGGCGAAATTGCCAAGAAATCTGACATTTTGCTTTGTTTATTAGCTTGCCTAAAGAATCTTTAAGTTTCAAGTTGTGGCTAGATCTACTAGTCTATCACTAGCAGAAGACAGAATTAGAGGCGATTGCAGAGTGATATAATTATATACTTAAAGTTAAACGCAATAGAAACTGTGCATACTTCAATCCATTATATCGTATTAATTAGACTTCGGATCTGCTATTAACGTTCTAAAAAGTGACATTGACCTCACTGGCAAAAGCTGATTGTTCAGCCACTATACCAGGGGCGTGTCTGGGCTTACGTACTCACGCACGTGCGTAAAGTTAATTGACAAAGTCGAAAATTTAAAAACGCTAAAAATGCAATAAAAATCACCACCTTACCCGGGTGAGGCATAAATAATATTTTTAAAAGTGTCTTTAGTCTACTTCAAATCATACACAACGCATATAATTCACCCTCTGATAAGGTTACTCAGTTTACGAGAATGTAGATTTTATCTGGTAAAATTGCCCATAACAATTTAAGGTGTTTCGTACAACTCTAAGTATTAGTGGCAGAATTTTGACATAGATTCATGTTAGCATTGTACCTGTTTTGAATGTGCGAAACGCCCCCAGAACGCACCAGAGACTATCTAGAAATCAAAATTTCCCCAGAGGAACATGCCCCTAGTAAGAGTATGTACACTTACAGTTTAAACACATTTTATTTTCCAAATTTACATTGTATGTACACTTATTGGTGAGGTGAGGGTAGGGGTTAGAGAAAAATGACCAGAAAATAATCTATCAGAAATAAAAAAAAGATTATGCAGTTCATGTTATTTAGGAGTCGAATTCTTGCATACAAGTATGGTAGTAATTTACCTGGTTTGGATGTGAAAAGCGCACCAGAGTCCATTTAGGAAAAATTTTTCCAAAGTTGCATAATTACACTAATTTTGTTTAGCTACGCCCCTGACGTGTGCCCCAATCGTATTTTCCTTCATACAAAAGGGGAGGTCAGGAGAGCAAACAACTTTCTCTGTATTTTGATATGCATTTCAAGCACTCATTCAAAAGTGTAAATAAGTTTTGAAAATGCATGTGCATGTATGTAAAACAAGTACAATAGAAGGTAAAATCAAGGGAAAGTAAACAGACAAAAGTGAAATATTAATAGAGGGTAATGCAATTGCAGTTGGTAATATAAAAGGTGGAGGCAGGAACGTATATATACGTTCCTTGTGGAGGGGAGGAGGGGGCTAACACATGTCAGAACCGTACGGACATAGTTGGTTAGACAGCGAAATTTGATTTTAGTCAGCGAAAAGTCAGGGAATTTTGCTTCACTAAAATTGTGGACACCCTGTTAATTAAATAGTTTAACAGTTTAATTCAAACAAAGAATGTTCTTATAGCTCTAATATTTTGTGTTTTGATAAGTAACTAAAAATGAATTATGTATTGTATTACATCAAACAGCCGTATGTGCATTGTGAGGGTATTTAGAATATAAAAAAAACCTTTCTAAAACGAGTTTAACCCTTAGCCCGCCAAATAAATTGTCGTCTGCTATATTTCTCGTCTGCTTCAAGTTTCAAAGTGCTTCAAAGTTGCTCAAAATTGCTGAAAATATTGTCCGAGTGTCAAACAGCTTGGATCCGGATGAGACGCCGAGTTACTCGGCGTCTCATCCGGATCCAAGTTGTTTGCATATGGAGCTATAGTCGTGAGTGGCAGGCTAAGGGTTAACTATCATTTTAGAAAGGTTTTTTATATTCTAAATACCCCTCAAATTGCACGTACGGCTTTCCAGCGAAAAAAATTCCCGGGGGAGCATGCCCCCTAGCCATGGTGCGTAAACTCAAAATTGGTCCAGACACGCCCCTGTATACCCTAATTTCTTTATGTGTACATGCGGCTAACAAATAGATATGAAAATATTCTAGCCTAATGGCTACATTAGCTACTATTGTAAAGCATAAGAAGTAGAAAATGTAATCCGCACTCTAGACGTTGACGTCAATAGCCGTTATGTTATGTCAATGTAATAGAAGCTATAGTGAAGATACTCTAGGGTATTTAAAGAATAATTGTAACGCTAAAAGCGTATTTTCATTCGTTAAAATGTAGGGTTCATTTTAGTAAAACCCTGGTTTAGCAATTCTGCTACTTTTAATTTTGACCCCCTACCTTGATTGCATTGAAACTAAATGAACAGAATCGTGTCGAATTTATCGCAAATGCAACCATCATTAAGGGGAAAGATTGATGGAATGTGTGGTATCGGATAGGTCATATTTCATCAATCAATATGCCGTTAATTGCGTGAAATATGCATGCACAGTTTCTTTTGAGTATATATAACAGCTTAAAGGGAAATGGACAGCTGGTGATAAATATCTTTTAAATGAAAGATATTGAAAAAAAATCGCATTCTGCCTTTGAAATTTTGAAAAATAATAAAAAATGAAGTAGTTTGAGCCGTTTAAACTTTGTGATATATGACTGTGCAAGCGACCATGGGGGCCGCCATTTTGTTTACCTGTGTGACGTAACTAAGGCCTTCCGCGATCTTCCGGTTATAGCGAGTCTAACCGGGAATGCCGTAGAGTGCACGGAATTTACATCAATAACATTAATAAACTGAAATACTGAGAAAAATTGGGCATGTGGAGGAAGGTAAAAACACTTTAGAACTTCAGTGTTACGATTTCGATCCTAAATTATCAGAGAATGTAATATTAGAAGACAGAGACTACGACGGGTCGGGCGAAGAGAAAGCGCATTCGCCGGACGAATTTGCGACTGCAATACTTGTGTATAAATGCCTACAAAGGAGGTTAATACTTGCTGAAGAACAAATGAAATGACGATTGGGTGTCTTGGTGACAATGAGTGCATAGCAGAGCCATCAAAATTTCGAGCTATTAGTGCTTAATCAAGCCATACTTGAGGTAGCGTATATCAGGCAAATATCATAGGACACCGGAATCGGGCACGGATACTCTTGATAATATTTGCATACTGGTTGTGAATAAAGGCATCGAAGCCCTGTGACTTTCGAAAAAAAGTTTCTCCGATATATTTAGTCTTATCTGTTAATATTTCCGTAAATATTAATCATAAACATCGGCTCCAGGATATCTTCGGTTTTTTTTACGGGGCTACGACTAAAACACGAGCAGATAAAGACGATAATACATGTGCCGATTTTTATAACATCCAGTCAGAGACAGTGTATAGCCATATGGCTATACACTGTCTCTGCATCCAGTACAAAACGGATGAGGTATTACGTTTTTATTTAATAAAATAAGGGGGATCAAATTATTTTTCTGGTCTGTTATGAATTTTCCGTGACGTTTAACATCGGTTCTGGTCCTCAATCGGACATACATTTTTAGAAAATAGACCATTTATTCTCGGTATCGCAACATCCGGGAACTTTCGTACATCCAGGTCTCAATCACAGAGTTTCTCAATATCACATTTGGATCCAAACTGTTGCTGACCTTTAAGTACAGTCAGTTTTGATTCCGATCTGGGTCCTAACTGTTTGTCAGTCTCTCGTACGGATAAAAGTTTCTTCAATGAGCTTTTCAATACATTCAAACCTTAGTTTGGATTTTCAATCACAGTGTTTCTCAATCTCTCAGTTGGATCCAAACTGTTGCTGAACTTTTTGCACAGTCATTGACATGCCAAATGTGGAATATCAATTTATCATCTAGCAATTGAGACTGGCAATGTCTGATTAAGATCCAAACTGATTAATTGTCTGCTGAACAAAGTATTTGATATTCTGATCTGGGTCAAAACTGAACGCTCTAGATAACGTGACCCGAGTGCTCATTTATTGTATTAATGTCGTTTTTTACTTATCGTTATATATCTTGAGCTTATATAAAGATCTATGAAAATCATAATCGAAACAGATTCAGGACATATTTCAGGAGGCGGCTTTGATCTAGATCGCATTTTATGCTGACATTCATCATCAATCACTAATCAATTAAGCTGCCTTGCAAATTGTACGATATGGACCGGAAATAATTACACACAACCCCTTTCTGCCTAAGACCCCCTCTGTGAAGAAGTAAGAAGCTTTAGGCCCTGCAGGGCATAAATATCCATATTACGTAATCTAATTAGCCGCACTTGTCAAACAGGGTCAGGCTAGCAATTTGGCTACTTAAATATGCGATTACACGCCACGAGCCTTTTACCCTGTTTCTACTTCTACTTTTGGCTTTCCCAGTATGTTTTGCTAACTTAAACATTCTGTTAATTATACCCGTATCTCTCCCGGAATCTAATAGTAAATAATCTTCTAAAATTTAACTAACTGATAATACACAAAATTAATTGTTTGTCAATATGTATGTTTTGTCTATGTATATACAATGTATAACGTTTTCCTCATGTATTCATGTATATCATGAACTGAGTGTAATAAAGGAAAAAAATTGGTACTCGAAAATTGGTACAGCGAAGCTCGCTTCTGACGAAGCTGGATATAGCGAACTATTGAATATACATTTGTAACATTTGAAAATATGTGACCACTTAAAACAGGTTGAAAATACTTTCAGCCTGCTTTAAGCTTTTATCTGCTAAAATATTGAAAATATTTCTTATGATTTTTTTTTGTGACAGTATGATATTGAAACTATTTTCTTCAGTATATGAAGGAATTAATTAAAGGCGTTAAAAGGCGTATTTATGGGGGGAAAGGGTTACATCAAAACAAAAAAGCCAAGATCTTTAAAAAAAAAAGAAAAAAAGAATATTGGACACTTCTAGCTCTCGTGGTTTTGTATTGATCTAGATGTGTATGCTGCTTTTTTAAAAAGGCTAGAGTCTACCATAAAACTCGAATTTAAATCTTAAATTAAAATCCATTTAGGCCTATCTAAAAGTTAATTGAATTTTTTTTTTCTACAGAAATGACGAGTGTAAAACTACACCCAGAAATAAGAACGATAAAACTAGATCTAATCAAAATCGGATTTGGACTCAAGTAAGATCGCTCTATTAGATCGGAATCTAGAGAATCGCGATGATTAAATTAAGAAAGAAAAAACCGATCTAGATATACCCGTACAATATGTAGATCTAGTAATGAGACTTTTTACATTAAGAATTTCTGTAGCGTTGAATTCCTAAACCGAGACGAACCAGCTAGAAAATGCTGATTTGTAAACGAGTTGGTAGATCTAAGCCAGTTCAACATTTAGGTCTAGATCAGCACAATATCGCACTGATTATCAGATTTTTTTTTTATTGTAGATCTAGATCTATTATTATAAACATCAATCAAGGTATTATGGATGTCGCCATACTCTACTGTTAGCCATTTCGCAGCATTGTTTTCCCAGATTCTATAGCTGGGAATTGGAACGGACATTTCTCTAAGCCGATTAACGATAGCTTCTGATCGTTTCTGGATCTACACGACCTTTCAAGTTCATCATAATCAATATGAATATACCATCTATCTATTATCTTTCTTTTTTTTTTAACTGTATGCGACCTTGAATTAAGCTTGCCGTTACCCTTACTGACGAAGTGTGAAATGTCCGTCCAAGTTACAGTGGTTGAGTGAAAGAGCCAATCAGCGTTTAGGCCTTTGTGTCGTCACAAAATGGATAAAAATCGAGGGTTCCGAATGATAGCTTTGCCAATATGGCGGCGCCCGTTCCAATTAGCGATAGCTTACCTGTATGCAGTAAATCGATCTTTTTCGTACCTTATCGATGAGTAATAATTGCAGGACCTTCATGAATGTTGCTTTTAGGATAAAATCTAGGATCTAAGACCATATTGTCATCAGCTGTCCGTTTTCCTTTAATATATCTGTATGAGAATAGAAATATTGAATGGATATGTATTTGTATACTGGCTTTTTACTTTGAACAGCAAGAGCTTTGTTTTAAAAATGTCTTTCTTTCTATTTTTGGGTTTTTTGGTGTGTTTTTTTAAAAAAAAAAGTGTCATTACCTAAATATATTATTATATACACCTTAAATCGACATCAATTGTGTTTGGTTCCGTAGAATAAAGGATGTGTTACCGGCTTTCATAACAGGACGTCCCCGGGGTTCGAATCACACCTGATGAAAATAGTTATTTCTTTTAAACTATAAGTTTGCTTTGTGGAGATGCTCAATGAATATTAAACATATTTATTGTATTTTTCCCATAGATCTGCAATTTTACTAGATTGACTAATTATTTGTTTTGAAGAATGAAAAGTTTCCACTACCAGTATAATAGTTCCGGTTCATTCACATACAACTACTATATATGGATAAACCTGCTACTATACAGATAAACTTAGGTTTATTACTTTATTATGCTACCTGTCATTTTATTTTGTCACTAAAGGCTGTAGTAATGGGATACAAGGAATTGTTCCAGTTCATGAATTATGATAATTACAGTGGTACACAGGCTGTCCCAATTAACCCTTAGCCCGCCAAATAAAATGTTGTCTGCTATATTTCTCGTCTGCTTCAAGTTTCAAAGTGCTTCAAAGTTGCTCAAAATTGCTTAAAATGTTGTCTGAGTGTCAAACAGCTTGGATCCGGATGAGACGCCGAGTTACTCGGCGTCTCATCCGGATCCAAGCTGTTTGCATATGGAGCTATAGTCGTGAGTGGCAGGCTAAGGGTTAATAGGATTTTTAGTACTACTAGTTCATGTCTTTGTTTAATTATCAAACACTAACATTGGCCTAATTTCTAGACAAACTTTTAACCTTTATCATGCTGAGAACGACTTAACCCAATACCCCAGTTTTAAAGAAATATGATCACTTAAAGCAGGTTTAAAGTAAAGCAGCCTGCCAATTTCAAGGACAAAGGTCACAGAGACCTGAAATGTGTGTCTTGTGCATCTACTACTCCTGAGTAACATTTATGCCATGTATAAAGAGAATCAGGTTGAAATTGAAGGAGGAGTTCAAAGTACAAGATTTTGCCTGCCAATTTCAAGACCAATTTCAAGGACAGAGGTCATGGTAAAGGTCATAGAGACCAGGGTTTTCCCTTGCATTTTGTAATTGAGAGTCCTAAGGACCCTCAAACCTTTCACTTTAAGAGTCCCTCAGCATATTTGGGGGTCCCAAATTAATTTGATGTGTATAAAAGGCCTTCCAATGTTGACAAATACATTGTTTGACCTTTGTAAACAGTGCAGATTCATGATCTGATGACATTAGCATACCCCAAATCAGCACTCAGGATTTACATATCTGATGATTTGGGGGTTTGAAGTAAAATGTGGTCAAAGATTTGAGGGTCTTGGGGACTCCAGGGGTTGGACAAATAGGGGTCCCAGGTGACAGAATTGAGTCCAAGATGCAGGAAACCTGCGTCCGGGAAAACCCTGGAGACCTGAAATTTGTGTCTTGCACATCTACTTCACCTGAGTAACATTTATGCCAAGTATCAAATGAATCAGGTTGAAACTGAAGGAGGAGTTGAAAGTACAAGATTTTTGCAGACAGACCGCCCGCCAGGCTGATTCCAGTATACCCCGCCCCCCCCCACCCTCCCCCTCAATCTCTGTTTGTGGGGGTATAACAATTGGTATAGACCTATAACAGTTACGCATATAATTTTGACATTAGTATATTAACAATCGTCTTTGATTTGCAACTCTATAACTTATTGTATTGATGTATTGTGGGCTGGTGGCCTTTATTTACAATAAAATATCTTGTTACTTGTATCTGGTTAAATTTCAGATTGTCAAGGTCATCATTCTCAGTAAGTTTTATGAATTTATAATTATGGAATGAATTTAAAATATGGCTCCTACAGAGTTTAGAAGCTTTTTCTATGTTTTGACCCTCTGACCTATTTATTTACCCTACGTACGCCATATTCACCCATTGCCTAACTTTTGTCAAGATGATCATTCAAAGCATGTTTCAAGAAGATTGGTATAAAAATATGGCCTTTTCTATAATTTGACCTACTGACCTACTTTATAACCCCACATGACCTACATACATGCATGATCTAACTTTTTTTTTATCTCATGAAGATACAGCCAAAACTACAACTTCTAAAAGGTCACATAATCTTAACCTTTTATCAAATTTTATAGAACAGCGAAAATGACAACACCTTCTGGCGGCCATGTATTTTGACAGATGTTTATCAATGGAGATGGTGAAAACCATATTCATATTGGACCAGTGATTTTGGAGAATAAGATTTTTTTCTAGATTTTGTACATGGTTGCTATGGCAACCAGAATATTTACCCACCCACATAATTACATTTCACAACTTTTTGTTCCCCCAACCTACTGATGTTTTTGATGAAGTTTGTTGGTATTTAGGTCAAAGGTCAATGGCTACAGAAGAGATGTCATTTGAAAATGTGGCCGGACAACGGATGCCAACATCAGACACCTGAGAAAGGACAAAGAGTGGTCACAATAGCTCATCAGGGGCCTTTGGCTCAGGTCAGTTCAAAACTGTAGGAGGAGTTAGCGGGACTGTGCATGTCCCTTGTATACAAAAACTGATTAAGTTCAACAAGTTTGCAACCAGAGCTTCAGATAAGGGGAGTATTTCAAAAACTAAAATCTTTATTTCTGAATTAAACCCTATGGTGTCACTACTCATTAGAATCATCTCTTTGAGATGATTCTAATGAGTAGTTACACCATAGATTACGGTACTGAAATGAGTGAGAAAATGTTGGATTGTTCAGTTTACTCCCTCTTATCTGGAGCCCTGATGCAACTCTTAGATGAATTAAAGCAGATCAAAATCCTGATCATTAAGCACACCTGTGGTATACACTCAGTACAAAAAGAAACGCACATTGTGCTCAGGCGCAGATTAAGATACTTTTTTAAGATACTAAGACCATATCTCAAGATCAATTTAATTCTGCCACAAGTTTAGAAAAAACATATACTTAAAATTACTGTGCTGTATTTTAACCCTTTCACTATTAATGACGTCAAAATGCGCGTTTTCAAACAGTTTGGATCCTGATCAGACGCCGCGTAACGCGGCGTCTGATCAGGATCCAAACTGTTTGACACTCGTATAGATATACTTTAAGTCATACTACTTTGAATCTTACTTTGAAACGATCTTGCAAACAACAAAATTGAAGCAGACGACAATGAAACGGTGGTTGGATAAAAAATTCACGATTAATTTGGAAGCGAAAGAGTTAACTAGTGCCTGTTGAAAACACCGCACCGATTTGTACAGGTTGTGATGATACCAATTCAATGATAAACCTCCCATTTTCAACATTGATAGCCCAAGACGGAACTACTGACTGTAATGAAAAGATTATTTCACAAATACGTTCCTTCTACATACAGATAATATTGTATAAAAGTGTGCGTTTCTTTTTGCACTGAGTATATGTATAAACAGTCTGCAAACTTAAAGCTGTAGGAGCAGTTAGCTAGACTAAGTCTGTATCGTATACAGACGGATGAACAAACAGACAAATCGACAGACCCCACCTCCCAGGGGCATAAAAAATGTTGTTGGGCATATTTTCTTTATTTCCTCTTATCTGCAGCTTTGATATGAGCATTACAAAAGGTGCAAAAACTTAAAAGTGCAATATATATAGGGCTCAAGATAAGACTTAAAGAGTGCATAAGCCTCATATTTTCAACAATTTCTCCTACATGCCTCTATCAAACCCTTATAATCTGAAGCTCTGTTAAGTTGTATAAAGACTATCGATCGACAGTCACCCATAGGCCTAATGGTTTCACCCAATGAGGCACTGAACACATCAATACCTAAAATTAAAACTTCAACAAAAATCTTATGAACTATACCAATGTCGAATTAAATCTAGTACCTTTTTTAGCAGGGGCATTGTGTCGCACCGACACATTTCTAGTTCATCTAATCTTCACCAAACTTTCTGAAAACAATCGTTGTACAGTGATTGCCCTAAGCCAAACAAAAGGGCAGCCCGCCCTGCCTCCTTTGATCCAAATCCTGACCTTTCATCAGTGCCACCATGCTATCAAACAAAATGCCATTGAAGAGTAGGCTTTAGGCAGATTTCTGCCTAAGTTGTAGGAAAAATATTTCTATTCAATGCCTTAAAAATCAAACAATATTTACCAAATGCTTCTGATATATTGAGCTCTCTTTGAAGTCTGATATTTTCTGGCACTGTTTGAGAAACCATGTCTTCCATTGTCTGAAAATATAAAAGTGCAGTGGTTTTGTTTCATGTGTTAACCCTTTCCCCTATTATGAGAAGCGGCCTTTTAGCCCATTCAGTTTATTCCTCCACTTAAAAAAAATTAGTTCCGATTTACACAGTTATGGATCATGAGGAATATTTTCTTAATTCTAGCATTCTGCTTTACTTTAACAAAAGCCCCATGGGCATGTTTCGCTCACCTGAGAATAGCTGACAAAATGGAGATAATGATTTATGTCCAGGACGGGTAATTTTTTACCCAAACGGCATAATTTGAACAATGGTAAATGATGCTATGTGCCAAATATCTAAGATCAGGGTACTAGGGTTTTAGACAAAAATATTTTTTTAAGTTTCCATTGAAAAAATCTATTTTTAGCTCCTGTGACCTACATATGCAACTGACTGGAACCATTTGAACAAAATAGGTAAAGGACATCTAGAAGTGTCACCATGTCAAATATCAAAGCTCTGGCCATAATAGTTTTAGAGAAGACGTTTGAAAATTTCACTATATACCTCTATGTAAAACTGTGACACCCGGGGCGAGCCATTTTTTACCCCAGGGGCATAATTTGAAGAAACTTGATAGAGAAGACCTATAGATGATGCTATGTGCCAAATATCTAAGATCTGGCCCTTGTAGTTTTTGTCGATGAGATTTTTTAAAGTTTTTATAGAAAAAATCTATTTTTAGCTCCTGTGACCATGATATGCCTAGATATGCAACAGACCGACACCATTTGAATAAAATACGTAAAGGATATTTAGAAGTGTCACTATACCGAATATCAAAGCTCTGGCCATATTAGTGTCAGAGTTGAAGACGTTTGAAATTTTCAATCACTATATAACTGCACGTAAAATTGTGACCCCCGGGGCGGGCCAATTTTGACCCTAGGGGCATAATTTGAATAAACTTAATAGAGGCTCTATAGGTGATGCTATGTGCCAAATATCTTAGCTCTGGCCCTTGTAGTTTCAGACAAGAATATTTTTAAGTTTTCATTGAAAATATTTTTTTTATCTCCTGTGACCTAGATATGCAACCGACCAGAACCATTTGAACACTATTTGTAAAGGACATCTAGAAGTGTCACCATGCCAAATATCAAAGCTCTGACCATATTAGTTTCAGAGAAGACGTTTGAAAATTTCACTATATAACTCTTTGTAAAACTGTAATCCCCCAGGGACGGGGCCATTTTTTACTCCATGGGCATAATTTTAAGATTTCCTTATTTTTCACTTTGGCTGCCATGGCAACCAGAGTTCTAAATTGTTTTTTATCCTTTGAGCAGTTTGAAAGAGCTTGCTTGACCCAAGGAACATTCCTGTAAAGTTTGGTTGAAATCTGTCAAGCTGTATAGGAGATATCATTTAAAGCAAATATTAACGAAGACACACAAGGCACGACGATGGACACAGGGCCAATCCCAATAGGTCACCTTCAGCCTTTGGCTCAGGTGAGCTAAAAATGGGATTCCATTATGATTAAAAGCCTGAGGAAACGTCTTTAGAATGGACACCATTATACATAAAAGCTGGAATTAAATTCCCGAAACAGATTAATACTGTTCACAACGTCCCTTAGTGGGAAATATCAATTTTGTCATGGACAGAAACGGAGATTCAGTGTTCCCTCCCTACAACAGCTCTACAAACAACAACTCCCTCCTTACAACGACCATTGTCGCAGTTCCCTTAAAAGGACAATTATGTCCAACACTTTTACGGCTGCAATGTCGTCTGCCTTAAATAGTCGTCTGCTGCTTTGCTCAAAGTTACTTTTTTGACATTTTGACAGTAAAATACGTAACCACGAGTGACAAACAGCTTCACTAGTGCTCTAGAGAGGCCCTGCACTTATAATGGGAAGAAGAAGAAGAAGACTACAGAACTGAGTAAACAACAACTGAAAAGTTTGAGTGTGTATACATACATGTACATGTTGTACACAGTATATACATGTACTAGTGTACATTTCTGTCACTGAGTTGGACAGTGATTCCATGATGTAAATGGCCTTGGGTCAGCCGGACTGATAGCCTGCGAAGTTGCGTAAACAACAGTCAACAATCACTTTTGAGACACTTTAAACTTCAGGAATGACAAATTTTAACAAATAGTCAAATCTCGCACACACTGATATCTTACCTTACACCCAATAAATTCGAGCATTGATTGCGTCTCGTCCAAATTTGGACCGATATGACGATCGGCAAACACATGATGGCTGGGGAAAAGAGTGTCAATCGCAGAAGACTTGTGTCTCCTGTTTCCAAAAGCAGCTCCTAGGCCATGTTGGTGCGTGTTGTTCGTTTGGTAAATTTTCAACAACCGTGTCGAGCCGCGGGCGACGGCAGATGCCCTCTGCATCTTCGTGAATTATTATTTCCTGTTTTGAATAACCTTACTCTTGTTTTTTATTCCAAACACTCCTGTCCTTTAAAGAGAGTCTAAATACTCTTCCAACAGAGTTTTTCGGAGATCACATCTGCTAGGTCAGGGTCATCAGAAATTTGAACCAATCACACTTCTCGAATCAACAGAAACATTGGAGGTGTGTCAGTGACCCATATTTGGATAATATGCATATTCATGAAGTACAGGGTGGGACGAAATATACTTTACAGACTTGATAAGATATTCCGATCTGTTCCCGATATGTAGTTACATAACCACATTTACGATTTACAATGAGCTAATTAACAGCTCTTTTACAATTACATGTATGAAGTTATTAGTTTAGATAACAGATAGGCCATTGAAAGTACCATACCCAAAACGAGTCGGAAATGACATTTTACTCTTTTCCTTTCGGATCTTATTAGAGATGTTTACTTCAAAGTACAACCACGTGTTTTGTATTGTAACCTCTCACATTTGAACAATATACACTTGTTTCATAGGTACTTAGGGAACAGTCAAATCATTGTCCCTCGGTAGCAGGGAAGACCTTGAGAACTGTTGCCCGAGGCCAACGGCCGAGGGCAACAGTTCTCAAGGTCTTCCCTGCTACCGAGGGACAATGATTTGACTGTTCCCTAAGTAAATATGAAACAAGTGATTTATTACCGGACTCTCTATTTAAGACAGATCTAGTTCCTGGATTGTACATGGCTGAATGAAAAGCTAGATCTAGATCTACATGATTTGAACAACTGTATAAATTCTAGAGATTATTTATTTGTCATATCTTTATTTAATTCACTACAACAACTGAACGCACAGCCACTGTATTTAGAAAAGGTTTCTCTGAAATATTCATTTTTTCAAATACGATTTGAAATGTTTATTTACAAACATTTTCTTATTGACTAAAATTGATTGACACTCAGTTTCAATTACGTCATAAATTCATGATGACATGACGTCATTTAGAATGTAGACCTAACGTCATAATTTGTTTAATTAAAGGAAGATGCTAGATCTGCAAGTGGTTTAACATCATTCTTTATTCGGAGTCTACTCATTCTTATAAATACTAGATTATCTTTATGTAGCCTTTTTAGGGTATTGTTCGAGAGAGAACTATAGCCCGAAAAAACCGTAAAATGCTAGATCTATGTAAGACGGTTCCGATGCAGAAAATGTTTGCGCACCATTTTCGCGCAGGCAACAGTGCCGTGCAACAGTCAACTGTTGACCGGTCAACAGTCACCTAGCATAAGTCTGGGAATTCTTTACCAAAAAACAGTCAAAAATGCTTAATAAAACTTAAATAGAGAGTCAGGTAATAACATAAATTGCAGGACTGGTGCAAATATCGTGTCTCGAACCATACACGCGGGTTCTCTGGGAAGCAAGTCAAAACGCCCCAAGACAAAATGTCCCGAGGCAAAACATGTTGGTCAAAACCCCTCTTGTTAAAACGCCACCAATTTTAGGCTCACCTGAGCACGACGTAGTCGATGTGCGTCGTGCGGTGTACATCGTACGTGCGTCCGTGAACATCTTGTGAACGCTCTAGAGGCCAAACTTTTCACTGAATCTTTATTAAACTTGACCAAAATGACAATCTTGACAAAAGCTAGATCAAGTTCGATTATGGGTCATGTGGTATTAAAAAAGTAGCTATTTGATAGGTCACAATCAAGGTCAAATCTTAGAAAAAAGCTTGTGAACACTCAAGTTACCGCAATTTTGACCGAATCTTTATCAAACATGGTCAGAATGAATAACTTGACAAACTCTAGGTCAAGTTTGAATATGAGGCATGTTGGGTAAAAAAGTAGGTCAATAGGTCAAGCTTGCGAAACTCTATAATTTAGGCACAATAGAAAAAGCTTTTGAACACTCTTGTAGCCACAATTTTTACCCAATCGATCTTTATCAAACTTGGTCAGAATGACCATCCTGACAAAATCTATGTCAAGTTTGATATAATGGGTTATGTGTGAGCAAAAAGTAGGTCACTAGGTCAAATCTTAGAAAAAAACGTGTGAACACTCTAGTAGCCACACTTTGAGTGTAATTCTTATCAAACTTTGTCAAAATGACCATGTTGACCAAATCTAGTTCAAGTTTAGGCATGGGCTACGTCACAGGGTCCCGACACGATTAATTTTTAGGGGAAAACATTGTCAGAAAGTATATATACTTTCTGACAATGTTTTCCCCTAAAAATTAATCGTGTCGGGGCCCTGTGGGCTACGTGGGGTTAAAACGTAAGTCACTATAGATCAAAATTCTAGAAAAAGCTTGTGAACACTCTAGTAGCTGCAATGTTTGGCCAATCTTTATCAAACATGGTCAGGATGACCATCTTGACAACATCTAGGTCAGTTTTACGTATGGGGTGGGGAGGGGGGGCAAAAAGTAATTTAAGTCACTAGGTCATATCTTACGAAAAGCTTGTGAAACTCTAGTAGCCGCAAATTTGGGTCAATCTAAATATCAAACAAGGTAAGAATTGATATCTTGACAAAACTTGATCAAGTTCGAATATGGTTTTATTTTGTCAAAAAGTAGGTCACAAGGTCAAATCTTAGAAAAAAAACTTGTGAAAACTCTCGTAGCAGCAATATTAGACAGATCTTTATCAAACATGGTCAATATTAATGTCTTGATAAGATCTAGGTCAAGTGTGAATGTTGGTCACATTGGTTCAAAAAGTCAATTGGTCAAATCTAAGGGGTTAAAACTTGTGACACTCGAGTTGCCACAATTTGAGCCATATCTTTATCAAACTTTGTCAGAATGACCATCTTGACAAAATCAATGTCATGTTTGAAAATGTGACATGTTGGGTAAAAAATGAGTTCACTAGGTCCAATATTAGAAAAAGCTTGTGAAAACTCCATAAGATACAAAAGAAAAAGCTTTTGAACACTCTGGTATCCACAAGTTTGACCCAATCTGTATCAGACTTGGTCAGAAAAACCATCTTGACCATATCTAGGTCAATCGATAATCGGCTATGTTAGATCAAAAAGTAGGTCACTATATAAGTCAAATATTCTAGTTACATCAATTTGAGCCCTATCTTTATCAAACTCTGTTAAAATGACCATTGTGAAAGATTCAAGGTCAAGTACGAGTATTATGTGGGGTTAAAAGATAGGCCACTAGGTTAAATCTTAGGAAAATAACTTGTGAACACTCTAGTAGCTACACTTTTGACCGAATCTTTATCAAACTTTGTCAGAATGACCATCTTGACAAAATTTATGTCAAGTACGAATATTGGTCACATAGGTAAAAAAAGTAGGTCACTAGATACTCTTAGAAAAATGTTTTGAACATTATAGTAGCCACGTATTGAGACGTATCTTTATCAAACTTGACCAGAATGACCATCCTGGCATAATCTACATGTAGGTCATGTTTGAATATGGATTATCTGGGTCAAAATGTAGGTCACTAGAACCCTGTGAAAACTCTAGTAGCCACAATGTTGACCGAATCTTTATCAAACTTTGTCAATATGACCACCTTGACCAAAATTAGGTTAGTTTTGAAAATATTTTATGTGGAGTCAAAAAGTAGGTAACTAGGTCAAATCTTAGGAAAAAGCTTGTGAACATTCTATTAGAGCTTGCGAACACTCTTATAGCTACAATTTGAACCCTATCTTTATCAATCTTTGTCAGAATGGCCATCTTGACAAAATCTAGGTCAAGTTTGAGTATGATTTATTTGGGGTTAAAAAGTAGGTCACTGTGTAAAATCTTAGAAAAAACGTAGATGAACACTCTAGTAGCCACACATTTGACCGAATCTTTATTAAACTTTGTCAGAATAACCATCTTGTCAATATCTAGAACCAGTTTGAATATTAGTCCCTTGGGTTTAAAAAAGTAGGTAACTGGGTCAAATCTTAGAAAAAAGGTGTAATCACACTTTTGACCGACTCTTTATAAAATTTAATCAGATTGACAATCCTGACTAAATCTAAGTCAAGTTTTGAAAATATTTTATGTGGGGTCAAAAGTAGGTCACTATGACAAATCTTATAAAAGCTTATGAACATTCTAGTAGCAATGATTGAGCCTAATCTTTATCAAACTTGGTTAGAATGACCATCCTGACAAAATCAAGTTTGAATATGTGCTATTTGGGGTCAAAACGTTGGTCACTAGGTCAACTCTTAGAAAAAGCTATATTTATCAAAATTGGTCAGATCTAGGTCAAGTTCGATATTTGGATATTTGGAATCAAAAAGTAGGTCGCTAGGTCAAATCTTAGAAAAAAAGCTAATAGCCAAAATTGAACCCTATCATTATCAAACTTTGTCAGAATGACCATCTGGACCAAACCTAGGTCAAATTTAGGTATGGGTTATGTGTGATTAAAAAGGAGGTCACTAGGTCAGATCTTAGAAAAAGCTTGTGAGTACTCTAGTAGCTTCGATTTTAGCCCCATTTTATCAAACTGTTCATAATGGTCATCTTGACAAATTCTAAGTCAAGATTGGACATGACTTATGTGGGATCAAAAAGTAGGTCGCTAGGTCAAATCATAGAAACAAGAGGGCATTGAAGGACCTGATGTCGCTCACCTCTTGTAATGAGGCTTGGTAGTTTACCTTTAAATTTCACCAGTTTTAATCTAAATTTAATCTATTGAAGTTTGTAATTTAGCAGGTAAACAATTTTGGAATACAACCTCATAATTCTAGTTTAGTAGAGTACATCAATACCATTTATACCGGGATACTGCAAGGGATCCTTGTGTCCTTGCTAGAAGATTTCATTATATACAAACAAGGGTATCTAATAAAGACACTATAGCAGGGCTGCTATAAGTTGACATGAAAAATCCTAACATTTCGAAATTTGCATTTTTTTCAATTGCGAATTTACGAATCGTACCTTTACCCCATAGCCTGTTCTAGTTTTGTTGACACGTGACTAGGCTGGAAGTAAAGCAGAATGCGCCTTATGGCGCATTCTGCTTTACTTTCAGCCTGCTTTAAGCTACCATGTTCTAGAACAAAATCCGAAGATTTAGGAAAAATCCGGAGAAATGGCAGCCCTGCTATATAGTGTTTGTCCATGCAGTGCAGGCCCTTTGGAGACGTCGCGTAACGCGATGTCTTATTAGAGTTTACATTGTTTGCCAATGTCTACTAGTAGACGATACGCATTCATGGAATAAAGGGTGTCCTTCATGATCAATTTATTCGGGAGAATTTTACCCCTTCACCGCTTTATTGTCGTTTGCTTCATTATTGTTGTCTGCAAGACACGTTTCAAAGTTAGATTTAAGGTTGTATGACTTATAAATATCGATAAGAGTGTGAACAGTTTCGGTCCTGATCAGACGCCGCGTTACGCGGCGTCTGATCAGGACTCAAACTGTTTGCAAACACGATTTAAAGCGTCATTGAGAGTGAAAGGGTTAACGTAGCGGTATATCAAATTATCTATGGACTTTAATGTTATGTCCTTAATATGGGAAAACAACTGTTCCATTACTAATCTTATGTCTTCACAGAGTTACCGTTATTTGTTGTTTCTTCAATACTCACTGGTTAGGAACTTGGTTACAGTGGGGCGAGGGTCCTCACGACAGGTGGTATAGGGGTCATTCCGAAAAATGTTTCAGAGTCATGACTCTTTCTCGCGTGTACATGTAAAAACATAACCGTTCAGCGAGTTTACACAGCCTAATGGCAAGGATTCTTCATAAAAAACGTGGCAAGAGCTTTTGGCTTCCTTTTAAGAAGATACTTAACGTCGCCTGCGTAAGAATTCAGGTGAAAAAGAGGAAATAAAAGCAAGTGATTCCCACTACCTACATGTAGATGCACATTTTTTGTTATAAATTGAATTTATGTAAGAAATTGCAGCATTTAACACAATAAGATAATCTATTTGTTCGAGTTTTTCTCATATTGAAGCATTTTTAAAAGATATTTGTCCGACTTTTAAAGTTATCAGAAGTTTGGTGTTACTTATCAATGTGATGTAGAGGCTACAGGTCCCTGACGACTGTTTAATAAGTGGTTCAGGTTCTTCTTTACAGTGTTACAAAGTCTTCACGATTCTCGAAATGGACGAGATCTCGTTTGAAGGCTCGAGTTTACTCGATATAAGCCTGGATGTTGAAGGAGATGATAATAACAATACATACGGCACTTCCTGCAGCCGGACTCCCGTGCCTATGTTGCAAACGCAGAAGAAAAAGCAGTTTCTGTGTAAAGAATATCAGTACATGACCAGATGTTCAGGCATTCTTAACAGCACAAACATACCCCTGTGAGAAGTTATTGAATTATTCTAGAATTATTCCAGAATGATTTCTTGAATATTAATGAACAATTCTAGAAGTGGCCATTCATGAATATTCTGCAATAATTCTAGAAAATTGAAGTTTTTAGAACCATTGTTCTAGAATTACAAAAACTCTACAAAACCCCCTTTTGTTTCTGGGCAAAAGAGTTCCTTCGAATGTGGCACTTGCGGAGAAGAACTCGATTCGAAAGCCTCGCTCATTGAACATGTCAAAGACAAACATGGACCAAAGAATCTGGCTTTTTTGTGGAAAATCATTTTCATGGAGGCCGTCGATGCAAGTTTACCTACCCTTGAGAATTGAAATTGCCCTAGTCCTTACATTACTTATTAAACTTTGTGAAATTGATAATATTCAAGACAGCAGATAACCATGAGATTTGTCATTGCAGAGTTATTGCCCTTGTTTGACTAAGAATTTGTATATGAAATTATTCAGTAACCGTAGAAAGTTATTAATTTCAAACTTCCAATATATTTGAATACTTGTTTAGTTTCAAAAGGGCAACGCATTACAACAAGGCAGGTAAAGCAGGCAAAGATATTGTCCTTCTTTTGACTTATAGTTTACTTTAAGTGGAATGTAGACTGTCCAAGTATGTTTAAGTTGTTGTTGCTTACAAACTTCTATGATCAATAGGGCATTAAACACACATTCTTTAAGTTTGAAAAATATAGCCGTCTCAAGTATATGAAAGTCGAGCGTCCAGCACCCGTTTTGCGGTGCTCTCGTTAATCTATATGTAAAATTCGACTACAAATAACATAACTTTTTTTTTGTCAAGCATGTCCCGGCTCTCTAATTCTTAACCCGTCTGATATGATTAAACCCTTACTCTAGAGGGGTCCGGGGGCATTCTCCCCCGGGAAATTTTTAATCCTAGATCGTCTCTGGTGCGTTCTGAGGGCGTTTCCCGCATTCAAAGACTATGTAAAAATTTGACTCAAAAATAACATATTATTGATTCTAGGATAACAGGTTTTTTCTGACAGCTTTTCTTCAAGCCTTTGATCTCTACCCCTACCCCCTACGATTTTTATTGCATTTTTGAACTTTTCAATTTTTCTATTTTTGAGGACAATGTGTACGCAGTTGCGTTTTTTGCGTACAGGTAGCTACGCGCCTGTACGGTCAGGGTAAAGCAGTGAACGGGTTTAGTTTATATTTGATTTATGACGAATTGTTTTGATATATTTGTTTGAGAAGTAGTTGACAAGTTTATTAGTTAAACTTCTACACTAACCGAACGCAATAATATGTAATATTACAGAAAATATAATTTACAACCACTAAAAGGAAGGCTAATTGATTGTATAAAAGACAGGTGACAGCTTAAAGCCTTGTGAAGGGTAAAGGGTCCCTTGCAATACATACACTTTAGATCCCTTCTCTCTCAAACAAAACAAAATTGTCGATAAGAACCTGTAACCCTTTATTACCTGTCGTCAGAGAACCTGTAACACTCTCTGCTAGACTCTGTAACCTTATGCATCACATAACAATCTAGTAAATTTCATTGATATATTCTATAATTACTGCGAGTCTCTTGCATAGATGTTATTTAAGTATTACCGTAATCTTGCCAGAAACTTTAACGAACATTAAATACAGGCGAATTATACAGTCATTTTACAAGAATTGATCATTGTGTACAACAACCTTAATTTCCACGGCGTTTAATTGACTTTTTCAGCCATAAATTCCATAAACGGAACGAAATAAGCATATATACGCTTGGAAAAACATCAGACTATATGGTGACAATTCAGTTTTACAGCAGTTTTGATAGTTTAGCCTTAAAATTGCCTCTTTGGCGTTCAATTGAACATGACTGATTTAGCTTCACGAAAGCACTCTGAAACATGTATAGTCAGGACTCCGATACCACCTGTCGCGAGGACCCTCGCCCCACTGTAACCAAGTTCCTAACCAGTGATACTAGTTAGATAGAGACAAGAGCGAGAGTCACACAGAGTGACAGAGACCAAGGCAACTGTCTGACAGGAAGACAAACAGACTGTCGGAAAGATTGAGACACGAAATATATTCATCTTTTTCCAAAGTGTGATCACATTGTTGAAACGAAAGGAGGGAATACAGTGTATCTAAAGCATAATTATTAAGCTTCAGAAAACCTGCCCTGCTTTCATTAAAGACATCTCCTGACGACCTTTTGGTCATAACGCATTGTCAGACAATTTCCTTGCAAAAAGCATGGGCCTTGTGCATATTGAACCATTGAAGCGTCTTACAAGTGTGATACTCTACCTTTATATTGGATAGTTTGGTTAGAAATAACCATTGAAAATCACTAGAGTATGAGTATAATCTGGACTTCACCAGGTAAACTGCACAAGACAGTTACATTGACACCTCCAGAACAATATGCTGGTGGTCCCTCAATGGACTGAGGAAAAGTCTTTAAAGACGTTTCCTCAGTCCATTGATGGACTATCCCCCATTGTTCGCGATAGGCGACAAAGAGCATGAATCACAAGCTGTCATCGGGTATACCAATCTCAGTCGGTGTGAAATTACGGATAACTAATCTTGAGCTGTGTATAATCTGGGCCTCACCAGGTAAATTGAGATTTGTATAGCTTGTGTTCCATGCTTTGACAGTTAAATTTCACACCTATCCAGCCAATGGGGGTGTAGTCCATCAATGGACTGAGGAAAAGTCTTTAACACTAACCATATAGAACCTCTCGCCACGGCCCGCTCGCCCCAGGGCGCACAAAGGTGGAGTGACCATGGAGAATGACAAAAGCATGCAATGTTGAAGGCATGTGAATCTGCGGGCGCCCTGAGGCGAGCGGACCGTGGCGAGAGGTTCTGTAGAGTTCGCGGTAATGAACGCAGGGCAGGTGAATAATATATTTCCTTAAAACAGACAGCAGCTTAATGGGTGATAAAAGCAAAGACAGAAAGCTCCACATGGAAGTCGCACGTATTATGTTAAAATGTCCATGCAAAGGCCGCGGAGACAGCACTGTACTGTAACTGCAATGCTTCACATATACTCAGTGCAAAAAGAAACGCACATTTATCACCACACTATTATTTAACAATGTTGAAAAAGGGAGGTTTATTATTGATCTGGTAGCATAAAAAACTGCACAAATCGTCGCTGTGTTTAAAACAGACTGTAGTTAAGGAAATACACTATCAAATGAAAATCTCCGAAGGCTCTCGATAAAAATTTCAGCATAGGTTCTTCAAACATATTTTAGTACCATGGCAAAAAAACACCATAGGTCATAATGGTCTTTTTTTTGTCTATGGGCATTTGAAATGTATTATGTAGCCCTTCTCGGCAAAGGGTCGGCATGTGTTATTTTGGCTTTCTAAAATGATGTAAAGTAGGCCTAGTAATTGGCACAAATAATTGAAACAAACATTAAAACAGTTAAAATGTGATGCTTACTAAAAGTATGATGCAGAGAGTATAGTTTGTTTCCTGAAATATATGCATATTCTTAATTATTTTCGACTCAAATTCATTGAAAACACTCACTCTATCAAAATCTATCCGAAATATATTGATGCAAAATTGTTCCTGACTACTGTTTTAACATTACTGCTAACTTTCATGAGAAAACCATGACTGCCATCTAGTTTAAAACACAGGTACTTGACACATACTTTATTATCTATTAACCCCCCCCCCCCCCCCCCCCCCCCCCTGTGGTTTAAAACTGGTAAAGTAGTATCTATTTAGGAAGAGTTACCCAAAAACTGACAAAAGTGTCTTGTTCTCGACGCTTGGGGCACACGGGGAAGAAGAAAAATAACCGGATGAGTGTATTTTATTGGATGTAAGAAGAAACTCGTTGGGTCAAGAGATTTACGGACGTTTCGCTACCAAGGACGTTTGAATTTCAAAGAAAGTGGTCACATAGTCCATGCCCGTTCACCTACATCTTTCATACTTGCACCACACATGCCTTTTAGGCAAAACCTTTGCGACTGTGTGACATTTTGGACCCTGTGACCTTGACATTGGCAGAAACCATGTACATGTATAGCCTAACGATCATGAGCTTATATAAATCATTGACATTGGCATTCACTTCAGCCAATGCGTTTAAACTTCGAAAAGTGATTTTATAACTTTGGAAAAGTTGCTTATAACTCTTATTTCCTTGAGGTATTTCTTTCATATTAAGTATGCGTGTGTATATGGACAATGCCTTTCCATGCAAGCAAAACGTTGGATGCAAGTGACCTTGACCTTGATCTTAGAGTCATGCAGTGTTTAGGTGTCGAAATCTGCGTTTAGGCTCCGTAAAATGCTTATAACTAGTGTGCCTCTTGAGGTTTTATGGCTTTCATATTTGGTATGTACACTTAACGAATATTATAAGTGTGCATTTTTATGCCCCCAGAATCTACGATTCGGGGGCATATAGTTTTTGTCATGTCTGTTGGTTTGTCCGTCCGTCCGAGCGCACGAAAGGTCCTTTGTTGGGTAGGGAGAACAATAGATTCCATTCATTCCGTGATTGCCCTATTGTTATTGTTGGGTATTTTAGTGTACTGTTGGGTACTTTTAAACAAAAAATATACCCAACAAATGTTCAACTGTGAGAACGGCCGTCTGTCCGTCTGTCTGTGCCAAAAACCTTAACCTTGGCTATAACTCTTGCATTTTTGTACCTGGACCTTTTATACTTGGCATGTGTCTTCCCTGTATCAAGACCTTTCCATCCATACAAACCTTTTTGACCTTGTGACCTTGACCTTGACATTTGACCTACTTTTGTAAAAATCTTTAAATGGCTATAACATATGCACCAGTAGGCCCAGGGCTTTCATATTTTGTATGTATATTTCTTTTGTCAAGACCTTTCCAACCATACCAACATCTTTGACCATATGACCTTGATCTTGACCTTTGACCTATTTAATCAATTTTAACCAAAAACCTTAACCTTGGCTATAACTTTTGCATTTTTACACCTGGGCCTTTTATACTTTGCATGTGTATTCCTCATGGCAAGACCTTTCCAACCATATAAAACTTTTTGACCTTTTGACCTTGACCTTGCAATTTGACCTACTTTTGTAAAAATATTTAAATGGCTATAACATTTGAACCAGTAGGCCCAGGGCTTTGATATTTTGTATGTATATTTCTTGTGTCAAGACCTTTCCAACTATACCAACATCTTTGACAATGCGACCTTGACCTTGACCTTTGACCTATTTAATCAAACTTTAACCAAAAACCTTAACCTTGGCTATAACTTTTGCATTTTTAAACCTGGGCCTTTTATACTTGGCATGTGTATTCCTCATGGAAAGACCTTTCCAACCATATAAAACTTTTTGACCTTGTGACCTTGACCTTGAAATTTGACCTACTTTTGTAAAAATCTTTAAATGGCTATAACATTTGAACCAGTAGGCCCAGGGCTTTCATATTTTGTATGTATATTTCTTGTGTCAAGACCTTTCCAACCACACCAACATCTTTGACCATGCGACCTTGACCTTGACCTTTGACCTATTTAATCAAACTTTAACCAAAAACCTTAACCTTGGCTATAACTTTTGCATTTTTGCACCTGGGCAGTTTATACTTGGCATGTGTATTCCTCATGGCAAGACCTTTCCAACCATACAAAACTTTTTGACCTTGACCTTGACATTTGACCTTTTTTTGTAAAAATCTTTAAATTGCTATAACATTTGCACCAGTTAGCATAGGGCTTTAATATTTTGTATGTATATGTTTTGTGTCAAGACCTTTCCTACCATACCAATATCTTTTGACCATGTGACCTTGACCTTCACCATTGACCTATTTAATAAAACTTTAACCAAAAACATAAACATTGGCTATAACTTTTGCATTTTTGAACCTGGGCCTTTTATACTTGGCATGTGTATTCTTCATGGCAAGACCTTTCCAACCATACAAAACTTTTTGACCTTGTGACCTTGACATTTGACCTACTTTTGTAAAAATCTTTAAATGGCTATAACATTTGCACCAGTTGGCCCAGGGCTTTAATATTTTGTATGTATATTTCTTGTGTCAAGACCTTTCCAACCATACCAACATCTTTGACCATGTGACCTTGACCTCGATCTTTGACCTATTTAATCAAACTTTAACCAAAAACCTTAACCTTGGATAGAACTTTTGCATTTTTGCACCTGGGCCTTTTATATTTGACATGTGTTTTCCCTTTCTAACCATACAAAACTTTTTGACCTTGTGACCTTGACATTTGACCTACTTTTGTTGAAATCTTTAGATGGCTATAACATTTGCACCAGTAGGCCTACGGCTTTCATATTTTGTTTATATATTTCTTGTGTCAAGACCTTTCCAACCATACCTACGTTTTTGCCCTTGTGACCTTGACCTTTGACCTTTATTTGTATAAATCTTTATACGCCTATAACATTTGAACCAGTAGGCCTAGAGCTTCCATACTTTATAGGTTTCTTGTGTTAAGACTTCTCCAACCATGCCAATGTTTCATTTACCCTACGACCATGACTTTTGACCTACTTGTGCAAATAAGCATTACATTACAGAACATGATGCTGGCTGGGGGCATTTGTGTTTCACAAACACATTGCTTTTCATCTGATCATCACCAAACTTTCTGAAAATGTTTGTTGACATAAAATGGAGACCAATTTGGATAACCAGCGGCACCAATTTATGCTAGGCCCTTTGGAGTAATGGCCCTTGAAGTCCTCAAAATGGCGCTCCACTACAGTTTCAGCTCTCTAACTTTTACGTTTGATAGTCTGGATTCCCCTCCCTGTATCATCGGGGGCATTCGTGTAACTGGGACACGCTCTTGTTCTTTTTGCTATACATTCTTTCTTTTATTATAAGCATTTCTGCTCAAAAATGTGTTTGGTGGCTATCGGGGCTATGTGGAATGTACCCTTTCCATGTACTCAAACAGTTTGGTTTGACCCATGTGGCCTTGACCTCAGACTCTGCATTTAAGCTTCGGAATGTGCAGCCGGCAAGCTTTGTTGTCTCTTTGTAGTACTATTTCAATTCCCTATTTTTGATATAGGTAAATACAAACAGAAAGAATAAGAACGAAATATAAGGATTAGGCTATTAAAAGAAACTAGGAACTAGTTTATTTTAAAATATTAAGTAGTCTAATCTTTATATTTCGTTCTTGTCGTATGCTTAAATATATTATATTATATATTTATCAAGTGTTTTGAACAAATTCTGACAAAAAATGTTTAACCTAAAATTCGTTGAGCCGCATAAATTTGTCAGCGTACAGACCTGTGGCGAATCTGTTGGGTGTGAAATAGAACGAAGGCGAAACGTCATGTGACCTGTCACGGTTTGATAGGTAAACATCCGTGTACTGAAATCTACATTACACGTTCAATAATTTAGATACATTCCGTTCATGGTGTTTGTCATTGCCAAGAAGTAAGTATATTTGCATGATAAATGAATCAACTTTATTGTCACAAATAAATGTTTACGCATATATTCTGTATTACTAACTTTAGTAATGTGCTACAATCCTACATGTGTGTATGCATTTTGTCTAAACATTTGTTTTGGGATCCATTTCCTAAGACTGTAATCTGTTAATTGCTTATAAGTATATAGTGATCGAGGTTGGATTCCTTGTTTCTCTATACACCAAGAGTTTCAGTGGAGAGAAGGTTATTCTTTCCCAATTCTAAAACTATTATTTGCAGTGCAAACAGTTTAGAGCCTGATCAGACGCCGGTTTACCGGGCGTCTGATTAGGCTCTAAACTGGTGGTCACTCAGATTAAATTGAATGTTCAGAATTGTCAACAAGTTGCCATTTTCTACATTTTAATGCAATGCGTTTGCGTTTCGTTCGCGTTTAAACAGGAAAGAATAACATTTTCTCCACTGTGTGCATGTGACAATAATGGTAAAAGAAAAAAGCGGTAAGTGACTAATGTATATGATATATCCTATATCAATTTAGCTAATTGGAGTGTATTTGTTACAAATAAACCCTCACATCTTCTCCAAAACCTATGTTGTGACATCTCATTAGAAACATCTTTTTGAGACGATTCCAATGAGTAATCACAAAAAGGATTTGGTTCAGACATAAATCCATAGGCGTGAAAGTAACTGTAAAGCAGGAGTAAAATGTGCACAGCCAATGTCACCCAAGTTGTTTAGACAGGCCCTGACACACTCACACTCAAGAGTTTTTCAATGGGGTTTACTAAAATTTAATAGTCGGGCCTGACATGAGACACTTCAATGATTCAGAGTAATACAGGTACCATGTATATAAAAATCATGATTTTTGCAAGGAAACTGCCTGACTAGGGGTTTATTACAGAAAGTAGGTCAGGAAATGTCTTTAAAGACATTTTCTGACCTAGTTTTGGTGATTACACCTAGTCAGGTAAAATCTTTTGCTGCACGAGCTTATCAGTTATCACAGTTACAAAGAACCTGTGAGGCTTTTAATGTGAGGCCAGTTTCTTATATTTGTTGATTTGGTTTTGAAAAAAACCTTGAATACGAGTTTGTCAGGGCCTCTCTAGACCGGATAAGATGGTTTGCGATAACTTGCACACAAGACCCATGCTTTTACAGTTACTTTCACGCCTATCGAGAACTATGAGGGGGGAGTCCATCAAAGGACTGAGGAAATGTCTTTCCCAGTCGGTTCAGTGATCCCCCCTCTCCATTGTTCTCACTAGGCCAGAAAGTAACTGATAAGCATGAGAAAAGTGTGCAAAATATGTCACAACCATCTCAAGTTGTCTAGAGAGGCCCTGACATACTCAACTCAAGGGTTTTTTCAATGGGTTTACTAACCAAACTATCAAATATAAGCTACGGGCCCCACATAAGACGCTTCAGTGATTCTATTAATGTCTCCACTTTTGAGGTGACTCTAATGAGTGGTCACAACATAGGGATTTATTGAGACTGAAAGTAGAGCAGAATACGCCTTTAAGTGGTCACCTGTCTTCAAAACGAGAAACAGGATATTGAGAAATGGGTTAAAGTGCATTCTGCTTTACTTTCAACTTTACAGATTCATTTTCTCACAAATATAAAGCCATCGCGAAAAAACGTATATGGTATCTTAATTTGGACTTAAAGGAGTCTTCTGATCAGGGTCTGCAGTATTTGCTATTTTGCCAATAAAATTGTATTGTTAAAACAACCCTAGATAGTAAACATTGGACTAAGACTTAATAATTGATTACTGGAACAGTCCATTTGAAGTTTCAGGGGTGAATGACTTAGAGACTGTGTTTACATACTGGAGCCATGCCACGAAAAAACCTGCCTTATTACAGTGAAACCTTGTACAGACCCAGGACTGTTGCCATCCTTATGATGACTCCATATCTGCATGAGTTTTGTCTACACTGCCAAAAACCATATATAATACAGCATCATCAAATACTTTAGATGCATGTGGGTGTCAAACACTGTAAATCAATCAAGGCCTGAGCCACCATGTATTTGATGCGGCGGCTGGCCTTGACCTACACTGTTTGAAATGCAATAAGACAGGTTTTCTCCCTTGCCACAAGTTTGACTGTATAATAAGTTGTCTGGTAATATTGATCTCTTTTCACCTATACAGTAAAATCTCTCTATTACGACCACTTAAACAAAGCCTAATTGATTGTATAAAATACAGGTGACAGCTTAAAGCAAGGTGACTGTAAAACAGAAAGCTCGTGAAGGAGCTTTCTGTTTTACTGTCATCTAGCTTTAAGCACTCACCTGTCGTAAACACCTAATAATTTAAACTCATTAGTGTTATAATAGAGAGTTTTACTGTACTTGCATGCTGTCACTCATTAAAACAAATGGATAATATTGATTTAACTCAATTTACCCTTGAAACCTTTAATGGACAATTCCAATTTCCAATTAAGTCTTGTCCATATTCTTGGTTGAATGCACAATGACAAATAGGGATGCTTTTTAAAGCAGGCTCAGCCCTTTCTCCAATAGGAGCGCCTTTTAGGGCATTTAATTTGTTAATCAGCCAAAGAAAATATACTCACCCAAAAAAGAAACCTTACACTTTATAAATTTAAATAAATCATAAATCAAAGCACAACATACATATTTTCGTGTAACAGTATATTGGTTTATCGTTATACAACACATGTGTAAAATTCTAACTGTGTGCTACTTGCTAAACTCCGTCAAAACCACATTACCTTGTTTTGTACTAGACCACGTACAGGGCATTTCTGGTCAGGTATCATATCAACTAAAGTATCACAATTTAGCTAAGGTACACTGAAACAAAAATCACAACACAAAAGTAAAAAATAAATAATGCCTACGCTGTCAAGAGCAGAGAGAAACAAAACATTTTGGAATTTACAGGCTAAGGTGTCTCCGTTTGACGTCACTCGGACGTCTAACTCACTAGGAATGTAATTTTCAAATTGGTGAGACGTCTGCGACATACTGGCACTATGTTTGAGCGTCCAAAGTCAGGTAGACCAAAAGCAACTAGCCAACGGCACGTGCATGCTATTGTCAATTACGTAACACATTTACAACCGCGACTCTGACTGCGCTACTTTAACGTCAGTCCACAGACTGTGCGCAATATGTTTCGGACACAGAATCGCCCTATTAGAGCCCGACGTCCATTTACTGGAAGTGTTATGACATTACGTCACTGACGTGAACGGCTGCAATTGGCGTGTAGACAGCGTCACTTGTGTCGCCGGGAGTGGAATTCCGTACTTGTAACGGACGATTTGAGGTACAATCTCAGTTTTAGCAACGTATTGGACACATAAACAATCTTAACAATGACGGTGACTTCGCGAATGCCTTCACGCCGGAATGGAACAACGTGTCTAATCAATTGATCAAGCGCTACGTTAACTCGATGAGAAGGCTTAAATTTGCACTCACACGAACTATCTAATAGTTCGACATGTGAACTGCATTATTTCATGCTCGGTTAAGTCGAACATATCTGTATTTCAAAATTTGAAATACAGGTGTGTTTGACAAAACCAACTTTGAGATATCGAAGTTCGACTGTATATTGTTTGTATTATTCAGAAATAATGGAGATTAAAGGCCGAGTTATAGTGTACTCCATCCTGGGATGTCCGCACTGCATGAAAGCAAAGAACACATTGGAAGAGATGGGGATACCCTTCACGGATGTCAACCTTGAGACCTATCCACATGCCAGGCAGGACCTGCAGATGAGAACGCCGAAGAGAACAGTTCCTCAGGTTTTCTTCAATGCTAAACATATTGGTGGAAATGACGATCTTCAGACACTGGTAAATTGGATAGCCAAAACCTGTGGGTCCGTCCAAAGACCCCAAACCACTCCAAACCTGCCCTAACCACTTAAAAACAACCTTAACTACTTAAATTCCTTAATATGTAATCAAATAAAGCTTATACATGTGAATGGTGATTTTAAGCTAAAATAATAAAAACATGTTAAATTAAACTTAAATCTACTATGTTTTTCATTTCAAGGGGAGCAACTAGTACAAAACTTAAGCTATATACACAGTTACTTCTAGATATTAACCCATTATCCAATAGCCTGTTCCTGGTTTTGAAGACAGGTATCCACTTAAAGCAGGTTGAAAGTAAAGCAAAATGCACTGCATTCTGCTTTACTTTCAGCCTGCTTTAACCTACCATCTGCTAGTAATACAGAAAACTTGTTTTTCAAAGTGGTTTGGAGAGGTTTGGGGTCTTTAGAGGGACCGAAAACCTGTATACCATAAAACGTTTAAAAATTTGAACACCTTGTATAATTGCTGTAATTTCCCTAAAATCTAACTTTAATTGCTTTTTTAATCTCATTCATTTCTAAGGATTTTCTCAGTAATTTTGTCTAGTAAAGTATGGTACCCCTGCAGAAACTCTGTTTGAGTTCGCTGCTTACTTCTTATTGTCTTCTTATCAATGATTATATTAACCCATTATAAGTGACACTTAAAGCAGGTTGAAAGTAAAGCAGAATGCGCCTTATGGCGCATTCTGTTTTACTTTCAGCCTGCTTTAAGCTATTATCTGCTAGAATATAGAAAATATTTCTGATGATACATATTCTTGGCAGTAAAAATTGGAACTATTTAATCAGTGGAGTGATAAATATGAGGCATACAAAGGCATATTTATGGGGTAATGGTTTAGACAAGATATTGAATGTAGAGTTTTGTTAACCCTTTACCCAATAGAAGCGCCTTTTAGCGGATATGATTTATTCATCCGCTGAAGAAAATAGTTCCAATTTAATCGGTAATGAATATGTATTACAGGGAATATTTTCTATATTAAAGCACATGATAGCTTAAAGCAGGCTGAAAGTAAAGCAGAATGCGCCCTAAGGCGCATTCTGCTTTACTTTTAACCTGCTTTAAGTAGTCATCTATCTTAAGTACTAGAAATAGGATATCAGGTAAAGGGTTAAGACATAGTGAGTGTTGCTTTTCAGATCAAGGATAAGAAGAAATGGGAATCTGCTATCGAGGTTCTGATCAATAACCCACCAGGATCTGATGCCCCTCCCGTACCCGACCCGTCCACGGCAGTGAAAGATGGAGGTAAACAAGTAATGAAACGGCTACACTTCTGCATAGGGCTCCAGATAAGGGTCCAGTCTTTCAAAAACTAAAATCTTTATTTTTGCATTAAACCCTATGATGTCACTATTCATTAGAATCGTCTCTTTGAGACGATTCCAATGAGTAGTAACAACATAGGATTTGGTGATGTTATGAGTAAGAAAATATTGTTCAGTTTACTCCCTCTTATCGGGAGCCCTGTCTGCACATAGTATGTTAACAGGTTTGACAGAGTATAGGGACTTTTCATGCATTGGTAAACACTTAAACAGAATTATTATTGATTTCTTAAGAGTGGTATTTTATTATGCATGAGTTCTAGAAGTGTCTAGGGTATAGTTCAAATGATTACAGATGGAGATAAGTTGCAATTGTGAACAAATTGCTGATGCATAAAACACACATTAACACATTCAACCCTAGCGATGAGTATAATCGTCATTTATCACATAATCTTCGGTCTCGGAGTTCTATAAATCATTCTATAAATATCGTAATCCACTAGTGAAATATCGTTTTTTTGAGTTCCGGCCCAAACTGTTCGCCAACAAATGCTGCATATAAAGGGACACCAAATGACATCATTTATGATGACGTTACCATAAACAATGTTACGTTTTGGCGGAAAATCTATATGGCGAAAGGGACTACAACCTGCGGCTTCAATTAACAAAATAGTTTTTTAAAATGTTTATGTGATAAATAGAATCTCACATTCATGCTCATTATTTATCCCTTTTAATAAACTCGTTGACTAAAATAAATATGATGCTCACCAAGGCTCGAGTCATATTATTTTAGTCAACTTGTTAAAAATGATAAATAATGTAAGATCAATGTAGCTACTACTATGACGATTTAGCCCTTTGAACCCTAGTCATGTATACAGTAGGACCCCTCTAAACCGAAATCTCTAAATACCGGAATTCTCTTTAACCCGGACAAAAAAAATTGGTCCTGTTTCCTCCTTCTTTATATTAACCAATTACACCATAAAATATGTACTTTATACATTCATGAATATGTATCATCAGAAATATTTTCTCTATTCTAGTAGATGATAGCTTACAGCAGGTTGAAAGTAAAGCAGAATGTGCCTTAAGGCACATTCTGCTTTACTTTCAACCTGCTTTAAGTGATCAGCTATCTTACATACTAGAAACAAGTTATAGGATAATGGGTTAAAACCCCTCTAAACTGGATATACATTTGTATATGTTGTCCCCACACATGTTCGGTTTTGACACATGTGTTCGTAGGAACACCCTTTTAGTTACACAGGGCTGCCATAAGTTGACATAAAAAATCCTAAGATTTCCAAATTTGCATTTTTCAAGTGCGATTTTACGAATCATACCTTTTCCCCCCATCACCTGTTTCTAGTTTTGTTGACATGTGGCTGCTTAAAGCAGGTTGAAAGTATAGCAGAATGCGCCTTGATGCACATTCTGCTATACTTTCAGCCTGCTTTAAGCTACCATGAATTAGAAAAATCCGGAGAAATGGCAGCCCTGGTTACATGTACATTAAAGGCTTGTGTACATGCAGACCCAGGGGAGATAACCTGTGAGATGGATGAGTATGCAGCTCTCGTGAGAGCTTTGAAAGCCTCGGGCATGATCAAGGACCACAGTGCCGGCTTGTTCTCCAAACACAAGAATTCCTTCAGTGGCAAGGACTTTGTCGACTGGGTCGTAAAAAAAACACAGCTTGGTAAGTAAGGCCATTAACCAATAATTTTAAGCTCACCTGGTTCAGAGGTTATAAAGACTTTTAGTTGAGTCTGAGTGTGTTCCCAAGCATTTGATTGTTCAGATTTGAGCCTAGGGAACGAGTTTAGACTCAAGTCAAAAGCTTTATAACCTCGGAGCCTGAGCTGAGTCTTTCGTCTTTCTTTGTCAATAATTTTATTGTTTACACTTTAGAAGCCACAATTTTTATCCAATCTTTCTCAAACTTGCTCAGATTGTATATGACCATAAAGAGTTCGAATGATTTTGTTTATGGTTGAAATCAAACCAGTAGGTCATGAGTTATCTGCCCTTGAATTGATGAAAATGCCATACTTAACACTGTTTACACGAGTGAGATTATGGTTGGACTCGGGACAAATACGTCAAGGTTTATCTGTCTTTGAATTGCTGAAAATGCCATATTTAACAGTGTTTACATTCTAGAGGTCACAAATGTTATCCAATCTTTATCAAACTTGCTCAGATTGTATATGATCATAAGAGCTCAAATAAGATTAATTATGGTAGAAATCAGACCAATAGGTCAAGAGTTATCTGCCCTTGAATTGCTGAAAATGTCATATCTAACAGTGTTTACACTCTAGCAACTACAGTTTTAAATGTATTTTGATTATACTTGCACACAATGTATATAGCTATAAGTTCTTGAAGGAATGCAATGATTTACACAATATTTATCTGCCCTTGATATACTTTGAAATGCTAGAAAAGGCTTTATTTCAGTATTGTTTACGCTCTAGTTACCTGCCCTTGATGTACTCTACTATACTAGAATAGGTTGTATTCCAATATTGTTTACAAGTTATATCAGGGCCTTCAAGGCCCTCTTGTTTAATGTGAATATTATGCCAAACTGTTAGCAGTAGATTCATGCATCTCGTTATCTAGTGGTGTTAAGGTTTGCACTGTTTTGCAACATCCCATAATCAGGGCTGCCATTTCTCCAGATTTTTCTTAAATCATACATGGTCACATAAAGCAGGCGCATTCTGCTTTACTTTCAGCCTGCTTTAAGCAGCCATGTGTCAACAAAACTAGAAACAGGCGATGGGGGTAGAGGTATGATTCGTAAAATCGCACTTGAAAAATGCAAATTTGGAAAACTTAGGATTTTTCATGTCAACTTATGGCAGCCCTGCATAATGCATTCTTGAAGGGTTAACTGTTTGATCATTTGATCACTTTCAAGTTGTGAACAAATAGAAATTTTAGTATTTGAATATTTGTTTACCAGTAACTGTCATGGTGGCTAAGATTTTTGAATTATGGATAGTTGAATCCAAATCGGAGCCTAACATATTTTTTTTAAGAGAATTTGATACTCAAATTTCTTCCAAAATCATTTGATATTGCAATTTTCCAAAAATGGTCAGAAAAATGCCTGAAGGGTTAACTTAATCATTATGTTATGTTTACAGAACGAGATCGAGCTGTTGAAATGGGCCAAGCCTTGCTAGATAGACATTTTGTTCACCATGTGAAGAATGCTGAAGTGTTTGAAGATGCTGAGGAATATTACCGTCTCTTAGATGATGATGACATCGAGGCCCTGAATGCTGGAGATGTGTCTACCTGTCAGCCTCAGCCAGGTTAATAACAACAGATACAGTAAAACCTCTCTATTACGACCACAAAATTGTGTTAATTATTAGGTGTTTATGTCAGGTGAATGCTTAACCCATTACCCCATAGCCTGTTTCTATTTTTGAAAATAGTTGACCACTTAAAGCAGGTTGAAAGTAATGCAGAATGTGCCTTAAGGCACATTCTGCTTTACTATCAGCCTGCTTTAAACTACCACCTTCTAGAATGAAGAAAATATTCCTTATGATACATATTCGTAACTGGTATAAATTAAAACTATTTTCTTCAGCCGATGAGTAAATTAAACGCATAAAAAGGTGTATTTATGGGGTAATTGGTTAAAGCAAGGTGACAATAAAGCGGAAAGCTCCTTAAGAAGCTTTCTGTTTTATTGTCACCTTGCTTTAAGCTGTCACCTGTCTTTTATACAATCAGTAAGCCTTCGCTTAAGTGGTCGTAATAAAGAGGTTTTTCTGTACTACTCCTAGAATATTAACTCATTCACCTCTGACAGTACCAGCAAGTTTTTCAGAGGTTATTTAACCCTTTGAACCCTAGTCCCGCATATAGGCGTCCTTTTCAAGCAGTATACATGTGAAAAGTGCACTTGTCCTATGCAAACAGTGAATACCCAGATCAGAGGGCTCCTTACGGAGCCCTCTGATCTGGGTCTTCACTGTTTGTCATAATGCAAAACATTGACAAAAACAGCCCTTAAAAGTCAGAAAAGGACTAGACTTAGATGGAAACTGGAATTGTCCATTTTAAGTTTCAGGGAGGAAAGAGTTAAACTTGTTTGACACTGTGTGTTAGAGAAGAAAGAACATAGCATAATGTAGAAATGAAATTGTTGAAAATTTGTCAGGAGTTTTAGCTCGTCTGTTTTTCAAAGAAAGAAACAAGCCATTGTTGGTACTCCGGCGTCATCGTTGTTGTCATCATCATCTTTGTCGTCATCTAAAATCTTAAAGTTTGCCATAATTTCTTCATTTTTTCATCTCCAACCTTCATATTTTGTATGCATGTTCATCTGGACAAGCCATACCAAAATATTTTACCATTTGTCCTTGATCTTGACCTTTTACTGGTTTTTTTTAACTGATCTTTAACCCATTCTCCCCATATATATGCCGTTTTAAGCCTTTTATTTATTCCTCACTGAAGAAAATAGTTCCACTGTATACAGCTATGAATATGTTCTAAAAGAAACATTTTCTGTATTGTAACAGATGGTAGCTTAAGGATGTCGGCCTGTCTTTTTGAGCATTATGAAATTTCCGAAAAATTTTACGAACTCATTTTCAAAAAAATGTTAAGAACTCATTTTCGGTGAATGCATGCAGTAATAAAATATTATTTTCCCGGGAAAAAATTGGATTTTCGTTCCGGAAGGGACTTTTTAAGTTTTATGTCCTATTCGTAGTTTACAGCATACACTGTTTTCATAGGTAGGTTGCATTTTGTTACATCCGATTTCATTTCAATTTCTCAGAATAAAAGCATGAAATTTTCATGGTAGTACAGTTTTAGTATAAATTATAGATAACTCAATAGATAAAATGAAATTTTTTTGAAAAAAATTATTTTTGGTAAAAATACACCAAAAAGTGAAACAATGAGAAAAAATGGATTTTTTAGATAAAATGATCTATATCTTTTTTAAAAGATCCGGGACCCTGTGTTTTTATTTGCTATTTCACTAAAACATTATGTTTGCAAGGCTAAAAACAACAAATAAAAAATTTGGTAATTAGTTTGCTACAATTTGTAGGGCAATTTTCACTGTGCATTATTCTCCCATTATAAAAAAGTGGGTGGGGTAAATTTTACTCCTTTCCGGTGAAATCAAACATTTTTATTTTGGATCTTGAAAAAACATTATTTTCAGGGTTTATTCTTACTATGGTAATATAAATTAGGATACTTTTTGTACAAATAGATTGTTTAAATAAAGATTGAAAAACAGTAGTACAAAAAAGTAGGAGTTTTTATGAAGCTTCAATTTTAGGGGGGTAGCCTTGAAATATCTCAAATTGTGAAAAAGAAAGGTCCGGTACCCCCACTTTTTTCACCAGTTTTGTCATAGAAACTAATTTTACTGTCTGTATGCAAAGTTTGAAGAATTTGGTAAATACTTTCCAAAGGTGCACCTACTCCCTTAAAGCAGGTTGAAAGTAAAGCAAAATGTGCCTTTAGGCACATTTTGCTTTACTTTCAACCTGCTTTACTTTCAACCTGCTTTAAGTGGACAACCACCATTTAGTGGACAACCACCTTTAAGTGGACACCTGACTAAAAAGTGAGAAACGTGCTATGGGGCAATGGGTTAATAACAGACGAGTGTTGGCACCTTCATGTAGTGCTCTTGTTTATTCTCTTGTAGCTGGAGAGCTTGGAGAGGATATAAGAAAGTTGATACTGAAAATCTACAATGCTTACCTGTCTAAAGATGGAAAGGTAAGGAGATAATCTGTCTTAAGATATGTAAAGATAAGGGAGATAATCTGTCTAAAAGATGGAAAGGTAAGGGAGGTAATCTGTCTAAAGATGGAAAGGTAAGGGAGATAATCTGTCTAAAGATGGAAAGGTAAGGGAGATAATCTGTCTAAAGATGGAAAGGTAAGGGAGATAGTCATTCTGGGTTGATTGTAGCTCTTCAACCATCGTAGGTTATTTACATTGCCATGTTAATATTTAACCCTTTCATGATCAAATTATTTGCAGATTTTACCCTTTTGAACCGCTTGATTGTCGTCTGCTTCAGTATTGTTGTCTGCAAGACATGTTTCAAAGTTAAATTTAAGATTGTATGACTTAATTAATATTGATAAGAGTGTAAAATAGTTTGGGTCCTGATCAGACGCTGCGTAACGTGGCATCGACACAGGACCCAAACTGTTTGCAAACGCCCTTTAACCCCTTACCCCATAGCTTATTTCTAGTTTTGAAGACAGGTGACCACTTAAAGCAGGTTGAAAGTAAAGCAGAATGTGCCTTAGGGCACATTCTGCTTTACTTTTAGCATGCTTTAAGCTAACATCTGCTAAAATAAAGAAAATATTTCTAATGATTTATCTTCATGTCTGTATAAAATTGAACTATTTTCTTCGGTGAGGAATAAATTAGAGGCGTAAAAAGGCGTATTTATGGGGTAATGGGTAAAGGCATCATTAAGAGTGAACGGGTCAAATCCAGATAAGACACTGTGTAACTCAGGTTCCAAATTGTCAAAAATGGATAAGAGCCTATTAGAAACTGGAATTTCAGGTTTCACTGAATTGATTTGTTTCTTCAGAAAGTGAACTATGATGGGATTTCAAAGAGTGATGAGTTTGGGAGATATCTTCGTCTTACTAAAGAGCTTGTGCGAGTCCAGATTGCTGACGCAACAAGAGAAGAGAAACTGTCATTCTTCATAAATGTGTACAATGCCCAGGTAATACATGCTAATGTGACCAAGGGGCCACCAGCCAACCTCTGGCAGAGATACAAGGTATGGAGATCTCCTATGTACATACATGCAGGGATCCAGATAAGGGGAAGTAAACTGAATAAATTCAGCATTTTCTCACTCATTTTAGCACCAAATCCTATGATGTTACTACTCATTAGAATCGTCTCTTCGAGACGATTCTAATGAGTAGTGACACCATAGGGTTTAAAGCAGAAATAAAGACTTAAGTTTTTGAAATACTCGCCCTATCTCAGAGACTTAAAAAGCCAGAGATACACGACTCGAATGATTTATACATACGAGACCGTTGAGCGAGATTTCGCGAGAACAGGTCATCGCGAGTTATATAAGCTTTAGCGACGATCGGGAAAAAAGTCGATATTTGGAATTACTTATCAGTTGCTGCGTTAATACGGTCTACAGTTATTTTACAATACAAACATTCCATAAAGAAGCCTCTTTTCGAGGTTTAACACAAACGAATAATAAGAATAAAGTCCGAGCATCAATTAACCCCTCTGCGCATCGCACACACGTTAATTAGTGTTTGGAAAATGCCGATTCAATGAAAAGTGACGGCAGTTTGCACGAAGGTGTGAATGGACCCATGGGTGGCCTCATGAAAATTTAATTTATAGCAAAATGCGTGGACAGATTGACATGAAAATTTCGCCATAACTGTATCTTAATATGAGCTACATAGACAACCCATTCTTATTCATGTTTGAATGTTCAAACTGCTGTTTAAGCGTTTACGGCAAGGCGATATTGCATCGATCTTCAATCGAAGTACCAGTGGGTGGCCTCAATAAAATTTAATTTATAGCAAAATGCGTGGACAAATTGACATGAAAATTTCGCCATAACTGTATCTTAATATGAGCTACATGGACAACCCATTCTTATTCATGTTTGAATGTTCAAACTGCTGTTTAAGCGTTTACGGTAAGGCGATATTGCATCGATCTTCAATCGAAGTACCAGTGGGTGGCCTCAATAAAATTTACTTTATAGCAAAATGCGTGGACAAATTGACATGAAAATTTCGCCATAACTGTATTTTAATATGAGCTACATGGACAACCCATTCTTATTCATGTTTGAATGTTCAAACTGAAGTTTAAGCGTTTACGGCAAGACGATATTGCATCGATCTTCAATCGAAGCACCAGTTGGTGGCCTCAATAAAATTTAATTGATAGCAAAATGCGTGGACAGATTGACATGAATATTTTGCCAAAACTGTATCTTAGTTTGAACTACATGGATAATTCATTCTTATCCATGTTTGAATGTTCATACTGAAGTTTTAAGCGTTTACGGCAAGACGATATTGAATCGATCTTCATTTTTTTGGAACTTACCAGCAACCATGCAGCAACGTATCTTCCTTTGAGCCAGGAATACACTTTCTCGGTTTAATCCACAACTCATATTTTGGTTTCACTCGATTAGTATCACAAAATATTGTATAAAAACGAAAGAAAGTCAATATTTATAAGTCAACTGGTCGATATGTGTATTTTTTCCCATTATCGCGACGCTGTCATTACCTGTGCTGGTCACGTGACCGCATCGACATACGTCACTGCCTCTCAACGGACACCTGTTATATGGGGAAAGAAGGAAAATAAGGGAGTCGTGTATCTCTGGCTTTTAAAGTCTCTGCCCTATCTGAAGCCCTGTACATTTATGATTATAACAGTAAAACCTCTCTGTTATAACCACTAAATTATGTTAATTGGCAGATGTTTAAGGCAAATGCAGCTTAAAGCAAGGTGAAAGTAAAACAGAAAGCTCCTGAGCTTTCTTTTTAGCTCAAAAGAGCTGAAGGCTCAAAGTGAGCTTTAAGAATAATCTTTTTTCCTGTGTCCCGTCATCTGTCCACAATTACTTTAATGACAACTTCTCTTAAACTGCTTACCAGATTTAAAAAAAAACTTCAGAGAAATGTTAATCATATTGCCCTCTGCCAAAACTAGTAAAAGTCGTTCAGCTCCACTGAACAAGAAGGATGCACATATTAATAACAAGATCTGGGCCCTGATTGGCTGATTTTTGATCAACTGTAAAGCCTGTATTTGTTCACTGTTTCTGATAATACTTGGTATGTAGCTTTATATCAATGAGATTCATGCATAGCAATTAGGTGATATTGACTCTGATTGGCGGATAGTTTATTGACTGTAATGGTTTACTGATTTTGATGATACCTCCTATGAAGCTTTATATTGATAAGACACAAAACTGTTTTCCAGCATTTCTACATTAGGGTTCAGGCAGTGAATGGATGAACCCATGGCCTGTTTCTAGTTTTAAAGAAAGATGATCACTTAAAGCAGGTTGAAAGTAAGGCAGAATGCACCTTAAAGCAGAATGCACCTTAAGGTGCATTCTGCTTTTCTTTCAGCCTGCTTTAAGCTGTTATCTGTTAGGATATGTAAAATATTTCTAATTATACATATTTATGACTGTATAAAGTGGAACTGTTTCCTTCAGTGGAGGAATAAATTATAGGTGTAAAAAGGCTTATTTATTGGGAAATGGGTTAAGTACTATTGCCTCCAACAAATCTGCAGGGCCTTCACAGACTGTGTCAGTTTTCTATTTTCTCTTGTCATTGTTTCCATTGTTCTATGTTTCAGTTTTTCAACAATATGAAGTACATAATTGGGGGCTATGCTTACTCCCTTCAGGACATAGAGAATGGGGTCCTGAGGGCCAATAGGAAAGGTGTAGGTACGTCATAGATCTTTACACACATATGTTGCTCATATCATGTCAAGATACAGGTGAAAACTCGATACTACGAAACTCGCTTAACCCTTTCCCTTATAGAAGCGACTTTTAGCACATGCATTTTATTCATCCGCTGAAAAAAATAGTTCCAAATTATACCGTAATGAATATGTGTCATATTTAATACTTTCCTTATTCTAACAGGTAAAAGCTTAAAGCAGGCTGAAAGTAAAGCAGAATGCGCCTTATGGCGCATTCTGCTTTTCTTTCAACCTGCTTTAAGTAGTCACCTATTTTCAAAACTATAAACATGCTATGGGGTAATGGGTTAAATTGATCAAACAAGTATTTTGTAAGTTGAATTTTAATAAGTCGATCTCGCTTAAGCCGAATCTACCCGTATTTCAAGGTTAAAACATGGCTATATGGATATGGTCGAACTAATGTGAGTTTGTATTATCCAGTTTCGACTGTTCTTGAGTCTCACTAACTCAAACTTGCCAGGTAGACAATTTAATGTTAAGTGAGATGTGTTTTAACCCATTACTCCATTGAAACACCTTTTTATGCCTTAATTTCTTCCTCCACTATAAAAAAAATAGTTCCAATTTATATAGTCATGAATATGCACCATAAGAAATATTTTCTTTATCCAATCAGATTGTAGCTGAGGGGAAGGGGACATAAACGACATTTTAGTGAATACATTTCATCCTGAAACTTTATAATACAGTGTTTCCTCCCTACAACAACCCTGCCAACAATGACTCCCTCCGAACAACGACCCTTGCCTCAGTTCTCTAAACAGGACAATTTTGTCTGACGCTTTTACTGCTGTAATATCATCTGTTTAAAGTTGTTGTCTGCTCTTTTTCTCAAAGTTACATAATGGACATTTTGACAGAAAAAAACTTAATGACAAGTTACAAACAGCTTGAATCCAGATCACACGCCGCGTTACGCGGCGTCTGATCAGTTGTTTGCAAATGTAAACCAATTTCCTTCCCTATAACGACTCCCTCTGAGCAACGCACACATTGTTTGTCTCCCATCGGTCGTCGTTGTAGAGAGGGAGCGCTGTAAGTACTGTTTCATGGAAACAATAGTGACTAAGTACTCAAACACCTCCATGGTAAACCTTAACCCCTACAAAGCCTATTTCTAGTTTTGAGGATAGGTGACCACTTAAAGCAGGTTGAAAGTAAGGCAGAATGCGCCTTAACCCATTACCCTATAATTACACCTTTTTACACCTTTAATTTATTCCTCCACAACAGAAATTACAGGTAATTCCAATTTATAGTCATAAATGTGCTACAAAAGAAATATTTCCTGCATCTTAGTAGATGGCAGCTTAAAGCAGGTCGAAAGTAAAGCAGAATGCGCCTTAAGGCGCATTCTGCTTTACTTTCAACCTGCTTTAAGTGGTCATATGTCTTCAAAACTAGAAACAGGCTATGGGGTAATGGGTTAAGGGGCCTTCTGCATTACTTTCAGCCTGTTCTACTATCTTTTAGGACATAGAAACAATATTTCATGGTACATGTTAATGACTTTATAAAGTGGAACTATTTTCTTTAGTGGATAAAATAAATTGAATATGCTAAAAGGTGCCTCTATGGGGGAAAGGGCTAATATGATATTTCTGTATTTTACAGGAATGTTCACAAAACCATTTGGTGCCAGTGATCCCAGGCTGAAGGTGGCTTTGACTGAACCAGAACCATTGATCCACTTTGCTCTGGTGTGTGGGGCTAAAAGCTGTCCACCTATTAAGACATACTCTTCAGATGTAAGTTTAGTACATTTTTTTGTAACTCACCAACAAGGCTGGGCGTTCAATAAACACATATGCCCCCGGTGGCATCCTTGACAATATATTCTGAATCTTTTCTAAGTCCAAATTGGGTCAAGGTCAGGGTCAAACTGAGCTTGGGTATTATTGGTGAGTTGGTAATGGTCCAAGGCAATAACTGTATAAGTATTGAAGCATTGTAGTAGCCAGTGTTGATGCTAGACGAAACGCTAAAATCTAGTTAACCGAGAAAGAGCTCATTTAAAATATTCTAAGTTCAATTTAGGTCAAGGTCAAAATCAAACTTTGGTAATATTGGTGGATAGGGAATGGTCCAAGGCCGCAAATGTATAAGTATAAAAGCATTGTAGTCAGTTGTGTTGATGCTAGACGAAACGGTAAAATCTAGTTAACCAAGAAATATAAGAAATAGTCTATTTAAAATATTCTAAGTTCAAATTAGGTCAAGGTCAAACTCAAAGTTTGGTGATATTGATGGATAGGGAATGGTCCAAGGCAACAACTGTGTAAGTATCCAAGCATTTGGGTAAGCGGTGTTGATGCTAGACGAAACGGTAAAATCTACTTAACCTAGTTACTGATGGACGGACAGGACGATTACTATATGCCATCGCATCTGTTGATGTGGGGGGCATAATAACACCCAAGTTCAGTTGGACCCTGACCTTGACCTAATTTGGACTTATAAAAGATTCAGAATATATTGTCAAGGATGCCACCGGGGGCATAAGCCTTTATTGAATTCCCAGTCATGTTCTTTTATTCAATCGGCATTTTCCAAACAGTCATTAACGTGTGTACGATGCTCGTAGGGGTTAATTGATGTTTGGACTTTATTCCAATTATTCTTTTGTGTATCTGTCAAAACTTGAAAAAGACACTTCTTTAAAGAATGTTTGTATTGTTAAATAACTGTAGAACGTAATTAACGAAGTAAGTGATATTTAATTCCAAATATCAATTTTTTTTCTGATCGTTGCTAAGGCTTATATAACTCTCGAGCACAAGTTCTCCCGATATCTCGCTCAACGGTCTTGTTAGAGAGAACCACCTGTGTTGTGAATCTTGTTAGTTAATATAAACCATTGATTTTTCATATCAATCCAAAGGAATTAATTATCCTCTCTATATATACATGTATATCATCCTGATCTTTTATTACAGGGTATCTATGACCAACTACGTTTGGCAGCTGAGGCTTTCCTCGAGGGAGATGATGGTTGCCAGGTAGACATGAACAAAAAGACAATCAAACTCTCCACCATTCTCAAATGGTACAGCGTGGACTTTGGTAAAAACAAAGAAGAGGTATGACACTGCTTAACCCTTTGAACCCTAGTCACGCATATATGCATCATTTGCAAACAGTGTTCATGTGAGGAGTACACTTGTCCTATGCAAACAGTGCAAACAGTGTAGACCCTGATCAAAGGGCTCCTTAAGGAGCCCTTTGATCAGGGTCTACACTGTTTGTCATTTTACAATATATTGTCTTCAACAACCCTGAATAGTTAAAATGGAGTACACTAAATTGGGAACTGGAATTGTCCATTTGAGGTTTAAGGGAGGAAAGGGTTCAGAAGCAAAAGCCCATTGACTTCTGAAACGTTAAATGGACAACTACAGTTTTTCAATTAAGTCCAGTCCTCTTTAGCTCACTTGGCACAAAGTTGCCAAGATGAGCTAATCCTGTGTCTGTCGTTCATTGTCTATTCCTTCAATCGCCATCCTTCGTCAACAATTTGCTTTAACAACATTATTCATTTTCCTCTTAAACTACTGGATGGATTATTACCAAACTTGTCAGGAATTACCTTTATATGGTTGTTCAAATACATGTAGTTCCAGTCCATTACATATCTAGGTCACAGGAGCTAAAAATAGATCTTTGAATCTACTTAAAAATCTCCTTGTCAAAAACCACAGTATGCTGAGCTTAAATATTTAGCACAAATTTACATAATCATCCACAAATTCTCTATCAAGATTATTCAAATTATGTCCCTGGGGTAAAAAATGACCCTGCCCCCGGAGTCAAGAATTTGCATAGAGTTATATAGTGAAATCTTCAAACATCTCTGTTTCTGAAACTATGGCCAGAACTTTGATATTTGACATGGTGAAACTTCTAGAGGTCCATTTCAAAATTGTTGAATTGGTTTTGGGCTAATGCATATCTAGTTCACAGGAGCTAAAAATAGATAGTTCCAATGAAAACTTCAAAAATCTTCATATCCGAAACCACACCCTGAACTATGATATTGGGCACAAAGCATCATCTTCAGGTCCTCTATCAAGTATTGTCTACAGGTTCTCTATAGGTTGAGGTGCTGTTTGGCACTTCTGTGTAGGAAATGGTAAAGAGGAACAGTTATATCCCTAAATTACAGTGTTCCCTCTCCACAACGGCCCTCCCAATAACTCCCTCCTTACAATGACCCTTGCCGCAATTCCCTAAACGGGAAAATTATGTCTAACGCTTTTACTGCTGCAATATCGTCTGCTTAAAATTGTCGTCTGCTGTGTTTTTAGCTCACCTGAGCCAAAGGCTCAAGGTGAGCTATTGGGATGACCCTGTGTCCGGTGTCCGTCCTTGTGCGTCCTGCGTCATCGTTAACAATTGCTTCAATTGACATCTCCTCCTATACCGCTGAACAGATTTCAACTAAACTTTACAGAAATGTTCCTTCGGTCAAGCTCTTTCAAGTTTGTTCAAAGAATTAAAAACAATGCAGAACTCTGGTTGCCATGGCAACCAAAGTGAAAAAATAACGAAATCTTAAAAAATCTTCTTGTCAAAAACTACAAGGGCCAGAGTTAAGATATTTGGCACATAGCATCACCCACAGGTCCTCTATCAAGTTTGTACAAATTATGCCCCTGGGATCAAAATTGGCCCCGCCCTGGGGGTCACAGTTTTACATAGAGTTATATAGTGAAATTTTCAAACGTCTTCTCCTCTGAAACTAATATGGCCAGAGCTTTGATATTCGGCATGGTGACACTTCTAGATGTCCTTTACCAGTATTGCTCAAATGGATCTGATCGGTTGCATATCTAGGTCACAGGAGCTAAAAATAGATTTTTTTTCGATGAAAACTTAAAAAATCTACAAGGGCCAGAGCTTATGTATTTGACACATAGCATCACCTACAGGTCATCTATCAACTTTGTTCAAATTATGCCCCTGGGGTCAAAATTGGCCCCACCCTGGGGGTCACAGTTTAACATAGAGTTATTTAGTGAAAATTTCAAACGTCTTCTTCTCTGAAACTAATATGGCCAGAGCTTTGATATATGGAATGGTGACACTTCTAGATGTCCTTAACCTAATTTGTTCAAATGGTCGCAGTCTCTTGCATATGTAGGTCACAGGAGCTAAAAATAGATTTTTTCAATGGAAACTTAAAAAAAATCTTCTTGTCTAAAACCCTAGTACCCTGATCTTAGCTATTTGGCACATAGCATCATCTACAGGTCCTCTATCAAGATTGTTCAAATTATGTCCTTCGAGTAAAAAATGACCCTCGTCCAGGACATAGATCATTATCTCCATTTTGTCAGCTTTCTCAGGTGAGCGAAATATGCCCCATGGGGCTCTTGTTCTTATAAGTGGAGATTTATTTAGAATACAATCATATAATGACAAGTGACAAACGGCTTGAAACCAGATCAGATGCCGCATTACGTCTGATCTGGATTCAAGCTGTTTGCAAATGTAAGCCAAGTCTTAATTTTCCCTCTTTATAATGACTCCCTCCGAATAACACACACAATCTGTGTCTCCCATTGGGTGTCGTTGTAGAGAGGGAGCACTGTAGAATCATTTTGATTTGACTGATTATGATGTTTGTGGTTTTTTTAATAGATTATAGAATGGGTGCATAATCATCTACCAGATGGAGATAAGAAGTCTCAGATTGGCGAGCTTCTACAGAGCAAGAACTTCAAGGTCGCCCACATGCCGTACGACTGGGGAATAAACGCATAGTGCTGCTGATGTACCAAGGACTTCAGGCTTTTCTTAACCCACTACCCCAAAGCTTGTTACTAGTTTTGAAGACAAATGACTACTTAAAGAAGGTTGAAAGTAAAGTAGAAAAGTGACTACTTAAAGAAGATTGAAAGTAAAGCAGAATGTGCCTTAAGGCACATCTGCTTTACTTTCAGCCTGCTTTAAGCTACCATCTTCTAGAATATAGAAAATATTTCTTATGATATTCTTATTGTAACAGTATAAATTGAAACTATTTTCTTCAGTAGAGGAATAAATTAAAGGCGTAAAAAGGCTTATTTATGGGGTAATGGGTTAAAGTCATACAATTAAACATGTGTTAAGTGGAAAGCTTGGGTGATATTTTTATGTCTGCAACAATTGTTGTCTGCTGTTTTAAAATTATCTAAATTTCTTTTCAAAAAAAATAGTTTCAAACGGTTTGGATCCTGATGAGACGCTGCTTAACACGGTGTCTCATCCAGATCAAAACTGTTTGAAAAAGTCATCACTGTGGGATATATCTGCCCCTAGCGTGCAAAAAGTTAAAAAAAATGTTTTGTTAGGCTTAATGAAGGCAGCTGAATGCAGGAGAGCAGTAAAGCAGAAAACTTCTATAGGAGCTTTCTGCTTTACTGTTGTCCTGTATTAACTCTTTGCATGCTAGCGGCAATTACAATTGTACATGTGCCTCAGTGATTACCTTTGCAAACAGTATGTGTCCTGATGAGAAGCTGCGTAATGCAGCGTCTCATCAGAATCTATACTGTTTGACACTCTGATCCTGTTTTGAAATGAAATTTTGAAAATTTTGAAAATTCTATTTTTAGAACAGTAGCAGACAACAATTGTTGCAGGCGAAAAACTTACCCAGCATGCAAAGAGTTAAGTTTTAGCAGGTTTTAAGCATATTGCTGCTTAACCTTTTCATGATCAAATTATTTTGGAGATTTTTACCTCTTCACCATTTCATTGTTGTCTATATTAGCAGGGGAGTGACTTAGTGTCAAATCTTGATTCTGCTTAAGGTCAAATCAAAATATTTTTTCTAACTGAATTGACTTGGAGGAAAAATTAATACCCTAACAGTGCTGAATATGACTTGGCTTACATTTGAAAACAGTTTGAACCGAGATCAGACACCATGTAACGCAGCGTCTGATCTGGGTTCAAAATGTTTGTCACTCGTCTTTATGTTTCTTCTGTTAAAATTTCCAGTACCGAACTTTAAGGAAAAACAGCAAATGACAATTTTAAGCAGACAATATTGCAGCAGTGAAAGCGTTAGACATAATTGTCTTGTTTGTGGTACAAGGACAAGCACTGTTAACCGTTTACCCCATAGCCTGTTTCTAGTTTTGAAGACAGATGACCATTTAAAGCAGGCTGAAAGTAAAGAATATTCTGCTTTACTTTCAGCCTGCATTAAGGTACCATCTGCTAGAATATAAAAATGTTTTTCTTGTGATACATATACATAACTGCATAAGTTGGAATTATTTTCTTCAGTAGAGGAATAAATCAAAGGCGTAAAAAGGCGTATTTATGGGGTGATGGGTTAAATTGTAAGGAGTGACTTGTTGTTCAGACTTCAGTGTGCCATTGTATGGTGGGAACACTGCTATATTTTAGCCAGGTCTGGTTATCAGTCACTTTCAATTATTTTTTTGTTTTTAGCTTGCCTGTACGAAGTACATGACGAGCTATTGCAATACCCCCGGTGTAGTCGTCGTCGTCGTCGTTGGCGTCGTCATGAATGGCGTAAACAATTTTAAGAAAATGTCTATAACTTCTATGCCCCTTGAGGTATTGCTTTCATAGTTGGTATGTGTGTGTATATGGACAAGACCTTTCCATGCACAGAAAAATTGGACCCCTGTGACCTTGACCTTGAACTTAGATCCAGGGTTAAGGTTTCGAAATCTGTGTTTAGGTTTCAAAAATGCTTACATTTCCTATGTCCCTTGAGGTGTAACTTCATATTTGATTTTCATGTGTATATGGATAAGACCTTTCCATGCAGGCAAAAAGGTTGACCTCGGTGACCTTAAGTGTGCTTTTAAGTTTCTAAATGTGCCGATGGCGAGCTTTGTTATCTCTCTGACAACTCTTGTTAACCCTTTCACCACCGGAGTCGCCTAAAGTCGAATTTGCAAACAGTTTGATCCTGATCAGACGCCGCGTAACGCGGCATCTGATCAGGATCAAAACTGTTTGGCACTCGTTTAGATATTTCTTATGTCATACTCTCTTAAATTTAACTATGAGATGATATTGCAGACAACAATATTGAAGCAGACGACACAATAATGGTGTGGGGGTAAAAAACTCAAAAATAATTTGGCGCAGAAAGGGTTTAAAACAAAGATAAAAATCAAAACATTACTTCTTACTTCATAGCATAATGTAAACCAAATGTGCTTATATTGCTTTTGTTTTTTACATATTTTTGCTACCTCTTATTGCTACCATCTGTTGTATACAAAAATGATATGATACTGTTGCACAAATGCTTATTTAACTCACTCACCCTCATACCTGGTGGTTTGAATTCAGGTCTGGGAACTTTCTAATTTTATGTGGGGAAGCCTTCCAGCTGGCCTTCGGAAAATCGGTGGTTCTACCCAGTTGCCCATTTTTGCATGAAACAGTGTAAGAAGGGCTTCTGGGGTCTTCCTCCATCTGTAGTTAGCGGGCCGTTACTATATGACTGAAATACTGTTACAAGCAACATATTAACATAACCAATACAATTACATTGTATAACAAAATTAACTCGATCACCCCTGCAATTTTTAATGGACAGTTCCAATTTCAAATTAAGTCTAGTCCATTTATGACTATTTAGGGTTGTTTTAAGCAATATATTGTAAAATGACAAATAATGCAGACCCTGCAGAGGCTTTAACAGGTAGGCCTACACTATTTGTTACTGTCACTGACCCTGCGTTAAGGTCAAATGTGTTCACTGATGTCTTTCAGACATTTCTCAGTTTTTGCTCATTATCTTACATGCATATTTGTGCCTTATCCATAAGTTCAGATTGACATTTATACTTTGTAGTCAACACTCGGACACTCTACTTGTTTTATCTCCTTTATAAGTTATCAAAAGAACATGCACTGGCCTGAGGTTATAAAACTTTGTTTGAGTCCAGACTCACACTCACACTCGTTCTCAAGCATTTGATTGGTCAGATTTGAGCCTAGGCTCAAATCTGACCAATCAAATGCTTGAGAACACACTCAGACTCAACTAAAAAGCTTTATAACCTCGGAGCCTGATATTAACCCCTTCACTGCCTTACCCAGAGTATAACCGTTATTTGTAAATATTTACATTTGCCCCATTCACATCCATTGAAAAACATGACATTTAATTCGTATAAACCCTATTTCTCAAGAGGGCGGGACTTGTGGATATATTCACAGAGGCGGCGGGGCTTATGGCTCTGCTCTCCGCGAATCATTTTGTTGCGTTTCCTCATTAACCCTTTACCTGATATCCTATTTCTAGTACTTAAGATAGGTGACTACTTAAAGCAGGTTGAAAGTAAAGCAGAATGCACCTGAAGGCGCATTCTGCTTAACTTTCAGCCTGCTTTAAGCTATCATGTGCTAGAATATAGAAAATATTTCCTATGATATTATATTCATGACTGATTAAATTAGAACTATTTTCTTCAGCGTAGGAATAAACCATATTTGCTAAAAGGCGCTTCTATGGGGGAAAGGGTTAAGCTATTATGGCTGTTCCTTTCAAGGATACATTATTCGTGTTAACAACCTCTAATATGGATTAAACATACATGCATACTAATAAAATGTTCATTTAATATTAGAAATTACAGCAAATATAATTTAAATATAAGAAATGAACTGAATTTTTTCAGTGTTTAAGCGAAATTAACGACAGTAAATGATTGGCAAATTTACCATGAATCTCTAGTGCGATTCATGGAATTTGCTGATCATTTTCTGTCGTTTATTTGCTTAAATGCTGAAAAAATTCAGTTAATTTCTTAAACAGTTTGGACCCTGATCAGACGCAGGGTAACACAGCATCTCACCAGGGTTCATGCTGTTTTACCCTCTTTACCATATTTCATTTGTCAATTTATCTAGAATTTGAATTTGAGAAATAAAAGCAGACGACAATTGTTGAAATCAGATGATGTCATGTCAGTGAAGAAGTTAATATGTTTTCCTAATATCACCTGCTTCATGACTTCCATATGCAACTATTTTTGTGTTTAGCTTTTTACATTGTTGTTGTTTTATAAGAATTCAAGTTCTGAATCCATATTTAATTTTGATGTACATACAGATGCGGATCCAGCATCTTTCTGTCATGGTGCCATACTTGTAACCTACACTGTGTTACAGTGTTGTGTAACTAAAAAAAATCAATAAAACTACAGTATATAAATATCACATGCCTGACAGGGTGACAGTAAAATTGTAAACTTTTCGAAAAATACTGTCAATCGAAGGAGCAATGTTCCTGTATTTAAGACTGCCAATGGCTATTTTGCCAAGTGTTCGCTGATTGCAAGTTCAACTGTATACTGTTGTATCATTTATTGAGTACTGTTATCATACATGTATATAAAAACCTCTATTATGACCACTAAATTGTGTTAATTATAATGTGTTTATGACTGGTGACTGCTTAAAGCAAGTTGACAGTAAAACAGAAAGCTCCTACAGGAGCTTTCTGTTTTACTGTCACCTTGCTTTAACTCTTTGAACCCTAGTCACACATATATGGGTCATTTGCAAACAGTGTACCTGTGAGGATTACACTTGTCCTATGGAAATAGTGTAGACCCTAGGAGCCCTCTGATCAGGGTCTACACTATTTGTCATTTTGACATATATTGAAAAAATAAACCCTTTAAGTCACAAATGTACAAGACTAAATTGAAAGCTAGAATTGTCCATTTGAAGTTTCAGGGAGGAAAGGGTTAAGCCGCCACATGTCTTTTATACAAGCAATAATCTTAGTCATCCTTTTAGTGATCATAATGGAGAGGTCTTACTGTATATGCAAATGCTTCTGTGGTTCTATGCACTGCATATCATGATTGGTGGCAATCAAAACTATGTGTAATATTTAACATGCACTATATATTTATTTTAATATTTTATTTTAATGTTGTTGTTTAAGATTGTAGCATATTGTATTTATCTTCATCCATGGCAGAACATGCATGAGATGTGGGATTACTCTCTAATGTATTAAATACTTTCATAGCTTAATATTCATTGTGTAACCTTTGTCTTTTATCTTGATCCAAACCATTTGAGTTGACAATTGTTTTTAGCTCACCTGAGCACAAATTGCTTATGAGCTTTTGTAGTCAGTCGATGTCCAGCTTCTGCGTTGTGTGTTGTGCATTCTGTGTCAACAATTTCTTTAAACATCTTGTAAACCTTATGCCTTATTGCAACCAAATTTTACAGGAATGTTCCATGGGTCAAGCTCTTTCAAACTTGTTCAAAGAATTTGTAACGATACAGAACTCTGGTTACCATGTCAACCAAAAGGATAAAAAGGGAAATTTAAAAAAATCTTCTTGTCACAGTTTTACACACAGGTACTTGACACATACTTTATTATCTATTATTATCTATTAACGCCCCCCCCCCCCCCCCCCCTTTTTAAAAAAAAAAAAATTACCTGTGGTTTTACATAGTGTTATATAGTGAATTCTTCAAGCATTTTCTCCTCAAAAACCACTATTTGCCACATAGTATCACCTGCAGGTCCTCTATGAAGAGTTTCAAGTTCTGGAGTCAGAAGTTGCCCTGTCCTTGGGGGTGGGGTTTACATGAGTTATATAGTGTAATCATCAAACATCTTCTTATCTAAAGCCACAAGGGACTGAGCTTAGATATTTGGCACATGGTATCTTCTACAGGTCCACTATCAGGAGTGTTAAAATTTGCCCCTGGGGTAAAACGTGACAATTCCGCCCCCTTCATGTCACAGTTTTTAGCTCACCTGAGCTAGCTCAGGGTGAGCTTTTGCAATACTTGAATGTCCGGCGTCCGTCGTTCGTCGTCAACAATTTTAGTGTTTACACTCTAGAGTCCACAATATTTATCCAATCTTTCTCAAACTTGCTCAAATTATATATTACCATAAGAGTTCGGATGAGTTAGATTATGGTTGAAATCGGATTAATAGGTCAAGAGTAATCTACCTTTGAATTGCTGAAAATGCCATATTTAAGGGTGTTTACACTCTAGAGGCCACACTTTTTATCAAATCTATCTCAAACTTGCTCAGATTGTATATGACCATAAGAGTTCGGATGAGTTTGATTATGGTTGAAATCTGATCAATAGGTTGAGAGTTATCTACCTTTGAATTGCTGAAAATGCCAATTTTTAACAGTGTTTACACTCTAGAGGCCACAATTTTTATCCAAACTATCTCAAACATGCTCAGATTGTATATAACCATAAGAGTTCAGATGAGTTCGATTTTGGTTGAAATCAGACTAATAGGTTGAGAGTGTTATCTACCTTTGAAATGCTGAAATTGTCATATTTAAGGGTTTTTACTCTCCAGGGGTCACAATTTTTATCCAATCTATCTCAAACTTGCTCAGATTGTATATGACCATAAGAGTTCAATTGAGTTCGATTAAGATTGAAATCGGACCAACAGGTTGAGAGTTATCTACCTTTGAATTGCTGAAAATGTCATATTTAAGGGTGTTTAGACTCTAGAGGCCACAATTTTTATCCAATCTTTTTCAAACTTGCTCAGATTGTATATGACCATAAGAGTTCAAATAAATGTGATTATGGTTGAAATCGGACGTATAGGTAAAGAGTTGTCTGCCATTGAGTTGCTGAAAATGCCATATCAAACAGCGTTTACACTTTTGCAACTTCAGTTTTGAATGGATTTTGATTTTACTTGCACACAAAGTATATACCTATAAGTTCTCAAAGGAGTGCAATTAATGTTGAAATCTAATCATCGTAGCAATAGTTATCAGCCCTTGATACACTTTGAAATGCTAGAAAAGGCTTCATTTCAGTATTGTTTAGGCTCTAGTTATCTGTTTTTAGCTCACCTGAGCCAAAGGCTCAAGGTGAGCTATTGGGATGGCCCTGTGTCCGGCGTCCGTCGTCGTCCGTCGTGCGTCGTCAGTCGTCCGTCGTGCGTATGTGCGTCGTCGTTAACAATTGCTTCAAATGACATCTCCTCCTATACCCCTTGACAGAATTCAACCAAACTTTACAGAAATGTTCCTTGGGTCAAGCTCTTTCAAATTTGTTCAAAGAATTAAAAACAATGCCGAACTCTGGTTGCCATGGCAACCAAATTGAAAAAATAAGGAAATCTTAAAAAATCTTCTTGTCAAAAACTGCAAGGGCCAGAGCTTAGATATTTGGCACATAGCATCATCTACAGGTCCTCTATCAAGTTTGTTCAAATTATGCCCCAGGGGTCAAAATTGGCCCCGCCCCGGGGGTCACAGTTTTACATAGAGTTATATAGTGAAATTTTCAAACGTCTTCTGCACTGAAACCAATGTGGCCAGAGCTTTGATATTTGACATGGAGACACTTCTAGATGTCCTTTACCAAAATTGTTCAAATGGTTGTGGTCGGTTGCATAACTAGGTCACAGGAGCTAAAAATAGATTTTTTCAATGAAAACTTAAAAAATCTTCTTGTCTGAAACTACAAGGGCCAAAGCTTAGATATTTAGCACATAGAATCGCCTACAGGTTCTCTATCAAGATTGCTCAAAATATGCCCCTGGGGTCAAAATTGGCCCGGCCCCGGGGGTCACAGTTTTACATAGAGTTATATAGTGAAATTTTCAAACGTCTTCTGCTCTGAAACCAATGTGGCCAGAGCTTTGATATTTGACATGGAGACACTTCTAGATGTCTTTTAACAAAATTGTTCAAATGGTTGTGGTCAGTTGCATAACTAGGTCACAGGAGCTAAAAATAGATTTTTTCAATGAAAACTTAAAAAATCTTCTTGTCTGAAACTACAAGTCCGCATAAAGAAGCCATTTGCTTCGTTGCTCTTGATTGATGGGGTAACGTGATCGCCATTTTTGGGGGCTGTCTTTTGTACGTTTATTATGTTTATTTTATATCTAATTGTAGTTATTTGTCTTTTCCTGGCGGCCTGCATTTGGGCGCTCTACTATTGTTTCTATCGGTCGACAATCAGAAGCCGGTTGCTTCATTGCTGATTGATGGGAGTAATGTGATCGCCATTTTGGGGGCTGTCTTTTTATATGTTTATTCATGTTTATTTTAGATCATATTGTAGTTATTTTGTCTTTTCTTGTTTGTAGGTACATTTGTGTAACTTCATGTGAAGCGCTTTTGAACGCACAACCCCTGTGTGAAAAGAGCGCTATATAAATCTGGTATAATAATAAATAATAACAAGGGCCAAAGCTTAGATATTTGGCACATAGAATCGCCTACAGGTTCTCTATCAAGATTGCTCAAAATATGCCCCTGTGGTCAAAATTGGCCCGGCCCCGGGGGTCACGGTTTTACATAGAGTTATATAGTGAAATTTTCATACGTCTTCTTCTCTGAAACTAATATGGCCAGAGCTTTGATATTTGGCATAGTGACACTTCTAGATGTCCTATACCGACATTGTACAAATAGTTCTGGTCCGTTGCATAACTAGGTCACAGGAGCTAAAAATAGATTTTTTCAGTGAAAACTTAAAAAATCTTCTTGTCTAAAACTACAAGGGCCAGAGCTTAGATATGTGGCTGATATCATTGCCTACAGGTCCTGTATTAAGTTTGTTCAAATTATGCCCCTAGGGTCAAAATTGGCCCCGCCCCGGGGGTCACTGTTTTACATAGAGTTATATAGTGAAATTTTCAAACATCTTCTTCTCTGAAACTATTATGGCCAGAGCTTTTATATTCTGTATGGTGACACTTTTAAATATACTTTACATATTTTGTTCAAATTGTTCCGGTCTGTTGCATATCTAGGTCAGTCATGGACATAAATCAATATCTCCATTTTTCCAATTATTCTCAGGTGAGCGAATATGCCCCATGGGGCTCTTGTGATGTACTCTACCATACTAGAATTATGAGGTTGTATTCCAAAATTGTTTACATGCTATACTACAAATTTGAATGGATTTAAATTAAAACTGATGAAACAGTAAGATAAAGCTATCAAGCTTCAGTACAACAGGTGAGCGACATCAGGGCCTTCAGGCCCTCTTGTTACAAAGAGTTGTGTAGTAAAGTCTTCTCTGAAATTAATATAGCCAGAACTTTGATATTTGGCATGGTGTAACTTCTAGAAGTCTATCTGGTCCATTGTATAATTATCTAGGTAATCAGAGCTAAAGATAGCTTTTCAATGAAAATTTAAAAAAAATCTCTTCATGTCTGAAACCAGTTGAATATTACACAAATGATTCATAGGTGACACTCTACCAGACTTCTCAAAATAAATTTCTGTAATGAGGCCGATATTCTTACAGTAACTTTTACACAGGACAGTGGAAAGCTACAAATCTTTTCTGAATCCCTTGACCAATCTTAATGTCAACATGATCAGGTGAGCAATTAAGGGTCATCCGGATCTCTTGTTTAAAGAAATTGCAGATAAATCATTAATAAAGGCTGAGATTTGCTATTGACAAAATTGTTTTGTTTACAAAATAGGCCTAATGTGTTAACACTTTGCACGCTAGCGGCGGATATACCTGTCATAGTGATTGCCTCTGCAAACAGATTGGATCCAGATGAGACGCCGCGTAACGCGGCGTCTCATCAGGATCCAAAATGTTTGCCATTCTGATCCTGAATTTAAAAGAAATTTTGAAAATTGTAATTTTAGAATGATAGCAGACGATAAATTGTTGCAGATGAAAAATAATTACCCAGCATGCAAAGAGTTAAGGTGAAGGAAGGTAGGTGTGTTGCACCATAGGCGTCCGGCTAAATTTTTTTTAATTTGTTTTGGTCTACTGTAGTGCTAGATCTATCATATATAAAAAAAAAATTGAGCCAGACACCTATGTGTTGCACTACGCTTTGTTTTGAATTGTGATCACCTTGTGTCCGTCATGCGGCGTCAAACTTTTTCTTTTAAAGATCTTCTTCATGGAAACCACTAGCCCAATTTCATTAAAACTTCATAGGAATGTTCACTGTAGAGTACTTTCTCAGATTTCTTCAAAAATAGGTAATTTAATTGAAACTGCGGTTGCCATGGCAACCAATAGAAAACACTTTAAAAATCTTGTCAACAACTCCTGGTTCCAATTGAACATTATTTTACCCCAAATACTCCATGGGTGACCCTTTATCAGATTTCTTAAAATAATTTAACTATCTTAAAAAAACATGGCCGATAGTTGATGAGGCAAGTTTTCCTTATATGGCTATATAGTGAAAACTTTAAAAATCTTGTCTGAAACCAATTGTCCTATTTGAAAGCAATTTCACACAAATGATCCGTAGGCGACACTTTTACCAGATTTCTAAAACTGACTGTTATCTTAAAAAACACGACTGCCAGTGGGAGTGGAAAATGTCATTTTAAAAATTAAATTATATCACTATTGCGTAGGAAAAGAAACATTTTCCTACTGTACACGTCAAGCTTAGTGCCTTGACCAAATGTTTATCTTGCTATAAAATCACATATGTTTGATATTTACAGCATGCTTTGGGCTCCAGTTAGGAGTATAAGTACATTCTGACTTCGATACCTCGAGCTCGCTTTACTTTATTTGCATTTCATCAGTTAAATTTTATTAGTATATCCTCGCTTAAGCCACATTTTAATTTTGAAATAAGGATATGTTTGACTTTTCTTAAGTTCAAGATATCTGTAATTGGGACATTGTTTTTTCTCCTTTATATCTGTTAATAAAGTCCCATGTTGTGACTTACTCATAAAAAAGTATCTTCTTCTAATGAGTAGTCGAATTATAGGGATTGGGCGAGAAATATGGGTGTTTGTATTTGCAATACAGTAAAACCTCACTCTTACGACCACTAAAATTGTGTTGATTATTATGTGTTTGAGACAGGTGACTGTTTAAAGCAAGGTGACAGTAAAACAGAAAGCTCCTTTAGGAAACAGAAAGCTCCTGTAGGAGCTTTCTGTTTTACTGTCACACTGCTTTAAACTGTAACCTGTCTTTCACAAAACCAATTAGCCTTCGTTTTAGTGGTTGTAATAGAGAGGTTTTTCTGTACTCCCATTTTCTGGAGCCCTTAATTGTTTAGCATTTATTTATTATCATCATAATTCTGCTTGAATATTTAAGTCTTTGTTACAAATATATATGGTGAAACATGTAAAGTCTATGTGTGTTTTGTTTTTAGTAAAAAACCCTTCAGTTCGTGTACAATATAAATCTTTAGTCTTTTCGCATCAGCGTGTAATTTGTGAATACTGTTGCAAAAAAATCGGGGCCCAGATGAGACGTTGAGTAACTTTGTACCTTGGCTTCTCATGTGGTTTCAAACTTTTTATGATGTTTGTTTTGTTTGAGTTGGGTTTTGCGGCACCGCGACACATGAAATGGTCATATGATGTTTGTAAAAGAAAATGCCATTTAATCTAGTTTTGAGAACTGTTGCAGATGACAAATGTTGCAAACGATAATAACAGGCAATAAAAAAAGTTCGTAGAAGGTTAGATGTGTAACGCGTGTATTGACCTTTTCATAATGTGCAGAATGTCAGCGGATTTTTCATGTGGGGAAGCCTTCCAGCTGGCTTGCGGAAGGTCGGTGGTTCTACCCAGTTGCCGATTTGTGGCTGACACAGTGCATAAACGACTTCTGGGGTCTTCCTCCACCTGTTATTTGCTGGACGTCGCGATATGACTGAAATACTGTTAAAAACGACGTACAAATCAAATCAAAAGCGGAATGTCAGATGTGTAACACGTGTATAGACCTTAATGATAATTTTCAGATGTGTAACACGTGTAAGGACCTTGTAATAATGTGCAGAAGGTTAGATTTGTAACGAGTGTATGGACCTTTTCACAATATACAGAAGGTTAGATGTGTAATACCTGTATGGACCTTTTCACACGTGTATGGGCCTTATCACAATTTGCAGAAAGTAAGATGTGATGGTAACAAATACTCCCTATACGAGCAATAAACATCATGTTTAATATTCTGAAGAACATTTCACGACTATGTAGCCTCCTGCCAGAATAAGTGTGTGTTAGACACACATATCTGCATTCCGCCACATGTTATAAATGTGATCAAAATTTATTAGAGCCTAGCATTTCCCAATCCTAAATGTACTTCTTATTATATTTAAATGAAACAATGTATCTATCGAGTTGCTGTCCATTTTGAAAAACGTCCATCTAATTAATGACTAGATTAGTCAGGGATAAATTCATTTATCTTGCTAGTGCATTGCCGTATAAGTAAATACATGTACAATGTTCCCTCCCTACAACGGTCCTCCCAACAACGATTCCCTCCTTATAACGACGTGTGTTGCTTTTCCGTCAAACAAGACGATTATGTCCAACCTATTCACGACTGCAATGTTGTCTGCTTAAAATAGTCGTCTGCTGTTTTTCTCAAGTTACATAATGGACATTTTGGCAGAAAAAAACTTAATAATGAGTGACAAACAACTTGAATCCAGATCAGACGCTGCGTCACGCAGCGTCTGATCTAGAATCAAGCTGTTTGCTAATGTAAGCCAATGTCCCTCCCTATAATGACTCCCTCCGAACAACGCACACATTTTGTGGCTCCCATTAGATGTCGTTGTAGAGAGGGGGCACTGTATGTCAATTAGTGAGCATCTGATTAATTGATTAAATCTGTTCAAAATTTAAAACAGTAATCAGATGACAAAACAGTTTTTCCTTATATGTTACTTATACAGAAGGTCCAACCGAATTAAAAAAATCTATGGCGATAGAATTTGAAACAAGAGGGCCTGAATGCCCTGATATCGCTCACCATTTGTAATGAAGCCTGACAGCTTTACCTTTGAATTTCACCCATTTCTTTCAAAATCCATTCAAGTTTGTAGTATAGCATGTAAACAACCTTGGAATACGACCTACTCTAGTATAGCAGAGTACATCAAAGGCAGATAACTAAAGCCTAAAGAAAACTAAAATGAAGCCTTTTCTAGCATTTCAAAGTATATCAAGGGCAGATAACTCTTGTCAATTGCACTCCTTCGAGAACTTACAGCTATATACATTGTGTGCAAGTATAATTAAAATCGATTAAAAACTGTAGCTGCAAGAGTGTAAACACTGTTAGATATGACATTTTCAGCAATTCAAGGGTGGATAACTCTTGACCTATTTGTCCGATCTCAACCGTAATCGAACTCATCAGAACTCTTATGGGCATATACAATATGAGTAAGTTTGAGGAAGATTGGATAGAAAGTGTTGCCTCTAGAGTGTAAACACTGTTAAATGTGGTATTTTCAGCAATTCAAAGGTAGATAACTCTTGACCTATTGGTTTGATTTTAACCATAATCAAACTGTTTCGAACTATTATGGGGATATACAATCTGAGCAAGTTTAAGAAAGATTTGACAACAATTGCGGCCTCTTAGAGTGTAAGCATTTTTAAATATGGCATTTTCAGCAATTCAAGGGTATATAACCCTTGAGTCTTTGACCTATTTGTTCGATTTCAACCATAATCGAACTTATTTGAATTCTTATAGTCATATACAATCTGAGCAAGTTTGAGGAAGATTGGATAAAAAGTTGTGGCCTCTAGAGTGCAACATCGTTAAATATAGCATTTTCAGCAATTAAAAGGTAGATAACTCTTGACCTGTTTGTTAGATTTCAACCATAATCAAAGTCACGCAACTTCGTATGGTAATATACAATCTGAGCAAGCTTGAGAAATATTGGATAAAAAAGTGTGGCGTCTAGAGACCGTCTGTGTAACCACTGTTAAATATGGTATTTTCAGCAATTCAAAGGTAGATTACTCTTGACCTATTAATCAGATTTCAAGCATAATCGAACTCATCCGAACTCTTATGGTAATATACAATATATGCAAGTTTGAGAAAGATTGAATTAAAATTGTGGCCTGTAGAGTGTAAACACTAAAATTGTTGACGACGGACGCCGGACATAAGCTTACCATGAGCTAGCTCAGGTGAGCTAAAATGACTGATCGAATGTATCCAACACCTGAATGATTGAACACTTCTAGCTGGAATGACTGATGGGGAGCGTGGTGGGTACTGCATTAACGTACCATGACACTGGTCAGGCTGATTTGCACTATAGGGAAATATACAATTTTAAACCAATAAACATGGGCTAAAAGTTATTTGCAAGAAACAGAAATATATGTATTCACTTTCTATTTTAGATATTGATTTCAGCTCACCTGAGCCGAAAACTCAGGATGAGCTATTGTGATCGCTCTTGTCCATTATCCGGCGCCCGATGTCCAGCGTCCGTTCACATTTTCAAACAACATCTCCTCTGAAACCACTGACTCAATTTCAACTAAACATTGTCAGAAGCATCAGTGACAATGGGGAAGGAAATGTTGTTCATAGTTTTTGGCAAGAGATATTCCCCATGCTTAGGGGCATGTTTTTCTAAAATGGCCGTATAGACAACTTTTAATGCATAAGAAAATCTTTAACAAGAGGGCCATGATGGCCATGTATCGCACACATGAGAAACTATTGTGTTATACTGAATGCGAAACTGAAGTTTGTTATTGCATATTTATAAATGAGCTGTTGCATGTAGAAGTAACTCAGAATCCGTTTGCCATTATTAATTAACTATTTGAACAAAAATATTATTAAAATGCGTTCCATGCGTTCAATATGCAACGTCTTCATTCCTTCATGCATATTCAATTTTTAGAATTTTGGTGTAATTAATCAATATGAGATAATAAACATGAAAGTTTTTATTAATATATATACACGTAATAACATAAACATTATGCTAGTGAACGGGGTTAATTTAATTGGAACAACTTTTTTCCTGTAAAGATCTACTTATTTCGCGCTTAGCATCCACTTGACCTCAAAGGTTGCGATAAATACGGTAACTTTTTCTAGGTTATTTTATAAAAATAATATAACATGAGTGTTAATAATTTATTGGATTTATCAAACTCGTCGTTTAAGAAAAAGATAAAAACTCGGCAAAGCCTCGTTTTTATCGTTTTCTAAAAGACTCGTTCAATAAATCAAAAAAAATATATGAACACTCATGTAATATCCCATATATCCCTTTACAACCATTATTCGAACACAACCAAAAATCGAGCATCTGAATCATATCACGTGATATCTATGGTTTCAAACAAATTTGCATAACCACACGTGGAATTTTGATAACAACATCAGTAGAAACGTCAAGAACACACAATCGGCAAGAATTATCAGTAAACAGGTAAAAGGGAATTTGTTGAAGTTAGCTGAGTATAAATATTGAATTTACATCTAACCCAAAATTTCCCAATGCATAAATATGCCACAAACTACAATTTCTGTCAACAAAAACGATCAGCCTTGTGTCGGCTGCATAGCTTTTACACTTACCCCATTCCTAGTTGTCCGGACAAATTATACTGAGGGTTTAGACCACTAAATTCAGATCAAATCTCAAGCTAGGGGTCCTTATCAATTTTTTAAAATTTTTTAAATTCAAAACTGTGTTTCGTATAAGAAGTTACAAGAAAAAAATAAACATTATGTTTACAGTACACCATTTTATTTTAGAAAAGGGTACTAAGAAGGGTAGATCCCTTCATCTGTCCTGCCTGTAACCATTTACATTTGATAGTTGATGTCTAAACTACTGTAAACTATATTTAAAATAAGTTTACTTTAACTTTTTAAGAGGTTACATACATTTGTTTTGTGTTTTTCTGACATTTCATTAACAAACACTTACCCTGGACTAAATAAAGTAAACATTTTGTGGTGTCAAACCTACTGTTCGAATTTAGGTTGGCTTCCTACTGAAAATGAGGTAAGTGGGCCACCATGCATTGTTTACATAGTTAGAGAACCGATTTGAGTTGCAACAACTTAAACATCGTTTTATACGTTGAAAAGGATCAGTATATCCAATACCTAAGTAAAAAATAACTTTTATTCGCATAACATTTTGTAATTGACTTAAAGATGCTTAGGTGTTCGAAAAATGGTTGTACCGGGATAAATCATACTTGTCAAAGACATTCTTCATGGAAAAACTGTTCAGCAACCGAAGAAGCAATTGTCACCTTCACCTTAACGTAATGCTCTCAGTAATTATTTGAACACTTTTCAATTTTCTCTATAAACACCGCATTAAAACACATAATAATCTGGCTGTCATTGGTTAACATATCAAACCTCACATTCCAAACGGTGACCATTTACAGTTCATGTTGTTTTCAAACGTAACTTGCATATTAACCCTTTCACTGTCAATGACGCCTTAATGCGCGTTTGCAAACAGTTTTGCGGCGTCTGATCAGGACCAAAACTGTTTGACACTCTTATCGATATCTATCAAGTTCTAACTTTGATACGTGTCTTGCAGACAACAATACTGAAGCAGACGACAATAAAACGGTGAAGGGGTTAAAATCTCCCGAATATTCTGATCATGGAAGGGTTAAAAACATTATAAATGACACTGTATTGAATTTAAATCATACTTCAGCATTATCTTAAAACACGAGGTAATGTTATTGTTGGCTTGATCATGTGGTCTATGACAGTTGAGAATCTCGTTTGTGGAGCATAACAACCAGATCCACATGGGAGGGACTCCCCATGATCAATGTGCCTACATCTTTGTGGTCCTTCTTCAAGACGTTCTGACCGTTGACGGAATAGATATACTGCCTCACCTAACAAAGAAGTTTTATAAGTACAGTTGACGAAAGTTTTATTCTTTCCCGAAACAAATACTAAATCAAATTTGGAATAGAATAGCGCCCTTTTCATACGCTATGGAAATATGTCACCCAAACCATTTCAAGAACATTATTGCAACTGAAGATACATGTACATGTACTTCATTACTTTATCCAAAATTGTATATAGGTGACTATGAAAAGTTGCCTACTCTGCCGCCCCTTTAAAAATCATAATTTCTGTCTTAGTAGTATTACATGTACTTGTAAGGTCCCATGCGTTCAAGATTATTTAAAAGCGACTAAAAGGCCCATTGTATTTCACCAAACAGCACTGTATCGCCACAGAAAAGCAAGATAGATCTATACATGTTAACGACATTTATACTGCATAAGTATTTGTTGTTAATACTTTCCACACTTTTTTTACACAAAAACAACAACATAAGTAAGACATGAGTCCGGGGCCCGTTTTACGAAACGTCATAGGACAACAACGGTCGTAAGTCAAAACTTTAAAATACAGCTAACGTCTGATCTCATAATGTCTTGTGGCATCTGTATGGAATCGTATATAATAATTGACAATTTAAGAATCTGACTTACGACAATTTTTGTCTTACGACGTTTCATAAAACGGGCCCCGGCCGGTCCCCTGGTTGACACCCTTATTTGATACTACAAACTCTGATGAGGATTTAGCTTTATATCGAACAACAGATTTGTCAGCATGACCAATCATAATACAGCAGGGAATATCCCTCTGTCGCACACAATGCATATTAACAAGTCTACCGTCTGAAATAGAACAAAGTATCATAACAAAAAACAAGACATGGCAATAAAAATTGAGGCTTAACTTGATTGTAACATATTAGGCTATAATAATTACGTTAGACATTTAGCGTCAGCAAAGGAAAAAAACTACAGTGAAAGTTACAAGACTATAATCAGCAGCAAGGTCGGTACAAGTCAACCGATCTCGGGTCCATATGACACGCAGGAAATAGTTTCATCGTGGTGTTACAAATGGATAAAATGTCTGAAATTATGCACCTATTCTAGGAAACTACCAACTCCAGCATTACAATTCGTCCAAAATTACTTTTATTTACCTTTAGCCCGGCAACAGCAGCGGGACCCATGGGGTCAACTGCTTGGACGTATGCTGGGCTATCTCCACGTAGAACGAATCCGTATCCAACCGGGTCACTGTTTATCTGCAGTTGAAATATTAGTGCAAAGCAAAAACCTGTGATATGCAAACATCCAGACAATGTACATTGGTAGTCCTACAGTACTGATTTTTGTTTGAGTTCTTCAGAGTATCCGTAACCTGAAAATGAGCTACAATACTCCGTAGTCCCATACTCATCCCGAATTTTGTATATAGTCTCCGAACACGCTTTCTATATTTTAGGGCAAATGTCAAGATAATGTCTCAGAGACCCGAAATGGTTACATGGCTCTTCGCTATCAACAGACGCAATATTTCCTTTGTTTTCTTTTCCAGCTTCATATTTAACTGACACTTTCATTTTGCTCTCACTTTAGAAAAATTGATCTAGAAGCTAACGCTAATCCTTACAATACTCTCATTAATAGTCAGGTTAATGTCACAAAAGATGGCAAGGTTAATGACTTTATGGGAAAAAACATAACTTTAGGCACTTAGAGTGATTGCACTTTTCGAGTGTCCGTCAATTTGTACGGCCGTCTATGAGTGTATATTATAAATGCGAGAATCTGCATCAATCTTGAAATAATGTCTGTCCCTAAACATATTTCAAACCATATTACTTAATAAGAACTTTATATCAAGTTTCATCGATCAAGGACCACTTAATTAATGTATTTTTAAACATTCAACAAAAAGCAGTCGAATATTTATTTTCGGAAAACGTTGTGTCATCTTCTCTAACTTTAGCATGTAGATATGTGTTCGATTTGAGCGCGTTTCAGTTACTGATGTTCTATTGTAATTAATTATTTACCTTGATACTGTGCTTTACATATGGCGTGTTTGGTGACTCTAGTTCGTGTACAGTAGCTTGGCGAAGTAAAACTTAAAAACATAAAAAATGAAATGTTAGCAATATAACTGTTCAACAAACTCAACAAACTATTTCATAATTCTTATAATCTATATAAACATAAACTGTTAGCAATATAACTGTTCAACAAACTCAACAAACTATTTAATAATTGTTATAATCTATATAAATATGAAATGTTAGCAATATAGCTGTTCAACAAACTCAACAAACTATTTCATAATTCTTATAATCTATATAAACATGAAATGTTAGCAATATAGCTGTTCAACAAACTCAACAAACTATTTCATAATTCTTATAATCTATATAAACATGAAATGTTAGCAATATAGCTGTTCAACAAATTCAACAAACTATTTCATAATTCTTATAATCTATATAAATATGAAATGCTAGCAATGTAACTGTCCAACAAACTCAACAAACTATTTCATAATTTTATAATCTATATAAACATGAACTTTTAGCAATATAACTGTCCAACAAATTCAACAAACTATTTCATAAGTCTTATAATCTATATAAATATGAAATGTTAGCATATACATAAGTCCGTATTTCTTTATTTGAACGACAAATAAATGGCGCTTGCATAAACATGTTATCTAGTGAAATTCGATTATTTCGTAAACATTGGAGAACTCGTTATTCTTACTTGTTTAAACAAAATGAAACATGCGCAGTGTGATTTTATTTTGCAAATAACATTTCATTGAAAATATTGACGAATTATATCAACCTACATTTGAAACAGGAGCCTTATCAAATGACAATATAAATTATAATAGATTAAATGACTTTACCCCCCCCCCCCTTGTAACTTCAAATGGACAATTCCAGTTTCCAATTTAGCCTAGCACACCATAGTTTAAACATATTTTATTTCGAATTTTTACAGAAACACCATATACTAGTTCGGGTTTGTTTTGTCAATATATTCAAATATGAGACAGTGGAGACCCTAGCCAGAGGACTCCTTTAGTCCTTTTGGAGCCCTCTGATTTGAGTCTTCTCTGTTTGCATAGGACAAATGTACTCTTCACAGATACACTATTTGCAGAGAACGCCTAAATGCCTGCCTATTGTTAAATATAGAGAGCGTTATTTTTTGCTAATTGTTTTTAATTGTTCATATTGGTTGTGTTATTGTTGTTAATTATATGATTTGTAAGAAATGCTTCTTTGATGGTCTCCTGACTAAGTGAGTTACCCTCGTAAAATATAGTCGTTCGTTCATTCATTCATACACGTTTTCTCTCTGAATTTGATACAGTTATAACAAGGGACAAATCGTTATTCTCAGCCAGATAACCCAACCTGCCCTATTCGCTATAAAACTTTAAGAACGAATACAATTTTACTCCCTGAAATTGGTATCCATTGCTAACAGAGCGAGTTCAGTTCAAACACCGATTATCTCGGCATCTAATGAGTATACCAATTGTTTAGCACTTCGATGATAAATATTGTAATTTTGTTATACATGTTTGCATGCTGTGAATTTGGTTTTCGTCTGCAACATCTGTTGTCTGCTAATTTTCTAAAAATAAACTTTATCAAAATTTCTTTTCAAAAACAGGGTAAGAGTGTCAAACAGCTGGTATCCTGATCTAAACTGTTTTGAAAGGTAATCACCGCAAAGATATCCGCTGCTAGCACGCAAAGAGTTAAGATACATGTTACCTGATCTAGTTCTACAGTTTTCTGTACTTGTCTCACTGGTGTCCGTGCTGTTTCCCGAGTCAGCCGACATACTTCTGTGTCTATTTTCAAAGTCGTCGCTGTGTTCCGCGGCTTCGTCGCCTTTATTCGTAAGGTGGTTTTTCGACGGAGGTGTACTTCCCGTGTCCGTTTTCTTTCGACAAATTTCCGGTGTGTTTACTGGTGTAGCTGCCAAAAATGAAATTTGTTAAGGTGTAAATGCACATGGATTATTATTAGTTTTGCCGATGGATTGCTCGTTTAACAATAAATAAGATTTTGACCAAACAGTTTTGTTTTCTGTCTATAAGAATCCAAACGCAAATAAGAAAGTAGAGATCATACAGAAGCTTCTGCTTTATTTTCATCTGTCTCAGCATTTATCTACCTGAAACACCAATATCAAGCCTATTGTTAAGTGGTTGTAATGGATTGTTTTATTGGTTTTTCTCTATGAGTCTAAATATAATGGGACTTTTCTTACGAGTATGGCACACAGTTGTACAAACACATCGATAATTACGAGTTTGTCACTTTTAAAAGTGAATAAGGTTTATTACGAGTTATAGTTTTGTTTATCTTTTGATACAGTATAATGTTATTATGACTCTTCGATTTTTGCCAAGAGATACCACGGATCAAAACGAGCAAGTTACGCGATTTATACAGATTTTGGGAGTAAGTTAACGTTTTGTTGTGACATGTCTACGATACTTACGGACTGTTACGAGATTTACGGAAATATAGACCCGTGAACAATCGTAAGAGTCTTTTGACGTCAAAACATGTGCCTTAAATTTCACTAATCCTTACGATATTTGACAAATTATTAACGGATAAGTTATTCACGAGCGCTTACAATTAGGGGTGTCACGATGGTATCAACATATCGCTGAAGTCACGAAAGTCGACTATCGATTACAAAATGAAACTCGATACTATCTGCGATAGTTAGAGCTACTATCGATAGTTGGACTTCTATTCTTTCAGAAAAGAAACGTATTAAAAGTTGTTTACAACGAGTTATCTCCACAAGCTGTACCAGAGTGTTGATTTTGTTCCCAGTACGTTTTAAAGTCTCTTTTAAGGCTTTACCATATAGCTTGTTTTCAATATTGAAGACAAATGGTTGCTTAAAGCAAGTTGAAGGTAAAAGTAGAATGCATCTTAGGGCGCAAACTGCTTTACTTTCAATCTGCTTTAAGCTATCATCTGCTAGAATATAGAAAATATTCCTTTTGATTCATATACATAATTGTATAATGTGTCATTTGTCGGAATGAATCCCTTCTGGGCTTGGCGGTCTTTTTGATTGTAAGGTTGTGGAACAGGGTTTATATTTTATGTACACTGTTCGTCTTTATAGGTGAATATAGGAGATAAGTGTGAGGTTGGGCGCCCCTAAACCCAGGTTTAACCCCCCAGTGGTTGTTAATGGTTAATTTATAATTAATTATTGATTGCCGCTGACCGTACCAAGGCGGGCTCCTATGTTCACTTTGCTTATGTTTGTCTTGCGTATTGTTTTCTGTTTGGTGTGTGGGATTGCGTGTGTGTGTGTGTGTGTGTGTGTTTGTTATGGTATGGCTGTGTGTGTGTTCTGCTTTAGAGATGGGTGTATTGTTTGTGTTGCGTTTCCTGCTTGAGTCTTCTTTCGTATTTATTATATGTTATACTGTTACAAATAACCGACGTAAAATATTTTTTTTTGTCTAAACCATTGTGATAGTATTGAAATAGTGAATCCAACTACCGATAGTTTATCGTGATTTTTTTTCAACTATCGTGATTGTGACTTTAGTCGCAATAGTCAGCCCTACTGCATTTTGAGTTGGTGATCGAATACCAAACTAGTTGGCGATCCGTTTGCACTCGTAAAAACGTGTTTGTGACGGCCCCATTAGCCAATACAATTAGTACTCTCGAATGACATAAAGTGAAAAAAAATCGAAAATGTGAAAAGGTAAAAGTTATCAAAATATAAAATAATTAAGATATTGTACAATTCGGGGTGTAGAACTCCTGGGCAGTACGTCCGCCATGACCTTCATGCTTCCAGTCTGTTATAACATGGTCACGTGATACGAAGTTGAGTAGATCAGCAAATGGTCTTTGGCGATGAAAATCGATGGTAAACTGGTACAACAAGTGATCATCATCGCGGAAATGGAAATCGTCTGTTACTGCAATATGATGCAAATTATTTCGTTCACTATAAAGTAAAACTCGTAAGCAAACTCATCTCTTTCCGATATTACATTTGAATGAAACGGGCATATTCGGTGTTGTTGATGTTAGAGCTATAAGTTAGTTATAAGATATATTTATTAAGAAATAGCGCGAATAATCAGGCTTTCTTAATGATACGCGCCAGCTCTAATAACATAATGACTGTACACATTGCAACAATTCAGACCAAGATGAACATCTGAATTGGACATGGTTAGCACAATTCTTTAAACAGTTCTTCTAATAAATAACACCTTAAAACATATGAGAAGTAATACAGAAATCTTAAACTTTTTTACTACATGTATTTTATAATTTTGAAATTTAAATGCTAGGCATGCTTTTAAATTATAATTATGTATATTTACATTATGTCATTTATAGAGTGTGCCAATACCGTGTCTAATGATTTTTAAATTATAATTATGTACATTTACATTATGTTATTTATAAAGTGCGCCAATACCGTGTCTAATGATATCATTCTCCAACATCCGTCGGCCCATTAACACCGCCTCCTCTCTTGTATACACGTGTCCCTCGTGCAGCATGAAGTCTATCAACTGGTCCCCTTTAAAGGCGTTCCTATATAATTCACCATCATGCTGGAAACTTTTCATTATACCGCCTTGCTTCGAGGACGCACTGTAATACATATATGGTCAATGTCTTGATCAGAGTTATAGGGTTATCAATTTGTTGGATAAAATGAATCTGACATCTACAGCGGATAAAACGTTATTCTTTCCCATTAAAACGCAAACGAAACGCAAACGCAGTGCACATTTAAAATTTGTAAAATGACAACTTTTTGACAATTTTGACGACTCATTTTAAATTGAGTAGCAAACAGTTTAGAGCCTGATCAGACGCCGGGTTACCCGGTGTCTGATCTGGTTCCAAACAGTTTTCTCCACTGTAATTATTGGCAAAAAGATGAGACGATGTTCCGTTTAATTTAAACAGTTTTTTCTCCAATTTGTCACATACATACGACAAACAGAAGTGACAGATTTGAAAACAAGCTATAAAGCTTATATAAATCCATCTCCTTAACCGCTGTATACTTTCACAAAAACCTGCAGCAGTTTCCATTGAAAGCAGACTTGTTGGTATCTCGCATCTTCAATTGTCATGACCCGTTCTACAAATATATCGTGGTCCCAAAAGTAAATATCTCAGGTTTTAGCATGTTAAACAAGTGAGTACATTCCTATAACTTAATTAAATACTAGGTTTAAACATGAGCATTGCATCAAAGGAAATCAATCGGTCAATCACATACACAATGTTGCTTTTGTACATTAAATTATAAGTAATACACTAAGAAGTACGTTTGACGCATAAAAAGACAGACAATATGGCACGGAGGTGCATAAAAATGTAGAGACGTTGCTTTTGACCAGTAAATCAAAATTTAGAAAAGCCAAAGTTATTGTTCCTGTGTGTTACACTTCATTATGTTACACTGGTTTTTGTTCGACTTTTGTTGAACCTTATATGTCACAAAAACTTATATGTCACAATTTGTCACAATTGTGACGTATACGTGCGAATTCATCACAAGGCGGTTGGGACAGCCACGTATATGTCACAACGTGACTTTTTGATAGGGCTGACATTAGAACCGTATATGTCACAAAATTGCGAATTTTCACAACGTGACTTTTTGATAGGGTTGACATTAGAAACGTATAAATGTTTGTTTATTATAGTGTCATTGTTTATTATAGTGTCACCCCTAGCGAAGTAGGGCCAGTCACATTTGTGACGTATTCGTTTTGTGACATATAAGGCTCTAACAAAACGTATATGTCACAACGTGATTTTTTGATAGGGTAGACAGTAGAAAGGTATAAAAGTTTGCTTATTATAGTGTTTAAAACAATACTCTCCGTGTTGTTTGGTTGAGTACTGTATAATCCATGGCCGCGGTACACCTTTAGTTCATAAACATAAGGCTGTCCAAGAATTACACTATAGACCCCAACAAATGGTTTCAAAGCGATTGGATAATCCCTACCAGCAAGATCTACCAGACAGGCACAAGGTCAATGGTAAAACTCCAGAACTGCCATTTAGACCCACAGCATCCACAGCCCAGAGGTAGCAGTCATTGGTAAACTACTTTCTTCTAATAACATATATTAAAGAAGTGTTTCTTCTTCTACTTCTTCTACTTCTTCTTCTTCTCCTTCTCAATGAACGAAGAAAGAAGAGCGCGGTCTCTAAAGCATCGCTGTGTTAATTGCTCCAAAGTAATACACGGTTTACATTGCCATGCGAGGGTTAAAAAAATAGGTCTGAAAGAGAAGTTATTTGACTGAAACGAGATACAGTTTTCAGATATAGTATGGAAGTTTTCCAGATAATTATATACTGAAAAGAGCATCTCCCATAGGTTCCTGCCGGAGTATCCCTAAAGACACTATAATAAACAAACTTTTATACGTTTCTACTGTCGACCCTATCAAAAAGTCACATTATGACATATACGTTTTTGTTAGAGCCTTATTTGTCACAAAACGTATACGTCACACATGTGACAACCCTACTTCGCTAGGGGTGACACTCTAATAAACAAACAATTATACGTTTCTAATGTCAACCCTATCAAAAAATCACGTTGTGAAAAAATCGCAATTTTGTGACATATACGCTTCTAATGCAACCCTATCAAAAGTCACGTTGTGACATATACGTGGCTGTCGCAACCCTCATTGTGATGAATTCGCACGTATACGTCACAATTGTGACGTATACGTTTTGTGACATATAAGGTTCTCTTCGTAGAGCCTTATATAAGTTCTCTTCGTAGAGCCTTATATGTCACAAAACGTATACGTCACAATTGTGACATATAAGTTTTTGTGACATATAAGGTTCAACAGACGTTTGAGGGTTTCATTGCGTTACATTGTATTATCGAAGAGATACGTATTGGTCCAGCAAAATTGTGATGCATATATACGATATGAAAATGAAATATTAATTTCAGTGAAGGGGAGATAGTTAATTGCGAACGAAGATAGAATTACGATTCTTAAACACTCTACAACCTTATGTCATCCTCTATCAGTGTACAAAGTTTCATTGAGTAATCTTTGACCTTTTTGAAGAAATTGAAATGTGTTAACATTAAAGGGAGATAATTCAATACTGGGAGATAACAGAGTTTTTGTTATTGTGTACTGCACTTTCTTGTTATTATGCATTGCTGATTGACATTTCATTGAGTTACCTTGTCAAGAGATAGGGTAGACTTACGGTTCACTGTACATTCTCATCTCACCTTCTATCAGTAGGCAAAGTGTTGATGAGTAAGTATTTTTCAGGTCATATCATCCGGACAAAATTGGAATAGAGAATAAAAGAGGGTTATAATTCAGTACTGGGAGATGATAGAATTATTGTTCTTCTGTACTGCATTTCCTATTTGCAATCGCTGTATGTAGGTTGATTTGACTTACATTGTAACATTAACCCTTTCCCCAATAGAAGCGCCTTTTAGCAGATATGATTTATTCATCCGCTGAAGAAAATAGTTCCAATTTATCAGTTATGAAGATAGATTATAGGGAATATTTCTATATTCTAGCACATGATAGCTTAAAGCAGGCTGAAAGTGAAGCAGAATGCGCCTTAAGGCGCATTCTGCTTTACTTTCAACCTGCTTTAAGAAGTCACTTATCTTCAATACTAGAAATAGGCTATCAGGTAAAGGGTTAAAAGATATGCAGGATGACAGTAAAGCAGACAATTAGTGCCCACGACATTTAAAACAATTTTATTTATTTATATTGCGGGATAAACTGTTAGCATAGCATATATATCTAAGCAAATACTGTTAGCAAAAATCTTAGCAAGGATTTGTCTGAGGAACAGGCCATAAATATGTTATAACCAGTCTGTAGTTATAACGACTTAGTTTAAACAATATTTTATTCAGAAAAAAGGATTGGACAACAGGCAAAGCCTATATGAACTTCTTGGCCTGTTTATCTAGTTTCATTCCAAAGTTCAGCCGTATAAACAAATACATTATTGCCTAGATAACACCACCAACATAGCTACCACAGTGCTCCCTCTCTACAACGACACCGAATGGGAGACACAGATTGTGTGTGCAGATCGGAGGGAGTCGTTACAGGGAGGGAAAATTAAGACTTGGCTTACATTTGCAAACAGTTTGAATCCAGATCAGACGCCGCATTACGCGGCATCTGATCTAGATTCAAGCTGTTTGTCACTCTTCATTATAGTTCTTTTATCAAAACATCCACCTATATGTAACTGAGAAAAACAGCAGACGACAATTCTAATTGATATTGCAGCATTTAAACGTTAGCCATTATTGGCCTGTTTAGGGAACTGCGACATAGGTCGTTGTAAGGAGGTGGTCGTTGTCGGGATGGCCGTTGTAGAGAGGGAGCGCTGTATGTGTTAATATCATCTAGGCAAACACCCTTATAAAATTATTAAGTTGTGGTTTGGTGTATTCCCAATGCATTGCTTGAGTTTGTCACAGTCTGATCTCAATTGTTTTACTTTTTTTTATAATTAGAAATTAAACAAGTGCTCACAAACATATACACTGCTGCTATGTAATGAAGAGACTTGGAGTTCCTTCAAGGCTGGTTATTGCTGGAAGTAAGGTTACAGAACCTCCTACTTGAGCTTTCTACTTTATGTTTGCCATGTAAAACGTTTCAACATTACTTACTTCTATCTCTTATTATTTACATGACCGATAACACGGGGTTTAACCCATAGCCTGCCACTCACGACTATAGCTCCATATGCAAACAGCTTGGATCCGGATGAGACGCCGAGTAACTCGGCGTCTCATCTGGATCCAAGCTGTTTGACACCCAGACAACATTTTCAACAATTTTGAGCAACTTTGAAGCACTTTGAAACTTGAAGCAGACGAGAAATATAGCAGACGACAATTTATTTGGCGGGCTAAGGGTTAATGTAGTGTACTGTTCACTGCATTCCTAGCAAAACTTACATATAATTTCAGGAAGAGACCGACAATGTAATATTAACACAGAACTATTTACCATTGTGATGTTGACGACCACATACATTTTAGCGAATACTTTGAAAAATTAAAACAAATTAAAAAATTAACAAGATATTTGCATTAACTAAATGTTTATCTATTTGTAACCATAGCTTAACTCATTATCTCCGGAGACTTCCAATGGACTATTCCAGTTTACAATATAGGCTGATCCATTTTAGACTATTTAGGGTTTTTGTGTTTTTTTTTATATAATATATTGCAATATGACAAACAGTGAAGTCCCTTGCAGGAGCCCTCTAATCAGGGACTTCCATGTTTGCATTAGACCAGTGTACCCTTAACCAGGTACACTTTTTGTAAAGGACGCATATTTGCGTCACTAGGGCTCAATGAGTTAAAACGAAACTCACTCTTCGTGTACTTCCAATGCCTTGTAGAAGAGGGAAATATCGGTCATATCCTTGTAGGTGTCGTCATCACGGCGAAATCGGTAAAACAAGAACTCATCTTTGATACCATGGTCATCACACACTGTGAATACAGATTAGACAACATTAATCGATTTTAGCACATCCTTAAACCCAGTTTAAAGTATATATGCAAGAGCGAATTTTACTCAATACCTTTATCACGATATGAGCGAATGCATTTCATTGTTTGCAAATACAAATGTAGATAGAATCAAAATGAACTGCCTGTTCATAGCATCAAATTGAAATGATGGAATGGATAAAACATTTCTTCATGTATATCTGTAGGAGGTACTCTATCAACCTGTGAAGTTTTGTTGAAATCCATTGAATGGTGTAGGAGGAGTTACGTCTACGAGCGCTTATAACCTATATTGCATGAAATATTAAGTTAAATTATCTGCCCTTTAAATAATCTCCCCTTGGAAATGGCGGAATAGAAAAATATGTCTTCATGCATATCTGTAGACAGTACTCTATTAACCTTTCAAGTTTTGTTAAAACCTATTGAAGATAGTAGACAATCTTATTTTCCAAAACTAAAATGGCGCTAAATGAAAAAACAATGGATTGAAAATATCTTTGTAAGATATGTAATCTCCGCAAAAACGTCCAAAATAATTTGTATAGTTTTATATTTTCATTTTATACGATTAATACGAATTGATAATACAAACCAACTATTAATATATTTTGTATAATATTTGTCTTTAATAAAGCGAATTGCCATTTTAAATTAGGGACTAAGTAATTCATGTTTACATAAGTATTTGTAATTTTTCTGGAACAGATTTAAAAAAAAAAAAAAAGATCATAAAAGTTTGTTAATGTGCCTGAAATAAAGGTTCTCCTGGAATGAGGTCTCAATCGTTAAACATAATTTCATGGAAGTCGATGAATTTCAAACTTAAATAACATTACCATGCTGTAGATTTAAGTAAAAGGTCCAAGCATTAAATGGCAGGTTCCCGGGAATCAAAATGTTTGTTCCTCAGGAAAAATATGTTCGTAAGATATGTAATCTCAACAAAAACGTCCAAAATCATTTGTATAGTTTTATATTTTCATTTTATACGATTAATACGAAATGATAAGACAACATAACTATTAATATATTTTGTATAACCTTTGTCTTTAATAAAGCGAATTGCCATTTTAAATTAGGTATTAGGTAGTTCATGTTCTTGTAACGATTTTAAATGACAGCGAAATAACATACGTATTTGCAAAAAAAATCTGGAACAGAAATTTAAAAAAACCCATCATAAAAGTTTTTTTAACACATTCATCCCGAATGACGAGTATATTCGTCATTTACAAACAGTGTACATATGAGGATTACACTTGTCCCATGCAAACAGTGTAAACCCTGATCAGAGGGCTCCTGAAGGAGCCCTCTGATCAGGGTCTACACTGATTGTCATTTTGAAATATAGTGTTAAAATCAACCCTAAATAGTCAAAAACTGAAATAGACATATTTTGAAATTGGAATTGTCCATTAAAAATTTCAAGGTGAATGAGTTAATATGCCTGAAATAAAGGTTCTCCTTAAATGAGGGTCTTAATCGTTTAACATAATTTCATGGATATCAATACATATTAAAATGAAATAACATTACCATGGTGTAGAAGCGAACATTTCAGTAAAAGGTCCAAGCATTTAATGGCAGGTTCCCGGGAATCAAAATGTTTGTTTCTCACGAGCCAATCGAGCAGTTCCTTCCCAACAATGCACGATTTGTAGCTTCGAAGATGATACTTCCGGCTTCTGAGGAGATTCTCTTTGTGGAGGCAGATTCTGTCAAAATAAGATTTTTTTCAGTTGTTGAAAATAGAAATGTTCTCATACTAGTCATATATCTTCGATATAGATAACATAAATATTTGAAATGATGTCTGTACCATCGTTTCAAATCAAATCTAAAGGTGAGGACTCCTAATACATGTAGTCCATTCGCAATCTGCCTTGTCCGTAAGTCATTTCGGTGAATTTCAAGTATCGTCGGGCGGTTTCGGATATTCTACGGAGATTAACATAATTATGTTTTCCAAATCCTGTTTAGAAAAACGATTTCAATTTTGTTTTCTTTCTATTGAAGTTTTATAAAGTAGAACTCTAATCTATACCCCACTATATACAATTCAAATAAGATAACAGGGCTTCCATAAGTTGAACTGAAAAATCCTAAGATTTCCAAATTTGCATTTTTCAAGAGCGATTTTACGAATCGTACCTTTACCCTTTAGCCTTTTTCTTGTTTTTTTGACATGCGACTACTTAAAGCAGGCTGTAAGTAAAGCAGAATGCGCCTAAGGGCGCATTCTGCTTTACTTTCAGCCTGCTTTAAGAAACATTGTAGTGAAAAAAAACCCGGATATTTAGGAAAAATCCGGAGAAATGGCAGCCCTGAGATAAAAACAGACCACAGTAAAGGCCGTCGCCGAGGTCGCGTTGTCTACTAACAGGTAAGGGATTAAAAGCCCTTAATACATTGGTTGTAAACGTTAAAAAGTATTGCTTTAAACCAAAGACTTTTTGTCAGCTTTTCGATGCCTTCGTAGGATCCATCTTGAATTACTCATGTGAAGTGTGGGGCTGCACAAAAAGTAAACAATTGGAGAATCTGCATTTAAAATTTTGTAAGAGATTATTAGGTGTTAGAGCTTCTACACGTAACATGTGTATTTACGGTGAGTTAGGTAGGTTTCCATTGTATATCAATAGGTATAGCAGAGTAATTAAGTACTGGTGCAAACTTGTTCTAAGTGAAAATATTATTCTTCAAACATTGTTGAGTGAAATGGGTGATGATCTTAACAAGGGTAAAACCAACTGGTTAAGTGATGTTAAAAAACTTTTAGATGATTATGGTTTTTCCTATGTTTGGCTGAATCAATATACGGTGGATTTAAATAAGTTTCATGTTGTTTTTAAAGCCAGAGTAGTGGACGTATTTAAACAGTCTTGGTGTGCTTCTATCCAAGAGTCTAACGTTTTATATACATACAAATTTTTCAAAGAAACTTTTGAACACGAACATTATCTTACTGTTTTACCAAAGAAGTACATGTATATTTTAGCTAAGTTGAGATTATCATCCCATAATTTAAGAATTGAATCCGGGCGTTACGGTGCAGGTAGAACCGAAAGAGAGGAAAGGTATTGTGTGTTTTGTTACAAGCATGACATAGAAGACGAGTTTCATTTTGTTTTAGTATGTACTCTGTATACTGACTTAAGAAAAAAATATCTAAAACGTTATTTTTACCAAAACCCAAGTGCTTATAAGTATGTAGAGTTGATGAAATCAAATAGTTCCAAAACCTTACTAAATCTATCAAGGTATATCTATGAAGCTTTTGGTATGAGGAAAGCTGCACTGAACTACCTTGATTGATTTGTATACGAGTCAGTGTTTTATTATCTAATCATTTACCAAAAATGATCATTTAATATATTTTTTTTTTCATGAAAATAGCAGTTCAACCTCAAATTCTAAATTTTCGAAAATAAATCTACTATCATTTGAAATACTTTATTATTATTATTATTATTATTATTATTATATGCATGTTTGTTTGGCCACTTTGGCCATCTGTAAATATGTTAACGTGTATGTTAATATGTTAAGAGTAACGAGGAATTTGTTAATTCAAGTTACTGATTGAATGAAGAATTATTATTAATTATTATTATTATATTATCTAACGCTAGTATACTTTGAGCATATCTCTTCCCCCCCCCCCCCCCCCCCCCCCCCCCCCCCCCGCGTGGGTTCGAGTCCGGACCGAGATCAATTATTTTTAACAGAAATTATTTTCCTTAACTAATATAAACATGAGTATATAGAAAGTATAATCAAATTCTATTGAAATCTAGTTGCAAGAGTGTAAACAATAAACAATGTTAGATATGACATTTCCAACACATCAAGGGCAGATAACTCTAGACGGATGTGTCCGATTTCAACCATTTTCAAACTCATCCTAGACATTATCGTTATATACAATCTCAGCAATCCAAAAGGAGATAACTCTTGACCTATTAGTTCGATTCCAACCATAATCAAACTCATCCGAATTGTTATGACAATATACAATCTGAGGAAGTTTGAGAAAGATTGGATAAAAATTGTGGCCTCTAGAGCTAGAGTGTAAACACTAAAATTGTTGACGACGAACAACTAACGACGGACGACGGACATTCAAGGATTGCAAAAGCTCACCCTGAACTGCCTAAATGTTGGATATTTAGTGTTTTTTTATGGAAATATTAAAATGTTCTCGTGAAGTTACCCAAAAAGAATATTTGACTAGAACTGTTAACTGTCAAAACATAGTTAATGAGAAAACATTTTCTAGAAGGGTTTTGTTGAATACACGAGAAGTAGGTATACAAATGACCTACCTGTATTTAGGTATGGTGAAATCAGACCAGGGTCCAATGTTATAAAGCATATGAGCTGAGTTTTAGTTTATTCTCAAGCATTTGATTGGTCATATTTGAGAACGACTTTAAACTCAACTCAAAAGCTTTATAACCTTGGACCCAGATAACAGTTCAAGAATGAGATATTCAGTCTTCTGACGTTTGATTGATATAAAAAGTGTGACAAACTAACAAAAAATACGTTTTGATTTAGACCATCGGTGACTGGGTAAAGTAGCTGGTCTGTAAAAAAATCATTTTTATTTGTTACTTTAATAGATCTAGCATTTTATCGTTGACTTTGTTTCTCGTTTAACAAGACATACTAAAGACTTTGTAGCTAACGTTTCAAACAGGGTGGAAAAAAGTGGTATATCTACCTTTTTCTACATTTTCAGTCTATAAATTCCGAACACCTGGTTATCAAACAAGACGGCCTTGAAGACCCTGGTCCGTTTCATAAACTTCGTACGACAAAAATGATCGTAAGTCAAAACTTTAAAATACATTTATTTTCTGATTTCTCTATCTAATCCTGTATTGTGGCATCTCTTTGGAATCGTCTTTTCAAGACGATTCCAAAAAGATGTCACAAGACTGGATTAGATGGAGAAAAAAAATAATGATTCAGACTTTTATAATCTGACTTACGACATTTGTCGTACGAAGTTTTATGAAACGGGCCCCTGATATCGCTCACCTGTTGTATTGGAGCATGATAGTTTTACCTTTGAGTTTCGTCCATATTCAAAACAAACTTAATCTTAATCCATTCAAATTTGTAGACTCTAGAGAGTTAACAATATTGAAAATGCGACATATTCTGAGTACACAAAGGGCAAATTACCCTTGACACAATTATTTCAACAATAAGTACCCATCACCAAGAACTTTTACTTATATATGCAGTATGTGCAAGTAAACTATCCTCTATATTCGTGCGGCGAGCTAAAAACAAATGTTTTTTCCAGCCAAATTTGGTTCTATGTCTCTTTAAGATGTGACCTGCCCGATTGACTACCAACTCAACCGCTTTCAATAAACCATTTTATGGCTCATTTCGAAGGTATGTTTTAACCCATTACCCAATAGCCCGTTTCTAGTTTTGAAAATATATGACCACTTAAAGTAGGTTGAAAGTAAAGCAGAATGTGCCTTAAGGCACACTCTGCTTTACTTTCAGACTACTTTAAGCTATTATCTGCTAGGATATAGAAAATATTTCTTATGATACATATTCATGACTGTATAAAAGGGAACTATTTTCTTCAGTGGAGGAATAAGTTATAGGCTTAAAAATTCGTATTTATGAGGTAAAGGGTTAACTGTAATTAAATTGTTTGCACTTACCGTAACTGTTCTCCTATAATGAATATTTCGTTTGTATCACAAAAACTCTTTGAGCGATCCCTAGCAGTTTTTGACATTCTATGTATTTCTGCAGGCTGTAAAGCCGAAATACTATGTAACCCAGTCCAGAGTTATCAGATACATGTCAGACACATCTGCAGCCTTCTTCCTGAATATGACCAAACTTGTTTGTCAATAGATGATAAAACCTTTGGGTACATGTAGTTCATCCCATCTATGTCTAACACCAGTGATGAGTTCAGTAAATAAATCGATGGCAGTCGATGGCCAGCGATTGAGAGTTGGCTACCGGTGTAATGAAATAAAGCGACCCCCCCCCCCCCCCCCGTAATAGAGTGACCCCCGGTCAAAATATTTCGACCCCCGGGTCGAAATATTATGACTTTTTCTGAAATATTTCGACCGGGGGATCGAAATATTTTGACCGGGGGTCGCTCTATTATGGGGGTCACTTTATTTCACTACACCTGTCTGAAATACAGTGGAGAAAACGTAATTTATTTCTTTTAAACGCTAACGCATTGCAATGAAATATAGAAAATTACATTTTGACAATTCAGACTACCAGTTTTAATCCGAGTGGCAAACAATTTGAAGCCTGATCAGACGCCGGGTTACCCGGTGTCTGATCTGGCTCCAAATTGTTTGCAATAAATAATAGTTTAAGCGTTACGTATCGGGGTTATTTGGAAAGAAAACGTTTTCTCTACTGTACTGTGCACGCTGTACACAAACTGCTAACCCAAACAGCAAACAATGGTTATTGAACACGCTGACAGTGTTATTACGTTTGCCAACAAATGTAATCTTAATCAGACCCTGAGTAACGCGTCATGTAGCCAGGCTATCTGATGCCCAGATTGCTGTTTATTTAGTCAAAACGTCTGATCTCTTTATAAGAAGTTAATGAAAACAGCATTTTTGGCTCGGAGAGCCTATATCGAATCCTTAAGAAAAATATTGGTGCGAGTCTAGCCCCCCCCCCCCCCCCCCCCCCCCCCTTACAAACAAATCCTGTCATACGGGGTTTACATATGCTATCTAACGGAGCTTCAGTTGCTGGATACGTCACTATCAGATAAACCGTAGCAGCACTGAGTTAAACTCAGGATCCTGAGTCTGTACCTGTGGTGAATTAAACACCGTATTTACTCCCTTGTAATAAACATTCACCTAGTAGATCTAGTCATAGCAGACGATGCATTATAAGACAAGCACATTACAAAATTCTTTAGGGTCTTTAAGCGCTGCAGGTTTCTGCTTAATGCATGGCAATGGTAATGCAGAAACTCCATAATTAGCTTTCTGCATTACTTTATTCTACATTAAACTGAAAGTCCGAGCCTGCAATACTACAGTACTTTGATTTAAACAGACAGCGTCGTGGTCGGGAATGGGTTAACCTTCACTATCTTGCGTCGAGTACCAATGACATATTTGTAAACAGTTTAGATCCTGATCACGCGGCGTCTGATCAGGATTAAACTGTTTCACTCATTTCAGCATTCTTAAATCAAAATACATGTACCTAAAATCAAAAATTAAAAAAAACACCAAAAAGCAGACGACAATTGTTTAAAGTTGATGATGTCGTTAAAATGAAGGGGTTAACCCTTAGCCCGCCAAATAAATTGTCGTCTGCTATATTTCTCGTCTGCTTCAAGTTTCAAAGTGCTTCAAAGTTGCTCAAAATTGCTGAAAATGTTGTCCGAGTGTCAAACAGCTTGGATCCGGATGAGACGCCGAGTTACTCGGCGTCTCATCCTGATCCAAGCTGTTTGCATATGGAGCTATAGTCGTGCGTGGAAGGCTAAGGGTTAACACCAGATCTTTATCTAGAACACATATCAGTAAAGGGCAATACGGTATATTTGAACAGTACTGTTGAATCCTGTTTTCAACCGCAACACCTTTAAGGAAGGTCGATATCCCTACAGAGGGACATATCTAGCTGTTTAATATAGGACAGATTTCATTTTCACAACTCTGGTTATAATATCGTTTGCTATTTATATATTTGTTCGTCTAACAGTAACCGGGCATCCTGCTTTGAACAGTGATATTGTATATCGATAAGAATGGTCGACCAGTACACGTTCGATACGGTATCTTTATTAGGGTATATATATGATGTGTGAAAAGCGAAACGTTCATTTTAATTTCATTCACTGTTCATCCAATTACCCGCTGTTTAACCCATTTATTGCCTTGACCAAAGTGTATCCTTTACATTTTGGAGTAGCTGCATCTGATCAAATATGATTAACCCTCCTATCAAATGTTCTTTTGATTAAAACCCAATTTTGGGAAATAAACTCGGAAGACAAATTGCAGCAAATCAAAAAAGATAACGATCTGGCTCTATCGTTTATCCGTCTAGAAAAACTTCAGGTTTTATTTCATGTGCGATTTAAATTAGGGCGAAGCTAATGTGTAACCGGCAAAAAGATGATGTTTATTCCTTATATTTTTTTTATCTTCTGCCTTGTCAATTTAATGTGTATCTTGACCAGCTTTGTTTTCATGTATATATTAATATATTATATACCGGCCAAATGTGTTTGATATATGTAATATCGATGTAACAGACATTCGATCTTCAAATATGGTATGAAAAGTAGTCCCAAATACATATATTGTACTTGCAACTTACAAATTCAGGCTTTTACCCAATAAACTTTCTCTCTATGCTTTAAGAACGCTCGTAAGAAACTAAAATACAAATTTCAACCTGAATTTCGCATTTTCGCGACAAACTGTCAATATTATGACGTTAGAATGGAAACAATATATACACAATACCAGTTGACAGTGCGATACAGAGTGATGTATTTAGCTCGAGACGTTTTTGGCGAAAATAGCCGATCTGACGAGCGCCTTGGCGCGAGTCTGATCGGTTGTTTCCGCCAAAAACCTCGAGAGCTAAATGCAACACTCTGTAGCGCACTGCCAACTGGTAATGTGTTTATTATATGTCTTGAATACAAACCAGAAACAACTAAATAGTTGTTTAAATCATTTTATATCCAAAATGTATTAGTTATTTGAAGCAGAACGAGAAGTTTTGTATGCCACAAAGAATAACGCGGCACTCGTACATGTACGTAAATGACGTCACGTTAAATCGAAAGCGAGGTCAGAGTAAAATACAAAGTGGCTGATACAAGGTGGCTGATACAGTCTCTTGTATTTAACTCTGCAGATACACGCGGAAACGCTCGATATCATTCGAAGGCATATAATAAAACTTAGTTTTTGCTTTTGAATGTACACAGCTTCAGTAATGCGATCATGGCTGTTCCTGACACATTATTCGTGTTATCAAATACTTCTCTAAAAATAGTGTTAAATGCTGGAATGGGAGTTGAAATTTAGTGTTGCATATGTCGCATCTCACAGTGTGTCTTTAAATATAGGTTAAATATATAGAGACATTCATCGGGAGGAGAGAATCACCGTCACATCTGACAAAATGTCTTTAAAAACAGTGTGCCTGAATAAGAGCCATGACAAGCCAAACAAATAAATGTTTTTGACTTTATACCTCTTAGTATGACCTTGACCTATCAGCTACTGACTTGGCTTTAGTGCGCGACACGCCCTACCTGCTAAAAAACATTTATGCCAAGTCATATCACAATACGTCCATGGAGTTCCGAGTAAGAGCCCGGACAAGACCGGGTGGATGGGCGGACTGACGCACTAAAATACATCCAAGATAGAGGACATTGTGGCAAAAGCTTTGTTACATAACTAGAGATGTGTCGGTGTGACACGAATGTCGCCGCTGGCAGGAAAGTATAATGTATATCTGAACTCATGGTGGCATAACTCATGAATTATTAGAAATTATCTACGAGCAAGGGGCAAAACACTGCCAACATTTACTAAATCAAAATCAAACCTGACCTGCATATTCTCATGATATACCTATATCTATTTCATATATTTAGCGGACACCACAAACTGTTCAAACTTTCGAAATACAAGGGGCATAACTCTGCTCAAAATCCAAAATTAGACAACTGGACTCAAATCCAAACATGACCTGCATATCATTGTTATGTACCTACATTCCAAATTTCATTTCAAAATGTCAATGCATAACTTAGATAAGAGCGGTAACCACAAATTGTCGGAAATTGTCAAAGGGGCATAACTCTGTCAAAAGTATTTAGCCAACACCAAATTCAACTTTGACATGTGTATTGCCACGATATATCTATATACCAAATTTCAATTCAAAATGTCAATGCATGACAGATTATGAGTGTGAAACCACAAATAGTCGGACATTTTCAAAGTCCAAGGGCACAACTCTGTCAAAAAAATTATTTTGCCGAAACCAAATTCAAACTTGATCTGCCTATTGCCATGATGTGTCTATATACCTATATTCAAGTATGACCTAAACTTTATCAAGGGCACGACACTGAAAAAATCTCAAAGATATAGCCAAAACTATGCCTTCTAGAATGTTTTTAACTTTTAAATCGATATTTCCGAACACGGAAAATGACCACGCCCTCTGGTGCCCATGTTTTTAGACGGATCAAAATTTTAACATCCTTTAAAGTCTATTCATTGAGAAATATTCTGGTAGTTTCGGAAAAGAAGAGTTTTCTAGATAGTGTGCATGGTTGTCATGGCAACTAGACAAATTACCCCATCCACAAACTTTTAACAACTTTTCATTCCCCCACCCTACTGACGCTTCTGATGAAGTTTGGTTATTGTTTCAGAGAAGAAGCCGTTTGCAATTGTAGACAGACGGACGCGGTATCACAATAGCTCATCTTGATCACTTTGTGCTCTGGTGAGCTAAAACAGTTAACGGACGGACAGTGAAGGGTATACCATAATTCGACCATTGTTCAAAAAGTTAACCCTTAGCCTGTCACTCACGACTATAGCTCCATATGCAAACAGCTTGGATCCGGATGAGACGCCGAGTAACTCGGCGTCTCATCCGGATCCAAGCTGTTTGACACTCGGACAACATTTTCAGCAATTTTGAGTAACTTTGAAACTTGAAGCAGACGAGAAATATAGCAGACGACAATTTATTTGGCGGGCTAAGGGTTAACGGACGGACCTGTGTTCATTATTATTATTATTATTATTATTATACCCGATTTATATAGCGCTCTTTTCACACAGGAGTTGTGCGTTCAAAAGCGCTTCACATGAAATTATATAAATGTACCTACAAAGCGAGAAAGACAAATAACTACATTCACAATAAAAATGATACAATATTGAGATGCATGGAAACATGGAATTTCTAATGGGCGTATAAAAAGATTCGAGCAATGCTCGGGTTCCTCTTTATCCACTTTCCTCTCTCTGAGACGCTCTATTTGCCCAAAGTTGGCAGAAACGGATGTTAATCAACAAGAAACACATGGTTGAGCTAAAAACATAATTATTTATGTCAATATGATACAAACGAAATATAAATGGAAATACATGTAATACAATACTATCGAGTGTGCCTTATACCCCCATTCCACTGGACGGCGATTTTGTGATTCATAAATGACCGAATCGCCGTGAAAACGCCTTGATCGTCGCTAGATCGTACAGAGCGTAGTGTGAGCGCCCAGAGCGTACGAGAAAGATAGCGGAATCGCGGGCAAATACAATGTATCTCGACGCTTTTAGTACGATGCGACTACGCTTGCGCTACGTCAACCACGCTGCGACTACGCTGCTACTACGCTCATGAATTTCTTAGTACGCTTCTGCTGCGCTTCGAGTCCACGGCGATGCCGCTACGTAAATTTTGAGCAGGGTCAAAACATTCGCCGTGAGGTGGCGATCAATGAGCCTCTGTTACGCTTCTACTACGATCAGGGCGTTTCTACTGCGTTGTTGCCGTTCCTACTACGATTCGCGGCGATTTTACCAAAATTTCGAAGCGTAGAAGGATCGCCACTCAGTGGAATGGGGGTATTACGGTGTAATTCCAATATGTAACGTCATGTGCTTTCGCACCAAACGAGATAGGTATACATATACTGCTAATGGATCTATTAAATAAATACAATCAGCGAAGAATCAAATAAAAAGTTCATACGGAAATACGATTACCGGTATGTCACACATTCTGTTAATGATTTAACTAAGGAATACTCTAAAACATGTATTTTTCGCGTCATAAATATTTCGCGTAATGCGATTTTGTATTAATTCGCGACATCATGCAATATTTCTAGCAGGTGGTAGCTTAAAGCAGACTGAAAGTAAAGCAGAATGTGCCTTAATGCACATTCTGCTTTACTTTCAACCTGCTTTAAGAAGTCATCTATTTTCAAAACTAGAGACGCGAGGCAACACAACGCGTAAATTATATTCTCGCGAATAAAACCGCTTTTACAGTACTTAGTATGTCCAATAAGTCTACACACCTTTTTAAGCGCATACACCTATTGTTTAAAATATTTTATTCTTAATACTTATTAGTGAGTGAGTGTGTTGGGTCTATCGTACCAACACGTTTTTTTAGGTATTTAGAGACAGTGTCTACGTCAGACAGATATTGTTTCGCACCATGATAGCACACTGTAAACACATAGCATGGTACCACATCTTGTCACATTACAAACTGACATCGGACGGACCAATCATAACGGGAGAAAAATTGCTGGACCCACATCTCATTTATGGAAACATCGCGATAACAAGAATATCGGTGGAAACGATGGATGCTCCCCGTAAAGATATACCACAGGTTACAGCAAGTTTAGCACGTGAGGATATTCCTGTAATATTATCCTGCTATACATATAATGTATAACTTAAAAGGGAGATACATTAAAATTTAGACAGGACAGAGTTATGATTTTTGTGTGATGCACTTTCTCCTAATATCTTCTGTTTGTGTTTGACTTTTAAACGAATTAAATTGTACATGTTCTCTGAATCATTGAAGAGATATTGACAGCATCTTTATAATTTTATGGTGTGAGTTAAAGATGCCATTTAACAGTGTTGAAGATGCTGTCAATATCCCTTCAATGATTCTGAGTACATGTAATTTGTTTAAAAGTCAAACAATAGCAATTCAATAATTAACACATAACTAGTTGGCGGTGCGTTCTTGGGCCAAAGGCACTCGTCTGAACAATGTTTCCGCCAAGAATTTCTTGAGCTGAATATACCGCCCTATTAAGCACTACAAGCTGGTAATGCGTATCTATACTCAAACGCAAAAGAAAGCGTGCATGCGTATTTCACGAGTTCACGGCATATTAATCGATGATATGGAATGTATATTGCCAATAAATGCTCTATTGTCTAATTTTTAAAATTATTTAACATCATAATACAGTTCAAAATAACTGAAAATAACACACACCAAGTTTAACACAATTTTCATAAACTTGAAACACTTATCTCAGAGGCAATTTTTTTTTATAAAGGTTAAACACTAGTATGTCAGATAATAAATACAGTGCTCCCTCCGTACAACGGCTATGTTGCCTAACGGATTGGGCAACATGATTTTCCTCATCCGGGAATAAATCCTCATTTACCCTGGGAAGAAACTGTATAACTAATAATATATATAACATACAGTGGGGAATCTGTTATTCTTTCCCAATAAACGCGTTTACGCTAAAACTATTATTTGCAGTGCAACCAGTTTGGAGCCAGATCAGACGCCGGGTAACCCGGCGTCTGATCAGGCTCCAAACTGTTTGCCACCAAGATAAACAAGAATTATCAGAATTGTCCAAAAGTTGTTCTTTTCTACGTTTTAGTGCTTTGCGTTTGCGTACGTTTGCGTTTAAACGGGAAAGAATAACAGATTCTCCACTGTATATGAAAGTGAGCTGCACTGAAAGTAAAATAACCTTGGGATATTTCAAAATTAAAATCCAGATCAGCCGACATGTACCCCATATCCAGTCTAATATTGTAAAGGTTACACAACGAAATGCTGATGAATCTTATATATGACATAAGATATTGGTCAAACGTCACATGTCTTATTGCGGAAGCTGAACTGGGTCAACCATGTTAACAATGTTTCTTACATCCTTGATAATAAGTAAACAACGTTTCTTATATATAGATTACAGAAATAATACAAGATTCGTTTTAAGACTGGTCACTGTTTGAAACAATATCTTATTGATAAAGACCACATAATGCAACTATTATGCAAGTTCTTTTGATTCCGTTCATATTTCTTTAGACATTACCGACCCAATGCTCACTTATATTGCTGGACTAGTGTAATATAACAAACAGCAAGCAAGCCGATAAAAATAATAGTATGAACATTATATGTATACAAGAGCCCCATGGGGCATATTTCGCTCACCTGAGAATAGCTGACAAAATGGAGGTAATGATTTATGTCCTGGACAGGGGTCATCTTTACCCGAGGGGCAGAATTTGAACAATCTTGATAGAGGACCTGTAGATGATGCTATGTGTCAAATATCTAAGATCTGGGTACTAGGGTTTTAGACAGATTTCCATTGAAAAAAAAATCTATTTTTAACTCCTGTGACCTAGATATGCAACAGACTGCGACCATTTGAACAAATTACGTAAAGGACATCTAGAAGTGTCACCATGCCAAATATCAAAGCTCTGGCCATATTAGTTTCAGAGGAGAAGACATTTGAAATTTTCACTCTATAACTCTTTGTTAAACTGTGACCCCCAGATTGGGGCCAATTTTGACCCCAAGGGCATAATTTGAACAAACTTGATGAATAACCTGTAGGTGATGCTATTAGTCAAATATCTAAACTCTGGCCCTTGTAGTTTCAGACAAGAATATTTTTTTAATTTTCATCGAAAAAAATCTATTTTTAGCTCCTGTGACCTAGATATGCAACCGACCAGAACCATTTGAACAATATTAGTATAGGACATCTAGAAGTGTCACCATGCAAAATATCGAAGCTCTGGCCATATAGTTTCAGAGGAGAAGACGTTTGAAAATTTCACTATATAACTCTATGTAAAACTGAGACCCCCGGGGCGGGGCCAATTTTAACCCTATGGGCATAATTTGAATAAACTTGATAGAGGACCTGTGGGGGATGCTATGTGCCAAATATCTAAACTCTGGCCCTTGTAGTTTTTTACAAGAAGATTTCATTATTTTTTCACTTTGGTTGCCATGGCAACCAGTTCTGCATTGTTTTTAATTCTTTGAACAAATTTGAAAGAGCTTGACCCAAGGAGCATTTCTGTAAAGTTTGGTTGAAATCTGTTCAGCGGTAAAGGAGGAGATGTCATTTGAAGCAATTGTTAACGAAGACGGATGACGCACGACAGACAACGCCGGACACAGGGCCATCCCAATAGCTCACCTTGAGCCTTTGGCTCAGGTGCTAATAAAGGGCAATATCACCAACTATTTGGCCACACAAGTACCAGTTTGTAAGAACAGATGGGTGGACTTTAACTGGACATGATCCAGATTTGAACTTGACCTAGGTTTCAATGAAGCAATGAAGATCAAATGAAATTTATAGCCACTAGAGTGATAACGAACCAATTGTGGACGGACAGACAGACGATGGACATCCTGCGATCTTAATAGCTCATCTTGGCACTTTGTGCCAGGTGAGCTAAAGAAATTGGTAGAGGACCATAAGGTAATAATACATACTAAAATATCAAAGGTCTGTGTCTCAGTTTCAGAGCAGAAATCTTTTAAAGATTTTCCTATGAATTAGAAGTTACTTTACAGTTATGTTAATTGGTCTCTAAGCAAGGGAAATAACTCTATTTTGAAACTTTGAACAATATTTTGTCCCGCCTCCCTTCTAGCCACTGATGCTTTTGACAAAGTTTGGTTGAAATAGGTTTAAGGGTTTCACAGGAGATGTTGTTTGAAAAGGTGAACAGACGCCAGACGGAAATCTGTCACAATAGCTCATTCTGAGCCTGTTGCTCAGGTGAGCTAAAAATATTACAAGAAAAAATTAGTCATCGATATTCAGTGTTCAATGACAACTTTAAGAAGATGCATTGGGATCTGTATTTGATGATAAAATCATGTGCAGTTTTATAAAATGCATAACAGTAATGTTGTATTTAAAGTCCTGTTAATACCCATAAACTTCAATATTTGTGTCAAAAGTAAATTATCTGGATCCAAACTTTTTGCAAAAACAGTGCCCCCTCCCTATTAAGGCCTTCGACAATTCCCGCCTAACAACAATATTTGCCACTTTTGACCAAACAAGAAAATTAACATATAACTAAACACTTCACTGCCAAACTATCTTATACTAAGTAGGTAAAATGACTTAAGCTATATCATAATCAGTGTCAAACAATTTGGACCCTGATCAGACACCATATTAACCCTTTATGTCATAGCCTGTTTCTAGTTTTGAAGACAGGTGACCACTCAAAGCAGGTTGAAAGTAAAGCAGAATGTGCCTTAAGGCACATTCTGCTTTACTTTCATCCTGCTTTAAGCTAAAATCTGCTAGGCTATGTAAAATACTTGTAATGGTAATTGTTCATGAGGGTATAAGCTGGAACTATTTTCTTCAGCGGAGGAATAAATTAAATACGCTAAAAGTCGCTTCTATTGGGGAAAGGGTTAAGTGGCATCTGTTTAGAATCCAAACTGGTTGTAAATAACCATTGTACTCAGGGTGAGGCAGTGAATGTGTTAGTTTTCCTTCCCCGAACAACACACAAACATTGTTGTCTTTGAATGGGTATTGCTATATTACCAGTAAAGTCAAAATGGCAGCACAACAAGGATTTAAAAAAATTTAACTGTAAACTAGGTCAATTAAATATGGAGTTTGGGTCCGTAGTACATGTACTTGACGATCAGAAAATAACCAGCAATGATAAATTTAGAGAAATACCAAAACCTGTTAACAGTAAACATGTTTGGTAAATGAAAGAAAAGGAAATAAAGCCATTTTTCATAATACTGTAAAAACGATCATAACTACAAATAAAGTAACTATCTGATGAGCAATTACCCAATAGAAAAGTACTGATAACTGTAAAAAGAGAAAATTGATGGCCCAAGGTTGCTTTGTTTAACCCTTTCCCACATAGCACGTCTCTAGTATTGAATATAGGTGTCCACTTAAAGCAGGTTGAAAGTAAAGCAGAATGCGCCTTAAGCGCATTCTGCTTTACTTTCAGCCTGCTTTAAGCTATCATCTGCTTGAATATAGAAAATATTTTGTATGATACATATTTATGACTGTATAAATTGGAACTATTTTCTTCAGTGAAGGAATAAACTTAATGCGCTAAAAGGCGCTTCTATGGGGGAAAGGGTTAAATTTCACTGAAACCATTATAAGGCAAACCTTACCAACCTACAGATAGTCATGTTTTTCAAACTAGGAATTTTTTTTCAATCATTTCTGTAGTGTAATGAGATGCAACAACCAGGTGACAAACAGGGCTCAAGATAAGAGGGAGTAAACTGAACAAATCCAACATTTTCTCACTAATATTAGAACCAAATCCTATGGTGTTACTACTCATTAGAATCGTCTCTTCAAGACACCATAGGGTTTAATGCAGAAATAAAGATTTTAGTTTTTGAAATACATGTACTCCCCTTATCTGGAGCCCTGCATAAGCTATCCTGGACTGTCTTCGGGCAAGCTAAAAATCAATTTCATTGCCTTTAAAGTTTACAGGGGAAAAAGCTTTTGATTAACATTTTTTTCTTTTTGACCATCACACAAGTTTTTCTGTCAATAGTTCAAATATTACCAGAGCTCCAGATAAGTGGAGTATTTCAAAAACTAAAATCTTTATTTCTGCATTAAAACCAGTGGTGTCACTACTCATAAGAATCGTCTCTTCGAGGTGATTCTAATGAGAAGTAACACCATAGGATTTGGTGCTGAAATGTTGGAGAAAATGTTGGTTTTGTTCAGTTTTCTCACTCTTATCTGGAGCCCTGATTTCATGCTATCAAAATAATACATCACTGAGCAAAGTAGATAAAATGACAATAATGTTATGAGGAAATAAATAGACAATGATCTTCTGTATTCTCCCTTCACCCAGGATTTCAGTCTTTTAATCTAGGGATCCACCGGCTTTATACTAAATGCATTGATTTTAAAATGGTCACACATTTCTCTCACCTGAAAAGAAATGAAATTAAACTACAGTCAAACATATGCCAAGTAACTACACAATCTATGAAGAAGCTAATTGGAAAGACAATTGACTGATTAACACATTCAACCCTAGTGACGTGTATATTCGTCATTTACAAACAGTACACATGTGAGGATAACACTTGTACTATGCAAACAGTGTAGACCCTGATCAGAGGGCTCCTTTGATCAGGGTCTTCACTGTTTGTCATTTTGAAAATCAAATATGTTGTTAAAATCATCCCTAAATAGTCAAAATTGGACTAGACATATTTTGAAAATGGAATTGTCCATTAAATGTTTCAGGGGTGAATAAGTCAATACTATGAAATGAAATTCATAGTTCACAGTGAAATTAACTACTGTGTCCACATTAAATGGGTAAATCGGTAATTTTGCATTGGATTACTTTAACCCATTCCCTCATAAAGAGGCCTTTTTACGCCTTTCAATTAATTCCTCTACTAGAGAAAATAGTTCCAAATTATACAGTGATGAATCTCTATCATAAGAATTATTTTCTGAATTCTAGCAGATGATGGCTTAAAGCAGGCTGAAAGTAAAGCAGAATGTGCCTGAGGCACATTCTGCTTTACTTTCAACCTGCTTTAAGTGACCACCTGTTTTCAAAATTAGAAACAGGCTATGGGGTAATGGGTTAAGTAAGACACATGCTTATCAAGACTGTAGTTTGATGTGAATCTGCAAGACGGTGCTTTGGAAAATTAGTGATAAAGAGGAGAGTGTATTCCTTCCTTTTTTGGGACTAAGAACAAGTGAACTCATACAGGGCCATGCAAAATGTGTTACAATCGTGGTCTACTCATTGAGCTGCATCAGCATATAAAGTTTCGTGACCATAGGTGGAGTAATTTGCTCAGAACAGACTTTAACGCAAAACCTTAACCCATTGAACCCTAGTCCCGCATATAGGCGTCCTTTTCAAACAATGTACATGGAAATGCTACGATTGTCCTGTGCAAACAGTAAAGACCCAGATCAGAGGGCTCCGAAAGGAGCCCTCTGATCAGGGTCTTCTCTGTTTGTCACAACGCCAAACATTGACAAAAACAACCCTTAAAAGTCAGAAATGGACTTGACTAAAATGGAATCTTGAATTGTCCATTTAAAGTTTCAGGGAGGAAAGAGTTAATATTGACCATAAAGGTCAAGGCCACCAAACTGCAGAGCATCATGGTCTACTCATTGAGGGGCATCAGCATATAAAGGTGCTCGACTGTAGGTGCAGTTGTTTGCTCAGAACAGACTTTAACGCAAAACCTTAACATTGACCCTAGAGGCCAAGGTCACCAAACTGCGGTGTATCATTGTCAACTCATTGAGGCCCATCAGCATATGAAGGTGCAGGACTGTAGGTGCATTCGTTTGCCTAGAACAGACTTAAACGCACAATCTTAATGTTGACCCTAGATGTCAAGGGCACCAATGACATTATAAAGGAAGTGTTTAAATTTTAAAAATAATTTAAATTAACCACATACTGATATTTCATTCATGTATACTCGAAAATGTACTTACTACACAGACACCATAATGGACATGAGAGATTGTGACGAATGCAGAGTAGACACAGAGAATGTAAAACTCCAGCATGCCAAGATCAAGGAAGTAGATTGTTAACACTATAGTAAACAGGGGCACCAGCAATCTGTTTATCAGCTCACATCTGGTTCCACTCATCTGGGCAATAATCAGCCGACACTGAAATGAAGGTGTAATACAAACAATATTATTTCCATGAAGACACAATAATTACCAAGGATTTTTTGCCAGGAATGTATTGAAATCCCACTTTGTCCAAATTTCAGACTTGCTACAACTTTATTCAGAATATTGTTGCAAATAAACAACGCATTTAAGCTTCAATCCATTTTAACATACAAATGTAGTTGTAACAATGCACTATCACATCTATCCACATCATAGTTGTAACAATGCACTTACACTTTTATCCATTATAATACAGTTGTAACAATGCACTTACAATTCTATCCATTACATTATAGTTGTAACAATGCACTTACAATTCTATCCATTACATTAAGGTATTCCTAGACTGAAGATCGCCTTTTTCCGTATTATCTCGACACTTTCCGTGTTTAACGGAATATACCGAACACTCCCATATAATACCTGGACGATAATGTTAGAAATTATCTGAAAGTAGTCCACAATGTTGCAAATCTCGTCTTGTAAATTTGTGTGGCCTTCCCCGCACGGGTTCGAATCCCGACCGAGCTCAATATATTTTTCTTTGAAATAAATATCTTTTTTAAACAAAACTTTTTCCTAAACAAATGATTAGATGTTTATAAATGCGCCTGACATTAATTTGCAAAAGTATTTAATTAAAAGCCAAATTTATTGTTCAGTCTTTATAAAGCATTCAAGGTCTCCAACACTTTTTCGAAGACAAATAAAAAATTTCCAGAGTTAGGTGTGGCCAAATGTCTTCATATTTTGGATTTAGATTGCATAAGTATTGTATGAAAAAATAAGCAAGTGGTTTGCTTTGCCAAAGTTATTGTTTTTGTACAAACATACAACCTTTTAAGTCATATAATGTCAAATCATATGTAAAATATTGCATATTTTTAAGAGGACGGTTCAGATTTTTTTATTTTTCACATCATATGATGCAAATATTGGGACAATAACTTTTATTTTGTGATGTTCACGTCTTCTGGCATAGGCATGACATAATTAATATCAGTATTTTAGATTAGAATAGGTAAAAATCACCTTTCAGGAACATTTGTCTATTAATTTTCTGGCATATTTTCCTACCTGTAAGGCTATATACAATATTTCAAATATTTTCGCGAAGATATGGCGAAAAAGCCTTCATATTTCACACAAGACACGGGAATTACATGTAGTATCCATTCCTAATATCATTTTTACATTACAATTACCCTACCTTCAGTGTTGGATTACCTTAAAGTTGTAACAATGCACTTACACTTCTATCCATTATAATATAGTTGTAACAATGCACTTACAATTCTATCCATTACATTATAGCTGTAACAATGATTTTTCACTTCTATCCATAACATTAGAGTTGTAACAATGCAGTACCATTACTTTAACCCTTTGAACCCTAGTCCCGCCTATAGGCGTCATTTCAAACAGTGTACATGTGAATAATACACTTGTCCTGTGCAAACAGTGAAGGCCCAGATCAGAGGGCTCCGAAAGGAGCCCTCTGATCAGGGTCTTCACTGTTTGTCAGTAATGCCAAAATTGACAAAAACAACTCTTAAAAGCCAGAAATGGACTAGACTTAAATGGAAACTGGAATTGTCCATTTAAAGTTTCAGGGAGGAAAGAGTTAAATTACATTTGATTTCTGATTTCTCTTTCTAATCCTGTCTTGTGACATCTCTTTGGAATCATCTTGGAAAGACGATTCCAAAGAGATGTCACAAGACAGGATTAGATGGAGAAATAAATAATTATTGAGACTTTTATAATCTGACATACGACAACATTTGTTGTACGAAGTTTAATGAAACGGGCCGCCAAAAAATAGATGGGTTCCTCAGCACATGTGTGTCATCTGCCAGCAAGCATCAGTATAACATTCTCTTTCCATAAAAGAAATTTCATTCCAAAATCTTCAGTAACACAGAAGAAATCTGCATGAAAAGAAAATGTTGAAAAGGGGAATAACTCTCACAATATTGATACAAGAGTTATGAACCTTGTGCAATACACTTCCACTTGTCAAGCTCTTTCCATAAATGATGTATCAACCTAATAGCTTCAGTAGAACAGAAGTTATGAAGCGTGACATAAAAAGCGTGACGGACAGACAGACAGACGGATTGATGGACAGACAGGCAGACAGACGCCGGAAAAGTGATCCCTAAGTGTCACCTCTGCTTACAGCAGGTGACACAAAAGAGTACTGTATACTCACAGCTATATTGGAAAACGCAGTGCCAGTAGTCCACATAAATATTCTGGAATGCTTCTGTAGTATGTCATATGATGTGCTTCTAGCCCAAACAATCATAAGGGTAAACAAGATAAAAGTTGATATAAGTGGCCGAACACTCTCGGTAAAAGATAGCATCTTTCCTGTTTTGTCTCGATACCCACTGTGCAAAAAAACGAAAAATGAGATTTCAACCTGAATTAAGTGGTCACATATCTTCAAAACTAGAAAGTAGAAACAGGCTATGGGGTAATATGTTAAATAAGTGTCTATTAAAAGCAAAATGCATCTCAGTATGAAAACAGATTTTAGCGAAAACTAGAGATGCTGTCTAGGTGCTAACCAATAATCCAGCAGCCAGTACTGTAATACGTCTCTGACCTTTCACCATTTACCTAATGGCCTCGAAATTTATCAGAAATGTGGCTTTGAAAAATGCTGGACTTGTTAGAGTTTTCATGAAATCACTAGTAAAAACTGGCAATAAATTTTGAGTTATATGGAGACTGTCAAGATTGTATATCAAAATAGCATACTCCTTACATATATATATTCCATATAGATATTGGTATAGAAATTCCCACTCCACCTGAAATGTACAAAATACACTCTCAATCAAAATAATGCGCAATGTACAAAATACACTCTTAATAAAAGTTATGTGCTCCCTCGTTAAAACAACCCATGTCACTGTTCCCTAAACAAAACTTCTACAATATCGTCTGCTTAAAATTGTTGTTTGCTTTTTTTTTTCTCAAAGTCACATATTGGACATTTTCACAAAAAACATACTGACGATGGACAAACAGCTTGGATCCAGATCAGACGCCGCATTATGCGGCGTCTGATCTGGATTCAAGCTGTTTGCAAATGTAAGCCAATTTTCCTCCCTATAACGACTCTCTCCCAACAACACACAAAATCCTTGTCTCCCATTTGGTGTCGTTGTAGAGAGGGAACACTGTAATGTGCAATAACACCGAAGACCTTGCCCCCAAGTTATAAAATTTTCGAGTTGAGTCAAAGGTCATTCTCAAGCATTAGATAGCTCAATAAAAGCTATCTGACCAATCAAATGCTTGAGAATGGTCTTAGACTCAACTCAAAAGCTTTATAACCTTGGACCCTTATACAGTGGAGAAAACGTTATTCGTTCCCAATAAACGCGTTTACGCTAAAATGATTATTTCCCTTGCAAACAGTATGGAGCCAGATCAGACGCCGGGTAACCCGGTGTCTGATCATGCTCCAAACTGTTTGCCACTCAGTTTAAATTGAGTCGTCAAAACGTTGTCATTTTACCCGTTTTAATGTACCGCGTTTGCGTTTTGTTTGCGTTTAAATGGGAAAGAATAACGTTTTCTCCACAGTAGTCGATTCATAAGATATATGTCAAAATCTATTCAACGATGAAGCATGGAAGATAAAACTTGAATCTTGGTGATTTAATAAATTAGACAAACATTTTTGTAAATTATTTTAAATTTGGACAATATATTTAGGAGGAAACATCGTTTAATTTTCTTTATTATTTTTAGCTCTGGCTCCCATTTTGTTCAGCGGAGCGGAACCGGCACATCACCTTTCTAAGAGAACCATACTTCAAACATTTTTGTGAAATTATTTTGAAATTGGATGATTTGCTTAGGAGGAAATGTTGTTCCAAGTTTTTTTCTAACTTTAGCTCTGGCAACAATCTTGTTCAACAAATCTGAATGACTATACTTATTTTTGAAGAGAACAACTATTAAGTTATTTGAAATCTGGTCAGTAGTTTAGGAGGAGTAGTCATTTAAACAAATTGTGGATAGACTGACGCGAGACGCCCTCTGAGGGTTCGACACTGGATAAAAGGCGATCCTAAAAACTCACTTGAGCCTATGGCTCAGTTGAGCTAAACAAGGCAAAATCCTGGAAACATGCGACAGACTGAGGGACGGATAACTAGCAACTTACCATACATAACAATTTCAAATATCTCTCCTGAAGAATGTCCAAATATATTGAATTTCCATAACTCATAGCCATAGAAGAAAGTGATCAAGTATATCCCAGTCATACCCTGAAATATAAATATGTGAGCATATAGGAGTTTGTTTATTCTAACCAGGGCTCCAGATAAGTGGAATATTTCAAAAATCTAAAATCTTTATTTCTGCATAAAACCCTATGGTGTCACTACTCATTAGAATCGTCTCTTTGAGACGATTCTAATGAGTAGTGACACGATAGGATTTATTTGTGAAATGAGCGAGAAAATGTTGGATTTGATCAGTTTACTCCCTCTTATCTGGGGCCCTGTCTACCATTTACAATTTGCAATCTTTCAAGTACCTTCTTTTGCCGCATATAATGCACACTCCTTTCTTAAAATCTTTCATTGCGATTTTGGGAGTGTTCATTATTGAATGGTACAAGCCTTTTAGCCTAATTAGTTGACCAACCCTTAAGAGTTTGTAGGCCAATGTGTTAAGATTATGCAATATGCTGCAGGGCTTTGATACTTCCTAGAGTTGGGGATTAGGGCTGTAACTGTTACCCGGCGTCTGATTTGGCTCAAAACTGTTTGCAATGGAAATAATAGTTTTAGTGTAACACATTTTTTGGAAAGAGTATATTTTCTCTACTGTACTCTGCATGGTGTGCACGGGGCAAAATCTGCTAACTTAAACCGCAAACAGTGGCAACTGAACATGCTATTGTCCTATCTCAGGCAGTGACATATTATTCTCTATTCTCTATATCTATGAAGACAATATATAAATATCACATGTCTGACAGGGTGACAGTAAAATTGTCAAGTTTTTGAACAAGAGGGCCTGAAGGCCCTGATATCGCTCACCTGTTGTACTGAAGCTTGATAGCTTTACCTTTCTGTTTCATCTGTTTTAATCTAAAGCCATTCAAATTTGTAGTATAGCATGTAAACAATTTTGGAATACAACCTCATAATTCTAGTATAGTAGACTACATCAAGGGCAGATAACTAGGGCCTAAACAATACTGAAATGAAGTCTTTTCTATCATTTCAAAGTATATCAAGAGCAGATAACTATTGCCACAATGATTAGATTTCAACATTAATTGAACTCCTTTGTGCTTACAGGTATATGTGTGTGCAAGTAAAATAAAATCCATTGAAAACTGTAGTTGCAAGAGTGTAAACGCTGTTCAATATGGCATTTTCAGCAATTCAAGGGCAGACAACTCTTGGCTTATTGGTCCGATTTCAACCATAATCACACTTATTTGAACTCTTATGGTCATATACAATCTGAGCAAGTTTGAAAAAGACTAGATAAAAATTGTTGCATCTAGAGTGTAAACACCCTTAAATATGGCATTTTCAGCAATTCAAAGGTAGATAACTCTCTCAACCTATAAGTCCGATTTCAACAATAATCGACTCATCTGAACTCTTATGGTCATATACAATCTGAGCAAGTTTGAGATAGATTGGATAACAAGAGGGCCTGAAGGCCCTGATATCGCTCACCATTTGTAATGAAGCCTGATAGCTTTACCATTGAATTTCACCCGTTTTATTCTAAATCCACTCAAGTTTGTCGACCTACTGTAGTATAGTAGAGTACATCAAAGGCAGATAACTAGAGCCTAAACAATACTGAAATGAAGCCTTTTTCTAGCATTTCAAAGTATATCAAGGGCAGGTAACTATTGCCACAATGATTACATTTCAACAATAATTTCACTCCTTCGAGAATGTATAGCTACATCCTTTGTGTACAAGTACATGTATAATCAAAATCCATTGAAAACTGTAGATGCAAGAGTGTTTACAAACGCTGTAAAATATGGCATTTTCAGCAATTCAAAGGTAGATATCTCTTGATCTATTTGTCTGATTCCAACCATAATCACCCTTTTTCCAACTCTTATGGTCATATACAATATGGGCAAGTTTGAGAGAGCTTGGATAAATATTGTGGCCTCTAGAGCGTAAACACTGTTAAATATATCATTTTCAGCCATTCAAAGGTAGATAACTCTTGATCTATTGATCAGATTACAACCAAAATTGAACTCATCCGAAGTCTTATGATAATATACAAGCTGAGTAAGTTTATGAAAGATTGGATAAAATTTGTGGCCTCTGGAGTGTAAACATCGTTAAATATGGCATTTTCAGAAATTCAAAGGTAGATAACTCTCGACCTATAAGTCTGCTTTCAACCATAATCAAACTCATCTGAACTCTTATAGTAATATACAATCTGAGCAAGTTTAAGAAAGATTTGATAAAAATTGTGAACTCTAGAGTGTAAACACAGTTAAAAATGGCATTTTCAGCAATTCAAAGGTAGATTACTCTTGATCTATTTTTCCAATTTCAACCAAAATCGAACTCATCCCAACTCTTATGGTCATATACCATCTGGCCAGGTTTTAGAAAGATTGGATAAATACTGTGGCCTCTAGAGTGTAAACACCGTTAAATATGGCATTTTCAGCAATTCAAAGGTAGATAACTCATGACCTATTTGTCCGATTTCAACCAAAATCGAACTCTTCCGAACTCTTATGGTCAAATACAATCTGGGCAGGTTTTAGAAAGATTGGATAAATACTGTGGCCTCTAGAGTGTAAACACTGTTGAATATGGCATTTTCAGCAGTTCAAAGGTAGATAACTCATGACCTATTTGTCCGATTTCACCCATAATCAAACTCATCCGAACTCTTCTGGCAATATACCATCTGAGCAAGTTTGAGAAAGATTGGATAAAAATTGTGGTCTCTAGAGTGTAAACACTAAAATTGTTGACGCCGCACGACGGACGACTGACATTCAAGGATTGCAATAGCTCACCCTGAGCTAGCTCAGGTGAGCTAAAAATTGTGGCCTCTAGAGTGTAAACACCCTTAAATATGGCATTTTCAGCAATTCAAAGGTAGATAACTCTCAACCTATTGGTCGGATTTCAACCATAATCAAACTCATCTGAACTCTTATGGTCTTATATAATCTGAGCAAGTTTGAGATAGATTGGATAAATACTGTGGCCTCTAGAGTGTAAACACCCTTAAAAATGGCATTTTCAGCAATTCAAAGGTAGATTACTCTTGATCTATTTTTCCAATTTCAACCAAAATCGAACTCATCCCAACTCTTATGGTCATATACCATCTGGCCAGGTTTTAGAAAGATTGGATAAATACTGTGGCCTCTAGAGTGTAAACACCGTTAAATATGGCATTTTCAGCAATTCAAAGGTAGATAACTCATGACCTATTTGTCCGATTTCAACCAAAATCGAACTCTTCCGAACTCTTATGGTCAAATACAATCTGGGCAGGTTTTAGAAAGATTGGATAAATACTGTGGCCTCTAGAGTGTAAACACTGTTGAATATGGCATTTTCAGCAGTTCAAAGGTAGATAACTCATGACCTATTTGTCCGATTTCACCCATAATCAAACTCATCCGAACTCTTCTGGCAATATACCATCTGAGCAAGTTTGAGAAAGATTGGATAAAAATTGTGGTCTCTAGAGTGTAAACACTAAAATTGTTGACGCCGCACGACGGACGACGGACATTCAAGGATTGCAATAGCTCACCCTGAGCTAGCTCAGGTGAGCTAAAAATTGTGACCTATGGAGTGTAAACACCCTTAAATATGGCATTTTCAGCAATTCAAAGGTAGATAACTCTCTACCTATTAGTCTGATTTCAATCAAAATCAAACTCATCCGAACTCTTATGGTCTTATACAATCTGAGCAAGTTTGAGATAGATTGAATAAAAATTGTGGCCTCTAGAGTGTAAACACCCTTAAATATGGCATTTTCAGCAATTCAAAGGTAGTTAACTCTCAACCTATTGGTCGGATTTCAACCATAATAAAACTCATCTGAACTCTTATGGTCTTATATAATCTGAGCAAGTTTGAGATAGATTGGATAAATACTGTGGCCTCTAGAGTGTAAACACCCTTAAATATGGCATTTTCAGCAATTCAAAGGTAGATTACTCTTGACCTATTAGTCCGATTTTAACCATAATCGAACTCATCCGTATTCTTATGGTATTATACAATCTGAGCAAGTTTGAGAAAGATTGGATAAATATTGCGGCCTCTAGAGTGTAAACACTAAAATTGTTGACGACGAACGACGGACGACGGACGACGGACATTCAAGTATTGCAAAAGCTCACCCTGAGCTAGCTCAGGTGAGCTAAAAATACTGTCAACCAAAATCCTGGACTCTAATCAGGAAATCTAGAACATTCCTAAAGCTGACTGGAATCATGACTGTAACTATAGATCCCCATGCAATTCATAATGAAATTCACTGTTTATAAAAAATATTGGAATTTGAAGGAATTTTACAAACTCTTTATAAATAAACGTGCATAGGTTATAATTTACCCGTCATGCATAGGTTTCCCTTTTCGGATCTGACTGTTTATTTGCAACATTTAGTCAACTTAAAACTTCAAACTGCTTCAAATTGTAGATCCAAGTTTTAACGTTATCTAAAATGATGCTTTGGCGCGATAACGTGGATTTGATATCAATTTCAGTTTGACGTCATTTACGACATTCCATTACCTATGGTAGCGGGAGACAGTATTTTTAAGACAGTAAATTTTTTACCCGCTCAGTCTGACAGTTATTTTATGTCATGGTGGCCAATGGGAAATTAACACTGTAAATGAAATTGAAGTATAATAATACTTACTATCTGGCTGATATCATACCCCCAGGGAAGATACAGCACACCTGTATTATATTTTTCCCAGTGAGAGGCAATGAAGCAAAGATTCACTCCTAGAAGAACCACGTACACCCTGAACACATCTACTCCATACTCCCCACGGCCAAATACAGAGTACATGGCCACTGGTAGAAAGAATGAGGCCCAGCTATCAAGGCCATGGTCAAACAACTCGCCGAGCGGAGAACTTGAACCTGTTCGTCTTGCTTGCTTGCCATCTGTTCCATCTGGAATTATGAATGAATTGACTTTGTAATAAGAAACTTCATTAGTGAATTCAAAGTAACGAAACAAACTAAATTTGTGTTCAGCAGTCCCTCAAAAGAAATTTAATTAGCAGAAATAAATAGAAGATTTTGACCAAGATATAATCCTGGACAATATAATAATGCTTCAGACAAATTGTTCAATAATCAAGCCCGATGCGTCAAAGTGCAAGAGTTATATCCAAGGTTAAGGTTTTTGGTTAAAGTTTGATTAACCCTTTACCCAATAGCCTTTTTCTAGTTTTGAAGACATGTGACCACTTAAAGCAGGTTGGAAGTAAAGCAGAATGTGCCTTAAGGCACATTCTGCTTTACTTTCAGCCTGGTTTAAGCTTCTGTCTTCTAGAATATGGAAAACATTTATTATAAAACATATTTATGACAGATAAAATGAGAACTATTTTCTTCAGTGGAGGGATACATTAAATGTGCTAAAAGTCGCTTCTATGTGGGAAAGGGTTAAATAGGTAAGGGGGCAAGGTCACATTGTACAAGACATTAGTATAATTGAAAAGATTGTAACACAAGAAAGATACATACCAAATATGAAAGCCCTAGAAATATTCATTCAAATGTTATAAAATTGAATTTTTTTTTTACAAAAGTTGATCAAAGGTCAAGGTCGGAAGGGCAAACATCTTGGCATGGCTAAAAAATCTTGACAAAATTGACAGATGCCAGTATAAAAGGCCCAATGTGTCATAGTGCAATAGTTTTATCCAAGGTTAAGATTTTTAGTTAAAGTTTGAATAGATAGGGCAAAGATCAAGGTCACATTGTACAAGACATAAGTATAATAGAAATGATTGTAACATAAGAACTTTCTGAAGGATACATACTAAATATGAAAGCCCTGGGCATATTGGTTCAAATGTTAAAATGATTTAAAGACTTTTACAAAAGTAGGCCAAGGTCAGAAGGACAAAAATATTGGCATGGCTTGAAAGTTCTTCACAAAAGAAAGACATGTGCCAAGTTTAAAGGCCTGTGTATAATAGTACAAGAGTTATAGACAAGATTAAGGTTTTTTGTTAAAGTTTGATTAAATAGGCCAAAGGTCAAGGTTGCATTGGTATGGTTGGAAAGGTCTTAACACAAGAAAGACACAGATTCTGGGGGCATAAAAATGTATTCCTGTCTTAACTCTTAACACAAACATTCATAATCTACATTAGTTAACTCCGCTAAAAAGTAAAAGATCTAGATCTATTTGTCTCTTTTTCATCAATATCAAGTCAAGTTGTTTTCTTTTTCCTTTCTTATTTGTATTCATTGTATTCGAATAATATAGTCGCAAATTCGATATGATATTTGCCAGAGAACAATATTGGGCGCACTGAATACAGGACAGTCCTACTACCAATTAAGAAACATTTTGGTCAAAACCAAATTAAAATCAGGGGCCCGTTTCATAAAACTTCGTACCATAAATATAACTTTATCGTAAGTAAGATTATAAAAGTATCACTTTCTATTTATTTCTCCATCTAATCCTGTCTTGTGACATCTCTTTGGAATCGTCTTTTCAAGACGATTCCAAAGAGATGTCACTTGTAAGACAGGATTTGATAGAGAAATCAGAAATTAAGTGTATTTTAAAGTTCTGACTTACGACCATTTTTGTCGTATGAAGTTTTATGAAACGGGTCCCAGATCAGTAGTTTTGGAGAGGAAGATCTTTCTAGATTTGTGAATAGCTGCCAAGGCAACCAGAAAAATTTCCCTACCCACAATTTTTTAATATCTTTTCTTTCCCTACCCTATATTATGGGGCCATGAGGGCCTAAATCACTCACCAGTGAACTATACACATGATTGTCTCAAGAAGCTTTATCTACCATTTGACCAACTGACCTACTTTATCACCTGACATGACCAATATTCATACTTGACCTAGATATTGTCAAGACATACTGAATTTGGGGCTAAAAATATGGCCTGTAAAGTGTTCAAAAGTCCTTTTTATTGACCTACTTTTTATTCAAACATAACCCATATTATTGACCTAGACTTTGATTAATCTGAGATAGTTTCATGACATTAGAGCAGAAGATGTTGGCCCTAGAATACTCTGAAGCTTTTACTATGATTTGACCTACTGACACACTTTTTGATCCCCATATAAAAATATAATGTCCATATTGCTACATTGCCTTGATTCTGACAAGGTGACTATTCTCAGCAAGTTTTATAAACTTGTGGCTAAAAATATGGCTCCTACAGTGTTTAGAAGCTTTTTCTATGTTTTGACCTACTTTTTAATCTGAGGTAACCAGTATTCACATACATGTAGCACTTAGCTTTTGTAAAGGTTATCATTCTAAGCAAGTTTTAAGAAGCTTGGACTAAAAATATTGCCCCTGAAGTGGCAAAAAGCTTTTTCTGCAATTTGACCTATTGACCTGCTTTATGACCTGACACTTTATCAAGGACACGACACTGACTGAGTTTCATAAAAATATAGCCAAAAATATGACTTCTAGAAGGTTCTTTACTTTTAATTCGATATTTCCGAACTCGGAAAATGAACAAATCCTCTGGAGCCATGTTTTCTGATGGATCAAGGTTCTTTGAACAATTTTTAAAGTCTATTCATTGAGAAACATTTTGGTGAACACCAAATTGAAATCGAACCAGTAGTTCGGAGGAGATTTTTCTAGATATTGTGCATGATTGCCATGGCAACAAGACAATTAGCCTAACCCACTTTCTTTAAGCAACTTTTGAAGTTCAAGCCTGTTTCTGACCAAGCTTTGTCACACACAGATTATTGGTTTCAGAGAAGAAGTTGTTTAAAATTGTTGACAAACAGATGGACAATTAATGCAGGACAGAGCGATATCACAATAGCTCACTTTGAGCACTTTGTGCTTCGTGAGCTAAAATGTTGATGAACCCTGGACATTGAGCAATCCCAATTACAGATCACATTGACATGAGCATTTTGCTCAGGTAAGTTAAAAACAAAATCTGCACTAATATACAGTCGAACTTCGATATCTTGAACTCGGTTAAGTCGCACATACCCATATTTCAAAGTTAAAACGTGGCTAAGCCACGTTTTAACTTTAAAATATAGGTATGTTCGACTGAACCGAGCATGTTTGAAATAATGCAGTTCATGTGTTGAACTACCGGTATCTGATAGTTTGAGTTAAGCGAGTTCGAGATATCGAAGTTCGACTGTAGGTATAACAAATACTTACCTAAAGTATGTGATAGAAAATTATTAATGGCACATGCCAACCACAACCAGCTGGGTACTGGTGGAAATTCTGGGTGGTCCCTACTAGAGGCATAGAAGTCTAGATCATAGTATATCATACTAATGAAGTTGACTACCAGCAAAAGGAATCCACTGAATGTGAGGACATTTGGAGCAATCCATCTTGGGTACAGCTGAAAGTAATATGATATAAATTAAATCATGTCTAGCCAGGTTGAGATAATGGTGAACCAGGGCTCCAGATAAGAGGTAGTATTTTCAACAAATCAAACATTTTCTCACTCATTTCAGCACCAAATCCTATGGCGTTACTACTCATTAGAGAAGAGACGATTCTAATGAGTAGTGACACCATAGGGTTTAATTCAGAAATAAAGATTTTAGTTTTTTAAAAACTACCCTTATCTGGTGCTCTGGGTGAACTAGAAATGGTGTTAAAGCCACCTAATGCTCGCCTGTTTAAAACTTATGTCTAAAATCATGTATTGAAAAAAAAAATCAAATTTCAGTTTAGAAACAAGGGCCACCATTTCCCTAAATTGCTCACCTTGTACACCATGTACAAACTTGACCTAAAGTGACCTAGATTTCTACCAGGCATGACTCCTATTCAACCGTGGCCTAGATTAAATTTCAACAAGGCAAACATTTTGAGCAAGTTTAATCAAGATCAAATGAGATATGTAGCTTCTAGAGTGTTAACATTGTATTTTTATGATTTTACCTTATGACCTAGTTTTTGACCAGACATGACCCACATGAAACCTGACCTAGATATCAATAAGGCAAACATTTTGACCATGTTTTATTAGCTTCTTTATCTGAGAAGTTGAACACTTTTGCAAGGTCCTGAATTTTAGTGGTTTTACTGTACTATACATGTACCTACCTTTACAAACTGATTCCAAAATGGATGCATGACATAGTTGGATATTGGGCTTGTATCAACTGCATTGTACTGAAAAAGAACAATAACAAGATTGTGTTCAATAAACACTTATTCCCCCGTGACAATATATTTGTCACAGTGTGTAGGTTTATCATGACTTGTACGGCCTTGCTGTACAAGCGGGCTTTCATGGCGATGTGGTAGAATGCATGACTGCGAATCAGGTGATCCGGGTTCAAACCCGGGTCGGCGGGGTGTTATTCATCATGTTTGAATGTTCAAACTGAAGTTTTAAGCATTTAAGGCAAGACGATATTGAATTGATCTTCCATCGAAGCACCATAGGGTGTTGAACCGTGTTCTCATTAAAATTTAATTTAAAGCAAAATATGCGTGGACAAATTGACATGAAAATTACGCCATAACTAAAAATATTCTAGTATGAGCTATATGGATAACCCATTCTTATTCATGTTTGAATGTTCAAACTGAAGTTTTAAGCATTTACGGCAAGACGATATTGAATCGATCTTCCATCGAAGAACCAGTGGGTGTTCTCATTAAAATTTAATTTATAGCAAAATGCGTGGACAGATTGACATGAAAATTACGCCATAACTTTATCTTAGTATGAGCTACATGGATAACCCATTCTTATTCATGTTTAAACGTTCAAACTGAAGTTTTAAGCGTTTACGGCAAGGCGATATTGAATCGATCTTCAATTTTGTATATTCTAGGCATAAGTGGATAGCCTCATTAAAATTCTATTTGTAGCAAAAATGCATAGACATCTTGACATGAAATTATGCCACAACTTAAACTAATAGTGATCTATATGGTAAAAAAAAATCTTATCAATGTTTGAAAATTCAAACTGAAGTTCTAGGCGTTTACGGCATGCTCTGTTGGACCAAACCATGAGAATGCTTCAAAATTACCATAAATGTATCGTCCGTTTAGCCAGGAATACATGTTCCTGGTTTAATCCACAACTCATATATTAAAAAATTATTTTAGGTTTCACTCGATTAGAATAAAAAAATATCGTATAAAAACGAAATAAAGTCAATATTTATAAGTCAACTGGTCGATATGCATATTTTTTCCAATATAGCGACGTTGTCATTACTTGTACTGGTCAATGCTAGGCCATGTGACCACATCGACATACGTCACTGTCTCTCAACGGACACCTGTTATATAGGGATAGAAGGAAAATAATAGAGCCGTGAATCTCTGGTATACACTGTCTCTGGAGATATTAATTATTTACACACGAAGGTCTGAAAAAAAATTGTGGAAGCAATTTTCTCAAGGCAAACCTGAATGTTGGTATGTAACGGTAATTTTGTATTCCAATATGAATACTTTAATTACGATAATGGATGATCAATCAGTCAAATTCTATAAAAAGAAAGTCAATAATCTTAGTTTTTTTCTTCTTTAAAAGTCAAGTGCCTTTCTTTCCATAGTAATGACAGAATTCTGGCATTCTGAAGCGAGTGGATGTGTTCCATTTTGTTTAATTTGTAAAGTGTCCGAAACTACCGGCTGTCCGAAACTACCGGCTGTCTGAAACTACCAGAGTTGACGATCTATACCGCATGAATTGTGATGTGATGTCAAGTATACAAACTTGCCGATCTGCACAACAATAAACATGTTGTTTTTTTTATTGCTTTTAAGCATGCAGACTCTTTGGTGGATTGGGTAGCTCAAGCTTGCCCAGCATTTTATCTTTCCCAGTGTTCATTCTGGCATGCGTTTTGTGGGGGATCCCCCACAAGAATGGCAAAATCCCCCATCAAAAGTTCTGACAGTGGGCCAATCTTGTGCATTGTTTGTCACAAACATGGCTGCAACAGTCAACTTTAGTTGCCCTGTCTGTCCACAAGACCATGCAGGAAAGAAAATACTTAGGAAATACTTACTCTTAAGAAAAAAAACCTTTTAATTGAAGTATGTTTCAAGCAATTAAAAAATGGTTGGCCTTCCAAAATGTCAAATGGCCCACCACTTTTGTGGTCGATGGGCCAATGGCCCGCCAGCAACTCAATCCAGAATGATCACTTTCTTTACCCCCCCCCCCCCCCACCACGGTGACGGATCAAAATGGCCCAGATCCATAACGGCCCGGGTCAAAACGACCCACATTCGGAAGTTAAATAATCACTTATATTAATGGTGAAAATTGATAGAGAAAACGATGTGTACAAAAAATATAATGAAACTCAAAGGAAGGTAATAACTAATATCTACTAGAAATATAGGTTTACGAATGAAAGTAAGTACTAAATCCTGGTGAGATGCATAGTGAAGTGGCGTTTTAAAACTTTTGTAATGGTTATTAGAGTGCTGCAAATTACAGACATGACTGCTAAACTGTATTAATTATTGGGTGTTTATACAGGTGGATATTTAAGGCATTTTACATAAATACTGATCTGCATATATGTGTAAACTATTATATATATTGTTTAACTTTAGCTGGATCAAAACTGTTTTCCAAGCCGGCTTTATTTGGATGAAACAAGTAACTTTTCTAAAGTATATGGTATAAATAAATTTAAGGGTACGTATTCATTTTAATACGTCATATGTCAAAATACGCAACAGAAACTTGAGAAATTAAAGCAGACATCGGTTCTGCTTAAACGTGCAAAGTGTGCCGCTAGTGACACGCAACTACTGTAATTGTTTGATTGCATTAAAGGTGTTAATATTTGACCTGCTGTTGTGACAGTTTGTTACATTAACACATCACTGCCTTACCTCAGGGACACTGAGTATTTGCCAACAGTTTTGATTCTCATCAGACCTGTAAAGCAGGTTCTGATCAAGATCGAAAAAAACCTCTGATTTTAAAACATATAAAAGAAACTAAAGAAATTGAAGCCGATACTTGTATAAAGCAGATGACATCTTGGTAGTTAAAGGGGCTAACTTAACATATACATGTAGATCTGTTTCCAACCATTATCCAAAGTATTTCTTTAAATCAACATAGAAAGTATCATCGCATAGCAGACTTTTTACAAAAACAGAACAGAAAAGATCTGAGCATTTAAATGGTTAAAATGACAATTTTGTGACAATATTTTATACTCATTTTAAACTGAGTAGCAACTAGTTTAATCATACGTCGAGTTGCCCATCCAATGGAAAAACAACATACTTGATCCATCCAATAGTATAAGTTCTTCTATGTTTAATTTTTTCAAGTTATATGTAAATAGTTCAAAAATTATTTTCAATAATCATAATACAGTGTAGCTCCATTATATCGCGGAAGTTGGGGTCCACGAAATGAAATCCGCGATGTGGTCGGATCGCGATATAGCCCAATTCTTAGCTGAACTAATTTCTGTTGTATATTCCATTGCCAAACTCTATTATATCAATGTCATGCAATAAACACGGTTTCTTGGTTGATTACCTTGTTATTTCTTGTGAAAACAAGTGTTTATATGCACTGTCATATCTAGCATCAGCGTTTTCATGTGTATTATACCAAATGCGTACTTTCGTTTTTTACAATGGCCGCCATTTTGATTTAAATGTGCGTGTGTCAGTAAGATTCAGTTACTCGTGGAAATCACACTTAATGCCTATATCGCGATTAGAACGCGGATAAAACGAGATTTTCTCGGTTGAATTGTCAAAAAACGAACCGCGATATATGAAATTGAAAGAACAATGAAACCAATTTACAGATCACAGGTTCAATTTAATTTATTTCGTGGCCGACATTGTTCGAGTCCGTTGTTAGCTGGTACGAATCGCAGTTATGATTGTAAGCGTCTGATTGATATATCAAAATGTAAATGACTTTGATTTTAATGTCTGTGGTTATCTCTCCACTGCTATTAATACGGATTAGTCGACTTTGATTGTTATAACTCAATCAGGTTAGTTTGCTAATTATTGCTAAATAATAATGGAAACTTCGCATGCGCGAGTTCACTCAGTAGGCCTATTGTTTGTTTGTTAGTGCACCTGTCAATCAACGCAGCGGGATGACACACGCGCTGTCCACAGATGGTGATAATTGACACTGATTACGCAATTTTAGCGACCTGTTAAAGGAAGATATAATTATGACAGAAACAGAAATTATCGCTACTCGGCTTTTATTGACTTTTAGTTTACATATAGGAAAAAATGGGGTCCAAGCCGCGACCGCGATATATTGGCTTTCGCGAGATAGCGGACCCCGAAGTAATGGAGCTACACTGTACAGTATAATACATTTTATGATTTACGAGTTGGGCCGTTTTGACCTGGGCCGTTTTGACCCTGGGCCGTTTTGGTTTTGGGCCGTTTTGACCCGCATTCCCCCACCACGCATGGCCATCATATTCAAGTTTGAATGTTTGCCTTTAATGAAGCCTTAATGAAGCATAAGAAGAAGACAACAGGCTTTACATGAATTTGATGCAATAGCCAAAAGAACTGCCTTTCATAAAATTCGTTGTGCCTTGCCTACAACTCTTATTTTAATCACCAGAAAATAAACTTTTCTCATATCACAGATAACTCAGAATTCATAATAACGATCTATCAAAACTGAAACATGTAGAAGTACCTTATATTGATCGAAACCAACCAAAACGTCTTTCGACAAAACTCTTGTCTCGGCCATTTTGTGGAGGTATGTTCGCTGGTACTCGTCATTCAATTGTTATTTGACAGTTGGCAACGAAAACCAGCCGAAAACGGGAACGGAACAAAACGCCGACACCACGATGTCGCGAACAAGATTTAATCAAAGTACTAAAAGTACTGCTGGATTGGGATTCCAATTGTGTGCAGGCTGGAAGATTTGGGCAATTCAAGTAATGAAACTATACTTTAATGTGGTAGTATATCATTGTATTAGACCCCATCACTTCAGATCGTGTGGTATATGGAACTTAAAACTTCAAACTGCTTCAAAAAACGTTACTGTCAAGGAATGCAAAGCTACATCAGAGACGCTTAACCCACTATACCACATAGCCTGTTTCTAGTTTTGAAAATAGGCGACTACTTAAAGCAGGTTGAAAGTAAAGCAGAATGCGCAACCCCTTAACCATGGATTTAGATCTGGCTACTCTTGCGAAACTCAACTCCTTACTACCGTGCATGACCTACTCCAAAACAGCGACGAGGGTGCACAGACAGACACCATTATATACTTGAATTTTCTAAAGCATTCGACATGGTCCCCCACGAAAGCCTCCTCCATAAAATGCACCAGTAGGGCATCACAGGAAACATCAACGACTGCCTCCGAGACTTCCTCACCAATAGAACCATGAAAGCTGGTGTTGATGGCGAAGCCTCGAAAATCAGCGGAGGTCGAGTCCGGTGTCCCACAAGGGATCGTTCTTAGACCCCTGGCTTTCCTGTCACATAATTGATCTGCCAGATTGTGTTGCGTCCACTGTTCGACTTTTTGCAGACGACTGCTTGTTGTATCGTCGCATACAAACCAGACAGGACGAACTACAGCTCCAAGCGAACCTCCAGGCATTAGACAAATGGGCAGATATACGTGGGGTATGCGGTTTAATGCTAAGAAATGTTATGTTATGAGCATCAACAATAAGACTAACAACTTCTACAAGCTTAACAACCACTTCCTACAACAAGTTGAAGACAATCCTTATTTAGGCGTTACTTTTGCTGATAATCTCCAGTTCAGCAGCCACACCAACAAGTAGCTAGCAAAGCAAGCAGCACACTTGGATTTTTGAGGAGAAACCTGAAGCACTTCCCTCCCCAATACAGAAAAATCGCAAACCTCGCTCTAATCAGATCCACTCTAGAGTATAGCTCTAGTGTATGGGACCCATACCTACAAAAGGACACAGACAAACTAGAGCAGGTTCAGCGAAGAGCAGCACGTTTCATCACCGGTAACTACACCTCCAGGGAGCAAGACTGCACCACCAAGATGCGCAATCAACTTGAGCTTGAGCCGCTGCAAGACAGAAGAAAGATGGCCAGACTGACTTTCTTCTTCAAGGTGACTGAGGGGCTGGTGCCAGCTATGCCCATTGAATTCTATCTGACCCTATTCGCGGTAAGCGCTTAATACAAAACCTAAGAAATTCACAGACTGTGTTAGTAAAAACAGTGTGACAAACCAGGCGATTAATCATCAGAAGTCTTTTCAGACTTTTCAATGTAACAGTGTCACCTATAAAAACTCTTTTTCCCCAAAAAACTGTTGTGGAATGGAACAATCTGCCTAGCCAAGTTGTGTGTGCTGATTCAGTGCAGAGCTTCTAGACGGCTCTGAAGTACGATTTACTTCCAACCACCTCTCTCCCGTTGCGCATATGCCTAACAAGCCCTGCAGCGTATTTATCCAGATCCAGGTTCTCTATGTCAGACTCTGTCTTTTCGCGACTTTTGTTATTGTTTCCCGTCCGATTGTGTAACCCTTTCGGCGCCGAAGTCGCATAAATGCGACTTTGCAAACAGTTTGGATCCAAATCAGACGCCGCGTAACGTGGCGTCTGATCAGGATCCAAACATTTTGACACTCGTTTCGATATTTCTTGCGTTATACTATTTTAAAGAGGCTCGCAACCGGATTTAGCATTAAAAATAGTAATTTGTAAATATATGTCAAATGCTTATATAAATGGGTAATATTTAGTTTAGGATAATAAATTCTGTTAAAAAATGCATTTCAAAAAAAAAGAAAGAAGAAGCTCTGGTGGGATTCAAACCCGTGACCCTCCATGCGGAGACAAACATGAAAAATGAGGCCACGCCTTTACCCCCTCGGCTACCAGCGCTATCTATATATATGGTAGCGAATTACTACGGGCGCTATATATGATTTAAAAAAAATAGATGATGTATTATAGGCTTTAAAAACACAATTTTATTTCTTCAAACAATGCGCGACGCGTTTCACTATAATTCATCAGGCGCTATACTATTGTTTATGACGTCATGACGTTGTTGTCATGATATCGACGTCGTCACTTCCTGTTGACGTACATCTAAGGTAAATAACTGCGTTTTATTAAAGGGAGATAATTATTGAGAATTAAGAATAGGTTTAAATTTAGCTATGAAATATTCTTCTTTTGCTAGCCTAGCTGAAACACTATTTGTCTTTAATTTAAAAAAAGGAAACATTTCATAATTTTTTTTTTTTTTTTTTTTTTTTTGGTGAAGCCTAGACTTCTTTTATTCATTACTATTTACATATACACAGACAATAACATACATACATGCATGAGAACTAACAAATCAGCAAGGTCATGTAAGAATAAAACTATACAATCTTTGTGTTGACCTGCTAAATACCGCAAAGCGGTAGTAAGTAAGGGTATTTTAATTGTCGTGATTTACCCTATGATTAGAGTATTCAGGTATAATTAATATTCCTTTATATTATGGGAACAATGCTTTTTGAACTCTTAAAACAAAAGGATTCGTAAATCCTTTATATTTTAAGAATTCGAGAAGTATTTGTGTTTCATAAACGAAAACTTTATAAATATCAGTTTGTAGTGTCCAGTTTTCGCTTAGAAAGTACGATTTGTATATACTGAAACCAACAATAGTTAAAATTATATTGACGTAAAAGTAGTCCGTGTTTGTTATCTTATATCCTATTAAAAGTGTTTTAAGATTTTTTATAATGTTAAGTTTTTCTTTCCGCATTTTTCTAAATGGGCGCTTAATAGAGGAATTTGTCTTGTTGAAGGATCTCTTATCTGTTGTGAGTGAACTGTTCTTCTTGACCTCAGTTTGTCTCCAGTTTGACCAATATAGTATTCTCCGCATCCAGTGCATGTAAGAACATATAATACGTTTTGAACATCACATGACATTGATTGGTTTACATAAAATTTCATTCCTTTAAAATTATAAAATTCGCTTTCTTTAATATGTTGACATAATGAACAGTTAGATTTATTGCATTTTGTTACTTTATAACGTACATGTTGTTTCTCTGTAAATTTAGCTCTGGTAAGTAGTTTTTTTAAGTTTGGAGCTTGTCTTTTACTTTTGATAAGTTTACATTTATTTAAAATTTGAGACATGTTTGGGTCTGCTTGTAATATTGGTAAATTAGCTTTTATGTTGTTAAAAAGTTCTTGGTTGTTTGGGTTAAATGTTGAGATATATGGAAGAGTAGTTGTGTTATTATTTGGTTTTGGTTTAAGAAGGTCTGACTTTGTTATTTGTTTTGCTTTGTGAATACTGTCTTGTAAAAGGGATTTGGGATAACCTCTTGTTCTTAAAGTGTCGTGTAATTCTTGTAATTTTTTATCTTTAACTGTTTCACATGAAACTATTGTGCAAATTCTTCTGGCCAAATTATATGGTATGTTAGTTTTTGTGTGTTTCGGATGACATGATTTAAAATTAAGGTATTGTTTGGAATCAGTTGGTTTATGAAAGATGTCTGTCGTTAACTTTGTGTCTGTTTTTTTAATAAGTACATCTAAGAATGGTAAAGCAGTGCTGCTATATTCTACTGTGAATTGGATGTCAGGGTGTAGTTCATTTAATAGCTTATGAATTTTTTTTAACTCATCGATAGAATATTGCCAGATGATGAAACAATCATCCAGAAATCTTTTCCAGAAAGTTTTTATGTAATTTGAAAAATCTTTGCCGTGGGAATTTTCCAATGATATGTAAAGTTGTTCTTCTAAGTAGGCTAAAACTAAAGTTGCATAAGTGGGAGCAAATTTTGTATATATATGGTAGCGAATTAACGTACTTCACTGGTAGCGATTGATACTACATTATTCGGCTCGGGTTTATGTCAGAGCCCGTGTAGAGAAGAAACAACAACAACTATACCGTCAGCTGACGCTATAGAAAAACGATGGAAAATATCTAAAAAAACTAAGATTTGGTGACGATTCTTGAGACTTTTTTTGGACTGATCATATTTTTTTGATGTCAGAAGCAAAATAATGGCACAAATTTGCTTTTATTTGAGTACATATGTATTTTATTTTATTTTGACAAGTACACCATCCGGTTGCGAGTCCCTTTAAATCTAATTTTGAAATGATCTTGCAGACAACAATATTGAAGCAGACTACAAAACAACGGCGTGGGGTTAAAACCTCAATATTAATTTGGCACCGAAAGGGTTAATGTCATTTCAATTTCGTAAATTTTAATGACCGGTGTCAGTACTGCGTGATTGTATCTTGCTCGACATTGTAGGTTGACAATTTCTGTGAGTCTTCTGCGTGCGACTGTATCAAACGCCTTTTGATAGTCCATGTTCACGCGGCCCACTCCGCCCCGCCTGTGTCGGGCTTCTGTCCACTCGTCAAGGACTGTCCTGTTTCCTTGTAAATATGTTAATAGTTTTGAAATGCTCTATCAAATGGCCCCTGACTATGCGTTCTATTGATTTACATGTAGTTGATGTCAGACTGACTGGTCGATAGTTACTTGCCAGCTCTTAATTGCCCCTTTTTATCCCTAATTTTATTTCATTACCGAATTTTGCATTTACCTTTTTCTTTTACTAGTGATAAGTTTGGTGTTTGTGCACCTTAATAATACGGAGCTCTTTTAGCCTATCCAGGTCGGAATGAGAGTAAGCAATATTAAATAACACAGTCCTTTTCTGAAACCTCATTCGATATCCGACCTAGGATGGGAGAAAATAATTTGTTCACATTAATATTATCACGGATTTCTCTTTCTCAAATGTCATGATACTGATCTGTGAAATAAAGGTTATTGTTATTATTGTTGTTGTTGTCTTATAAGCTGTGCCAACCCTAGGTTTGTTTTAAACTCATTGTGTTAAGAAGTACACTAGAGCTTGTCTATAGTGGTCCCTAAAACGATGACTCAAATAGAAGTCTTTAAGATAGCTGGCATTATATGCAGATTGAAAGTAATAACGAAAGCTCACAAAGAAGTTTTTTTGCATTTTCAACCTGCATTAAGCAACCATCACAGCATCTACAGTATTCCAGACGTTGTTGTATAAAATGACTGCAAATGAGATGTTCTACTGTAGATTTTGTTAAGCACACATATCATGGAGACTTCTTACATTATAAAGCCCTATAAAAAGCATACTTTTGATATTCGAGGATCCATATTGTTCAAATCTGGTGCCTGTTTTGTCCAAATTAGGTTTCTATATGTGAAAATACCACCATAGACTTGAAATTTGACACACCTTTTTCAAATCGCTGTAGGTAAAAAAAAAAAGGATACCACCATATATGTTTTTTTCATTTTTTCATTCATCATAAACAGATCTGCCGAAAAAACAATGCTAGAAAAAAAGTTTAATACTTTGAAAAATTGCTTATTGGTTTCATACACCCTTAAATGGTCACTTATATTCAAAACAAGGGTTGATATTCGAAATGTATTGTTTTTCCACATAGGCATTTTTCCTACGCCAATGTTTACGTGTTTATATAGTGGCTGTCATCCATTTAAGATTTGTTTATTGTTAGGCCTAACCTGGATTTCAATCTCTATATAGAGAGCCAAATATAGAAATACAATAGCAAAAATTAGACTATCTTCACATAAGCTTTTAATTGAAACAGGTCGACATAGAAATATAGCAAGAAATGAAAGACTATGTCCGGTATGTGTATTAAACGACATAGAAGACGACTATCACTTTATCTTAATTTGTTCGAGATATGAAGATTTGAGAAAACAATATATTCCTAGATACTACAGGCAAAGACCGAACATGTTTAAATTCATTGAACTTCTTAACAGTTCCAAGAAAGCACTGTACACCAAATTAGCAATATACTGTAATAAGAGTTTTAAATTAAGAGACAACTTATTAAACGTATAGGAGAAACTACTTATTTTTGAAGTAGTAAAGTACATGTTTAACTGCCATTATGTTGTTTGTTAAATATGGTGATAAACTATTTTTTGTTTTAAAATGCTCTTTTGGTTTTTTTCTTCAAAATTGTTAGTAGTACTACTATTAACAATTTGGATAAACAACAAAAGAGAATGTCCTAATGACAAAAGAAATTACTCGAAACTTACTTATACTATTAAGTATTGAAATATTCCGAGATTAACACTCTCACAGTTTTTCACTGTTTTTCATGTGGTAAACATGATATGTTGATTATTTTCAACACATGCAATGTATATATGTATGTATGTATGTATGGTGATGAGCTGTTATGCTTAAACCGAAATAAAATATTCTGTTCTGTTCTGTTCTATAAACTTCTGTTAAATATTATCTTTGGTGAAATGTATAGAACGGATGTTTCAGTTATGCTGGCTCAAGGGAATTGTCAGAATTATTTAATCTTAGACGTCATGTAAAGCCTGGTTGGATATTTATTTAACTGTGGTAAAATACTGACTTAACTCTTTCCTCCCTGAAACTTTAAATGGACAATGCCAGTTCCAATTTTAGTCTAGTCCATTTCTGACTTTTAAGGGTTGTTTTTGTCCATTTTTGGCCTTATGACAAACAGTGAAGACCCTGATCAGAGGGCTCCTTTCGGAGCCCTCTGATCTGGGTCTTCACTGTTTGCACATGACAAGTGTTTTATTCACATGTACACTGTTTGAAAAGGACGCCTATATGCGGGACTAGGGTGCAAAGGGTTAAATAACAGAAATATTCTAAACACATATTTATGGCCGGTCAAAGTAACCACTGATTGCCAAGGTTCAAATCATGTCATATATTTAAACTTCGGCTTTCGTGTTTGCGGAATCATATTTATATCTGTTTATAGATTTTTTTGCATTCATCGTGCTTCGTTGGGTTCACAACTCCGCCTTCTTCGGGATTCCGAGCCAGGACACTCTGAATCAAAGTCATGGCCTCACTACTTTCTTCGGCGGGAGATACATAAATAACGTTGCCTTTTTGTCTGTTACTACTTTAACTCTTTCCTCCCTGAAACTTCAAATGGACAATTCCAGTTTCCATTTTAGTCTAGTCCATTTCTGACTTTTAAGGGTTGTTTTTGTCAATGTTTTGCATTATGACAAACAGTGAATACCCAGATCAGAGGGCTCCGTAAGGAGCTCTCTGATCTGGGTATTCACTGTTTGCATAGGACAATGCACTTTTCACATGTATACTGTTTGAAAAGGACGCCTATATGCGGGACTAGGGTTCAAAGGGTTAAAATAGATGATTCCTTTACGGACAGTAGCGTTTTGTTCTTACATGTACGATTTTCACCATACTTCGTGTAGAAATTGCTTATCAGGAGGGCTCGGTTTATACAGCACTCCCTCTCTACAACGACACTCAATGGAAGACAAAAATATGTGCGTTGATGGGAGGGAGTTGTTATTGGGAGGGAAATTGGCTTACAATTGCAAACAGCTTGAATCCAGATCAGACGCCGCGAAACGCGGCGTCTGATCTGGATTCAAGCTGTTTGTCACTACTCATGAAGTTTTTTTCTGTCATAATGTCCATTATGTAACTTTCAGAAAATTAGCAGACGACAATTTTAAGCAGACGATATTGCAGCAGTAAAGGTGTTAGACATAATTGGCCTGTTTAGAAAACGGCGACAAGAGTCGTTGTAAGGGGGGAGTCGTTGTTGGGAGGGCCGTTGTTGAGAGGGAACACTGTATTGCATTTTAGATCAGGTCTAAGGTCACTTATTATGGTTTCAAAAATGGTTTTGTTCCGGAAAAATGCCTAACATATCAATAACTTTTATAGAGGATACTTATGAGGAGTGGATGCTTGGGATTATGTTTCAGACCTGTAGCTCAAAGGTCACTCGATCTGTAACTAAAATAGATGTTGTTTCGTTTCTTGAAGTAACTCTCTCTATTATAGACCGATCGTCTCAATATCTAGTGTACATAGTACATATAATTGCTTAGGGATGTATTTCAAATAAATAGGTAAAAGGTCACATGATTTGTTACTTACTACATGTATATGGTTTTAGAGCTATTAGTTTTGTTCCCATGGGGAGATCATTACCCTAGTTTGTATACTACTTGGTCAAGACGATATAATGCTTTGAATTGCTTTTGAGGTCAGTAAGGGAAGGATCACATGATATGTTAATAAAAAATATATTTTTGTTTCCGGTCAATAACTATTGTTCTTTATATGAACATCATGTTCACATTTGGTGGACATACTCTTTATGAAAAGGGGGTCCATGGACTTGAATTTGAGGTAGGTTAATAAAAGGTTATGTAACCTGTTATAAAATACAACACTCCCTCTCTACAACGGCCCTCTCAACAACGATTCCCTCATATCAACGACGCTTTTCGCTCTTCCCCAAGACCATTATGTCCAACCTGTTTATGGCTGCAATATCGGCTGCTTAAAATTGTCGTCTGCTGTTTTTCTCAAAATTACACAATGAACTAACGTAATGACGAGTGACAGACATCTTGAATCTAGATCTGAGTTCAAGTTGTTTGCAAATGTACGCCCTCTCTATAACGACTTCCTCCGAACAATGAACACATTGTTTGTCTTCCATTGGGTGTCGTTGTAGAGAGGGAGCCCTGTACTCACAATATCCGACACGGTGTTCGCCTGGCCTGATAAGGCAATGGTTGGAAGAGAATCTTAGGATTACCCTTTATGGTAGAAGGCAAAAGGTCGTGTAATATGTCACTAAAATAGAAGTTGGTTTCCGGCCAATCATTTCAATTCTAATGTGGTATTCATGTCATATTCCGTACAGAAGCTGTTTATGAGGAGCAGGTGCGTGAATTGCTTCTGAGGTCAGTATTTTATTCATTGATTTACAGACATAAATTGACATGCTCATGATAAAGGTGGTCTGACCCCTATTTTGAACACAGCATGTGCATGATTTATTTATGGATGTTTTCATAATCTGCAGAGCACATGTTCACAATGTGGTTTTTCATCTTGCAGTCATTTAAAGTTTTTATGTCTTACACTAACGGGAAACATACAGGCATATAACACATAAGCTACAAATGGTAAGGCCGAAGGAACATTTATTTATTCCAACACTTATTCATAAAAACACAATTATGTAAACGTCTTTTCCCAATTTCTGCAAAAACTTGAAAAGCTGTAAAATTTACTTATTTTCAAAACTCTAGAAAACCACATAGAATAAAAGCGCAATATACCAGTTTCAATTGTATAAAAATAATACAAAAGTATTTACCATCCGATTATGTTAACCCATGTTAAAAAATCGTAAACACACACACACACACACACACACACACTCACGAACGCACATGTGCGCGTTCACCCACGCACACCCACCCACTACCCAAAACAAACACATACACACTCACAAAGCTACATTCACGCACCCATCCAAACACACTCCCCATACCCCACGCATGCTTTGTTAAGAAGAAATAGCAAACACATATTTCGTTGATTTCTAATAAAATTAATTCAAATCCATACTATTGTAGCTAAGAAGAATACTTAAACTTTTCGTAACATCTTAATCAGTACTGGAACTGGGCCACACTAAGTGACATATACACCAAAGCGTTTATTCAATCTGAAATGCATTTTTATTTCTGTATGCAGACCAGTAAATATACTTTTCTCACATAACTACCCCTGTTTTCTATGTCATAGTTAGATCATATTAAGTGAAATCTTAATGATATTAAGAAGGGGCTGAACAAGCGTTAGCGAGTGACCCCTTCTTTACCATTAATATTTCACTTAATATGATCTAACTAACCTAGAATAAGACCTATATTATGATTGGCCGAGGACTACAACATTCCCACGTTATCGTAAACAAACATGGCTTATTCTAGTTGTGAGATCGCCCAAATATGGCAGTATTTACAACTAATTGCTACGAGCCGGAGTTATCTATATCGCGTGCAGACACCACGCGACGTCGAAACACAACAGAAATCTAAATGGATTAAGAGCAGTACTTAATGGTATGCAAAAGGCAGTTTGATTGGTTAAAATGTAGGTTATATTCTAAAGCGAACAACGATCACGAATACCCTTGTCTCCAACATGTGTGAGATCAATTTGATGGCGTCACTATAACGTCACTTTTTATAAAGTCGTTTTGACGTCACCGGGGTTCCAAAAAAGCATATTGCTTTAAAAAAAAGCTTAGAATCGTTGGTTATATGCAAAAAGAATCTGTCACTCGTCCATGTTTAAGACAAGTTGATCAGCTTGTCTTAAACATCAACTCATGACAGATACTATATACACACCACTTGAAAATGTACGCGACATTCTGATGTCGCAAGATAGCTGATATAGTATATAAAATATGTTCTGAACAAGATTTTGTATTATCACTGTGTATACACGTACACTGGAATTTTGGTACCATCGAGTCGAGGGAGTTATCGAGTCGTTAGCAGATCGCTCTGCAGTGCAGGTATGTTTTCATGATTTTCTAGAATAATATGTCTAAGATGAATATGTATACTAAGTATAATAGTATATTAAGCGCGATGTTTCTGGAATATGCTGATGTCATGACATTTATCTTTTACCGAGAAAAACTCTCGTAAGACGTTTAAACATGCTGCCTAGTACCGGTAAAAACAACGACTGGGGACAGAAAGTCATTGTAACAAATTTTTAACAATTGCATAAGTATGTTATTCATATTTATAACTATACGAGTTATTTATGCAACTCTGATTGACATTTATGAAACTTTGACCATTGTTTTTGACGTATGTGCTTTGCAAAAACGAAAAGAAATTTGGTTAGTTGTACGGCAACTTGCTATGCAAGTGAACGGCATGGCATGTTGCTTATCATGTTTGATATACGAGTTTACTAAATGACTAAAACAATATGACGCGAGCCTTAGTCAAGGAGTTTACTGCAGATGATAAATAATGAGCACGAATGTAAGATTCTATTTATCACATACACATTTTAAAACCGTCTCTCCGCAATATGCATTATCCGCCAAACGTTGTTTATTGTAACGTCATTGCTCAGTTATTGACAGTTTACTATCATTTATTGAATGGCTTTATTACACAACCAGAGGCGGTTTATGTGATAAAAGTGTTTTATTACATGAATAGCTAACAGAATATGCTTAAAGTGTATTCATCGTTTCAATTAAACTTATTAGGTGTCTCCGCTCTAGATCTAGGTCGTCTCTTTTCAGTAAATTAGCAATGAATAGTCTATAGTTCATGAATAGGAAGACTATTCTTGATACACAGCTGCCTTTGGGTGAACGTAACACCCAGACGACGAACTGTGGCAGAGCAAAACGTTTTAAGGCCAAACGGCTGGTAGCAAAACCCCGTACAGTGACACATCAACATTCCGTACAACGATATTTCATTCAGTGAGTTTCATGAATTATTATGAAATTGACTAAGTGTTTTATTTAAATATTGTAAAAAGGAGCGTTTTAAACAGTTTTTATCATTATTCTTCGTCAGCAACCATTGTTATTCACTAGGAAGCATGCTTATACGTCTTACGAGATTTTCTCTGGATAAAACAAATGTTTTGACATCAGCATATCACAGAAACATCAAACTTTAATACGGAACAATATTTATGTTTATCAGACATCTTATGCTATAAAATCATGAACAACATACGTGCACTGCAGAGCGACCGGCTAATTATCTCGACTCGCAGGGACCAATATCCGGTGTACCGGTATACACAGTGATTATAGAGGTGTAATGTCATGGTCAAGGTCACACTTAGCAAACACGCGTAACATCGTAAGATATATTGCGACACGCCAAGATTTACTCACATACCAAATTTGGTGTCTGCTGGTGGTGTTATATAGGAAATGGGCTTTTGAGAAGATTCTGCATTGATTGGGTTCTAATGAAGCACTGTGTGATTTAAATGATACACCGTCCAAAGATGTACTCACACACACAATTTGGTTTTCTCTAGCAGATGTGAAACAGGATATAAGATCCGGACAATCGTTTGCTATAAGTGAGGCCAAAGGCCAATGTCAAGGTCAAAGCGAAATTAAAATGGTTCGCTACACTGCGCCATCTATAGTTTTATTTCTGTAACTGAAATCAAATGTCAAGGTCAAAATTGCAGGTTACATGTATTTGGAATTACACGTGACACTCTGCCGTATTGTAATGTACTCTTGCCCCAAATTTAGTATTCCTAGCTCATATAGTATAGCAATGATGTGTGTGATAGAAGTACATGTATGCTCAAGGAATTGTGATCTATAATTGCGGTCAAAGGGCACAGAGACCTGAAAGTAGCCTGAAGGACTCAGTCATGTTAAGCTGTACTTGTCCCTAGCATATATCGCGGAGGAAATATGATTACGCTTTTTATGTAATTGAGGTTAAAAGTCAAGGTGAGGAAACATTTACTAGATGTACTCACATACTAAAATTGGTCTCTCTAGCTGATGGTTTGTGGAAGATAATACCGGACAAGATGCTTTCTAAAAATGAATTCAAAGGCGAATGTCAAAGTCACCGTTATGTGAAAATTTGTACGGCCCGCCACCCTACGATGTACCCACACGACAAATTTGGAATCCCTACCTCGTGTTATGTAGGAATAACCCCGGTAGAGGTTTTCAGATTTTTCTGTTATTGACGTCAAATTTCAAGGTTAAAGTGACCTGAAAATTGTACAAGACATCTTGACATCGCAAAATGTACTCACACATCAATGCTAGTATCCCTAGATTATGTGGCATAGGACATAAGAGATATGCACCGGCTGCATTGTTCTGAGCTCTGAATATTATCAATATTTATAGTGGAGTTATTAGAGGAATATTCCCGTTTGCCAGTGTTGTTAATAAATATACATTGTATTTCTAAAACAATTGTGTAGCCGAAAAAAGGATTTTATAGTGTGATTTAATGGATATAGTGGAATTAATGAGTGTGAAATATTTAGTATTACACTGTACTTTGTTGGATTAATTCGAAATGTGTTAACCCTAAGCCCGCCAAATAAATTGTCGTCTGCTATATTTCTCGTCTGCTTCAAGTTTCAAAGTGCTTCAAAGTTGCTCAAAATTGCTGAAAAGGTTGTCCAAGCTGTTTGCATATGGAGCTATAGTCGTGAGTGGCAGGCTAAGGGTTAACTCTCAGACAAGGGTGAGCATACATTACTAACCATGATTATGTCAAAGACGCCTTCTCGAGGAGCTTAACAATGTCATCACAGAGGTTCACCACAAAGACAAACTTATTCTCTTTGGAGACTTCAATGCGCGAGTGGGAAGGGATCACAACACCTGGTCCAATATCATAGGTTGTCATGGTACTGGAAAGTGCAACTCTAATGGACTTATGCTGCTGTCAATGTGTTCACAGCATCACATTGACATAGCTAGCACATCTTTCAGCAGACATACAAGTACACCTGGGTGCACCCACGCTAAAAACAGTGGCATATGTTAGACTATGTAATTGTTCGCCAGAAAAACCAATGGGATACCCTGATAACACGCTGCATGAGGGGTGCTGACTGCTGGTCCGACCATAGTCCCCTCCGGAGCAGGATGGATATCCGGCTTGCCCCGAAGAACAAATCTGCAAGAGACAAACCGCCCAGGAGACTCAACATTTCTCGAGTATATAGCTACAAGCATGAACTCCAAGAGAAGATGGAAAAGAGTATGTCAAACGTAGACTTTACCGGAGATCACATCGAGTAGGAGTGGACATGTTTCAAAGAATCACTGTACAGTGATGCAGCCAGTACCCATGGCTTTGCTGATCGCAAGCACAAAGATTGGTTCGATGAAAATAAGTCACCAAAAAATTGACAAACTTCACCAAACCCATAGATATAACATCAATGATAAATTCTGAGAAAGGAACAAAATGAAGTATCAGCAAACCAGGCAGATTATTCAACATAAGCTTCGCTAACTGAAGAATGAGCGGCGGGAAAAGAGAGCAGAAAGCCTTCAAACTGCAGCTAATACAAATGACTTGAAGACTTTTCATGAGGGTCTTCGAACCGTTTTTGGACCACAATCTACTTGCACGACACACATTCGTGCATCTGAAAAGACCACACTACTCACAGATAAGACTGGCACTCTTGCCAGGTGGGTCGAGCATTTGAATGCTTTATAAAACAGGGAATCGTCTATATCTGATGAAGCAGTTGCTGCGCTTCCCCAATTACCAATTCAAGATGCTCTAGTAAATCCACCTTCGAGAGAGGAGACTGCACATTCTCAGAGGCAAACCAGGTCTTGGAAATCCCCAGGAGACGAAGGGGTTCCAGCCAATGTTTATACAAATGGAGATGGCACACTCCTAGAAAAGCCGACCCACATTTTCCAGTCCATATTGGAATCGAGATGAGTCCACCAGGACCTCAAAGATGCCTCCATTGTACATATTTACAAAAGGAAGGGAGCTAAAGCGTCTTTTGACAATCATCGTTGGATTTCCTTATTGTGTTATTGTGTATCGGCTCTAAATGACCTTTTTGTGTCGATGGGCCGTAAAACACCATTCATTCATTCCTTATTGTGTATTAAAAGATTCTAGCCAGGATAGAGACTTTATCATCATTATGAACAAGACATGTCCATGCACGTAAAAGTGTGACCCCTGTGACCTTGACCGAAGGGACCGCGTTTAGGTTTCAAAATCTGTTTTGAAGGTTTTGCAAAATGCTTATAACTCCTATGCGACACGAGATATTGCTTTGACATTTGGTATCCATGTTTATATGGACAAGACCCTTCCATGCACGCAAAATGTTTGGCCCCAGTGACATTAACCTTGAAGAAAGGACCAGCGTTTAGGTTTCAAAATCTGTGTTAAGGTTTCGAACTCCTATTTTGTATGAGGTATTGCTTACTTATCTGGTATGTATGCGTTTATGGACAATTCCTTTTAATACACGCTTAAATTTGACCCCTGCGACATTAAACTAAGGGTCCGCATTTATGTTGCGATAAATGATTATACCTCATTGTTTTTCATATTTGGTATGCATATATCTATGAAAAAGACTTTTCAATGCATGGAAAGAGTTTGGCCACTGTGACCCTGGCCTCAGACTCAGGCTTTTAAAATCCGTAATATGCCGGCGGCGAGCTTCGTTGTCACTCTAACAACTCTTGATTGTTTTGTACTCAAATGCACCAGCAGCAGACAAGCTAATACAACTTTCACTAATTTGTTTTACTTTAATTTTCACCCGTACAGGTAAATTTAGATCTTATGGCACACCTATTGTTATCAGTGTTTTACAAACATTACAGATAAATACACTGTACATACAAGACTACAATCAAATTTTTACCAGTCCTTACAAGTTAAGTGGCTGTGTAGCCGAGGGGTAATATCTACCGCTATAATGACACAGAATATTAGATAAATGTTTTTGTTTGTTCGAATCTCACTGTAAGCAAACACCTTTTACTTGACTTCTGTAAAGTTTTATATTTGAAATGAGTATTTTTATGGGTTTTCATGTCTATGTTGGGTTTTCATTTTAATTATTGAAGTGGGTGTATACAATTTAACAAAAAGGAGAAGCAAAGAACAAAATGCTGTCAGTAAGATTTGAACTCGAGACCTTTCATACATTAACTTCTCTGCCTATACATTTCGACCGCGGTCACTCTATAGCTGCGTAATGGACCTGAAATATTGTAATACTTAACTAGACCAATGATACAGGTATATTTTGCTCACATTTTAAGTAGGTTATGTTGGTATGCCATAAGATCTAAATCGTGCTATATAGCTATATTGTATACACAAGGTTTCTGTAAACATATATAGCATTATACAGTTAGTTAATCATTAATACAAGACAGATGTCATGAAGCAATGTTTAATAACATTAATTAAAGATATGAAGACAAAGATGGTATGAAAATCATCTAGACGTCAATTTAAAGAAGATAATTCTTTATGCAGGAAATAGTATCTTTTAGAGTATATAAGCGTATATTGATGTGCATATTTTAAATGGGCAATGCCGCAATGATACCACATTAATGTCCAATGTAGAGCAAGTAAGACAATATATTGGATAAGTCGATACCTTAATTGGTTTCAACGTGTAAAGTTTACCCTTCTATTGAACACAATTTAAAATCCGTCTGTTGATAGTTTTTTTTATACAAAGTGGAAAGTGGTCATTGGAAAATGTGTCGTAAAAAGGGTCGAGTCAAAAAGTAGAAAAGCAAACGAAACATGCCCCTCTTATGTCTGCAAATATAATAACTAAAACGATTCTTATAACTTCTAGATGCAGAAGTAAAAACTACTGATTTAACTGAAAGATTGACTTTAGTTCAATACAACCTCCTTCTCAAAAGGTTTGGTTGAAAGATAGAGACTTAAGTATTTGATAAAACCTACTTTTCAAAACGTTTGGTCGAGAGATTGAGACTTTAGTGTTTTTAAAACCTACTTTCAAAAAGTTTGGTCGAGAGATTGAGACTTTAGTGTTTTTAAAACCTACTTTCAAAAAGTTTTGTTTAGAGATATAGAATTTAGTGTTTTAATAAAGTCTACTCTCAAAAGGTTTGGTTGAGAGATAGAAACTTTAGTGTTTAATACAACCTACTTCTTTAATGGTTCGGTGGAGAGATAGAGACTTTAGTGTTTTATAAAACATACGTCTTTAATGGTTCGGTGGAGAGATAGAGACTTTAGTGTTTTATAAAACCTACGTCTTTAATGGTTCGGTGGAGAGATAGAGACTTTAGTGTTTTATAAAACCTACGTCTTTAATGGTTTGGTAAACAGAAAGAGACTATAGTGTTAATAAAACCTACTTCTCAAAAGGTTTGGTATAGAGATAGAAACTTTAGTGTTTTAATACAAGGTTTGGTTGAGCGATAGAGACTTCAGTGTTTAACACAACCTACTTCTCCAAAACGTTTTAGTAGTCCAATGTATTTAAATATTACATTCACACGTATTCTCTATCAATAATTTCGAAGCAAATATTTAGTCAGTAAATTAACTCAAATGAGTTTATTCAAATACCGTAGTAAAGTATAAACCTTTCAAGAAATCGTCATACATAACGTCCATTGAAAAAAATCAAATGCATTTCGAGTGTTTATAATATACAGTGTAACATCGGAAAACCAAACTCTGAAAACCGGAAATCTCTGAAAGCCGAACAAGTGTCTCGGCCCATTAAGTCTCTCCTATTTTGGTGCTTCAAAAGTAAAGATACTTGATCAATTACTTCAATATAATTAGTGCAAAATGCTTTTTGTGATATATCATTTTAAAGAGCAATGCTTTGCCTACACGATAGTATCATGCACGATAAGATCACGATAACTCAATAAGTAAACATGAACCTAAATGACCCCTACGCGAGGACACTTTAACATAGATATTTTCAGACATTATATTTTGACGTAATACCTTCTTAAAAAGTACACTTTTTAAAAATGTGTTTTTGAAATATACATGTATCAGTTTATGTCTTAATTTTAATGTAAATGAATTTCCATTAAAATTGAAAGGGTTAACCGTCTTAAATCTCAAATTTTCAAAAATAACATTTCTTATTTTGCTAATGACGAAAGTCGACATGTGTCTTCGAATGCTATGAAATGTTTCTAGATCAGTATATCAACATTTTGATTTTAAAAAGTAAAAATCTACTTCAATGTCTTCAATCACAACCTAGTGGAATAAGAAAAAATGATTTTGAGCTTTCATCAACAACTTTAAAACATAACAGTAGATTAATTTTGTTATGATATTTTCAGTGTGTTTAGTGTTAGCTATGTTTTTTATGAAATAATAACATTTTAAACTGTGTAGTGTGTAAAAAAAATTCTTATGTCTTTACAGAAAGTTTCATAAACATATTCGAAAGAATAAAGCCGCAATAATGATTATAGTATCAAATTTTGTTAAAACAATTACCTCAACAATACAAAAAGGTCAATAGCCCTGGAATAAGGGTCATTTAGGTTCATGTTGTGAATTTGTGAGTTAAGTGATCATATCGTGCTCTATACCATCGTCTAGGCAAATAATTGCTCTTTAAAATAATATATCACAAATGCACTTTGCACCTTTTATATTGAAGTTATTGATCAAGTATAATTACTTTTTGAAGCACCCTCGTACTTGCCTACAAATGCTTCAACAAGGAGGTACACTGAACTCATATCACAGATGGCTGCTAACTGCAGGACAGCAACAGAGCTCCAGATAAGGGGGGTATTTCAAAAAACTAAAATCTTTATTTCTGCATTAAACCCTATGGTGTCACTGCTCATTCGAATAGTCTCTTTGAGACGATTCTAATGAGTAGTAATACCATAGGATTTGGTGCTGAAATAAGTGAGCAAATGTTGGATTTGTTAAGGTTGATCCCTCTTATCTGGAGCCCTGCAGCAATCATGCATACAATTCTTAAAGGAGCTTTCTGCATTACCACTGGGATACACTACCTGCCATCTGTTCTGAGCGACTTTTTGAATGATTGTGTAATAGTCACAATCTGGAACGAACTCTCTCTGAATGTAATTGTTTTCCTAGGTTTGGTAGGATTCGGTTTTCAGAAGTGTGACTGTGTACAGTGAAAAACTTCGATATCCCGATCTCGCTTAACTCGAATTATCCGATATTTCGAAACATGAATTTGCCTTATTTCAAGCTTCATTTAGGTGATCATACCCGTCTTTCAAAGTTAAAACGCGGCTTAGCCGCGTTCTAACTTTGAAAAACAGGTATGTTTGACTTAACCGAGTTCAAAATATCGCAGTTCGACTGTATTTCTTTTCATAGTAACTGTTCAATACTAGCGTTTGAAAGTCCAGAACTGTCACTTTTCCTGTCCTCCTCCATGTCCTCAGTTATGCTTTGTTGGGTCGTCAAGTCTCTTTGTATATTCATCATCATATTCTTTAGCCATTCCTGGTGTCCCACTGGGATCTGGCTTTTGTTTGGACGCATGGCAATAGCATGTATGGCCATATCCTTAATGAATTCGTCCCAGGAAACACACCTGTAATTAACGTGATTGTATTTAACGGTTTACAAAATAGCTTTTTTTAGTATTGTTTTGATATGGTTGCTTAAAGCAGCCTGAAAGAAAAACAGAAATATTTTATAGGACTGCTTTGATATACAATTAGGTGTCAATCTGCAAAGGCTGTTAGGAAAAGTTTCTTCTGCTCTTTTTCTCAACGTAGCAGCATGCAATTATATTTGTATGTGGTAAAGGGTTCGATAGCGTTGCTCTTGTAAAATGAGATGAACTAGTTTAAATGCATAGCTGTCAGAACTTAACAAAACAATTGAACATCTTTGGTAAACTGGTCATGAACACTTTTGTATTGTAAATTGCTCTGGGATACTTCAGAAACAGGCCCTCTTATACATATAATTAATTTCTACTATATTTATATAGAATTAATTGTAAGAAAACGGTAACAGTCATTAGAAGCAATGATGTCCTTCTGTTTCTTACTTATTCACTTCTTCACTTGGGTTGGTTTCAACAACCAAAATCTCTTTAAAATGTTCGTGCAAGAGATTTTCATCCGACAGCAGGGCATACCTGCAATAGAAAGCAATGCTAAGAATGGTCTTACAATTTGTCATATATAAAATAACAGATGTCATGTCATATTTACGTTAACCCATTACCCTATAGCCTGATTCTAGTTTTGAAAATAGGTGACCACTTAAAGCAGGTTGAATGTAAAGCAGAATGAGCCTTAAGGCGCAGCCTGCTTTAAGCTACCATCTGCTAGAATATAGAAAATAGTTCTAATAAAACATATTCATAACTATATCAATTGGAACCATTTTCCTCAGTGGAGGAATAAATTAAAGGCGTTAAAAGGCATATATATTGAGTATTAGGTTACGCAGACACTTATACATTAGCGATATTTAGAGGGAGTTGTAGGCGTTTGTTTAATATCGTCGTTCTTTTAAAACACTTTTAACACTTGACTACGTCATATGAATTAAACATCTTCTCCATTTGAAATCAATTTATTAGCGCCTACACATGTCAGTCTGTTCGTTAGTCTGCCACACTTGTTTTGGCCACTCTCTAGCTCTTACTCTCTACTAACAGTGTTCATTAGATATGACCCTTGAATGACAAGAAAATGTCAGGTTTAGCCTTTCCCCTCTCTAACTGCAATCATTTTCATTCAATCTTCACCAATTTATGTAAACATTTGTGGGTTTATAATCTAAGCCGACTTTGATAATCATCCCAATCTAAAAAGACATGGCAGGATTATATGGCTCAAATAATTTTTGAAAGCACCTACCTAAAATTTTAAAACAGTCTGTATTGGCATTGTTTGAAAAGAAAATATGCATCACGGAAAGCTGAACAAAGCATAGAATCAGAAAAAACATTACGTATTTAGGAATTTCTTTTGCATAGTTACACAACATCAAAATAATATGACCGGCGGACGTAGTGCACTCGACTATAATGGGGGTCGTGAGTACGATCCCCCGCCGGATCAAGTCCATCGGAGGAGACTTTATCAATACCGAGATCCGATGTAAACTTGGCAACTAGAAGAACCAGAAAACTCTGTCAATCATAAGAGTAGGGCATTGCGCCTGGGTTAACTGTCTCTGCTTCTCTCTCTCTCTCTCTCTCTTTCTCTCTCTCTCTCTCTCTCTGACTCACTAATGCCCGCTCTCCAAGCTGTTTGGCATCCGTATCGATAGCATCGGCAGCGTCTTTAAAAAATTCAATGAGCTGTAACATTTGTTAGCAACACCGGAAGTGGTAAATGAAAAAATCTTGACGTCGATAATAAGAGCTTCAAATTTCAAGCAACTTTTGTTCTTACACTATCTAGCGATCTTCTTTCGTTGTAAAGTTACCGAAGTTAAAAGTTGAAGTTATCTCTGTGAACGCATTCAGTGTTAAAGAGCAGCCAGGCCCGCTTAAAGACTTTTCCTCAGCCCATTGAAGAACCACCAGCATATTGTTCTGGAGGTGTCAATGTAACTGTCAAATCACATGCAGTTTACCTGGATTATACTCATGCTCTAGTGATTTTCAATGCAATATGCACAAGACCCATGCTTTGTGCAAGGAAATTGACAGCAAATAATCTGGCAAGGCGTTATGACCAAAAGGTCGTCAGGAGATGTCTTTAACATCGGGCGCACAGCTCAGCGTCTTTAACAAATTCAATGAGCTGTAACCTTTGAACCGATTGAGCTAGAACAACTATGTAAGAAGTAAAGTTGATAGAAATTAAACAACCTGCAAGATGGTGTCGCGATTTGGCGGATCCGACAAGATTCCGACGAGTTTCCAATTTTAGCAACACCGGAAGTGGTAAATGAAAAAATCTTCACGTCAATAATAAGAGCTTCACATTTCAAGCAACTTTTGTTCTTACACTATATAGCGATCTTCTTTCGTTGTAAAGTTACCGGAGTTAAAAGTTGGATTATCTCCGTGAACGCACCCAGACCGGAGATTCAGCGTTGAATTAAACGTTGTCGAGCAGCCAGGCCCGCTTAACGTCGGGGGCACAACTCAGCGTCTTTAACGCACATTCAATGAGCTGTAACTTTTGAACCGATTGAGCAGATTCCATGCTAGGTAATTGATCAGATCGAATTACACAGTGGAGGAAACGTTATTCTTTCCTCGCGTCTGATCAGGCTCCAAACTGTTTGCTACTCAGATTAAAGCAATTACTTAGAAAATGTCAAATACTGTTAACTTCCTACATTTTAGCGATTTGCGTTTGCGTTTTGTTGCGTTTAAACGGGAAAGAATAACGTTTTCTCTACTGTAACACATTGACCCGCCGATTTGCGATGCATAGGTATTTGTGCACAGTTGAGATCCAGATCAAACGGTGCATATTGGACGTCTGATCTGGACCTAGGTTTCATCAAGAAAAATATAAAATCTGTAATTGACAAATTCGTAGACTACATTTGCAAAGCAGACAGCATTTCGGGAGTGGAATGGTTAAAGCCGTAGAAGTAGTAAAGTTCGGATGGTTCTAGGGTTCGGATACACTTATCAGTTTAAAGCAGCTACTTTAAAGACATTACCCCAATCCATTCATTGACCCCCCTCTCCAGGCAAGAAAATAACTGTAAAGCATGGGAAACGCCCCGGCTCATCCCCGTTCATCCCCGTTCACCGGCTATCTTTAAGCCCCGTTCTCACTGTCCCGGTGCTGGCCCCGGTACGTCCCGGTAGAGATGAGCCGGGACGTTTTTTATGAAAAAATAAATTGCGTTCTCATATTCCCGGTGTCTCCCACGGTTGAGCATGGGTAATGAAGCCGGATCTCCCCCGGACTATCCCGGTGAGTTCCCGGTTTGGCCCGGCGTAAATACGGTGCAGGGCCGGCCTGTTCCCGGCTAATCCCGGTATAACACGGTGTAACCCCGGTCGTCACCGGTGGTATCCCGGTGTTGTCCCGTTCAACCCCGGTTGTTCACCGGTGACGTGCCGACGTTACCCGGTGTTCGCCGGAAAGGACATAAACCGGGGCGAACGTGAATTAGCATCACTTCTCTTTTGTCCGTCTCAGGGTGCAAACGAGATGCAACAAAGTAGAACATTATAACGCTGTCGACTGTTCAAACTTCATTTTAATATGAGTTGCAAAGAGTTTGCCCGGCGTCTGATCTGGCTCCATACTGTTTGTAGTGGACATAACAACTTAAGCCTGGAGCCATTTATTTAGAAAGAATAACTTCGTTTTTATGTATAATAGATTTACTCTATACAATAGAGAAAACGATATTATTATATACTATTTAAACACAGACGAAACGCAAACGCTAAAAACAAAATGTAGAATATTGCATTTTTCAAAAAATATAATTATATCAATTTCTATGCTCGCTAACACCCCGGTTGTTCACGGTAGAGACCCGGAGCTGCCCCGGATGTGCCGGTAAAGCTCCGGCGTTGCTCCGGCATTCCCCGGCGTTGCACCGGCATTCCCCGGAGTAAGCCGGTTCTAGTTATCTGTCCCCGCGACTCCCGGTGATCCCCGGTTGTGTTAAACATTTTAAGGCATCCGGGGCTGTTAGCCGGTGACAGCCGGCTGAACAGTGTCGATCCCGGATCGTCCCGGTCGTCCCCGGCGCCGCCAAGGTTGTACTCTCGGTGAATTCCAGCGACTGCCGGTTTTGCTAAACCGGGACTCATCGGGGACCAAAACCGGGAGAACAGGGCTTTGCCGGGGCCAGCACCGGGACAGTGAGAATGGGGCTTTACCGGGACGTACCGGGGCCAGCACCGGGACAGTGAGACGGGGTTCAACTGCAGTCACGGTCGGAGGCTGACAACTCGCCCCCATGTTATGTGTTGTATAAATCCCTTCACCGACGAGTACGTTTTCACCTGTATTTGCAAACAGATTGGATCCAGTATAGTTCATAATCGTAAATAGGTGACAGGGTAACTTCGGATATACATGTATATTCGTACACTTTCCTACTTGAGATAAGCATGATCCACGTGCAGCACGAGACCGCTGCACTAGTTTTACTGAAATGTTATTTCCCACTAAACGCATATATACGCTAAAGCTATTATTTCCATTGCAAATAGGTTGGGGCCAGATCAGAAGCCAGGTAACCCGGCGTCTGATCAGGCTCCAACCTGTTTGCCACTCAGATGGAAAAGATAGAAATTTCTAAAAGTAATTTTCTACAGTTTAGTGCATTGTGTTTACACGGGAACGAATAATGTATTCTCTACTGTACATTACGCCCAATAAATACAGCTATCCGTATCCCTAGCTGGCTGTACGGCGTACGATGATAACCCCTTTTAAAATTTTAGAATGTTCCAATGTAAAAATAACTCGGCCATGTCAGAAGAAAACACTATTAATACATGGGGGAAAAAGTATTCTTCAATGTACACTATTCGTAAAAGACGCGTATACGTGTCATTGAGGGCCACAAGGGAGATTAGTTGCGTGTGTGTTCTAATTGTGTTACCCTCTTAAATAAAGTCTTTATCATTATTATTATTATTATTGTTGTTATTTTTATTATATGGGGTCAATGGTTAAACAGGCCAATGTCATTTAGTAAGCGGCATTTAATTAGAAACATTTCTCATATACAGCAACGTTACCATTGCTTTAGTCTGGGTTTAACATTTGGCAACAGCGATATACATGTACATTGCTAATTTAGATCTGTCTGTGGAGACGATTTCAATCCTTTGTCTGCTAATTGCGACTTTTCTGGGTTTTTTCAAACAGTTTGGACCCAGATCAGACGTCGCGTAACTCGGCGTCTTCTTTAGATCCCAACTGATTGATACTCGTCTTTAGATTTGTTTAATTCAAAACTGTACAAAATCTACATTTAACACATTTTGCAGACGACAATTTCAAAGCAGACGATTTTGCAGCAAAACAAAGGTTATGTTTTGTACATATCAATTTGCCGCTGCTATCTTGGGTGTGGCTGGTATTTGCCACCTGCACTTATCTCCATAGAAAAGTAGATGTATAGGTTAGAGTATGTTTATTTCATACTACGGAATATAGTCCACGAGGCGCGGGACGCGCCGAGTGGACTATATTCTGTAGTATGAAATTAACATGCTCTGACCTATTTAGCACATGGCTTGGGCTCGAGAAAAATAAGGATACACTTCGTTTCTGCTTTTTTGATTTAGACGAAAAGTCATTTTATTTGTAATATTTTACAAAAATTGAAAGATTATTTCAATGTGAAGTTTGAGACGTATTTGAGCATTATTTAATGACATGACCTTTCGTTTCTGCTTTTTGTTTTTAGACGAAAAAAGTCACTTTATTTGTAATGTTTTGCAAAATTTGAAAGGTTAGTTCAATGTGAAGTTTATTGAAGTACTATATGTAGGCACATTTCATTAGCAATTGTCTTTAAAGTCTAAGTCTCACTGTTCATCAAGCGTGTGCCATTCTCCTCGGATCTCAACACTTTTTTAGAGACAATCAAGGCATTTAGATCCCGTTTTTTACATAACAGAACTGTTCTGTTCCCATCTTTTACAGTGGAGAAAACGTTATTCTTTCCCGTTTAAAAGCAAACGAAAGGCAAACGCAAAACACTAATACATAGAAAAGTACACATTTTTGACAATTCTTACTTTTTATTTTTATCCGAGCAGCAAATACCCTGGAGCCTGATAAGACGCCGGGTTACCCGGTGTCTGATGATGCTCCAAACTGTTTGCCCTCGAAATAATAGTTTTTAGCGTGAACGCGTCTATTGGGAAAGAATAACGTTTTCTCTACTGTACATCTACAGCTAAAGAAATGCATATAATTATCTAGGTCTAGCGGGACTGTGTAGATCTAGATATATTATTGTTACTGTGAAATTCCTGTATTTCTTCAGCTTTATCCTTGATATTTTGTTTATTTCACTTAACTTTCGAGTATTTATCGTTACGCCTACAGAGCAGGCTAAAGGTTTTTGCAGTCGCTCGCTGTAGGATGTTGATGTCAATTACCTTCAGATGACAGAAACGTGGACTATATTAAATAGTCCATGGTTTTTAAAATTTACGCGATATAGTCTACAGTTTTTGAGGCCCGTGATTGGTCGAGAGCTCCAAGCCATGTGCTAACAATTATTAGAAACTGACCGGATACGACTTTACATTACATGTCGACACTGTCAAAGCATTTGTTCATTTCCACTGCAGGTGTTAGCTTGTGTCGGTCGGTCCTTTCTTACATTTCATTACATGTCAAGTACAAACAGTAAACCCCCTATATCACGACCAATGAATTATGTCATGTATTAGGTGTTTGATGCAGCTGGTTGCTTAAGGCAGGCTGAAAGTAGGAACCTTTAGGAGCTTTCTCTTTTACTTTCGCCTTGCGTTAAGCTGAAACATGTCCTACATACAAGTCACTGACCTTCATTTTAGTGGTCGTTATAGAGGAGCTATACTGTACTTATTTTCACCAATCGAAACATGTCTCCGTCGCAAATTTTTCCCCGTACAGACATGTACTATTTCCACCAATGCCAAACCCCAAAACTAAATAATCAGCCGTCAGTTTCGTTTGAAACCGACAATTCAACACGTTTCATAACTGCAAGAAGAAAACGGCCATTTTTTAAAACACGCGTATAGGTATGGTATTCACTATTCCATTCTAAATACTAAGGGAATTTTTACAATGTACAGCGACACCTCTCTACAATAACACCCAATGGGAGACAGAAATTGTGTACGTTGTTCGGAGGGAGTCGTTATAGGGAGGGAACTTGGCTAACATTTGCAAACAGCTTGAATCCAGATCAGACGCCGCGTCTTTCTCTCTCATCTTTATCTCTGTTTCACACTTTGTCTGTCCATCTCTCTCTCTCTCTCTCTCTCTCTCTCTCTCTCTCTCTCTCTCTCTCTCTCTCTCTCTCTCTCTCTCTCTGTGATATGTGTTCAATTAGCCCATAGGTGACAGATACGGACGTTAAAAAATAACAATAAAATAAACATTTTATATCAACATCATGGCCATTGCGGTATTTATTTGTACTCCGATGTGTGAACAAATTAATCAACATTTGAATTAACCCCTTTACCTGATAGCCTATTTCTAGTATTGAAGATATGGGACTATTTAAAGCAGGTTGAAAGTAAAGAAGAATGCGCCTTAAGACGCATTCTACTTTACTTTCAGCCCGCTTTAAGCTATCCTGTGTTAGACTATAGAAACTATTCCCTATAATATATATTCATGACTGCTTAAGTTGGAACTATTTTCTTCAGCGGAGGAATAAATCATATTCGCTAAAAGGCGCTTCAGGGGGAAAGGGTTAAATGTGTTTGGAATATCTCACCCATTGTGAAGTCCATCTGATGTGTAGAACAAACTGTACCAGGCCTCTAGCGCCAGTTGGGATTCTTTAGCTGTAATCATTTCATCATGGTCTCTGTCTAATATCTTAAATACACGTCGTGTAAGTTCCCGTTCTCTGCTACTTAGTAAAGGCACAAGGGTCGACTATATAGAATGAAAATAGAAATTTAGTTAGGAAACAACAATATTTATATTTTGATCTAGAAAGTCTTATAGTAAAACAATAAGAATAAAACAATAACATTAACATTTAAATTGCAGTTAAATTACTGCGTTTAACCCTTATCCTGCAGTAATATCGTCTGCTTTGAAATTGTCGTCTGAAAATTTTAATTCAGGAAGTCTCAGGTTTAAAACAGATTGGACCCAGATCAGACTCGACGTTATGCAGTGTCTGATCTGGATCCAAACTGTTTGCGAATAAGCAGTCAAGTAGTGATCCGGATGAGCGTTAATTACAACAACTATCATACTCCCCTAGTTTGATATACATCTATCAATTAGTACTCTACTTTGATAATTGGTTAGCAATATGATAAGGCTTATCTTAACACCCAGTATCCAGCTGTGTTTGGGGATGCCAGTTATGTAGCCAAGGGAATAGGCTTTTAAGTTCATAAGCCGTCAACATTGTTTTTACATACAAATATTCTCTTTTAGCATGAAGATAACACTTGGTTATCTTAACAACCACTCACAATATGTGCTTAATAGAATAATTATATTGAAATAATGTGTCAAAGTCAAGCTTTCTGGAAGGCAAAGTACTGCAACCTATAACAACCATTATACTTGAAGTTCATTATAAGGTTTGCCAGTTACCATTGTAATGCAAACATTCACTTTTAGAATGAAATTAAAATTTGGTTATCTTAGCAACCACTCACATGTTATGCTAAATAAGAGTCTTATGTGTCAAATTGGAGTTGTCTTGAAGGCACAGTACAGACAATTTCTTAAGATTCTTTGTAGTCTAGTTTCGTTATCAGATTTGCTGCAAGTAAGCATTGTCATAATTTATAACCTTTCAATTTTGACATGATGAAAATATCATTTTGTTACCTTAGCAACAACTCAATATTTAGGCTAAATAAGAGCATTATATTGAATATATGTGTCAAATTTGAGCTTTTTAGGCAAAGTACAGCAATGTATTACAGGCATTGTACCTTTAGTTCACTATAAGGTTTGCAAGTTAACATTTTAATATAAACATATACTTTAAGAATATTCTGGGAGTGGTTGCAAAGGTAACTAAATGATATCTTCATGATAAAAGACGCTGTTTGTAGGACAAAGTTATATTCCAAACATGATAAGTAACTTTAAGAACAATAGTTGTGACAAGCTGCTCTACTTTGCCTTCGAATTGCACACATATACTTAATGTAATGCTCTTATTAAGGTAACCAAATGTTGTTTCCGTGTAAAACGTGAGCGTTTATATGACGATATCAATTTGCAAACCTTATTAAGATACTAAAGTTCACAATTTTAATGTTCTTATAAGTTGCCTTATTTGCCTGAAAAAAGCTTAAATTAGACTGTTTACATTATAATTATTTTATTTAGCATTATATTGAGTGCATACTAAGGTAACCAATTGTTATTTTCGTATTAAAATGGAATGTTTATATTACAATGTTATCTTGCAAACCTGATAAAGAACTTAAAGTACAAATGGTTCTAAGAGGTTGCGCTATATTGCCTTTAAAAAAGCTCGACACATATTTTCAATACCATACTCTTATTTAACATATATAATTGTCTTCTAAGGTAATGAAATGTTTTGTCCATCTAAACCCATTTATGCCCATGATCCCATATATGGGACATGGGCAAACAGTGTAGACGCTGATAGGGCTATCAATATAAAATACAATGTAAATGAAAATTTAGACCAGGCACCCCTTAGGTAAAAAATGGACTAATCCAATATATAAGCATGGAAGAATCCACTGGGCACAAATGGGTTAAAAGTGACATTGTTATCTTGCAATCCTAAATAATAAACTTCAAGTACAATCTTTACTTGCTAATCTGATAAAAACACTAAAGTACTATGGATCTGATATTTTACCTAAAATGGTTGATGTACTTTACATAAAAACACCTTGAAATTGACACATACTTTTAATACAATGATCTTTTTAGCATATATCATGAGTTTTTGCTATGGAAATAAAATGCTATTTATATGTCGAAAGTGAATATTATGTGACACTGCTACCTTGCAAAGCTGATAATGAAACTACAGTACCATGGTTCTGATAGGTTGCAGTACATTGACTAACATACTTGAATTTGACTCAAATTTTCACTATAAATGATCTTATTTAGCAATTGCTGTGAGTGGTTACTTGCAAATTTGTCACTTTCATGTTAACAGTGAATGTTTATATGACAATGTTATCTTGCAAACCTGATAAAGTTGCTGTATATTGCCTTTACAAAAACTCTAATTTGACATATATTTTGAATATGATGCTCCTACTTATCATTGATTATGTGGTTGTTAAGGTAACACATTGTTCTTTTTATGTCAAGAGAGAATGTTATATGACAATTTTATCTTGCAAACCTAATAATGACACTAAAGTACCATGGTTCTGATAGGTTGTTGTATTTTACCTAACAACACCTGGAATTCGACACATTTTTAGTACAATGCTGTTATTTAGCATACGCCATGTGTGATTGCTATGGTTACCAAAAGTTATTTTTATGTTAAAAGTGAATGTTATATGACACTGCTAACTTGCAAACCTTATAATGAAACTACAGTACCATGGATGAAGTTGACTCACGTTCTCAATATTATGCTCTAATCTAGCAATATCTGTGAGTGGTTACTAAGGTAACCAAGTGTTATTTTCATATTAACAGTGAATTTCTAAATGACAGTGCTAACTTTCAAACCTGAAAATGAAACTTCTTAAAGTAATTGTGTAATAGGTCTGATGGTTTGCTGTATTTTGCGTTCAAAAAGTCTTGAATTTGGCACAAATTTTCAGTAAAATACGTTTTTAGCGGGTTATACCATACTTATCAACAACTATATCTTCTATATTCATTTTATATCACTACAATGTCTGGTTTTGGCAATTAAAGAGTACATTTTACGCAATTACCAGATTTTCAAACCTGAAAGTGAAACTAACTAAAGTTTGGAATGGTTCTTATAGTTTGCTGTATTTTATGTTCTAAAAGTCTTGAATTTTGAAAAAGATAAGTAAAGAACGTTTTTGGCTATTGTTTGCATATTTTCCAAATAATATCTTTATGTGCTGTCGTGTGATGTCATTTTATAACACTACAACATATGGTTTTGGCAATTGAAGAGTGACTCAAGTACATTTTAAGCAATACAGCTCAGTTATATAGGCAATTACAATATTGAACAGTTGAGAGTTTCGCCATGGTTACCACCTTAGCAACCCACATCCAATAAGCTTTCTTCCCGAATTGTAATCAGCACAGTTGCTACCTCTTATTAGTGATCATGTACAAGTTCAGCATGGGTCCATAAATTCATACATTTTCGTCCAGTCCTTACTTTCATTTTACCAATAAAATAGTGGTTTAAAATGAGCATTTTGTATATCCGCCAGAATCCGTTCGGGTAAAAAGAAAATTGTAATTACGTATGAGATACGAGGGTTGTTTCAAAATATGGTGACACGTTTCATGATCTCCCTTATTCAGATTTGAAAACTATTATTCCAACTTCAATACAAAATTAAACCGAACCAAATTAACTCTACAACGTTTCAAATCGGTATCCAAAAATGTTTTGACGCCGAATCTATTCCTTCTCAAAATACTCAGACAATATTTCCGACGGACTGCTTTAACATAAATGAAAAATGATCAGCTTAAATTTCAATATGAAAGGACGTGAATAAGATGTTACGCTATTTTGGGGGCAATCCTCGTATATCAAATATTGCTCAATTATTTAAACAGTTACAATTATGAATGATAATAATTATGCAAATATCAAAATTGTATCTTTCTTTTACTAATTGAACAAGAGATGTAACAACTTCCGTTTCTCATCTATAGTTTACTTTTAGATTGCAGCCTTTAAGTTATTAAAATCAATTAAATGCATTTGAATTAGATGATACTTTCTAACAAATGAACACTTTAATGAATACTAGTATGTATAAACATGCATATTAGGTATTATAAATATGCACATTTGTATTGATTATCCTTTCAATGAGCGATGTTTGCCTTTACTTCACACCAGCATTGTCAACTTAACCTTACTTGATCTATCAGATATATGGACAACTTTACTTTAATAGCATCACTTGAAGAACTTTACATAAGTTGCCATTGTATTGAACAGTGGAAATGAGTTTATTCATGAGTAAAAGTTTATATTTTAATAAAAAGTCTAAGTAAACAATTTTACATCAATGAAATATGTCGTATGAAGATATTTGGTAGTCTACCAGCAACTCCAGGGTATATTGCATATAAAGTGACATATATTTACGTCGTTTAAATAGTAGAAAGCTAATGGTCATGAATAATGATGAATTTGCAAATAGCTAGTTTGTATTTACAAACTCTCAGTTTACAAGCAATGTTGCAGCCTCCGTTTGATGTATGCTGGCTATCTAATAACAGTCTGAAAGTACTTAACCCATTACCTCTTAGCCTATTTCTAGCTTTAAAAACAGGTGACCACTTAAAGCAGGTTGAAAGTAAAGCAGAATGTGCCTTAAGGCACATTCTGCTTTACTTTCAGCCTGCTTTAAGCTACCATCTTCTAGGATATGGAAAATATTTCTTCTTGTACATATTCTTGGCTGTATAAACTGGAACTTTTTTCTTCAGTGGAGGAATAAATGAGAGGCGTAAAAAGACGTTTTTAAGGGGTAATGGATTAAAACAGTTTGGTCCCTTAATTAGCCCAGTTTTGCAGAAACATAAAAAAAGTTATGTTTATAAGTATGCGAATAAGGTAATTAGCATATTTGAATATCATAATTATGTGTTATGTCTGTTGTTTTCAATTTGAAACCAACATTGTTCACCTAACTTAAAAACTAGCAGAGGTACCAATAACTGTCTAAATATATCTTTAAGTAATTTATATGAGATGTCATGGAAACAGCACAGTTTTGCATTAGTGTGATTGAATTCATTCTTGAGTATAATTCATTTTTTATTAAGAAAATCTAAATGAACAATTAAACATCTTTAAAATATATCATATGAAAAGATAAGGTTACCATCAAGCTCACGGGGTAATTTATTTAGTGCAACATTCATGTGATGAATATACGTTATAATGTACATTTATAAAGTAGTCAGACAGTAAATGTCAAGAATAACTATGAATATTAATATATAAACTGCTCTTTTCTAATATTTCGACCTCTAAGGGCCTTTTCTTTGAAAAAGGCCCTTAGAGGTCGAAATATTAAAAAAGAGCAGTTTATATATTAATATTAATTTAATTCCCTATCTGGAATATTGAAAATAATAATTATGAATATACAATTAGCTAATTGGCATTTCTATGCACCAAATTAACAAACAATGTTCCAGAAAGTAAAAGTTCAAAGATATCAACAATCTAATGAAAGTAAAAATAAAAAAGCATATGAGGTACTTTGCATATTTGAAAATGTTGTTAAAATGCAATTTTCATCTTTTATTTGACACCAACAGTGTTTACCTACCAGAGAAATTAACAGAGATATGAAACATTTCACCTATGCCGTTACTTCAAAGAATTACTAGGGGTTGAAATGGAAACCACTCAAATTTACATAGTGGGAATGAGGTTATTCCTAAGTACAATTTCATATCTCAGTGAGGAAATCTTTGAGACCAATTTGGCATCCATAAAAATGTCCTGTGGGAGTGCATGGAAGGCTAAATTAGCCATCGGGGTAAATAGATATCAATTTCTAAGCAATTAGTGAGAAGATTGTAAAGTGATTACAAAACACTTTGTGCACAATGACATGTGTGAATGAACCGCTTCAAAAGTTCAATATGTATGACTGCTTCATTCAATACATGAGACTTGTACTTAACATAACGCAGCGCATTGTATATATTTAGAGTACCAGATAAGGGTAGTATTTCAAAAACTAAAATGTTCATACCTGAACTAAACCCTATGGATTCTAAGGAGTAGTTACAGCATAGGAATTGATATGAAGGAGAAAATATTGGATTTGTTCAGTTTACTCCCTCTAATCTGGAGCCCTGTATATTGTTATATAAACAAACAAATTGTAAAAGTATATGTACCCTTACGATTTGGCCAATTTTAAGAGTTCATTCGAGTCGTTACGAGTTATTTCCAGCTATTTACGGTTTCTTGTATTTACCGCAAAACTCTACGGTTTGATGCACGCGTTTTCTGTGTTAATTATGAGTTAACTGCTTTTTATAACCTAACCGCTGTTTTCAAAGAAAAGTCACTCACTACAAGTTTAACTGTACTAACTCGTTGTGGACTATGAAGCGTTGTCTTCAAATTTCGTCTCGTCCTACTTTTATTATATTTGCATTTTCTTATTTCTTTTCAAACAGTGTCAAGAAGTGTGAGCATGTTTCCCATTTACGCATCTTTACGAGTGTCTTCGTGATTAAACGAGTTGTAACATATTATTTACGGATACTAACATTGAAACAGTGCTAGCAATGAAAAAAGAAAAGTTTTTTTGAATATTTTCTGGTTACTTATTAAGCTTCAAGACGCGGGTGAAGTTTTACAGTATGTTTGGTACCAACAACGCACAAATTGTCACAGAACTCACATGAGGTGGAATACATATTAATACAATGTGACATTTGTCGTAAACACATACACAGAAGTTGTTTGAAAATTCCCGAAAGAATTTTACCAAACCTGCTCTGGTTTTTGTGTTTTGAAATATTAAGGTAAATGCCTCTATTATAGACACCCTTTTGAAAAGGCAACTCAGTTTTGGCTTATGAGACAGCTTTCCTGTGCGCACACAGTACCTCCAGAATTCCTTCTCTTATTCCCGGGAGCCTGACAGAGATACCATTCGTTTAACTAGCTGGCGACTCATCAATCGACGATAAAATTAAGAAGATCAAATTTCACACAACTGGATAATTTATTATCATGACTTTGGTAATACAACATGTAAATAACAAACTTTTGTATCTGGTACACGTATTTGTTAAAGAAATAATGATCAAGATTATCTTAAAACTATATAGTTATTGCATTACTTAATTATCTTTTCATTGTGTGATATTTGCTTTGTTCGGATAAATGTGAGTTTTTGAATGTTAGGTGACTGTTATTCTATTATATAGAATGTATGTATAAACGAGGTACGCTTAATATGTACAGGTCGAAATAAAATTCTGTTCTGTTCTCTTCTAAACAGGTTAATTTTCGAAGACGTCACAAAATAGTCCATAATCAATTATTTTAGTTTATATCAGTCTTAAGAAAATGCAATCATCGTTATCTTTTAACAGCAGCGATCTTGGAGTGTAATATCAAGTCTCGATAATTCGATATCCCCCTTTAAACGGACAAATTCCGCATTTCAAAATTAACACGTAGATCTACATATAATTAGGTTTTCTTGTATGTAACATTTCAACTGATTCGGTGTAACCTACGCGAGTTGGATCGATTCATCCGTTTAATGCTCGTTGCTTTGCACTACTGTTTTCGACAGAGATTAGTGTCATTATGAAAATTGACTAGCTCGTACTGACCTTGTTTCTCTGCTGTAGCACGAAGATTGTCTCACAGTTTAGAAATTCGGCCCAGGTTATCGTGCCTGAATTGTCTCTGTCAACAAGTGAAAATTTTAATTCGGCTTCAGCCATCTCGGTAACACTCATTTCATCCCCTGGTTTCATGTTATGATCCTTAGCGTAGAATGTCAAAAACTCATCCTTGGATATGGACGAATCTGAAAGATACATATCTTTTGTATGAAACAAATTTGCAACGACATTGCAATGCACGTATTGTGTTAAATGGCCAAAAACATACTTTCAAATAGTGAATTATTATTATTTTTATAAAAGAGTTATTGTTAATGAACTATTCAAAAGATCCTCCAAAAAATGAACTACAAACATAGTATTCTTCTAATTGTTTCTCGAAATATCTCTACTGAAAAACATTAAAATCAACAATTTTCACCGATATCTAAAAAATAACTAGAAAACTGACACGGTCAGAGAGGGCCCTGCAGATATTTTGTTGGAGGCAATAGTTCTTTATCAATGCTTGAACCATAAAACAGAAATATAAGGAAATAGTTCCAGAGCCTTTTTAATATAAAGTTTCATAGAATTATCATCAAAATCAGTCAACCATTATAGTTGATAAACTATCAGCCAATCAGAGTCAATATCACCTAATTGATATGCATGGATCTCATTGATACAATGCTACATACCAAGTTTTAGCAAAATCGGTTAACAAATGCAGTTTCTACAGAAGGTCAACCATCAGTCAATCAGATCCCATATCACCTTATGAATATGCGCATAATTCCTCCTATTTTAAACTGACATGTAAAGCCACATAGAGAGTATCATGGACGGCTGTTAACATTAGCCCTCTAGAATAAATTGAGGTTGTTGGAATGTAAACGAGGCCAAATATACCGTTTGTCATAAATCAGGGACAATGACTCGCTGTAGTATGTCCGATTTAAGTAAATAACTAACTTTAAAAAGACCTACATTTAGTCAAAATGTGATAAAAATTGATTGACACATGAGGTTGCTATGGTGTACACTTTATTGAATATAACCTTTTTGTTAAACCAAGGGCAAATAACCCTATACATAATGATTCGATTCAACCCAAAAACATATGTTGTCTTCCTTTCATAATACTAAGTATAGGCTATTTATATGAACCCGGTACATGGAGAACGGTTTGAGTTATCGCGTAACATCAAAAGTGCTTCACAGACGAACAGACTGACGGACGGATAAACATAAAATTTGATTCCTATAGGGCTCGTGCCTTTTCAATGCAGGGCCCTAATTAAGCAAAACATTGCTATCAGTCGCCGTTTAGATCAAATTGTCTTTCACATTATGTTAAATAATTCTAATATTTGCGTGCACTGATTTACACCACATGTCTTTTAATCACATTGATAGTTTAATTGCATAATTTGTCCCTAGCTGTTCAAATTCAAACAAAAATGTTTTGTGTTTTAAATTTTGCATTCGACATAGTGATGTATAATTAAGTTACCAAAACTCAAACATTTTATGGGATTTTGATTTTGTTAATTTGTCGCGTAATGGGTTCATTAGCGACTAGATTAGGATTCAACCTATGATTGGGTTCCAAACTAATTATATATAAAGATCAGAAGCCACACTAGTGTATTAAGTTCTGTTCCAGGCAGGTTAAGGGGATTATTTGAAACCTTATACCGCCAGGGTGCAACGCACTTATTTACTAGTATATTTGACAGTTGAATTGAGCCCAAGGCATTGTATTACCAACATGCAGGAAATACTGCCGGTCATTAGGTATAGATATGACATGTGATTGATAGATGTCAGGAAGCGAGGGCTTGGAGCAAATCTTAAGAAAGGAGAGAGAGGACTGAAGATGCACATTGATAAAGCATGGTCGCTCGTCACAGTTGATTTATCTGTCAAACTGCCTTTGGGTAGCCTTGAGAACAGGTTCCCGAATTATGATTGATAGGTAGAGACGTCATTTCTAAGGTAGAGCTCAGTTGACACAGTCAGATTTCTGTATGTTAAGAATTGTGAGTTTAGAGACTATAGTTTGAGTGTAATAAAATATGTTACTGAAGAATGACTTTCGTAATAATGATCCAGTTATGCTACAAATTATATGCTTCAGTTTGATGATCTCTCTGATTCTTAATTAAAGAAATACATGTAGTTTCCTAAGACCTTCAATACATCTTCTTTCAACACCGTGGCGATTTTGTTATTCCATGTTTTCTTAATTTAATTCCACTGAACTACTTTCGAACGACTATTTAATAAGTATTCGTTTGTTTATTTATTAAACAATCAGTCTAAAAGACAATCGCGTCAATTTCTACGTTTTTTATAACATTCAGATTTGATGTTTTTAGAAGTTGTATATGTTGCTGGTATATACTACCATGCAAATATATGAAATAAAATAGGGGTTCCCGAATTGTACTTCGACTTGAAGGACCTTTTTCGGGTATACTCGTAATAAGTCGGAGACACATACTTTTGCAAATACACACTGAAGAAACCTTGTTCAGCTTTGTATATCACCTAATTTGCTGGACTATACACACTATTATTTTTTATAAAATAAATAAAAATTAGCGCAAGTGGCACATTAAACATCTTCCCTATTTCTAACATTCAGAATATTACAATTTTTTTTATAAATGATGTTGAATCATTGATGCTGAGTTTGGTTTTACGGCACTGCGACACAAACAAGGTCATATGATTGATGAGGGATGATGAGATGAGATGAGATGATGATGATTTCAGGAAGAAGATTTCGGCTAATCCCATTAGTTGACAAGCAGTGTATAGGATCAAAACCATTGACCTGCCTTCCTTTTAGTTCTTGACAGAGGGGATAATCTCGGTCTAATAACACGAAACAATTCCCTATGACAGTTAAGCCCCAGAACTACGACGGTGAAGCATTGCTTTACAGAAAGCACATAAAATCTTAGGTACCCGAGTTAGGTTTACTGAAAAAATGCAAATTTTGCAAAGAAATGTTATAAATCATAAATCCTAAGCATTAGATTTGTTTGTATCAGCATTAGTCCTTTACCAAAACTTCCTGATCGTGAACCTGTGGTCAAAAGCGGCCTTGCCACAAAGATCAAATATTTATGTTTTTCATAGAAAACATATAATAATAATAAGTGTCTCCCATTCAACTATACGGTGTAGAACTGAGACCTGTATAATATATCTTCAGCTAATAGTACTGGAGTTCCATTTCGTAAAAAAACACCAAATAATGCTGCTAAGGTCACCATAATCATTTTTAAATGAGTAATTGGATCCAAATAAATATCGTTTGTTGTAAACACACAAATGAAACGTCCACTCGTATCACATCTCCATTTGTCGGATAGATGACTGGCTTAGTGACGTTTTACCAAAAGGTTGGGGCGTTTAGATATGAGGGCGTTTCGGCTTGAGGACTTTTGACCTGCTTGCTTCAATACGTCTATTTGAAATTAGATAAAACTATTTGATGCGTTTTTATCCTTAATCAAACTCGTTTCGATTTTGGTAAATCAAAACGACCTTTTATAGACTGCGATTTTCATTTAAGTTAATGTTAAGAATGGGCAGTCAGTAACACGCAATGGCATTTATCTTTAATTTGAGTGTAGTTGTAGGGCGGGAACGCTGTAGTACATTACCTTTATTAACATCGTACTTGTCAAACGCTTCCATTAGTTCTGACAACTCCTCCTCTGTTAGCAAGTTGCTCAGATCATCCTAAAATGTGAACCATACAGAAGGCAATTGGTTATTATAAACAACACTGATCACAAATGGAAAACAAAAACGTTCTAACGATATGCTTAGAGCTTGTGAAGTCGCATGGGTCTCCGCATCACAGAGCGCGTGAATAATTCTACTACTAAATTTCCGATGACGTGTACATTTTCCTCGGGCTGCACGTGTGAATCATGGAAATTAAGTCTCACTGATCGAACTTAGAATTTCTGCTAACCACGTTGTCGATTATGCCATTGACTTGGTACTTTAGGCTACAAATATACTTGAGGTACACTATGCGGAACTTCTAACCGATACGTCTCCAAAATATTGAAACAGTAATAATAAACTTAAAAGTGCACATTTTATTTAGGAATATAGTACAGTGGAGAATACGTTATTCTTTCCCGTTTAAACGCAAACGAAACGCAAACGCATTGTACTAAAATGCAGAAAATGACAATTTTTTCACAATTCTGAATGTTGATTTTAACCTGGATGGCAAACAGTTTGGAGACTGATCAGACGCCGGGTTACCCGGCGTCTGATCTGGCTCCAAACTGTTTGCATGGGAAATAATAGATTTAGCGTAAGCGCGTTTATTGGGAAAGAATAACATTTTCGCCACTGTATATATGTAACGCATCGAACATCGTAGTTTGCGGCAACAGCATGTGTTGGAAATATATGCATACTAGTTTTGTCAAAGTTCATAGTTATTTGTGGTATAGATCTTCCGCGTTGAAGATTGTTTAGTGTATAGAGCGCTTGGTCTTCATAACATGGATCGTGAGTTCGAGCCACCGCCGATCAAGCGTTCTGATTAGAGGTTTTTTGAATAACCAATGATAAACAGTAAGATATGCACCAAGATCTGCTCCTCTCCATCCAGTTGTTAAAATAAGATACACGTTTAGGGTCGTTGTCGTTATTTGGAGCTTGTAAGAAATATGGGTCAAAGTTTAGAGGAGAAAATGAACAGTTGGCTGAACGGCACTTACAGTTGAAAGTAGACAATGACTTGATGTTTAAGGCTTCTTTTAACTTAGTTAAAAATAGCTGTGTGGTCGCATCGTCTAAAACGATGGCACACTTTTAGTTTTTATGGTCAGGGGTGAGATAATGGGAAATATGAAAACTGACTTGGTCATTATTCCAGGAAATGTCAATGCTCATCAATGTTTTAAACAACACAGTAATACCATTCATGCAAAATAACGGACTTGGCATCTTCCAGCAAGACAATGCAAGGTCTCACACGGCTCGTATCACCACACAGTTTATTGCTCAAAATAACGTCAACGTTTTGCATTGGCCCGCTTTATACCCAGACATGAACCCTATGGAACTTATATGGGATGAAGTGGTCGGAGGGCCAGGTTCAATCATCAAATTGATACCATAAATGACCTCCAAAATGCACTTCTGTTTGAATGGCAATGTAGTCTTAATAACGCGCTCAGACGATAATGTGATGTGAAAGGAATAAAATATATAATTTATTTGGCTTTTCCCCCTATTTCCCCATAGCCTGATTCCAGTTTTGAAAATAAGTGACCACTTAAAGCAGTTGAAAGTAAAGCAAGAATGCTTTACTTTCAGCCTGCTTTAAACTGCCATCTGCTAGAATATAGAAAATAATTCTTATCATACATATTCATAACAGTATGAATTGGAACTATTTTCTTCAGAGGAGAAATCAATTAAATGCGTAAAAAGGCGTGTGTAAGGGATAATGGGTTAAAGTGTTAAGGAAGTTGTTAGTCTCGCACCTAGTTTTAACATCAACATTATACTTACACATAAGTAGCATGTCCAACCAATGGGCGTTTTTGCGGAATGCAAAAGACTGACATCTGTCTGTGTTTGACATCGTCCAAGTTTTTGGAGACAGCTTTTATGGAAGGCTTTGCCACATATCCTACATGGATACACCTCGTGTCCCGTAAATACTTCACAAACATGACAATGACTGTTAGCTTCCAGCTACAACACAGAAAAAACAATTGCAGAGGTAATTGCGTTTCTCATACAGATAAAAAACCAGCTACACCATATAACATGCGGGCCTAACTATCGCTCACCTGAAAAAAAAAACTCAGATAAGGGGCACATGACCCCTGGGATGGGATCATTTTCACCCCAAGGACATAATTCAAAACTCTTTTTGATGAACACACAACTAAAGTGTTCTGTCAAACTTTGTACATGGTTTCAGAGTGTAAGACTGTTCATTGAAAAAATCCCACCTAATTTAGCTTATGCGACCCAGATATGCAACAGGTCGGAATCATTTCAACAATATTGGTAAAGGACCACTAGAAGCGTAACCATGCCAAATATCAAAATTCTGGCAATATTACTTTCAGTTAAAAAAATGTTTGAAGATTTCACTATATAACTCAATGTAAAACTGTGACCCCAGAGTGGGGCCATTACTGACCCCAGGGACATAATTTCAACAATCTTGAAAGAGAACCTATAGATGATGCTTTGTGCCAAATATCTAAGCTCAAAGTAATGTGGTGTCAGACAAGAAGATTGTTTAAATGTTCATTAAAAAATCTATTTTCAGCTCCTGTTACTTATTTATACAACAGACTGAAACTGTTTCAACAAAATTGGTAAAGGGCCTTTAGAAGTGTCACCATGCCAAATATCAAAGCTCTGGCCACATAAATTTCAGACAAGAGGATGATTGAAGATTTCACCGTATAACTCTTTGTAAAATGGTGACCCCGGGATGGGCCAATTTTTACCCCAGAGGCAAAATTGATAGAAGACTTATAGATGATGCCATGTGCCATGTGTTTTTTAGAAGGTTTGTTTAAGCTTTCATTGATAAATTCTATTTTAAGCTGCTATGACCTAGATATTCAACGGACCGAATCCTTTTCAACACGATTGGTAAATGTCTTCTAGAAGTGTCATCATGCCAAATATCAAAGCTCTAGCCATAGGGACAAATCGAACAAACTTGATGGAGGATCTACAGATGATGTCATGTGCCAAATATTTAAGCTCTGGCACTTGTGATTTTTGACAAGAAGATGCTTGAGGTTTTCATTGAAACGATCTATTTTAGCTCATGTGACCTAGATTTGCAACGGACTGGTAATGTTTGAACTATTGATTGCTGCTGACCGTACCAAGGCGGGCTCCTATGTTCACTTTGCTTTATGTTTGTTTTGCGTATTGATTTCTGTTTGGATTGTGGGATTGCGTGTGTGTGTGTGTGTGTGTGTATGTATGTGTGTGTGTGTGTGTGTGTTTGTTATGGTATGGCTGTGTGTGTGTTCTGCTTTAGAGATGGGTGTATTGTTTGTGTTGCGTTTCCTGCTTGAGTCTTCTTTCGTATTTATTTGAAAGAGGACTATATAAGGACCATTCAGGCCAATTTTGGTAAAAAATCATCCAGTAGTTTTGGAGGAGATGTCGTTTAAAGAAATTGTTGACGATGGAATAACGACGAAGGCGACGGACACAGGACGATCAAAATAGCTCACATTGGCACTACGTGCCAGGTGAGCTTAAACGCAAGGAGAGTTAATAACGCTTGTCTTATAGATATGAACAGTTAAAATAGTGAAATAAAATTGAGAAGTAATTATGGTTCCTTTGCAAATACAAACAGCCATGGCAGAGAAAACACAGAGAGCGGTTATTACCCTTCCCTGTTAGATATAACAGCTACAACAGAAACATCAAAACACACGGAGAGGTGACTTCGCTTCCCTTATAGATACAACTAGCTACAACAGACAAATCAAAACACACGGAGAGTTGATAACGCTTCTGTTATAAATACAGTCAGCTGCAATAGAAAAAAAACCATGCAAAGGTAGTTATGCTTCTTTTATAGATAAAACCAATTATAACAGTGAAACACACATGGAGAAGTAATTACGCTACTTTAAAAGAAAACTCAAGCTACAATAGAGAAACATATGTAGGTTTAAGAACCATTTTCTTATAGATACGGTTAGCTACTGCAGAGACAAGCGCACAGAGAGGTTATTAGGCCGGCATTCCACAGTACCTTGGTCCGTGGTCCGCGTCCGTGTCCGAACCCGTGTCCGGTCATTTTATATACATGAAGTGTTACTCGATACTGCCATGAAATCATGTGTGAACTCAAACCATTTGGTCCTTCTAAGCTACTGAAAATGGCATTGTTTAAAGACGTTGAGATGTTTAACCACTTGCTGATGCTAGGAGCAGGTGTAATAGTTCAAGTCTGTAGACAAAAACAGATTCGACAACATTGATGGTGGATACGCCTAATATACAGACGAAGCTTACTAAACCAGCTTGTATATACATGTATGATCTTAAGGGTGTATCCAACCCATAAGCGATTTTTTCGATGTATCAAACTTTTTTTCTATCATTGTTTTTTTGGAAGAGCTATTTATGATGAATAAAAAAATGGAAAAAAAATATATATGGTGGTGTCCTTTTTTTTTTTAGCTACAGCGATTTGAAAAAGGTATATCAAATTTGGACTTTTTTACTCCAATTTTACCCATTCAGAGAACAAGCTACAATACAATACAATACAATACAATACAATTTCTTTATTTCCTCCTTCATAGGAGATTTGCATTGGTTATAGTCAATGAACAGTATTAACAATTAAACATAGTAACTATTGGTAAACAAGTTATATACTATTTTACATATATGTAAATCAAGATCTATGTACAGCAAAATTTTCCATTACGACCACTAACCAGTGGGAGCCAATCGATGGTATGAAAGACAGCTGGGGACTCAAAGCAATGTGAAATTGTTTTATCTCCACACTGCTGTATGCAACCACCTGTCTTAAACACCCAACAGTTAACACAGCCTAGTAGTCGCATTGAGGGATTTTAATGTAGTCAGTTTTACATAGAGTTACTTTATCTTGAAACTGCAAAACACATGCATGCGTACGTTTTGTTTAATAAATAGTTAAAAGTGTGTCGATAGCGTGGTTTATAACACGTGGGCAAACAGCGTAGATCTGAGTCAGCCGATACGTACAACAGGATCGTAGAACATTAATAAACGCTGTTTACATATACGCTACGTACATGCAGGTGCTCTGCAAGCTGGGGACAAAGTAAGGTTTCGTCCATATTAAATCAATCGTATCAGGTCGGGTCACGTAAGGACACTTCTTATGCCAGTGTGCACTCATGTATATACTGGTAAGCTCGTTTAAGAAACAGTCTGTTGTCAGCTTCTTCTAGCTGAGGTCCTAGCGCGGCACCAAGTAATTTTAAGGCTAGCGAGTGTGCGTCCATGCCTAATAAATCATTGACAAAGTCAATGCCGTAACAAGTTACGTGGCATATAAACTTCCACCGTATCGCTGCCGTAGTAGTACACTCTGATATTGTATGAAGATGTTTGTCGTAGAATTCAGTGTTACACTCAAGGCATTCTTGTTCAACAATGCTTGCTCGCCTGCACCATAGTGTTGCGATCTTATAAGTTATATGTCTAAAGGAGGTTTTTTCACATACTTTATAGACCAAAGCTTCAGATATTATAGGATGAATCACCCTGAAAAGACTAAACTCATCGTCTGCAAGAATTCTGTTGGTCCAGCGAGCGTTTTCACTACTGATAACTAGAGTTTTCACGGATGTCTTCCAGGCTATTTTAGTCGGCAATGTATTTGGGTTGACTAGTACACTGTTTATGAATGACTGTAGCTGGTATTTGCACAGTATATTGCAGATATCTGGTATAAACCCATACGACACTGACTGGATATTTGATACATAGTACAAGTATCTGCGGATAAATATGTTTCTACAAGTACTTCTGGTGTCCAAACTCAAAATTTTGTGGAGAAACATTAGTTTTTGTAACTCTACTTGTAGGGTTAACTTTTGGAGACCTAGCATTGACTCACACATATCTGAGCGCGTTCTTGTATGAAAACCTTGGAATTTTTTCACTACGAAATGTTGCAGTCTGTCAATGGTATTAGTGTCACTTACTGTCATGTTATTCCAGAGCTGACAACCGTAAAGCGCAATTGGAATTATTATCTTTTTGTACAGTTGTACTGAAACCAGCGGACTGAGGCCTTTTACATGAACACCCTGTGCTGCCATGGAGAAAAACGCATTCTTGGCTTTTTGACACCTTTCTTGGATTGTAGAAGCACACTTTAGTGAAGAGTCTTGTTTGATGCCCAGATGATTCGCATAGCTAGTTTGTGTAATGAATTTATCACCGTAGATTACTCCGATCTGAGGGATATGTTTCTTCTTGGCAAATACTACAATGTTCGACTTGTCAACATTTATCTCCATTTTCCACTTTTGGCTGTAGGTAAATACGATGTCTAGTAGTTTCTGCAGGTTCAAGGGAGACAATGCTATTAACGAAATGTCGTCGGCGAATGATGGGTTGCCCCCCTTGATAGTCATAACTGAACAGCCGTGACCCGAATTTTCTAAATTGTTTATTAGTTCGTCTACGTATACAAGATAGTAGAACGTAGATAGGACACCTCCTTGACGTACAGATCGTTTAACGTCTATGGGATCTGATGTCGATCCATTCGTCCTAATGATGCACTTTAGTTCTTTGTATGATGCAACTAGCAGTCTCAATAGTTTCCCAGTAATTCCTAACTTTCCAAGCTTGCAGAACAGAGCATCATGCCATACACTGTCAAATGCTGCTTTCTGGTCTAGAAATGCAACATATGCCATACTGTTACGCTCTACTTGGTAATAAACTGTCTCTTTAAGGCTAAATGCTGCAGTGATGCAGCTAAGGTTCTTTTGAAATCCCTGTTGCTGTGAGCTTGGAAAGGGAATATTGGCTTCGTTTATAAACTCATTAAAACGTTTCATCATGACTTTTTCAAATAATTTACATAAACACGGAATCAATGAGATCGGTCTGTAACTATTTGGGTCCGTTTTGATTTTTCCCTTTCCTTTATATATTGGGATTATAATACTTGTTTTCCATTCGTCTGGTGTACACTCACTAGATATAATAGAGTTAAATAGGACTATTAAGCATTGAATTGCTATATTTCCACCTAGGCTAATATGCTCGTTGAACAAATTGTCAATACCTGGGCTTTTTCTTGACTTTAGTGTTTTAACGGCACACTCAATTTCTTTTGCTGTTAACGGTGCGTCTAACACGTGATTTGGATCTTTTTGCAGGAAATGACGCAACTGGTTTTGTACACCGATTTCGCTACCATTATGGTGGCTGTTACTAAAAGTTTTTCTGTAATGGCTCGCAAAACCTTCCGTAACTTCATCATCTTGGTACGTTACTCCCTCTATTATGAGTTCATTGCACATTTCGCGGGGCCTCCCACTATTTCTTCTTAAAAGCTTCCAGAATAGTCGATAGTCGAGCTCCGCTGCCTTGTTGAGTTCGTCCATTGTCTTATTATGAAAATCTTGCTGTTTCTGTCGCTGTATGCGCCGAAATTTTCTTTTTGCGTCTTTGTAATTAAGATACGTATGAAAATGTTGCCCTCGTGGTCGTCCATTTTCTATCCATAGCCGCCGATAGTGTCTTGCTTGCGCATGCGCTTCCTTTACTTCCGGGCCCCAATAAGGTTTTGCGTGTTTATTAAAACTGCTTCGCGGTAGATTCTCAGCAGCTTTGTGGAATGCATCTGTGATCATTTTGTTAAGCCTATTCGGATCAAAATAGGGATCGTGTTCAATGATGTTTCTTAGAGATATATCTAGGGCCTCTTTGTAGCTACGCTTGTGCTCTTCTGTACACTTGTGCCAGGCAATGTTAACACTTTTGTCTTTTATGCACTTTGGGCTAATGTCTGTTTGTACACTCATCAATATGGGCAGATGGTCGGATGTAGTGACTTCTGTTTGCGGCACTATACTGAAAGATTGTACGCGTTTTAGAAACGAGGATTCCACTAGTATATGATCAATACTTGTTTGATTCGGTATAAAGGTAAATTGCTCATAATGACCTTTTGCATATTGCACTGATATTAAGTTATTTGACGTTATAAATTCTGTAAGTAGTCTTGATTTTAAGTTGCTCATCGACGGACGAGCAAGGTATTTGCCGTTATAGTCCCCAGCGGCTATTACATTTCCCACCTGCGTATAGTAGGAAATGAAAGTCTGTAGCTCACTTAAAACACTCTTGTATAAGTCAATGTCGTTGGATGCTGGCAAATAAGCACACAGTATGTATAAAGGAACAGTATTTTTAGATTTAAGCTCAATGCCTATGATGCGGTCGTGTTTAATTTGCTGCAAGCGGGTTATATGAGGGGATAGTGTTTTCTTATATATAATTGCGGTGCCTGATTTACCGCATGTAGCTGAATATTGGTCTACACTGTTGTCTATAGTTGCTATTGAATCGAAGCCCGGATGTATGCTTTGTAGAAACACTGCCGATCTAGCTAAGAGTTTATGTTCGGTTATCAATGCTATGTCAATATTGTTGCGCTCTAGTATCTCTGACAACGGATAAGCAGACGACATTATACCGCGACAGTTCCAACACAACAAGTTTAAATGCTTTAATATGTTTACGAAAGTTATAGTTGGTACTATGCGATATTAATCTACGTGTGCCTCTGAACCCCATGGACGATTCCAGGCGTCGTCCCATGTGTCATCCCTCCACGGATTTGTCTCAGTTGGCTTTACGTTGTTAGATGATCTTCCGTTATCTTTGATGGTGGATACGCCTAATATACAGACGAAGCTTACTAAACCAGCTTGTATATACATGTATGATCTTAAGGGTGTATCCAACCCATAAGCGATTTTTTCGATGTATCAAACTTTTTTTCTATCATTGTTTTTTTGGAAGAGCTATTTATGATGAATAAAAAAATGGAAAAAAAATATATATGGTGGTGTCCTTTTTTTTTTTAGCTACAGCGATTTGAAAAAGGTATATCAAATTTGGACTTTTTTACTCCAATTTTACCCATTCAGAGAACAAGCTACAGTAAAATCTATTTCAAAACAAAACAAACATGGTAATTTGGTTTTTCATTATTTATTTCATGTCTATGGTGGTATTTTCACATATAGAAACCAAATTTAGACAAAGCAGGCACTAGGTTTGAACAATATGGATCCTCGAATATCAAAAATATGCTTTTTATAGGGCATGATTTTATTAGATACTTTATTTTATGAAAAATAAAGTAAAAAAGTTTGAAAATGAAATAGTTCTAGTATTAAACTTTTTCTTATATTCTACCAAATGAAAGCCAATGCTAAGGCAGTTCAAAATACGAAAAGAAATTGAAAGGTCAGTGTTAAAAATTTTGAGTTATTAAAGTAAAAAGAGTTATCTCACCTTACAAAATTTACGAAAAAGTACCATATCGATGATATTTGGAGCTTTATAAATTTCACATTTGGTGCCTGTTTTTTCTTAAATTAGTTTTTGTATGAAGAAATACTACCATAGATAGGAAATAAATAACACAAAACCAAATTATCATATTTATGTTCATTTAAAATGGATTTTATTGAAGCGGGCTGTTTGAAAAGGACAAAATAAGCGAAAGTGGGTGGGGTAAATTTTACATGGCCATGGAACCAACTGTTGTTCACCAAAATGTACACTTTTTCTATTTTTTAATTCATCTTAAATAGCTCTTCAGTACAAAACCATCATAAAGTGTTTTCATATACTTTGAAATTTTCTTAAATTCATGACATTGATACACCCTTAAATATTAGATGATCAAATTAGGCTTTTAAAATTATTTTATTCACTAATACAATGAATAAATAGTTTTAAAAGCCTGATTTTATCATCCTATATTTTTTTAATCATACCAACAGCTTATCCCGGTGGTTACCGGTATTACTGCCACATGTACATGTATACCGGTATATATATTGTTTCATTTTCGTTATCAATTTCAATAATTCGTTTTCAAATAAACTTTGTGAAACAACATTTTTGGGGGGATTTTGAAGCAATTTTTTTCTTAGTCAGTTTCATCCGCGAACTGTCCTTTTGTGTGAAATTTTGCTCACCGAGCGAAACGTCACGGACGCGGACGCCAACACGGACACGGACCGGATGTATAGAATAGACATGACGGTTTCTTTGGAGAGCGACAAATCGCGGGCACGGATGCGGACACGAAAACGGACCCGGATCACACATCACGGAACTGTGGAATGCCGGTCTTATGGATGCAACCTTTGGTTGATCAAAATGACGGATTACCCGTCACATTTCTATGAAAGAAGTAGCAGTTACATACGCATTTTGAACGGGTCGTTTTGATTCTGGATTGTAAATTTAAATCAATCTTCCCCTTCCATCCTCTCTCAATTGGCCTGTCTAACTGTCTACTAATATATATATTAGGAAACCATACAGATGCTTGATTTCAAACTGTTTAAACCCAAAGCAAACACTGAGTTTTAGATGCAGTGCCTAGTGTGTGTTAATCTTAACACTATTTTTATTTTTAAATAGTTTGCAAATTAAAACATTAAAGCTGTAAATATCAGTAAAATTGATATTGATATGCACTAAACGCCTTTGTAAATTTGGGGGTTTAAGATTTCATAATTTTTATGTAAAATGTTTTAATGTACAATTTCTTACACTCAGAACCAAGACAAACAATAGACCCTTAAAAGCAGGCAATTATAAATTATAAATCGTCTGTGTTTCTACAGTTAATATTTGATCAACTCGAGCTCATTGATGTTTAAAATACCTGACTTAAAATGTTGAAATGTGTGGTTGCAACTTGGCAGAGGAATATCGAATTGGTAGCTACAGGGTAAAATCTCTATTATTATTTATTCAATAGTTATCTTATTATATATACAACATTCTAACAAGAATATTTTCCTGATTAACGTTTTAATGATATTTCAATTAGATTAGTACAACGTAAATACACGTTTACTGTTAAAAACGATTAACGTTTTACTGATATTTCAATCAGATAAGTACAACGTAAATACACGTTTACTGTTAAAAACGATTAACGTTTTACTGATATTTCAATCAGATAAGTGCAACGTAAATACACGTTTACTGTTAAAAACGAGTAACGTTTTACTGATACCGTATTTCAATCAGATAAGTACGACGTAAATACACGTTTACTGTTAAAATCTGTTACATATTTGAACTTGTACGCAATAACTTGTAAGCAAAAAGAAGAAGTTAATTTCTATAATTTGCAATTTACATAAGACAGAAAATAATCAAGTGAACAGGTTTAAAACTTCTAAACGTTCACTCAATAAATTCTTAGCTGACCCAAAGGACTAGAAACCTAATTTAACCGTCATAACAAGCCTCAAGTTTAAAGGTCAGGAAGTTGATGCTGGAGCTGTGACAATAATATCATTACTTCCTTTTAATCGTGACTATTTTTCTATTACTTTTATGTTTATTTACCGCATGGTTTTCAATCTATTTTGACTCGGCCAAACCAAAATGTATTGCATACTCTGTTCAAGAACAAACAAAAGCCTCTGGTAAAGCAAACATCGAACAAGAAGCGTAGCTACCACGAAAACCAGAATTTTCGTACAACTTATATTCATTGTAAAAAAATAGCGGCATTTAAGCATAGAAGGTCAGAGGTCAAGGTCACATACTCCTGAAAACTGTATGATACACTCACCAATCCTAAGATGTATCCAAAGATGAAATGTTGTGTTCCTAGGTGAAATAGTGTAAGTGATATGGCCCGGACCAGATTTTCAAATGATCAAGGTCAGAGTTAAATGTCAATGTCACAGACTCTGTATGCCCACTCTGGAATCCTTAGATGAGTCCAAAGATATAAATTAGTATTCCTAAGTGATACTGTATAAGAGATGCGACTCAGATCAGGTTTTCCAATGATCAAGGTCAGGGGTCAAGGACACATACCTATGAAAACTGTTTGACACAGTCGACAATCATAAGATGTATCAAAGATGAAAGTTGGTGTTCCTAGGTGATATAGTATAAGAGATATGGCCAAGACAAGGTTTTCCAATTATCAAGGAGAGGTCAAGGTCAAAGTAACAGACATCTAAAAAGCAACCACAAACTGTACTTTCATTTAAAAGCTATTTATACTATAATTTTGAAAAAAAGATATATCATCTATAAGTAAAGTTATTGACGCCGCCCGCGCGAACACACGCACACCCGCCCGCCTCATCGGTGATCTAATAATCAGCATTTATCAGAAACAATCTTTAGATTTAGAAGACAACAAATAATTCACACAGTATGTAGTTTTTCCTTTATTTACACACACCGAATACATGTCTTTAATAATGGTGAACAAAGGGAATATTATGTCACAATGGTATTTTATATCAGACAATCCTCAATTTTATTAGCCCGGCCAAGTGGGGATCGTAGAACGTCTTATTACATGTTTGTAGTGCCTACGGGGACAATATATCCATTTGATTATCAAAAGCTAAACCTTGATCCTAGAAAGCACGGCTATATTAGATTATGCAAACTGTTTAAATCCTGATGAGATACCGAGTTACTTGATGTCTGAGCGGAAAATTCACTGTTCAACACATGTATGAGGGTTCAGTTATTCAAATATACATAAAATGATTTGAAATATTCTGCAGAAACAACTTTGAAGGAGGCGAATGACAGTAAGTTAAAGATTTAAGATGCGAAGAAATTTGCGGCTGCTGTGAACATTGTGCCTGAAATATTTATGCGCAGTACCTTCCTCAGAATTGAGTTATCATCGATTAACACGACATAATACTTCCAGTATTGCTTTCATGCATTCCAGGATTGCGCTTAATCAAATTATTTGTATTGAATAATATTGTATCAAAGCAAACGGCATTCTTGAATTATGCGCACACGCCGTTCAAGACCAAGTTACTACGAGTAGGTCGAATGATGAAAGTTATTTTTGTTAATTTCATATTATTATCATTATACCCGATTTATATAGCGCTCTTTTCACACAGGAGTTGTGCGTTCAAAAGCGCTTCACATGAAATTATATAAATGTACCTACAAAGCAAGAAAGACAAATAAATACATTCACAATAAAAATGATACAATATTGAGTAGCATGAAAACATGAAAATTCTTTCAATATTATTACCAAGATTATAAAATTGTTATAGTAAGTTTGTAAAATCATTTTTAAAATGAGTCAAATAATTAAAAGATCAATGGCATGATTAAAAACACAGTGGTTTTTTGTTTGTTTGTTTGTTTCAGTGTAGAGCCGGAGAGTAGTTCACAAATCGTAAAACGAATGTTTAAAACAATACTCTCCATGTTGTTTGGTTGAATTTGTTTGTTTGTTTGTTTCAGTGTAGAGCCGGAGAGCAGTTCACAAGTCGTAAAACGAATGTTTAAAACAATACTCTCCGTGTTGTTTGCTTGAGTATTGTATAATCCATGGCCGTTGTACACCCTTAGTTAATAAACATAAAGCTGTCCAAGAATTACACCATAGACCCCTAGCCAAATGGTTTCAAAGTGATTGGGCAATCACCACCAGCAAGATCTACCAGACAGGCACAAGGTCAACGGTACAACTCCAGAACTGCTATTCAGACCCACAGCATCCACAGCAAGAACACAGCCCAGAGGTAGCAGTCATTGATTACCTACTTTCTTCTAACAACAGATATTAAAGAAGTGTGTTTTCAAACGTTTTTTGAAGGCTGCAATTGAGCTAGCATGTCTGATGGTAGAGTGTTCCAGAGCTTTGGGGCTGCATGCATGAAACTTCGATCTCCAAACTTCACCAAACGACTTCTCGGCACAACCAGCGATACTGATTTACTCGCAGACCGCAACTCTCTTCGAGGTCTATACACGTCCAGCATACTAACAATGTACCTTGGAGAATCATTGCACATGGCTTTGTATGTGAGTGTCAGAATTTTGAATTCAACTCTGTGTTGAACTGGAAGCCAGTGAAGCTCCTTCAAGACTGGAGTGGTGTGATTGTACCGAGGAGTCCTGGTAATGATGCGGGCTGCTGTATTTTGCACACGCTGTAGTTTTCGTAGTGAGGTTTGGGGAATCCCATATAGCAGTGAGTTGCAGTAGTCAATTTTTGATGTGACCAGAGAATTGACCAAAGTCTTGGTAGCTTCTGGAGAAAGGTACTGTCTAATATGACCAATTTGCCGCAGCTGTGAGTAGCTAGATCTGCACACAGCGTTGATGTGCTGTGTCATATCCATTTGGGAATCAAATCTAGCACCAAGATTGTTCATACATAATGACGGTTATAAAATTATTCGTCCATTTAACGATGTTATAATCTTCACATTGTGACGACTCTGTGTCAATTGTGCGTCGTTCCATGTCCGTCGTCCGTTATCATGCTTCAAATGACACCGCCTCCTATATAGCTCAATGCTATTCGGCAGCTATAAGGAAACAATATGCTAGCAGGAATGTCTTATAAAAAGGAGTGGTATGTGCAAGTATGAAGTAAATCCATCCTAATACGGAAGTTATGGCCAAAGTCTATGTTTTGGGAAAATACGATCCTGAAGGTCAAGGTCATTAAGGGGTCAATGTCAAACTATATATTTTGAGCTACAAGGTCTTGTCACAAGGGGTGTTGTGTCCAAGTATGGAGTAGATCAATTTACTAATAAGGAAGCTATGGCCAATGTTAGAGTTTTTCGAAAAAAAGACCTTCAAGGTCAAGGTCATTGAGGGTTCAAGGTAAATAAAAAGTTTAGGTCGGCTGAAAGGTAGTGTCCCGAGGGGTGTTGTAACCAAGTATGAAATAAATCAATTCCGTTATACGGAAGTTATGAGCAATGTTAAAGTTTTCGGATGGAAAGACTGACAGACAGACAGACGGACGGACGGATGTCCCTAAATTTGGACACTTGTTGGGTTTTTCTTTTGTTCTCCATACCCTACGATTACACAAAGATACCCAATAACACACACGGAATGAATATAATTTACTGCTATCTATTGTTCTCCATACCCAATAAGTGACCTTTTTCTTGCACTCGGACGGACAGACGGTCGGATGACAGACAGACGGACAGTTAAAAAACTATACGCCTCCCTTCGGGAGGTGACGAAAGTCCAGCTAAAAAGGTATATGTCGGTTGAAAAGTCTTGTCACAAGGGTTGTTGTGTCCGAGTATGACGTAAGTCCAATTAAAAATAAGGAAGTTATTGGGCAATTGCAGAATATTGGAAAATAAGATCCTGAAAGTCAATGTCATTTAGGGGTCAAGGTCAATATATATATATATATATATGAATTAAAAAAATAAATGATGTATTATAGGCTTTAAAAACACAATTTTATTTCTTCAAACAATAAAATTGTGTTTTTAAAGCCTATAATACATCATTTATTTTATTAATTCATATATACAGCTTTTCCCGGTAGTTTCCGGCATCACGCCGACATTATTTATATATATATATATATATATATATATATATATATATATATCAGTTGAAAGGTCATGCCACAAGGAGTGTTTTGTCTAAGTATGAAGTAAATCCATCCACACAATAAGGAAGTTATGGCCAATGTTAGATATTTTCGAAAATTAGACCCTCAATGTCAATGTCATTCAGGGTCAAAGCAAAAAAAAGTATAAGTCAGTTGGCTGACAGGTATTGTCCCAAGGGGTGTTGTATCCAAGTAGGAAATAAATCAATTCAGTTATACAGAAGTTATGAGCAATGATAGTTTCATTGTATATACCTCGTATATTCGCTGGCCGTGTGTTATAGGGTCTTTAATTTCCATGATAGTTGAGGTAATGGTTGAGGGATTTTCTGTTGTCGGCTATAGACAGGAAGATTTGCTGTGTTGTCATGTATATCACTCCTCGGAGACACGTGACAATGTCTTCTCTTCCATCAGCAAATCAAATTTGCCGATAAAGAAAAGAAAAAACCTCCCGGGGGAGATCACATTAACGCTCCTGTTCTTCAATTAAACAGCCATTGAGCTTAAAATTGCCGGGGGTTTCACACGTCGATTCCAAAGGCAGATCTAATCGTTACAATCCCATCATTCGCCACTCCTACCATTTAACACAAGTAAAATCCACATAACTTTATAACCCACTAAGAGAACAACGTAAAATGATATTTATGTTGACAATTGAAAACAGTGATTTTCCCATTAAGTGATCGATTCTTGGCGTTGATATTTTACGTTCTGATTCTCACAATATGTCATATTTCTTATAACACGTCTGAAAATTCCTAGACATGTACGCTTGCTTAATCCTTTAGTTTTAGCTATTGTTTTCTACACCAATGACGAAAAAAATTCTTATAATCCACAAACATCACTCTAGGTGTTTTGATCGGTGGGGTATATGGTTATAACTGTGGGGATAACCGGAGTGATCCGAAGAAACACTCGTGTCTGGACGGGCACCCGATGTACCCTCTTACATTTTGCCCCGAAATGGATTTGGACCGTGTGAGAAACGAGTGCGCTAGCGACTAAGCTATCTAGACACCACTTAGTCGTTTCACTGGCCTACCCGAATGCACCGATATTTGTAAACAGCTTGGATCTTGATCAACCACTGAGTAACTCAGCTTCTACACTATTTATTTTTATACTCATATCGATTTGTCTTTAGTAAATATGCCAAATATCAAAGCAGATCGCAACTGTTTATAGCAGAAAACGCCATTGAAGATAATGTATTAAGTTTTATGTTTGCGTTAAAATGCACGCAACTGCGGTCTCGGAGATTCTCCCCCTTATATATTGTACTTTGTTACAGAAATGCAAGTCGAGCAAGACAGAATATCAACAACTACATGCATATAAACAAAAAATGTAAGGGATATCAATATGTACCGTGTAATAAAAATAGACAATACACAAATGATAAAATCTGAAAATTTGATGTGAAATTATTAAATTCAAAACAAATAATTAATTCGTTTGTATCTATATCACTATAATATGTATGAGATATTTGTTTTTATAAAACGCCTTTGGGACTTTTAGAGAGTCAGGTAATAATAGTGTAGACCTAAATGTACATAGCAGCGCCTGATCTAAGTTCGGTTCCATGTTGAAAAATGTATTAATATTTATGCATATCATAAAACTGGATAACTGGGACTTGTGCCTTATGCTGGTAATTGCATCATCACTAACCAGGGGGCTGACTTCCTGTCGGATTGCCCAAAACGTATGGGCCCCCTCCCTTAAAAGGAGGTTTCCTGACACCATTATTTGGACATCTAAAGGGATTAAATGTTTCATGATGGTGATTGCATAACACACTCTTGGTCCCCTTCTCTTAGAAAAGCTATCCAATGACAATGCGTTGGTGTACTTCTAAAAAGATCTTAGTGCAAATTATTTCAACACCAGTATTCTTTGCACTTACAACCTTATAGTAGTAAACCAACACATTGTCTCCTGAAACTAGTTAATTTGACAGAAACGAGTATTTATTCATGTCTCCTGGCCTTTGGAAAGTGCATACAACTAGTCTTTTGAAATGGTATATAGTAGAGCTATGTATAACGCAGAATCTCCAAGGGATGTATAGGGTCCGTCCCATTATCGTTACCCTCTGCATTCAAATTAAATCAAAACTTATTTGAAGTAAAAAATAATATGATTTAGCTGGAAGCAATCAGAAGGATTTATGTTTGTAATTTTGGAACCTTTTTTTTAAACAAATTACTGTAGCGATGTTCAGTCAATTTAAATTGAATTTTATTTCAATCAAAATTAATTCTATATAAAACCTTTTTTATATAAAAGTGTACTGTTTTTTACTTATTCAAAGATAAAACAAATTTCATCAATAAAATATCATTATTTACCAACAGGTTAGACTTATAACTGATTTATACCTCTTAGGGTAGAGTACTATCTGAGGGGACAGTCATTACTGGGACGGACATTACACATTTCTCTTGTTTTTCTGAAAATTAAAAACAGATTGTGAACAGGAATTCGGAAACATGCTTGTTTAACGATGATATACAGCGCTCTCTCTCTCTTCAACGAAATCCAACGGGAGACAAATATTATGTGCGTTGTTCAGAGGGAGTCGGGGGGGGGGGGGCATTTACAAACAGCTTGAATCCAGTCCAGACGCCGCGTGACGCGTCGTCTGATCTGGATTCAAGCTGTTTGTCACGGGTCATTATGTATTTTTTCTGTCAAAATGTTCATTATGTAAATTTAAGAAAAACAGCAGACGACAATTTTAAGCAGACGAAATGGCAATCGTTATTAGGTTAGACATAATTGCCCTGTTACGGGAACTGCGGCAAGGGTCGTTGTAAGGAGGGAGTCGTTGTTGGGAGGGTTGTTATAGGGAGGGAGCACTGTACTGTCATTGGGCCAAATGTAAATGAACTTACACGTAAGTTTGACCAGTTGAAGAAAATGTAGGAAGGGAACGGATAGTACACTATTTTTGACGTCTTCCCACACCAGGAACAACATTTTGAAGAAAACATAATGGCATGTTTTTATTGGGATATTGTTATACATATCCTTGATATGGCTTGTTTTACATTGGAAAACACATTTTAATTGTCTGCTTTAATTCCTTTGTTGAAGATATTTTACAAAAAATGATATAGGGGTCATCAGTTTATAAAAAAAATCATTACATCGGGTCCTTTTCAATTGCCCTACGCCTTAATTAGCACATACCTATTCAAAACATTTGTATTATATACCAAATTAAACAGGATTTAATTCTTCATGTGAATCAACAATGCTTCTGTTTCTCAATCTATCTTATTCTGTTTAGAGAAGCAATAAATAGAAAATTGTGAAAAAATGAGACAATAATTCATTACAGGCATTATAGATACTTTTCGGCCACAGTTTAAATAACTTTGTAACCAATCAAGAGTTTGATGTGCACAACTCAGTGATGATAGGTACTATCAAATGATTCAATTTTGAGGGGACTATTTTTCTCCCATTTTCGCCAATGTGGGATAGAGATATTCCCCATGGGGAATCACTCTATCCTCCACGTGACGTTTTTTATTGTTTGCTCAGCTTTACCACAAGCGCCGCATAACGCGGGTAACTAAATGAGGTCATTTTTTATGACGTTACTATAAACAACGTCATGTTTTGGCGGCAAAAAGTGCACAGAAACTGCAATTATTTCGTTATTTTTATCAAGTTTTAATGATTTAAATGGTAGAAAAAAAATCCACCATTCGTTTTGTTGATGTAGGATAGGCAAGCCTTGTCCTTGCATGATTTTTTGACCCTCTGGGGAGAAAACTCCTATCCCCCATCAACACTCATGGTGTATTCTTATAATCTATAATCTTAACTTGAAAAAAAAGCATGTACATCGATGTTTTGCTAATTTGCCCATTAACTTTGCCCCAGGCAACTAACCATTAAACTCTATTTCCAAATTATATTTTGCAACAAAGCTGTTTTAAGCATTGAAGAACTTAGAACTGTACAAAGCCTATACACAAATGTAAAGCAGTTCGGTTCCTGGCCAGCTATTGGTTTTCCTATATTCTTATCTTAATCCATAATTCTTAGAAATATAACCCATGTAAAATAAGCAGAATCACATTTGTTTTTCAGTTCGGAGTTTGTAGCGTGTGTAATCCATTAACGAAATTCCGGCAATTAACTATTTAAAAAGATATAACAAAATCCTTTTGATTATCAGTTCCTTTGGATTGATATTGATAATATGCTATGGGTATTGGTTATGATTTTGTTATAAAAATATTCCATTATGATGTCATATCCGGATATCAACTCATCTAATTGATATATTATAAATATCCAATCAAAGGAGATTATTCTAATTGTTATATAATTTTCTAGAATGTATAAGAGAAAAGGGACGATACGTATGCTATATTGCTGCTCAATACAACTCCTACCTCGTCGCGGTTGTGGGGCATAATGTCATAACGGATGTTTCTTTTTATTTGACTGAGATTATCCCCTCTGCAAGGAACTGAATGGAATGCAGATCTGTGGATGCGCAGCTTCGCAATTGATGAGGTTAGTAGAAATCATCTCATTGCAGCATCCCTCATCCTCATCGGTGCTATATGAACTATTTTGTGTCGTTTTGCTGTAAAACCTAACTCATCCATCCATCACGGTTTTGGAAATATGGAGAAATGTTGTTCCGGCAAATCTGATAGAACCATTGGAATTTGCAAAAGTGATGTCGTCATTAGAGACGGTATCAGATGTGAAACCACATGAAATCTAAAATAGATTTGCATGAAAGTGGTCAAGATAGAGAAAAAAGTAAAACAAGAGCCGTATACGGCCCTAAATCTCTCACCTGGGACCGTTGATGTAAATGTAACATATCTTGGAAAGCTGAGAAATTATGACAATATGATTGTGCCAATTGCTGATTGGGTGATGCTGAGTGCAAAATAGCTAAGCTTAGGGTACTGTAGTTTAAGAGAAGATTTTTTAAGTGTTTTTTTTTTAAAAAATCTATTTTTAGTTCCTGTGACCTAAATATGCAACGGACCGGAACCATTTGAACAATATTGGTAAAGTATACCTCTAGAAGTTACACCATGCCAAATATCAAAGCTCTAGCTATATTAGTTTCAGAGAAGAAGAGAAGAAGAGGTTTGAATATTTCACTATATAACTCTGTAAATTTGTGACCCCCGGGGCGGGGTCATATTTGACCCCAGGGACATAATTTGACCCCTGGGACATAATTTGAACAATCTTGATAGAGGAACTGAAGATGATACTTTGTGCAAATATCTAAGATTAGGGTACTGTGGTTTCAGAAGAAGATTTTTTAAGTTTTTATTGAAAAAAATCTATTTTTATCTCCTGTGACCTAGATATGCAACGGACCGGAACCATTTGAGCAATATTCGTAAAGTACCTATAGAAGTTACACTATGCTAATTATTAAAGCTGTATCCACATTAGTTTCAGAGAAGAAGAGGTTTGAAGATTTCACTATATAACTCTTTGTAAATTTGTGACCCCTGGGGCGGGGTCATTTTTGACCCCAGGGACATAATTTGAACAATCTTGATAGAGGACTTAAAGATGATGCTTTGTGCAAAATATCTAAGGTCAGGGTACTATGGTTTCAGAGTAGAAGATTTTTAAAGTTTTTATTGAAAAAATCTATTTTTTGCTTCTGTGACCTAGATATGCAACGGACCGGAACTATTTGAATAGTATTGGTAAAGTACCTCTAGAAGTTACACTATGCCAAATATCAAAGCTCTAGCTATATTAATTTCAGAGAAGAAGAGGTTTGAAGATTTCACAATATAACTCTATGTAAATTTGTGACCCCCGGGGCGGTGCCATTTTTTACCCCAGGGACATAATTTGAAAAATGTTGGTAGAGGACCTGTAGATGATGCTATGTGCAAAATATCTAAGCTCAGGGTACTGTGGTTCCAGAGGAGAAGCTTTTTTAAGTTTTTATTGAAACGATTTATTTTTAGCTTCTGTGACGTAGATATGCAACGAATCGAAAATATTTGAACAACTTTCAAAGACGTCTTTATAAGGATCAATCCTGCCAAGTTTGGTTTAAATCCATCCAGTAGTTTAGGAGGAGATGTCGTTTAAAGAAATTGTTGACGACGGACGGACGACGACGGACGACGGACACAGCACGATCAAAATAGCTCACCTTGGCACTTTGTGCCAGGTGAGCTAAAATGGATAGAATATATTGCAAACCACTCAATAATGAATGATAGTCAGGCGCGTATATATGATATCGCGAACATTAGTTCAAGAAGCAGATTTATGTTAAAAATACATTTCGAAAAAGTCTGTCGGAATCGAACACGTGCGGAGAAAATAAAACAAGATATAAACTAAATTTGCGCCAACGTCTAAGCACACTCGATAATCTAGTGTCTAAGGTTATTAAGCGTTTGAGTCGAGTATGAGTTTTTCCTCAAGCATTTGATTGGTAAGGTTTGAGCCTAGGATAAAATCTGATTAATCAAATGCTTGAGAACGACTTCAGGCTCAACTCAAAAGCTTTATAACCTTGGGCACTGGATTATCGAATGTGCTCAGACCAAGGTTATAAAACGTTTGTGTTGAGTCTTAGTTGTTTCTTAAGCATTTGATTGGGTCCGATTTGAGCCTAGGCTCAAACCAATCAAATGCTCAAGGACGATTTCAGGCTCAACTCAAAATCTTAATAACTATGGTTCCAGAACTTCTTATCTTACATTCTATATAAATATTCCACTTGAATTGTTTTTACTCCTTCTTAGGTAAAGGGAAAATGCGACGGGGAAAATGTCAACAAGAGTCGTATAGGGCCCTAAGTCGCTCACTTGGAATCGCTGATGTAAATGTAACATATCTTGGAAAGCTAAGAAATTATGACATTATGACTGTGCCAATTCCTGAGTCGATGATGTTTTGTGCCCAAATACGTGTATCTATACAACTCAGAGCATTGTGGTGTATGACAAGAATATTTTCTAAAGGTTTCATTGAAAAAAAAAATCATTTTTTTTCTCCTGTGACCTAGATATGCAATGGACCAAAACGATTTGAACAATATTGGTAATGTACCTCTAGAAGTGCCACCATGCCAACTATCAAAGCTCTGGCCATATAAGTTTCAGAGAAGAAGATGTTTGAAGATTTCACTATATAACTCTATGTTTATTTGTGACCCCCAAGGAGGGTCATTTTTAACCCACGGGACATAATTTCAACAATCTTGATAGAGGACCTGTACATGATGTTCTGTGCCAAATAGCTAAGCTCATGGTACTGTGGTTTCAGACAAGAAGATGTTTTAAGGTTTCATTGAAAAAATCTAATTTTAGCTCTAGTGACCTAGATATGTAACGGATCTAAACTATTTGAACAACATTGGTTGAGTACTTCTAGAAGTGTAACCATGAAGAACATCAAAACTCTGGCCATATAAGTTTCAGAGAAGAAGATTTTTGAAGATTTCACAATATAACTCTATATAAATTTGTGAACCCCGGAGCGGGGTCATTTTTGAACTCATGGACATAATTTGAACAATCTTGATAGAGGACCTGTAGATGATGCTTTGTGCCAAATAGCTAAGCCCAGGGTACTGTGGTTTCAGACAAGAAGATTTTAATTTTTAATTGAAACGATCTATTTTTAGCTCCTGTGACCTACACGTAGCTATGCAACTGATCGGAACTTTGTGAACAAAGTTTACAGATGACCATATAAGGATCATTCCTGCCAAGTTTATTTAAAATCTATAACAAGTGTTTTAGGAGAAGATGTCGTTTTAAAGAAATCGTTGACGACGTACGACGAACGAACGACGGACGACGACGAACGACGGACACAGGACAATAAAAATAGCTCACCTTGGCACTTTGTGCCAGGTGAGCTAAACGTTTAAGATTCAGTGATTTTTGTTGAGAATGTTTTAGTACCGATCATATTTCTTAAATACCAAATACACAATAATACTACAAATGCCTCTAACTTTGAAACATAATCGCCACTGCTACCGTCAATCAGAGACGTTAAATTAGCTGGAAACGTCTTTTTAGAAGAATGGAACAGCATATTTCAATGAATCTAATCCGCTGATACATTAGATTGATGTGATGCACATGCGAGACAGAAAAAAAACGCAAAAGGGAGGTCATAATCGATAGTTATAAAAGGTACAGTTTTAACTTTGAACTTGTATCCCCAGTCGCTGTAACAGTTGATTTCCCTGTGGGGCTGTGTATGATCTAAATTATATTTATACTAATATGATAAACTTCTGTCATGATACCAAATTTCGAACGTTTTCATTTAGAAATAATTATGAAAATTGAACTCAAGTTTAAATGTGCGTTTGCAGTTAATGTCAGTATTTGAATAATAAATGATGTTGGCTCCGATCTGTAACAAAATTTACACTGGAACACAGTTTGCATTTAGGTCAAATGCCGATTGACAGGGTATCTTATAAGAATATTAACCCTTTCACTGCTAAATGTTTCGTGAGTTTTTACCCCTTCACCGTTTCATTGTCGTCTGCTTCAATTTTGTTGTATGCAATGTCGATTCAAAGCTAAAAAATAAGGCAGTATGACTAAAGAAATTTCAAAACGAGTGTCAAACAGTTTGGATCCTGATCAGACACCAAGTTACGCGGCGTCTGATCAGGATCCAAACTGTTTGCAAACGCAACTTTAAGCGTCATTGAGAGAGAAAAGGTTAAATTGTTTGACATGCAAATCGATGCTCCCTCAGTCAAATGTTTCAACTCTTTATTTGATAAGTAAAAGACGGGTGACACGTATGAGCTGTTCATACCACTCCAGGGAACTGGCTAAACACTCTTCAAGTTACATTTGGGTCGTCTATCCTTCGTGTTAAAAAGGTAGCTATAAGCAAACGTACACTTGTTTAGTATTGCAATGTCCAATCAACGCACTTGCCAGTCAATCTAAAACAAAGTCCCTTAACAGTCTGTTGATCTGCGAGAGGCGAGGCAGTCATGAATAATTAACAGAAATCCGTCTGTGCATTGTATGTAAATGACACAGCTAGGCAGATAAATGCCACAGGCTCCCAATGGATAATTTAAAGTGCAAAGTGCTCAAATATACTCATAAATACTACCGTGAAATCTGTGTTAAGTAGTCATTCTGAAATGAGTCATAGAAGTTGTTTACGACGAATAACAACAAAACATAAATGGCGACAAAATGAGCAAACATCTTAAACAGTCATTGTCGTGTGCTTCAATTTAGTTGTCTGCAATGTCGATTCAAAGTTAAACAATAAGGCAGTATGACTAACGAAATTTCAAAACAAATGTCGAACAATTTGAATCCTGATCAGACGCCGCGATACGCAGCGTCTGATCAGGATCCAAACAGTTTGCAACGCGCTTTTAAGCGTCATTGAGAGTGAAAGGGTTAAACTGTTTGACATGCCAATCGATGCTAGGTCAAATGCTTCAACCCTGTTTTTGATAAGTAAAAGACAGATGACACATATGAGCAGTTCATACCACTCGGCAGTATGATTAAAGACATTTCAAAACAAGTGTCGAACAATTTGGATCCTGATCAGACGCCGCGTTACGCGGCGTCTGATCAGGATCCAAACTGTTTGCAAACGCGCTTTTAAGCGTCATTGAGAGTGAAAAGCATGAATTGTTTGGCATGCAAATCGATGCTCCTTCAGTTAAATGCGTTAACTCTTAAATTGATAAGTAAAAGACAGGTGACACGTATAAGCAGTTAATATCACTCCAGGGAACTGGCTAAACACTCTTCAAGTTACGTGTGGGTCGTCTTTCCATCGTGTTAAACAGGTAGCTATAAGCAAACGTACAATTGTTTAGTATTGCAATGTCCAATCAACGCACTTGCCAGTCAATCTAAAACAAAGTCCCTTAACAGTCTGTTGATCTGCGAGAGACGAGGCAGTCATGAATAATTAACAGAAATCCGTCTGTGCATTGTATGTAAATGGCACAGCTAGGCAGATAAATGTTACAGGCTCCCAATGGATAATTTAAAGTGCAAAGTGCTCAAATATACTCATAAATACTACCGTGAAATCTGTGTTGAGTAGTCATTCTGCAATGAGTCATAGAAGTTGTTTGCGTCGAATAACAACAAAACATAAATGGCACGACAAAATAAGAAAACATTTTAAGCCTTCATTGTCGTGTGCTTCAAAATTGTTGTCTGCAATGTCGATTCAAAGTTAAAAAATAATGCAGTATGACTAAAGAATGTCAAAACAAGTGTCGAATAATTGGGTTCCTGATCAGACCCCGGCGTCATTGAGAGAGGAAAGGTTAAACTTTTTTACATGCCAATCGATGTCCCCTCAGTCAAATGTTTCAACTCTTTATTTGATAGGTAAAAGACAGGTGACACGTATGAGCAGTTAATACAACTCCAGGGAACGTGCTAAACGCTCTTCAAGTTACGTTTGGGTCGTCTTTCCATCGTGTTAAACATGTAGCTATAAGCGAACGTGCAATTGTTTAGTATTGCAATGTCCAATCAACGCACTTGCCAGTCACTCTAAAACAAAGTCCCTTAACAGTCTGTTGATCTGCGAGAGGCGAGGCAGTCATGAATAATTAACAGAAATCCGTCTGTGCATTGTATGTAAATGACACAGCTAGGCAGCTAAATGTTACAGGCTCCCAATGGATATTTTAAAGTGCAAAGTGCTCAAATATACTCATAAATACTACCGTGAAATCTGTGTTAAGTAGTCATTCTGAAATGAGTCATAGAAGTTGTTTGCGACGAATAACAACAAAACATAAATCGCGACAAAATGAGCAAACATTTTAAACATTCATTGACGTGTGCTTCAATTTTGTTGTCTGCAATGTCGGTTCAAAGTTAAAACATAAGGCAGTATGACTAAAGAAATTTCAAAATAAGTGGCGAACAATTTGGATCCTGATCAGACCCCGCTTTACGCGGCGTCTGATTAGGATCGAAACTGTTTGCAAACGCGCTTTTAAGCGTCACTGAGAGTGAAAGGGTTAAACTGTTTGACATGATAATCGATGCTAGGTCAAATGTTTCAACTCTTTATTTGATAAGTAAAAGACAGATGACACATATGAGCAGTTCATATCACTCGGCAGTATGATTAAAGACATTTCAAAACAAGTGTCGAACAATTTGGATCCTGATCAGACGCCGAGTTACGCGGCGTCTGATCAGGATCCAAACTGTTTGCAAACGCGCTTTTAAGCGTCATTGAGAGTGAAAAGCATGAATTGTTTGGCATGCAAATCGATGCTTCTTCAGTTAAATGCGTTAACTCTTAAATTGATAAGTAAAAGACAGGTGACACGTATAAGCAGTTAATATCACTCCAGGGAACTGGCTAAACACTCTTCAAGTTACGTGTGGGTCGTCTTTCCATCGTGTTAAACAGGTAGCTATAAGCAAACGTACAATTGTTTAGTATTGCAATGTCCAATCAACGCACTTGCCAGTCAATCTAAAACAAAGTCCCTTAACAGTCTGTTGATCTGCGAGAGACGAGGCAGTCATGAATAATTAACAGAAATCCGTCTGTGCATTGTATGTAAATGGCACAGCTAGGCAGATAAATGTTACAGGCTCCCAATGGATAATTTAAAGTGCAAAGTGCTCAAATATACTCATAAATACTACCGTGAAATCTGTGTTGAGTAGTCATTCTGCAATGAGTCATAGAAGTTGTTTGCGTCGAATAACAACAAAACATAAATGGCGACAAAATAAGTTAATAGTTTAACCCATCAACTAACTGTATAATGTAATTTCTCTTCAATAAAACAAACATTTTCAACATTTGGCGTTTCAAACAAAGCAACTTATTTTATTGTTTTTCGCCTTGAAATTATAGGTAAAATCGATGCATTTCAGTTGATGTAATCATTTTTGTGGGTGTGTTTTGATTCATTAATACTAGGCTCGTGGAAATGGGTCAAACTGATGTACTGAAATAATACCTGCCATAAAATATATAATTATTGTAAAGATATTGCGATCGACATTGCACGAATGCGCCTATTCAAGAAATATTAATATGATATCACATGCTACTGATGGACGTCGTTAAAGTGATGATAGGCAATTTAATCAAATGCAGAAAATGACAGATGTTTGAAATACCGCTATTGACGATTTGTTTTAACTCATTATCCCCTGAAACTTCCAATGGACAATTCCAGTTTGTAATAAAGGATTGCCCATTTTAGACTATTTAGGATTGTTTTTGTAATAAATTGCCAAATGACAAACAATGAAATCCTTGATCAGAGGGCTCCTGCAGGAGCCCTCTGATCAGGGACTTCACTGTTTGCATAGGACAAGCGTACTCTTCACAGGAACTCATTTGGTAAAAGACGCATATATGCGTCACTAGGGCTAAATGAGTGATATGAGTGGCAAACAAATTAGATGTCTGATTTGAAGTTGCTTGTAGTGAAAATAATTATCATAGAATAAAAGTGTTTAAGGGGGCAAAAACATTTTCATCAATGGATTTAGAAACTAGTGTGGACTGGGAATACACACCGAATCGGACAATATTAATTCATTGTGTCCTAGTGACGCATATATGTGTCCTCTGCCAAAAGTGTACCACTGAAGAGTACACTTGTCTAATGCAAACAGTGAAGTCCCTGATTAGAGGGCTCCTGCAGGAGCCCTCTAATCAGGGACTTCACTGTTTCTCATTTTGTAATATATTATAAAAAACAACCCTGAATATTCTAAAATGGACCAGTCTTTATTGTAAACTGGAATTTTCCATTGGAAGTTTCAGGGGATAATGAGTTAAACCCGCCAATGTAGCAGTGTTGTGTTGCTGAAGCCAGTGATAGTAACAACAGTAAACGGAATCTCATTGCAATTGTTTTACACATCCGGGTCTTCAATTATTATACAGTACTTCCTCTCTTCAACGACACCCAATGCGACACACATATTGTGTGTGTTGTACGGAGGGAGTCGTTGTAGTGAGGGTAAAATAACACGTGGCTGGACTTTGCAAACAGCTTGAATCCAGATCTGTTTGTCACTCGTCATTATATTAATTCTATCAAAATGACCACTTAAATGTAACTTGGAGCCAAAACAGCAGACGACAATTTCATGCAGACGATATTGCAACATTAAAAGTGTTAGACATAATTGTCCTGCTCAGGGAACTTCGGCAAGGGTCGTTGTAAGGAGGGAGTCGTTGTTGGGATGGCCGTTTTAGGGAGGGAGCGCTGTATATTCGTAGTTGACGGAGTTTTATATGTTAATATTCTGAAAAACACGTTTTATAATTTAATATTAATATTGAGCAGGAGAAGGCTTTTTGACTGCCATATTGCCGTTATAGAGAGTGAACACTGTATACACAGTTACTTGTAATGTCAGCCGCAAATAGACTTTGAACTGATAGAGCTGTAATATTCTTCCTTTCTAAAGAAACCGTTATAACAAAGAATCGAATTAAAGCTCGACCATGTTTCGGTTTAAATTAGATCTTATATTGGCAAGCCACCTGCGACTTCTTGTAGACAGTTTAATGTAACCCACAGTGGCATTTCTTATAACGATCCCCTTGCTGTTATATCGTCTGCTATGGAGATGTCGTGTCTGCCTTTAAAGGTAAGATTTGTTAACCCGTTCACTGCCGTGACGTCATCAATTTTAAACAATTGTCGTCTGCTTTTATTTTTCAAAGTTAATTTTAAGGTATTTTGACTTCAGAAATATTGAAATGAGTGTCAAACAGTTTGGATTCTGAACAGACGCCGCGTTACGCGGCGTCTGATCAGAATCCAAACTGTTTGCAAATTACCATTGTGCTCAGGGTAAGGCAGTGAAGGGGTTAAATTTAATTAAAGAAACCTTGTCTAAAGGCTTGGACAAAGTTCACCAAACGCCGCGTCACGCCTCATCTGATATGTATCAAAAATAGCGGTTAAGGTTCTCCCTCTCTACAACGACACTCAATGGGAGACAAATATTGTTTGCAATGTTTCGAGGGAGTTATTATAGGGAGGGAAATTGGTTTATATTTGCAAACAGCTTGAACCCAGATCAGACACCGCGTAACGCGGCGTCTGATCTGGATTTAAACTGTTTGCCACTCGTCAATAGGTTTTTCTTTCAAAATGTCCATTATGCAAAGAAAAAAGCAGACAACAATTTTAAACAGACTATACTGAAGTAGTTAAAGCAATATACATAATTGTCTTGGGAACAGTGAAAATCTTTTTTGTAAGGTTGGAGTCGTTGTTCGGAGGGCCTTTGTAGGGAGGGAACAATCGGCAGCCAAAAGGTTCAACATAATATAAGAACCCTCTGATCAGGTTTTGCACTGTTTATTAATTTGCAATATTTCATAAAAAAAGAACTGTGTCACAGTAAGGGACAAATACCCCCAAATATTTTTTATAAATACCAAAATGCATTTTGTTGTTTTATGTAGACATACAAATATACTCATACAGCTATTTAACCAATTACCCCATAAATACGCCTGTTTACGCCTGTCATTTATTCCTCCACTGAATAATATAGTTTCAATTTATACAGTCATGAATAAGTATTGTAAGATATATTTTCTATATTCTTGCAGACTATAGCTTAAAGCAGGATGAAACTAAAGCAGAATGTGCCTTAAGGCACATTCTGCTTTACTTTCAACCTGCTTTAAGTGATCACTAATTTTCAATATTAGAAACTGGCAAAGGGGTAATGGGTAAAGACAGGAACGCGACACACTGTCAACCCATTCGTCACACATTACATTTTTTTCTCTTACTGAGGTGGTGCTGTAAATATGAATAAATGATGACAATTGTCGAGACCACAGTCACCTTAATAAGGTGTATGAAACTCTGCCACCCTAAGATATACGGCGGTGAAGGTCCTGATCAGGACAACATGAAAAATGTAAGTGACACTCCACCCTTCCAAATGTAGTTTCCCTAGCTGACGTTTTTGTTAGTGTGCCCATTATACAAGGAACTTAGGCGAGACCTACTTAAACCTAAATGGGGAACACAAGTGACATGTATATACTTATATTACAGGATAATGGATGTTAGTAATAAAGACTGTACATTTAATTTTAACCCTTTACCCAATAGAAGCGCCTTTTAGCGGATATGATTTATTCATCCGCTGAAGAAAATAGTTCCAATTTAATCAGTAATGAATATGTATTGTAGGGAATATTTTCTATATTATAGCACATTATAGCTTAAAGCAGGCTGAACGTAAAGCAGAATGCGCCCTAAGGCACATTCTGCTTTACTTTCAACCTGCTTTAAGTAGTCATCTATCTTAAGTTCTATAAATAGGCTATCAGGTAAAGGGTTAAAGTTTCAAATTATATTGGGAAAGCTAACATCCTACGAAACAAGGAACTTGACTTGTTACTGTTCATATGTTAGTTAACAACCAAATGCATTATTCCCACCTTTTCTGATCTGATTAGGCTCACAACTGGTGTTTCAATTGGGAAACATTTAACGTGAATGGGACCATGTCGAACAAGGCTAGCATTCATGCCAATTTGTAGACGGCCGTGAAACTTATTATTATTATTACAGTCGAACTTCGATATCTTGAACTCGGGTATGTTCGACTGAACCGGACATGAAATAATGTAATTCATGTGTCGAAATATCTGTTAGTTCGAGTTAAGCGAGTTCGAGATATTGAAGTTCGACTGTATATGAAATACTATCGCAACAACTTCTAAAAAAGGCAGTAGCTGTAATAGCATTATGTTTGAAATGTCCGAGAATGCCATATTGACTAAAACCTTCTAAGGTCGTGTCACACAATATTTCAGTACTACCTTGATGACAGAAAGTCAAGTGTGCGTATATCCAGTAATTAGAACTGTCGACCTTTTGTCATCGATAAGTCAATATGGCATCTAATATGCGACAAATGTTGTATCATGACTACTTCTATATATGTTATTTTATATTATTTGTAAACATTCCATTTCAATACCGTATAGCTGGTATTTTCTGCGGGGTAGTTGAATTATATATGTGATTAATTTGGGCCGGAACCCTTATACTACGAAAATAAATCTTGATCATAGAAATCTAGTTGTATAGGAAATATGCATCGGAAAAGTCAATCATCTGACAGTTGTATCCTAAACCACATCCTGCAATGTATTGTCATACAAAAAGTGGTATCACAAGCTTACGTGCTATAAAACACCATCCGCACGAGTTTTACAGTTTTTTAAAAAAGTGTAATGGTCAAGGTGCTAGTGACCAAAACGTGAAAAAGATTAATTAGACCCGAATTAACAAATGCTCATATGAACGGACGGACATATTGACGGATAGGCGGGCACACATACATTTAACTTTCTATTTGCTCCAAACGTTAGCTTAAAAAGTTATCCGCCAATGCTTCAACTATAATTATAGTTTAGGTTTTGTAAGAACGTAAAGGATGTTCATGTTAAACTGTTTATTTCTGAATTTTAAGTATTAAAGTTTTAAACTGAGTGCTAGCCATTCATATGGGTTAAAAGGCATGCTTGTATAAGTTGTTGATGATGGTGTTAAGCCCAGTTTCTCAAAGTATAAACTTGTCTCACATACAAGGTTTATAAGGATTGTTATATAAATTATCACACAACCCCCTATAACCTCAGTAGATAATATTCAAAATATTTAAATGTGTGGCTTATTGTAAACAAGAACCTCACGTATTCGATAAAAAACAGATTTAACAATTCCCAGTCGGGCTTTCGGAAAAGAGTTTCCATTTGACACCTTTCACATACATTTATAAGATTAACTCTAGTTTAAAATTTGACAAAGGTTTTCTTTTTCGATTGATGTTATGGGATTTGTTAAAAAAAGCATTTGATACTGTAGGTTATTGAATCTAAAACTGACACTGAATCGGCTTCATTTTGTTAAACGCCCATTTTTACACAAAGAGCGCCCCCTCTCTACAATGACACCCAATGGGAGACAGAAACTGTGTGTGTTGTTCAGATGGAGTCCTTATGGAGAGGGAAATTGTTTATATTTGCAATCAGCTTGAATCCAGATCAGACTTGTCATTAAGTTTTTTCTGTCAAAATGTCCAATATGTAAATTTGAGAAAACTATCAGACGACAACTTTAAGCCGACGATATTGCAGCAGTGAAAACGTTAGACATGATTGTCCTGTTTAGGAAACTGTGATAAGGGTCGTTGTAATGAGGGATTCGTTGTGTGGAGGGCCGTTGAAGGGAGGGAGCACTGTAGTATATTTAACAGCGGTATTCAAAGAATAAATATTAATAAAAACTGAATAGTCTGAATGATGATATCACAAGCAACAGGTCTAGGTCACGATGCTCTGCACTCGTTCGGCTCATACGTCTTTTGTTACAAATCTAAGAGATGTTTCTTGAACAAATTCTGATTCATAGACGAATTTGAATAGGGTCCCTTGGACGTCTAAATTAATATCACTTTTGTTCTTAATATATATAAATGACAAATGTGATGTTGTTAGAAACCAACCAGAACTGTAAGGTTAAGGCTAACAGATACCCCCACCAACCACCCAAAGCTAAATGTTTGTTAGCATAAACACAGTTGATATTAAAGACATATTCGCACAAATCAGGCGCCCCGCTCCGTGGCACCGAGAATGGAACCAAGAACGATAACTGCACTCGATAACCATCGATCAGTTTTAGCAGCTGTTGGCCCCACCCCTTGTAAATATTCCACCTTTTCCGGTTTTATTTTAAAAAAACAATCAAAGTCCAGAAACAATCAGAAAGGCTAAAAAAGTGGAAGCTGGAGTTCATTAAAGAAAGGGAACGTACAGGACTGCAAGCTTTAAAAGGCAGAATTGCTTAATAGTAACAAAATTCACAGGTGCGCAAGTTCCATTATAGAAATAATGGACGTGATGTTTCAGTGCAATTGACATATATTGTAGAAGAAGAAGCGAGGACAAATTGTATAACTAACCATACTCCAACTTTCTGTAGCCGGGTGTTCTTATGTGTTCTTATAAAGAAACACTCGCTGCGACCCGGGTTTGAACCCGGGTCGATAGGTTCGCAGTCATGCACTCTACCACATCGACATGAAAGCGCGCTTGTATAGCAAGGCCGTACAAGTGATGATAAACCTACACACTGTGACATACTCCCCCGACAACTTGAAATTCGTCCCGAATTTCTATATGGGTATGAGAGCGACTGGGGGTCGAACTCGGACACACGTTTGGCGCCAAATGTAGCCGGGTGTTCTTATAAAGAAACACTTGCTTCGACCGGGATTTGAGCCCGGGTCGCCAGGTTCGCAGTTATGCACTTTACCACGTCGCCATAAAAGCGCGTATGTACAGCAAGGCCGTACAAGTGATGATAAACCTACACACTGTGACTTATCTAAAAGGGCAATAACTCTGGTTATAGTTGTTGAATGTTCATAATATTGGAAGAATGACTGTAAATCTAAATGAGCCAAAACTGTAGAAGAATCGTTCACATACACATGTACATGTATAACTAATCATACTTAAACAATCTAAATAGGTAAATAACTCTGAGAAAAATAGTTGAATCGGACTCGCAGGTGCCCAAGTTAATAAGACTGGTAAGGTAAGTTTTCGGCAAAGTTGACCAAAAACTATGGAAGATGAATCCCCTACAAAAAGTGTCTACCGCGGACGGACGGACAAACGGACGAACGGACAATCTGACTCCAGTAAACCCCACATTACTTCTCTTTTTTGGGAGGATATAAGTGCTTTTGCTGAAGATTCTGCTATTTTTGTTTCTACTAAGACTATGTCAATTACTGAAGACTAGCTATTAGCTGATCTCAATCCCGTTAGTCTATGGTTAATGGATGTTAACCCTTTCCCCCATAGAAGCGCCTTTTAGCGAATATGATTTATTCCTCCGCTGAAGAAAATAGTTCCAATTTAATCAGTCATGAATATATATCATAGAGAATAGTTTCTATATTCTAGCACATGATAGCTTAAAGCAGACTGAAAGCAAAGCAGAATGCGCCTTAAGGCGCATTCTGCTTTACTTTCAACCTTCTTTAAGTAGTTACCTTCTTCAATGCTAAAAAAATGATATCAGTTAAAAGGTTAAGCTGTCTTAACATTTAAGAAAAACAGAGAGTATTTTGTTTGCATCGACATGCATTTCAAAGTTACCTTCAAATGAAGTACTACTGGTTGCAAGTGTTCGTAAGTACATTTTAGTTATATCTGCCACTTTGGTCGACTATCTTGGGGCAATACAAGATCGGAGCAAGTCACGAGATTCTATTGTGAATTCTATCTTTACAAACGCAAATGCCAGATAACAGTTTCTTATATAGGAAGCAGCGTTTTTTTAAACGAATTACTAAATGTATTCTATTATTCAATGTCATTTCCGATATTCTTTGTTTTCAAATTAAAGATAAGAAAAGTTCACTTTAAAACTCTAAATTGATTACCTGTTAGTAAACCAGTTAAATAATAACTCTAGGTCACACTTTTGAAATAATTATGCCTGCTAAGGTGACTATGACCTCTTATGACCTTACCTTTCCCTGTTACAACTTAAGATGTACTGAGCTAAAGGGCGTCTAGAGTGAGTACACATGTCGAAAATAAAGGTTTTTTCACGTTTAGGCCCAGATGTGGCCCAGATTGACTTTTAGTTGACTTTATTGGACTTTTAAATGACTATGATTGTCTGATATAACACAAGTTGTACTGGGCTCAAGGGTTGTCTGAGTTGAGTGCATATGGTAAATATGAAGCCTCTAACAAATGGTTTACTATAGTTGTGGCCAATGCTTGCAGACATACACAAACAAATCAACCCCTAAAACACACAAAAATACCGTATACAATATAACCCTTCCAAGGTCATTCGATGTCGGACAATGAAAAAGATCAGTCGTCTGGTAATATGAAACAAAGTTTTGTTTTCCAAGACAGTATTCATGTTAATGGACTAGATTAAGTGATAGTGGATGCTTTATTATCTCTTAGCTGAAGGAATTTAGTATGAAATCGCTTGTATTATTCCAGGCTGTAGGATTTGGAAAATTTCTCTCCTGGAAATTAGAAAACTCTCTAGTTATCTGTCTTTTAAAATGCGTTAAAGAGTATTTTTCTAAGTCAGATCGTTTGAAGACTAACCATTATTTTTGTGATTTCAAGGTCGTTATCTAATGCGGCTCTCCAATTTCTTAAAAAGAGATAAAAGTTAAGCCGCTGAAATAGTTAAAGGATTAGCACGTTCCGATTCTCTTGAGATTTTGTATAGAGAATGTGCCATAAAATGACTTACTAAAAAACTTAGAAGAAATATTACAACCGAACGGACTCAAGTGCGTATACACTCTAATCGTATTTAGTAAGACCTTTATAACCATAGCTGCCCTTACAATCGGAAAACAATTATTTGATTACTGACATTAGTTATCAATACCCAATCAAAAACCAATGATGAGAGACTTCCATTCACTCCGACAATTAGCTAATAGTTGACACACGCCAACGGAAAGTTGTAATTTACAGGTGTATACAAGGACAGGGGTATATATGTGAACTTTTGATGTCTTTTCACTTTCTTATTTACATTACTTGACCTAGTTTGAGAGGATACACCTAGTCCAGTACAATGTTTGAATTAAAGCATGCAGTATGCTTTTAACTGAAGGTATGTACGAGAACTGGGGTGAAAAAGAACGTGAAAATGCGCGTCCGATAGATAAAGACCATCAGAACCCTTTCCCTTCGACTTCGAAATAACCTTCTTGGTATAAGACCGTCTGGACTCGGATATAACAGGGCTCCAGATAAGAGGAAGTTATTTCAACAAATCAAACATTTTCTCACTTGTTCAACACCAAATCCAATGGTGTTACTACTCATTAGAATCGTCTCTTCGAGACGATTCTAATGAGTAGTGACACCATAGGGTTTAATTCTGAAATAAAGATTTTAGTTTTTCAAAAACTACCCTTATCTGGTGCTCTGATATACTCCAAATGTATGTGCCGTAAATTCGTTAAATGTCACGTGCACTGTCACGCAATCATTTGCAGCAAGCCACCGTTTTACTAAACAACTTACGCAAAAATTTTGCGTAAATCAAAATCGTTTAACTCTTATTTTTCGATCATAAACGTTTGCAAACAGCAAATAGCCAGATCAGAAGACGCGCTAAAAGCGCGTCCTCTGATCTGGCTATTTGCTGTTTGTAGCAAGTGATAATAAAAAATATAAATTAAAATTTAAAATTTTGACTTACGCAAAAATTTTGCGTAAGTAGTTTAGTAAAACGGGCCCTGTGTGTTTATCTCATGTTGCCTTGGTATAAACACAAGAGTCAGAAGCTTCATTGATAACGGCAGTGTCTGCCGAATAAACCAAAAAATAAATAAACATAGCTGAATACTAGTAGATAACACGAACGACGAGATGTAACAGTTCATGTAACAGTTCATTTTTAATGACAAATATGCAACAATTAACTGTTTTAATTGCAATTTTGTTGACATGTTGAACCAGTTTGGAAATTGCAATGAAGTTTTATAAGTCCTTTGAAAAAGTTATACTCCTGTAACTTTTCATATCCACTTGATTCTATTGTGAATTTGGATAATCCAATTTGATGATATTTGTCGTTGTCGGGAGCAAAGTGAAATTAGATGAAATTCAACATAATATGAATCAATATAATCTCAGGCTGGAATATTTCTCAAAATTTGTTAATTGCAGGTTGAAAGGATTGTAGCAACCAGATTTGCATTCAAACACATTGAAACTCTTAATTTAATTTTTTTTATAGCCATATCGGTCGACATATTCAACCAATATTGCAATAACAGAACTTGCAATATAATAATGTTATTGTGTTTTTAGATTATCCGACCTAATTGTGATGTTTCCGTCCGTGTTGGGAGCTGAAGTACATGTAGTTTTGTTTCTTTTATTAGAAAAGAAGGCAACGTTTACCCTTTACCCAATAGCCTGTATCTAGTTTTGAAGACATGTAACCAATTAAAGCAGGCTGAAAGTAAAGCAGAATGCGCCTTAAGGCGCATTCTGCTTTACTTTCAGCCTGCTTTAAGCTACCTTCTGCTAGGAATTATAAAATATTTATTATCGTACATGTTCCTGACTAAACAAATTGGAACTATTTTCTTCAGCGGAGGAATAAATAAAATGCGCTAAAAGTCGTTCCTTTTGGGGAAAGGGTTAAAAGTGTTTTGCACAATTGTTTTTGTTACCATTCGGCTGATATTATCAATTTCTTGTGCAATAATCGAAATTTCAATACATTTTTATGTCAATCGAACACTTTTTTTGACCCGAGAGTGAAATAAAAGACATTTTGGTTGGCAGGTTAAGGAACTTTAGAGTCTGTCAATACGGGTTAAGCGTATTTTTAATCGCACATTATGTTTTAATTAAGTCGATACACTCCTGCGTTTATACTGTAAGTTCAAACTTCTTGTAAGGTATTGTAACAGATGTAGTGATGCAATAAGCCAGACACAGAAAACGCCATTACTGTTAACCCTTATCCTGCGGCAATATCGTCTGCTTCGAAATTGTCGTCTGCAAAATTTGTTAAAGAAAGATTTATACAATTTTTAAGTAAAAAATCCTAAAAACGAGTGTCAAACAGTTTGGATCCAGATCAGACGCCGCGTGACGCGGCGTCTGATCTGGATCCAAACAGTTTGCAAAAATCAGTAAAGTCGCGACCAGCAGGCAAAGGGTTAACTACAGAATGCGACCTTTAGACGAATGTGCTTATAAAATATTTTTACATTTTAATCCTATCATGATCAAATTATTCGGGAGAAATTTACCCCATCACCGTTTCATTTTCGTCTGCTTCAATGTTGTCTGCAATGTCGTTTCAAAGTTAAAAGTAAGGCAGTATGACCGAAGAAATTTCAAAACCAGTGTCAATCATTTTGGATCAAACACGTTTGGTTGTTCGCGTAACGCGGCGTTTGATCAGGATCAAAACTGTTTGTCACTTGTTTTTAAATTTCTTCAGTTAATGTTTTAAGCACAAACTGTAATGCATTAAATTGCAATTACGTTGGCAAAGTAAAACATTACATTACACAATACATTTTGATAACAGTCCAAACCAAAACTGAAAAAAAAATACTAATAAGAGGTGCCTCAGACCACCCTTACCTACATTTTTAAATACGACTAAGAACCACTAATGAAATTCAGTAATGGTTTTAATTACAGGTGGCGTTAGCAAACAGCAAGTTCAGTGCAGAGCAGAAAGCTCCTCGGGGTCTCTATGCATAAATATCATGTTGCTGTACGCATAATCCTGTCTTATAGCCTATTAAACATACAGTGTTCCCTCTCTACAACGGTCCTCCCAACAACGACTCCCTCCTTACAACGACCCTAACGGCTGTTCCCCAAACAAGACAAAATGTTTACCTTTTTTACTCCTGCAATATCGTCTGCTTCAAATTGTCGTCTGCTGTTTCTTCTCAAAATTACATTTTGATGGAATAATTATAATGACGGTTTACAAACAGCTTGAATCCAGATCAGACGCCGCGTTACGCGGCGTCTGATCTGGATTCAAGCTGTTTGCAAATAAAAGCCAATTTCCCTCCCTGTAACGACTCCCTCTGAACAATGCACATAATCTTTGTCTCCCATTGGGTGTCGTTGTAGAGAGGGAGCGCTGTATTTAAACAAAGCTAATTTGCACTACAGCGCTCCATGTCTACAACGACATCCAATTGGAGACAACAATTGTGTTCATTGTTAGGAGGGAGTCGTAATAAGGAGGAAAATTGGCTTATATTTGCAAACAGCTTGAATCCAGAGCAGACGCCGTGTAACGCGACGTCTGATCTTGATTCAAGCTGGTTGTCACTTGTCATTAAGTTTTTCTATCAAAATGTCCATTATGTAACTTTAAGAAAATTAGCAGACAACAATTTTAAATAGACGGTATTGCAGCCATGAATAGGTTTAACATTAATGTTTTGTTTGGGGAACAACGCAAAGCGTCGTTGTAGAGAGGGAGTCGTTGTTGGTAGGGCCGTTGTAGGGAGGGAGCGCTGCATTGCCTATTGAGCAAAGGGTTATTGCAGATCAAACGTATAGTACAAAGTACTTTTAGGAGCTTTCTACATATTTAGCTGTAATATAAACTGACATGAGTTATTGACCTGTATACTTATTAACTGAATTGGTGCTATAGAGAGGTTGAACTGGACCAAATTTAAAACTGTCACTGTTACATAAACCTTCAATAAAGTTCCCAAATGTATTGTCTGTTAGATGACAGGCCTGACTACTCCATAACCTGTTTCTTTTATTGGAGATACGTGACCACTTAACCCTTTGAACCCTAGTCCCGCATACGTATATGCGTCCTTTTCAAACAGTGTACATGTGAATAGAACACTTGTCCTATGCAAACAGTGAAGACCCAGATCAGAGGGCTCCGAAAGGAGCCCTCTGATCAGGGTCTTCACTGTTTGTAATAATGCCAAACATTGACAAAAAACAACCCTTAAAAGTCAGAAATGGACTAGACTAAAATGGAAACTGGAATTGTCCATTTAAAGTTTCAGGGAGGAAAGAGTTAATGCACGTAGTTTACGGTCTATCAGGGATACTCGATACCAATAAACAGGAACGAGTGAAAACATTTATCCCCTTTTACAGCATGTTTAATATTAACATCGATTTCAATTGCATTCGTCTTCTAACAATGTGTCGCAACAGAAACATTGCGGCACGTGACTTTATGAAAATTGGTGTTTAGATTGTTGACAGAATATTGTACAAAACATAAACATTCAATAATGATAATATTAAATAATAGTTCATTTAGCTGACAAGTGTTGATTATTATTTGGTTTAATGTTTAAGCAATTACATGGACAGTGCTCCCTACAACGAAACCCAATAGGAGACATACATTGTGTGTGTTGTTCGGAGGGAGTCGTTAAAGGGAGGGACATGGGTAACATTTGCAAACACGGTGTCTGATCTGGATGCAAGCTGTTTGTCACTCGTCATTATATTTTAATCTATCAAAATGTCAACTTATATGTAACTTTGAGAAAAACAGCAGACGACAAATTTAAGCAGACGTTATTGCAGCCTTGAAATGGTTGGACATAAATATATTGTTTGGGGAACAGCGGCAAGGGTCGTTGTAAGGAGGGAGTCGTTGTTGGGAGGGCCATTATAGGGAGGGAGCACTATAGCAATCTAACATGAATTAACCATCAGGGAGCTAACCGCGACCTTTGCGGGGTCATTCAACGGCATTGAAACATGACAAGGGGTCCTTGTTTGATATCAAATTATTACCGGGACAGGGATGGCATTCTATGATATAGAATACTGTCAGAGGGGTCATCCTAAGACATCGAATAATGAAAATAAAAGGTATATAACTCTTTTGCACTGAAAACAGTATTTTTGCTTAGAAATGTTTTTCATAGAAGAAAAACAATGGTGCTTCTATTCAGCAGCTAGAACTTTTTCTTAAAGAAAATAAAATTACATTAGACTTTCATTCATCACAATATTCACTGAGTTATAAAGACTAGAAAGGCTATTATATCAAAGTACCTCCCTTTAATTTGAAATTGGAATGAACTTTTAAGTGTTTCATTTTCGTTACATGTGTCGTTTAATCTAAATGTGTGTAGAGGAATACATTGGTGAACGAATGAGCCTTTCAAATCTCAAACAAATCTTGAGTTGATAAGGTACTTTAAAAGATTTGGATTCGAATTTACTGAATAGAAAGTCAATGTAAAAAGAGGGTGCTTTTTGGGGCTGAGTATATCTGTTCCATCTATCCCAAGTATCTGGTTAGTACTGAGTAGAGTCGTATTTGAAATGTATTTCGCCTAATGAATTTATTCTGTTTCGGTATTTTCGCGGCTACATGTTGTAATTCTAAATTTGTCATTGTTATAAATTTGTTTTAGTTTATATTTACAATTTACATTTCCTTTGCAGATTTTTAATATTAAGCCACGTATTAAAAATCATGAACTTGCTAGGGAGTTTTTGCTTCTTGAACATCGGTTTATATATGGTTAAGATCAAAGGTAAAGATCAATGTAATTTGTAAACTGGCAACTGTACGCGACACTCCACCATCCGAATATGTTCTCACAGCTGATGTAAAATGATAAATGTTCTGTAACTGTAGACAAAAGCCAAGGTAAATTGAAAAGTGATCTGAAAAAAGAATGTGACACATCGCAATCACTAGATACTGTCACACACTTCATTAAGTACCCGTAGCAAAATTGGTATAGGAAACATACTCTAAACAAAAAGTAAAGTACCAAGTTATAGTCCACTTTCAGTCCGAATGACCGCTCAGCGGACTGTACATTCACTCCCCTGATCATTTAGCCATCTTGCCTACAATATTGAGCACTGCTAACATATTACGTGTAGGCAGCCGCAGTACCGACTAAGATCCTTCACATGTACCCATTTTAACCTCTAGGTGGAGAGAAAACCCCAACAAAAGTTGTTTTTCATAGAAAAAGGCAAAGGTCACAGTGACCTGAAAAGGTTAAGATACATTATGCCCAATATGTTCTCAATAAACAAGTATGGTTTCCTGATCTGGCGTTGTAAAGGAGATATACTCACGACAAGCTCTTTCTAGTTTCCTACAATTGAGATCAAATGTCAAAAAAGGTCACAATGGCCCAAACCGTATAGTTCACTTTGTCATGCCAAGCTGTACTAACGCACCAACTTTGGTAAATCTTGCTGATATAGAAAAATATTGTCTTAACAAAAGGTACATGGACAGACGGAATCACAACAAGACGCACACAACTCATTACTGCATACGCCCAAAATTGAGCTTTTGGTATAAATGCAACTTTAGTATTTGCAAAAATAACTTTAAACTATATATAAAGGTATGTAACTATGGTGTTGTTTTTCGATAGCATGGGGTTATTATTGGATGGTAGGGGGCCATTACTCCACGAAAGGGGTCATTCTACGACATCGACATTTGAGCGGGTGTTTCTTTTTGATGGGGTCAAAGTACTTCGTTACACCAGCTCATCTTGGCGCAGCCTCTGGATGAGATTTTGTTTGCTATCAATAGACAACCGATGGAGATATTAGGCTATCAAATGCCATTTTAACATTTATTATTGACCGAAGAAAGAGTTCATCGGCAGATGTTATAAAAACCGTAAACATCCAATGCAACTGAAATATGCGTGAATATACTAGCTACTCTGCAAAGGAGAAACAAATCTTGTTCTACATATCAAAGAGATAAAAACGACTCTCGTTGAAACAGTATATTACACCGGGAAATATCTTGAAGCGAGGAACAACCTAGACTTATCTAGTTTTGTTTGTAGATCCGTACAGGAAAATTCGACACAATTGACTAGTGCTGAGAATAGTACACGTAGGACAATAGATAAGGAATGTCAGCGTTGGAAGAACTCAAGCATACGATTTGCAGTAATGGAACAGAGCAGACGACAGATAAGAATTGTTTTAGATTCCCATTGATGAAGACAATATCGAGACATCTGAAACTTTGACAAAAACCGATAAGGCAGACAACAATACCTTGTCAAGTGCGGATGAGGATAATATAGACTATCTTTGTGGAAAAGGAAAAGTCAGAATACAGCAGAATTATGATAGATAAGGTGATTGCCAGTTCGTTGCTGTCAGCGCCCAACTGTAAATCTATGAATCTATATCAATGCAGTAACGTTAAGACAAACAGCTGTAAACAACCTAAACCACAGTGTTTTATGGACGTTGTAGACCGTCAGTTTAATAGCTATATGTCATCAATGTATACATGTATTATCACACTCACTTCAGTTGTACTTACCTGTATATAAAAGTTCAAATGGGATAGTGACTTCATATTTGGCATGTATAATTGACTAAAAAATCATGAAATCTATATAGCTATTGGTTATGTTCAACAAAGGTTAATGTTATTTAGAGGGCATTAAGAGGTCAGAAAGGCAAATCTTGGCCACAACTTTGGAACTATATGCGATCAAAACAACATATTCGACCCGTGCACTCAGTGAAAGTTGAGTATTATGAGACAAAGGTCAATGTCATTAAGAGGTCATGGTCACATCAGGGGGCATAGTGTTTCACATACAAATATTGTTGATTCATGTACTTGTCTTCTTTTCTAATGACACTAATAACATTAGTAAACGGGACACAAATGACTTACCATCACAATGGTCTGTTTGACCTAAGACATTTGAATAATATAATATCCACTCTTGAAAAAAAGAGTTGACTTTTTTAGAAAAGAACCTGTTAATTTATTCTCATCTCATTTTAAATTATTTCTATGTTTTTTCATCTCATTCATCTATTATTCTCTATGTATGTTACCATACTGATTTTTAATATTTTTTAGTTCCTAATCTATCCGTTTCCGAAAATAGAAAGTAACGTTCAACGTCACAATGGACGGCACTTTCTATATTTAGAAAGTGATCAAGTGACCAAAGAACCGTTTTTCTTGTACTTCAGTAAGATGATTGTTTGATATTTTATTATTGAAAAAGACCCGGTGAGGGATCGAAACGTTGGAGCAAATAAAAGATCGGAAAAAAACGATATTGGCTTGATCGTGTGTGTCTACTTCCTTTCCTGTTCTACACATTTCCTAATATCTGTCAAAAACATCATATGCAGTGTATTTTTCTGCTTACCTTTTCTGATGTTTCGTAGGGAATATGGAAGAAAGCATCCGTTTCATCCAACGTCTTTTTTCTTGTGACCCTTTTGAAATCGCTTAAACATAGTCCTGACCTCCGAGAATCTTCACAAGACGTGTCCGTTACGCTGAATCCTTCATTCCTCTCACCATCACTGAGATGCCCTCCATTTTTCAACGGAAGTGACGTAATATCTTCTCTGCTTATGTCACCTTCACTGCTATCCTCAAACACAGAAATTGCTTCCCCGCGTTTCCTTTTCAACTCCTCGAGAGTTTGACGTCTTTCAGTGGTTTGTTTTCGAACCACAGATAGTCGTCCCACGGCTCGCACTTTCGTTTTGATAACAGAGCCCTTAGTTTTTGAAGATGTTGCACCCATTGCAGCCTATAGAAGGTAAGCTTCGGCAGTGAATTATTAACGGTACAAATCACAGAAATCTCCAGACACACTGTTACGGTGCGACACAGTAAACACTTACACGAGCTTCATCCACTTGTATATCATAAACGACAACATAGGTACTGATATCGCTCAGGAACAAACCCCATTTGACGTCTGAAAAATAAATTTATCATTTTCAATAACATTTGTCATACTAACGACCTGATTTGAACTCAGTAACCGTTTGTTATGATATAATTTTTTTATTATTTTGGACAGATAGCAGGTTCATGCAGGTAAACGAGAACAATTTGCCTTTATTCAATGGTCGCTAAATGTACATATATGTTGGGTTTGAGTTATTTATTTCTGCTAAGAGTAAACGTTTAGCATGTCTTAAATAATTGAATGACTTTGATTCTTATGCTTTGGTAATTTGTGAGTAGTCAAAAGGCGGGGTCACAGTGACCTTAAAGTAAAACGCGACATTCCGCCATTCAAATATGCACTCATGCGCCATATTCGGTATAATTAGCTGATGCGGTGAAGGAGTATGCTTTTTGTATAAGATAGATTAATGGTCCAGGTCAAGGACAAATTGACCTTAAATGATTTGCTACACACGGTCGTCCCATGATGTACTAAAATGTCAAATTTGATACCCATAGCTGTTGTGGTATAGCAAATATCCCATGACCAAGAGTTTTTCTGCAATTGATGACCACTTTTAAGATCACAGTGACATGGCAAAAGGTATGCATCACTCTGCTATGACTATGCCAAGATGCACTCTCACAGACACTTTTGTATTCCCTGTTGATGTAGTATACGAAATATACATTAAACAAGAGGCACATCGTCGTACGTACGGACGAAATGATCATCTAGAAGGTCTTTATGAGAGAACAAATGCTACCAATGAATAAACTAACTCTTTCGCACTTTTTTAAAATTTCAAATAGCATTGCTCCTTTATATATTAGTGCTTACTTTGTTTCTTTAAGCTCTGTATACAAACGATATACAAGGTCAAACATGACAGCAAATAAATACGAAAGACTCAAGCAGGAAACGCAACACAAACAATACATCCACCTCTCAAGCAGAACACACACACAGTCATACCATAACAAACACACACACACACACACACACACGCGCGCAATACCATTCCTTCATCTACACACTAAATAGAAAACAACACACAAGACAAACATAAAGCAAAGTGAATATAGGAGCCCGCCTTGGTACGGTCAGTAGCAATCAATAATTAATTATAAATTAATTATTAACAACCCCTGGGGGGTTAAACCTGGGTTTAGGGGGCGCCCAACCTCACTCAAATCCCGTTCGTTCAAGAAGGTTCGTTTTCGTTCACCTTTACTGATAATGGACGCTTTGCCATTTTTTGATTTAACAGCTTTTGTAAGAAGTCATTTCTTTTCAAAGGTATTCCCTTGTGGGAGATTGTGTTTCCAAGACTTTAAGAGTAAGTAAATCTCCCACTCTATTTAGATTTGATGTTAAAAAACCTTGTTAGATATTGAGTAATTTAAAAATCATACTTCTTTACTTGATAGATAATGCTCCTCATATACGAGCGTATTTCATCGGATTGTTTTGCATAGCAGGAGTTCTTTTTATCAATTGCCTTCTTACTGTATCTTTATTAATTTAGATAGGTTTGTTTCACTTTATGATTATTCTTATAAATTGTTTTGATACTCTGCATAAATAATTTGTGAACACGGTCTAGTCATTCTGAAACTTACACATTTTCAGCTTAATAGAGTTTCTTATGATATTTTCTGTGATACTTTTAATTTAAGATACTTGCTGTGATATTTATTTATACTAATACCGTGACACTCTGTGTCTAACCACTTAAATCAAGGACCACAATGGAATAAAGGAAACTACTTTCCTATTTTGTGTTATCCTTGGTATCTAGTGCGCATTACTTGGCTCGTGTATGTTGTATTTTGTACAGTGCTCCCTCTCTACAACTTCCATCCCAACAACGACTCCCTCCTTACAACAGCCCTTGTCGCAGTTCCCCAAACAGGACAGTTATGTTTTACGCTTTTATTGCTGTAATATCGTCCGCTTAAAATTGGACAAAAAAACCTTTACCGACGAGTGACAAATAGTTTCTGACAAACTGTTTGCAAATATTAGCCAATTACCATCCCTATAACGACTCCCTCCGAACAACGCATTAGATTGTTGTCGTTGAAGAGAGGGAGCAATGTACTACTAAAACATTAATCGTATTAAATCGACAGAACTAAGCATGTTACGTGCTCATTATATAGGAGTTTTCTGCATTAGGAATCTGGTGCCCGTTTCATAAAACATCTTACGACAAATGTTGTCGTAAGTCAGATTATAAAAGTCTCAATTTTTACTTATTTCTCCATCTAATCCTGTCTTGTGACATCTTTTTTTAATCGTCTTGAAAAGACGATTCCAAAAAGATGTCACAAGACAGGGTTAGATAGAGAAATCAGAGATTAAATGTATCTTAAATTTTTGACTTTCGACAACATTTGTCGTAAGAAGTTTTATGAAACGGGCCCCAGGTCACAAAACTTCTACACCATCAACATGGAGACTGTACCTTGTGTGGGAGATATGGTCTACAGCCAAATTTATATTGAGTGATCAATTATGAAATATAAATTAGTGTGTTTAAACCTTTTGGCACCGACGTCGCATAAAATCGACTTTGCAAACAGTTTGGATTCTGATCAGACTCCACGTAACGCGGCGTCTAATCAAAATACAAACTGTTTAACACTTGTATCGACGTTTCTGAAGTCATACCACATTGCATCTAACTTTGAATCTATCTTGCAAAAAAGAGAATATTGAAGCAGACGACAATAAAGCGGTGAAGGGGGTAAAAGCCTCACGATTGATTTAGCGCCGAAAGGGTCAGTGCTCGGTAAATGTCTCACATAAAGCTCATATAGAACCTTCGGTATTATATTCATCCTGCATTGCGCATTGATATATTTTAGAAATTTCCTGGACAGTTAAAAATGTTGCTTTATACGCGAGTGAATTGTTTGAATAAAATCAGGAAAGTTTTTAACTATACTAGTCATCGTGTTACTCGGCGTCCGATAAGGTTAATAACCATATTGTTTATCCCTAGCTGACTTAGAAAGGGAGTTATGCTCTTGACAAATTGTTTCCTATAATTGAGGATGGAGTTGATTGGGAAGGTCTCAGTTACCTGTGAACTTGTACATAAAATGTCAATCCTGGAATACATTCTCACCAAAGTTTCTGCCATACCAAAATGTACTCACAAACAAAATTTCGTACACATAGCTGATATATAATATGTTCCAGACGAGCTTTTAATGTTATTTGTCTCAATTACAATCGGACTTCGATATCTCGAACTCGCTTATCTCGAACTAACCGATATGTCTACACATAAAAAATTGCATCATTTCATGCTCAGATAAGTAAAACATATATGTTTTTCAAGCCACGTTTTAATTTTGAAATACGGGTATGTTCTACTTAACCGAGTTCGAGATATCGCAGCTTGACAGTAGTTTAAACATATTTTATACCATTTTCATTATTGGACTTGGGTCGGGCCTCAAGTTTTTTCAACATTAGAGACGGCCCTCCCCTTACAGACGGCCCTCAATTGTCAAGGTGAAGCTAAACTTGGTACAAATTTATTGAATAGATGGTCCAGACAAGCTTTTGTTTGTATTGTTGTCAATGGCCAAGGCCAAGCTACAGTGACTTATTAGTAGCATGCGACACTCCGTTAACAATGGACTCTTGATAAGTACTATACATCTAAATAACCATAGCTGATACAGTATAGGAAATTTGCTCCGAACAATCGTTTTAAATAACTGAGGGCAAAGGCCAGTATCACTGTAGCAACATTTGGTGTGCCACACTCCGATATCCCAAGATTAAGATTATGTAGTGTAGGAAATATTACCGAGATATGTCAACAGTGACCTAACAAAAACTGTAACAGGACACACCGCCATCTCGAGATGTACCGAACTTGCATATGTAGTATAGCAAGCTGGTGTTAAGCAGAAATATCTTCGGACAAGTTTTTCCTATAGTCTATAGCTGAGGTCAAATATCAAGGTCAGAATGATCTGAAAATATTATGAAACATCTGACATCCTATGATACATTCACACACCAAATTTGGTATCCTTGGATGATTTGGTATAGAAAATTGCCCCCCAGACCAATATGCATCGATACACGGACATACAGGCTGACACGAGCACAGTTCGATGGCTATATTAGCCCAATTCTATGCTTCTGGGGGCATACATTTATGATACTGTGTATGCTTAAAAATCTTAGACGATTGTGTGATAAAGCTTCCACGCAACATCACCAAATGTAACAAACGTTTAAGACAATTATTTACACCTGGGGCCCGTTTCATAAAACTTCGTACGAAAAAATCGATGGTAAGTCAAAACTTTAAAATGCATTTAATTTCTTATTTCTCTATTTAATCCGGTCTTGTGACATATTTTTGGAATCGTCTTTTCAAGACGATTCCAAAAATGTGTCACAAGACAGGATTAGATGGAGAAATAAAAGAAATATTGAGACTTTTATAATCAGACTTACGACAACATTTATCGTACGAAGTTTTATGAAACGGGCCCCAGCACTGCAGTCTCTACACTACCCTACTTATAACGTGAAGCTCGTTATTCAATGAAATCTTTCTTTCAAAGCATGTGCAAACCGGTTGCGTGCAAAACTGATAACAGAGCAGTATTACAGGAATATTTATGTTCTGGCTTTACATTCAATATTGATAATTGTGCATATTTGAAAGTGTAAGAGACAAAATAACTAAACAATTTATTTATGTTATTCTCATTAACCCAATTCGTAATCAATCTAAATGCATAATACTGACTTTATGCAAAGTTTCTAGCATTTATAGCCAACCTTTTGTTCAGCAACGGCTCCATGAAGTATCATCAGACGCATGAAGATATTTTATTGCTTAATTTAACTCTTTCACCCCTGAAACTCTTAATAGACAATTCCAATTTCTAAATAAGTGTAGTCCATTTTTGACTATTTAGTGTTTATTTTAACAAAATATTTCAAAATGACAAACAGTGTAGACCCTGATTAGAGGGCTTCTTAAGGAGCCCTCTGATCAGGGTCTACAGTCTACACTGTTTGCAAAGGAAAAGTGTTATCCTTAAAGGTACACTGTTTGTATATGACGAGTATACTCGTCGCTAGTGTTGAATGTGTTAAAATAGTAAACCATGCAAAGAGTTCTTGTAGGAAATTTCTATATTATTTATGTGTTGCATTAAGTACCCGTATGTATTAATCATCCACATTGGTATTCTATGGGTGGCCGCTAAATACAGGTTGACATACTTTATAAAGTTGCTATCGAGTTTTTTCTTGAATTACAGGTATTTTTGAAATTGAAAATATGCGATTCTTATCAGATTGATTGAGTGATTGAATGGGTTTGATTTTACGGCACCGCGACCCATTCAAAGGTTTTATTGCGCGTTAAATGCCCTCATATACGCAAATACTAAGCTCTATTCATTAAAACAATTTCTAAAAATAATAAAGTTAATGAATATAAATCTCGTGCAATTATTGTTTTACAACATTTCAAATGATTTTTAAAAATGGAATAAAGGTATTGAGAAAGATGTTATCAACTATTTAAAATTTGTAAAATGCTGTTTTAAAATACTTAATATTTACTTTTTCCCATTCAATTGAACAATACTTTTAAAACAGTCAGAAAAATAGATAAAAGTGTCGTTTGAATTTGTTGTTATACAATATTTTCTTTTAAAGGGGAATTTATGAATAAACCCTCCCTTGAAATGAAAATCTGTTATAAAAATGCATTATAAGCTATTTATTTAAGTTAAATAATATTGTTTAAATATTATAATGGGCCATATCGATCTTGAAAATGTTGAAAAACAGAAGTAAATATATAGATAGGCTTCAATGTGTGGCTTGATAGGGCGATTAAACTCATATTCCGATTTCATTGACTGGTCAGCCATTAAACCAAACCGTAGTTGTACAAGCTATACTTCAGATACTGTTTCATTCTAACCAACATAACTTGCCCCTTGATCTCTCAAACAAAACAGGTCAATAAAATCGGATACTACATTGTAAAAACGTTTTAAATCAAATGATCCGGGCGCTTGCTCCTTTGTGGCGCCGTGTAAATCAGATTATACCTTATGTCGATGGAAGGACATCAACACGTTGCAAAATCGAGGGCTGCAAGTACAGCTTTAAAGCAAACTATTCACATACATCATTTTGTCTAGGATAGACAAGTTGATTACAGTTACCATCGAGTGATGAGTTCGCAAAAGGAGAGTCACGAGGTATAGGACTTGTTTGTTTACTGCACGAACAGCTGGTGATAGGAAGGTTTAATCAACCTATGCCTTACTGTGAAGTGTGATAATGTCCAATTGACAGACATCAAGGCGATTATTTCTTTTATATTCTACAATGTCTCAGGGCTGTACTGTGTTCATTATAATGATGCTTGAGTCTGCACTTGTTGCAATTTCAAATATTGAACTCATTATCCCCTTAAACTTCCAATGAATAATTCCAGTTTACAATAAAGGATGGTCCATTTTAGACTATTTAGGGTTGTTTTTATAATATATTACAAAATAACAAATAGTGAAGACCCTGATTAGAGGGCTCCTGTAGGAGCCCTCTACTCAGGGACTTCATTGTTTGCATTTGACAAGTGTACTCTTCACAGGTACACTTTTGGTAGATGACGCATATACGCATAACTAGGGCTCAATGAGTTAATTTATAATGCATAACAATTGCAGCACTTAAAAGTATCTAATAAGTGAATATCCTTGATAGTATCCTGATATAATAGTGAAACGTTCACTGTGATGAACAAGCGATGCATTATCTTTATAATAACTTTAGAAATACTGACGAAGCCTCTAACAAACAATAAATGACTAATTGCAATTAACCAGGCTGTCCTAACAATACTATATCACCTGGTACATATATTACGTTTGGTTAAAACTAATATTTGCTAAATGAACTGTTCTCAACATATTTCTTGATGCTCATTTGCCAACAGTTTGATGACATATCAGACTCTGAGTAACTCAATATCTGAAATGGCTCAAACTGTTTTCCACACGAGAATATAGCCTTTAATTTTTAAAATAATGTGTACAATTTATTTCGTTGTAATTTTGATTTGTTTAAAAGAAAACGTTTGCTATTTTCTCGTATTTCTGTTACCAAAAGTTAATAAAGGAAAGACAGATTGCAGTTTTATGTAGGACAGGAAATAATGCAGAAAGCTGGTCTAGGATTTATCAGCATTACTTCCGTCAAATGTAGCACAAGCCTGTCTGTATCGTATGATTTATACCACATCCGTTAGGAATACCAAACTCTAGTGTAGGAGTACATATTCGGAACACAGGTGTCCCAAGCATACTTAAATTAGTTATCTGAGTACATTAGGCATGTCGCAATGTATTTACGATTTTCAGGTTACTATGACCGTTTACCTCAATTATAAAAAAAACGTTGTTCAGAGCATATTGCCTTTCTTAGCTCGAAGAACATAATTGGTTGTGCAAATACATGTTGGGATGATAAAATGGGGTGACCAACTTCTTGTGACTGTATTGTTTTATGCCACAAAGCGTCACATTTGTACCAAATTATCATTTAGAATATATCCAGATAAATACATTAATTGCTACTAACGTTATATTTAAGATATAATATTTATGACGACTAATTAGTGCTTACTAGTGGTTATAACTTTCTTTGCGATACCCAGAAATTAAGTCCAGTAGGGAAAGATAATTCGTCGTGACAGCTGTAGAAAGATAATTCGATTAGACCAACTATCTTCAAGGAGAACTATTCCAGTTTACAGTGTTTAACGTAAGTTAGAGGTGACATCCAATCGATAGAAAATCTAATTTTAACCTCTTTCTTTGTACATAAAAGACGCTTCTATTCATAGCATAGTTGAAACTAAAACAAAATTTGCATTTAAACATCTATAGCTGCTGTTGCCTTCAAAGCGTTTTATATCTAACCGAGGTCAAAGTGATGACTCGACATGAGACCTGGATATCTAAACTGTAAATGCATGTCAACATTCAAATAGTTGTTAATGTTTGAAAGCTTGGAGCAATTCTTTCAAGTAGTGTAGGAGGAGTTAGCTGCACAAAATGTTTCACTACAGAAACTTAATATATATCCTGCCTGCCTTAATTTTATCTGACAGCAGCCACCTGTCATTTGAAGGTATGTTGTTGCTTAATACAGTATTGACTGTATTGATTCAAATTATTGGATGCTCAAATGTCATTAAGATTTCGATTGCATGAGCAAAATTGCAGTTAGAACTGTGTACTAGTAAGAGGCAATGCTCAGGACAAGCTTTTTATAACTGAGATCAAAATCGTTGTGGCCTGACAACGGTCCGCTGCGTTCCACCATCAAAGATATTTTCATTCACCAAGGTGTAGTATCCCTAGCTCTCATAATGTAGTTAATGTGTTCTGGACAAATTCTTTCTATAACATTGGTCCCAAAAAGCTGACAGTCGTAATCTACACTATAACATTTCAAAATGTGCACGAGCACCGCACACACACACACATGCACCTACGCACATATACTTACGCTCGCATATATACAAAGATAAAGACAGGGAAACAAAGAGACACAGAGGGAGAAATAGAGACAGATAGAGTCACAGAAAGAGATAGACAGGCAGGATAGATAGTTTGACGAGCATATACATGTAGAGAGACAGAGACAGAGAGACTGAGGGAGAGAGAGTATGAGACAGAAACGTTGAATGATGGACGAATGGATGGACAGATAATCACACGGAGAAGAGACACGATGAGAAAGAGAGAGTGACAGACATAAAATTATATTCTTAAGGACTCAACTGTGCCCTTTTCCCTGTCGGGAAAAACATAAGGTATACACAAGAAAGAGAAGCAAGTGGCCCGCATCATTAGCGTTTGTAAATCTCCTTCATAGACAGTATTCTTTCCACAACATACCTCTCTGTAACAGGCTACAGGGGCCCGTTTCATAAAACTTCGTACGACAAATGTTGTCGTAAGTCAGATTATAAAAGTCTCAATATGTTTTTATTTCTCCATCTAATCCTGTCTTGTGACATCTTTTTGGAATCGTCTTGAAAAGACAATTCCAAAAATATGTCACAAGACCGGATTAAATAGAGAAGTAAGAATTTAAATGCATTTTAAAGTTTTGACTTACGATCGATTTTTTCGTACGAAGTTTTATGAAACGGGCCCCAGACCCACATGTCACGACTTTGGCATAGCACAGTGTTATATGTACAATTTGGCCGCAATAATACACCAATTAATATCAGAAGTACCATGTATTTCTTAAAAAGAATTGTCAAATATTATCATTTGCAGTATCAGAACTTCTTTGTGAATTTTGATAGTAAACTTTACTATTTGATGAATTTTATACATTTATCGTAAACACGGAACTCAATTACCAAAGCACTGAGGTCTATTGTATTTGCTTTATATTGCACCTATATAAACACGTAAACTCTTGTCTGTAATGAGGCCTACCGACTCCAAATATAATTGACTGTGTTGAGCAGTTGTATGACACCCACTTATAAAATCATGTCATAAATACCACTAGTTGCGATATCGTAACTGTATTGCGGATACAGTTACGACACGCTAGGATCTCCACAATGGCGCAGGCCGACAGTGATTCACTGTCGCTTGAATAAGTTTCTATAACATTTTAATTTTTACCGTTTTTGAAAAATAAAAGGTAGGTATCGGTTTGGAATGCATTTTTTGACAATGTGGGTGTGTAAAATCAGGTTACCTACGTCTTTGATTGAGTTTCTCCCGATTTAAACTTTACTACTGTCAACCGGCATCGGTCTTCGAGGGATGGTCGGCCATTCCATATATGGAGTGTTTAGTAAAACCGCCGCGCATGTCAACGAATGGCGGGAAAATATCTAATACACGAATTAAGCTTTAAACTTGTTTTTAAGCTGCCACCCTTTACCATATTAGCAATAAAATAAATGTTTTAGTTTACCTGGGCAAAAATAATCCTCGAATTCATCAAAAATACCACAGCTCAGTAAGTTTTCCAATTATGAATGAAAGCCTTATATGTTAACCGGACGGCGTTTTACGCATGCGCGAGTTCTGTCTCGGCTTGGAAAATCAAAACAAATAGTGGGTCGACACCGAAAAGTTTTCAAATGGTCTTCGAGTGGGTTATTACTTAACACAAGAAGGTTATATATCAAAATATTGTTAAATATTAGTTTAAAGATTAATTCTCAACCGTTTGAACATATATAACTGATAAACAACTGCTGCAGAATTTGCGCCACTGTAGAGATGCTAGCAAACTGTAGCTCTAGTAGACCTTGGTCTAGAGTTAGAGGTACAGTACTGCAGCTAAAATACCACATGAACACGGTATTTGATTCTTTCAAAATTCAAGATTCATGTATCGTTGACATGAAATACCATCTGCTCTTATTTTGAATTTCTATTTTTGAATTATATGTACATGTATATGTAATTGCAAATATTAATTCAAGTGACTCGGTATCTATTATGGATCCAATATTTGTGCAAAATTCCTGCAAGCTCGTTCCTCGCAACCAAATGGTTATTAAGTGATCACATCAAGGCGTGCTGCGCTGATTAAGTTGATACTGTAAATCAATCAACAACTATATGAAGATGTCTCCACGTTATGTTTACACAGGACAAAGTGCATGTAATCCCTTGACGGCTGAACCATGTTCGTCTGATAAACAACCATTGTCTGTTATACAGTAGAACCTCTCTATCACGACCACTAAAAAGAAGGATAATTGTCCGTATAAAAGACAGGTGACAGCTTAAAGCTGTAGGAGCTTTCTGTTTCACTTTCACATTGCTTTAAGCAGTCACCCGTCTTAAACGACTAATACTTGACACAATTTAGTGGTCGAAATAGAGAGGTTCTACTGTATTTCTATATATTTCTAGAAGAATTACTCCAACTACATACACCTGAGTCCTGATTCTTTAGATAATAATTTTGCAAACGGCAATGATATCTTAAGTGGAAAATTTAAAATATATGTAAATGAATGACACCAAAACAATCATTAAGCAATATCGATTTTTTAACAAATTCAAAAAGTCAAATAAACAATGCATTGTTTTCATTGCTAAATCCTATCACTATCAGGAGCAACTATAGTGTCATTTCCAAGCATACTAAAGTAGATGCACATAGTGAATACAAAATAAAGTGGATATCATGAGTACGTTATTATTTCTCATTTTAACAAAATTAAGCTAAACGGAAACGCAATGCTAATGAATGTAGAAATGGCAGCGTCACACAAATGTTGACTATCATCTTTATCTGCCTCACGCAGTCTGATCTGTTTGAACAAAGAGGCGTTCATTTGGAAAAGTAAACGTTACCATGTATGTTTCTCGGTGTCTTATCAGAGCATAGACTGACACTCATTGACACTCATATGTATAATTCATCAGTTAAAATTACTATAACACCCTGGACCCGTTTTATGAAACGTCGTACGACAAAACGGTCGTAAGTCAAAACTTATAAATACATCGAATAGCTGAATTATCCTACTTATCCTGTCTCGTGACATCTCTTTGGAATCGTATTGTCAAGACGATCCCAAAGAGATGTCACAAGACGGGATTAGATTGAGAAATAAATAATTATTGATAATTTTAGAATCTGACTTACGACCATTTTTACCGTACGGCGTGTCATAAAATGGGCCCCTGATCACTAAAGATGGCGACCGATTTCAAACTGCATAAATACATAATCGCTTGCGACTGCTTTGCAATTTTCTTTACATATTCCGATCGTAGAATACTGGAAAACTGGCGACCGGTTGGAGAGTGGTTGGCTCTACGGCCAGTTTGCGAGTAGCTGCGAATGTTGATGATTTAGTTTCGCGATTGATATGTCGTCGAGTGTTTTCTTCTTTATGTATTGAACGCCGCCACACTACAGGTTTTATGTTATCAAAACTTCTTTGCCACGGTCTCTGCTTATTAAACGGAATGCGACTCCGCGAAGCGAAGTCAACAGCGCGCGTAAACAACTCTAATAGAAATAGTTCAAGTTTCGCTTTAAAAGTGTCCGGTAACGACGCTTCAAAGATTTCTGTTCGTCAGAGCAAAAATAATCTTCTTACCGTTGTAACATGTCTGTATCTAACTTATACGAATATTTGTATTAACAATTTAACACTTAGTCAATAATGATTCCCGCCGTGTAAAGGCCTTTATAGGATTTAAAAGATATGTTGATACAGATACAGATTGCGGTCAATTTCTAACATCATATTTATCAAGCCACTTATAAAATATTGAAATACACGTACACAATTAGTTTCCTTATTCCGTTTTCGTCTACTTTAACCCATAACCCCATAGCCTGGTCCTAGTTTTGAAAATAAGAGACAACTTAAAGCAGGTTGAAAGTAAATCAGAATGTGCCTGCTTTAAGCTAACATCTACTGAGGTATAGAAAATAATTTTTATCATACATATCTATGATTGTACCAATTACAACTATCTTCTTCAGTGGAGGAATACATTTAAGGCGTAAAATGCGTATTTATGGGATAATGGGTTAAAATTGAGGCTAACTGTGAAGTTGCCGACTACATTCATTTCCAAACGTAAACTTTCGGTATTTTGTCTGCACAAATTCATCAGTTTGGATCAGTTACTGTGTTTGGAAAAAACTTTCACAACTGTTTGCAAAGGCTCGTTAACCATTATCATGCTGTATTGTCGCCTGCTTCAAATATTTCATCTGCGAGAACTAAAAAGTATGCCCTTTTAACTGAAGACGTATTGAATATATGGGCCAAACAGTTTGAAACTATGCTCAACAAAAAAGGAAACTTTACATATGGAATCAAAAACCGTCATACAAGCCCGTACACCCTGCCAAAATACCGTGCAACTAATGACTGTTACGGTAAAATCGTTATCGAGTAGTGAAAAATCATGAAAACGAGTCGAGAAAAATGAGATATTGAATAACTTGAATCTCACCGATTAGAAAACTTTCCTTTAGAAGAAAAAGCTTAAAATTGAAGTTCTGAATAAACTAAATCTATGCAAAGTTATAATTATTTGTGATGTTTTGCTGCAAAGATATTTCAAACTCATCGTATTTTTTTTACTATCTATATAGTCACCATGTTCTCACTGATAATGCAAGATTGATCAAGTCATAGACAACACCGTATCACTTATCAACGTAATCTTGTTCTCATAATCAGCAAACGTTTTACATCTCCATTGCTATAAACAGCTGCAAGTATTCTTTGCTATTCGAAGCTGTCATATCACGATTTTATCGTGATTATATTTAATTACAGTGTGGTTGGTCGCGTACTGAATGCCTACTGAACGGCAAAATATTTGTTGTAAGGGTGTGTGAAATATTTTGCGCGTGCAAGCAAACGTTTGGAGATCGATAGTTCAGTGATTGCCCACTGCTCACATACCGATTCATGAACACTAAAATGAAAGAATTGATCGCAGTGGAATCATTTGCTGCACTTTAAACCTCTACGACTAATACGATTCTACAATCTATACAAAATCGTGCGACCGTCGTATGAAGGCTACGAAAGCGAATTAGTAATCGATCAGCTGCGAAAGCCGTTCACAATCCGATCAGAAGTCAATCGCAAAGTTTGTTCTTACGCTCAAATAACCCTCTATGGTATAAACGACCAGTTTACAACCACTGTTCCAGAATGTGGCAACTCTGTAATCAAACAAATACTAAAATACTACCACAGATAATGAATAGTTCAAGAGGCTGGGAAATACATTTAACTTCTTCATTCTCTATCCAATCCTGTCGTGTGACATCTCTTTGGAATCGTAGTTTCAAGACGATTCCAAAAAGATGTCACAACCGGATTAGATGGAAAAATAAATAATAATTGAGACGTTTATAATCTGACTTACGACAACATTTGTCATACGAAGTTTTATGAAACGGGCCCCTGGTCTGTACCTGTAATTGTTTTTTAATGTAAATGTTCCACGTGCCACTTGCTTCTTCAGTTGTTTGCTACACCTGATAATAATTTGTTCTCGGTACCATTGCAAACATACTCACGGAATGGACCCAGTGCAGGTGGATCTTAAAGGTGAAGCCTGAATAAACTCTATTCTGTCCAATCTTTAGATAAGAAATTAAATAGCACATATTAGGTAACGGATTAAGTTTGTGGCTTGCTTAAATGTTAATTGCCTTTATGGAAATGTGTATGATGCTGTGTTGTGTCATGGTGTCATGTAGCTATAGGAATATCAATGTTTGATCTGATTAGCACCACAGTGACTGAAACGGGTTGTTGGTATATATGTAATCTAGACCTACTCACTCTGATAAAACTGTTGTATTTTTTTCTCAAAATGTATATGATAACGCTTTCTTAGCTTTAACTATATATGTCAAATTAAATTAGCGCCACATGGACTGGTCCGGGCTGATGGTGTATGTATGATCTGGACCCACTACCTAAGCTAAAATTGTAAATTGTCTTTATCAATTTGTTTTAAATCTTCATGATGAACTGGGTCAACATCTGGTTCAATGATGATATGATAAGAAACCATGTTTTACTCTTTTCTGACTATGCACGATTAACCCTTTACCTGATAGCCTGTTTATAGTACTTAAGATAGATGACTACTTGAAGCAGGTTAAAAGTAAAGCAGAATGCGCCTTAGGGCGCATTCTGCTTCACTTTCAGCCTGCTTTAAGCTATCATGTGCTATAATATAGAAAATATTCCCTATAATACATATTCATTACTGATTAAATTGGAACTATTTTCCACAGCGGATGAATAAATCATATCCGCTAAAAGGCGCTTCTATTGGGTAAAGGGTTAAACAGTGATGCTTTACATTGTACTCTTCTTTATCCCCAGCAGCAGGATGGACCCAAACTAGGCATCTGCAATAGTAGGTGGCTGTTTGGACTCTACTTCAATTACTGCTTACTGAATAATGATACTTATATATTTAAAAATAAATAAATTAACAAATAAATGGTTGAATTATTTTTGAAGGAAGTGTATGTTATCGCAGTATGGATAGTAATGGTGCATCGCATCATATGCTAATCTTGCTTTATAATACTATTTTAGAAGTTGACTATGTTGTATTTTGCTTTTAATACCAATTTGCTTTTACATGTGAACCATGACTGTGATAGCACCAATAGCTCTGGGTTTGCCAGTAATTTGATTGCATGACGATGTCTTTTGGGAATGTAATGTGATTATTCAAATATCTGTGATGAACACTTTATAACAGTATAACCCATGTACAATGGGACATTTTAATCCATTTGTGATGCATTTGAAGGCTAGTGTTATTGTCATGGAACTGTGTGAGTGGTATTATTGTATAAATATATGCATGAACTGTGATTATATGTCTGATCCGATAGAATACTCTTTTATATGCATTTTCCAGAATGTGTGTTTGAACTGTTATTTGATCATCTTACTGTGTCGGACAGTAGCTAAAAATAATGTAGGAAAAAACCCCGACTCTAAATAATAATTATCTTATCCTAAATGTAGGTGGATTAAATGTAAAGTGATTTATAATCGTTAGCGTTATATTATTCAATTCGGACTATTTTAGCATGTTTTATGAAATAGACTTAGGGGCATTACGTCTTTTGTTTACAGATTGCGTTCTTTTAACCCTTTCAACCCTACAGCCCGCTGTAGAGATTACTGATTTCATATGCAAATAGTGTAGACACTGATCAGAGGGCTCCTGTAGGAGCCCTCTGATCAGGGTCTGCACTATTTGATATTTCATTGTTGTTTGTTGTCATATTAAAAAAATCAACAGTAACCTGGTTCCAAATCCCTGAACTAGAAGAGTCCAAAAGGATAATAACTACCCACAAGAGATATTTAGGGTTGAAAGGGTTAACAAACAAACGTTATGTGTCGCCTAATCAAGTATGCCACGCCCTCCAAACACGCTCACAACAATCCTAATCCCACCACGCAGCACAGCTGTTTTCGTGTCTATGAATACTATTTTCTAATACTAACGTCCGATTCACGGTTATGAAAACTATGTTTCTGGTAACGAATCATTTAGTTAACCGTACACTATTATTCATTCTCGCGCTAATCATGATCTTCAAAGAAAAATCTTGGTGTTTTTAATCTGACCACCAGAACCTTATCTGTCTTAATAAGTAACAATTACAATTCATGCTCTTAATGAGCAACAAATACAAGTTCAAAACAAAATATCGCCAATGATTAAGTGAAATCATATTTAAGGTAGAATAAAAAAATAATGTATATATACATTTTTATAATATATTCCTACCTTTCTTTAGTTCCAGATTTCGTGTGTGTCTTTGCTGTACACTAAGTACCATAGAATATAATAGTAGATCCATGCAAAATCATTTACAACTACAATGCAACAGTTCAGCCACTTTCAATGTCTTAACAATTTCATGATAAAAAATTTCGGAAGATTTTTAGCCCTTCACCGCTTTATTGTCGTCTACTTCAGTATTGTTGTCTGCAAGACATGTTTCAAATTTTGATTTAAGGTTGTATGACTTAATATATATCGATAAGACTGTCAAACAGTTTGGGACCTGATCAGACGCCGCTTGACGCGGCGTCTGATCAGGACCCAAACTGTTTGAAAATGCGCTTTAAGGCGTCATTAAGAGTGAAAGGGTTAAATGTGAACGGGGAAGTGAATTCGTGATGATAAATACTTCCTCACTCATTTATGACCATGACTAACATCGGATACATTGTTTAAACCTTTATCCTGCTTGGTGTGACTTGCTGGCACTGCACATCAAGTACGTAAAGTTCATTTGTACAGTGTCACTAAGTGTGGTATTTTGCAATTATATAGATCAGACCTAGTCAGATATAGATCCATATCTTTTTAAGGATTTTATCAACTCCAGTTTTGGTTGAGATTTTAAAGGCGCATACGTTCACCAATGTATTCCAGTTAAACAATCATATTAAACGACACATGCAATGAAAATGACACATTTAAAAAGTTCATTCTTATTTCAAATCAAAGGGATGTAATTTGATATTATAAGACTTTCTCGTCTTGATAACGCCGTGAATATTTGATGAATGAAAGTGTAATATGATTTTCTTTTCTTTAAGAACAAGTACTAGCTGCTGAATATGAGCACCTTTGTTTCTCTTCTATGGAAAATATTTCTAAGCAAAAATGCTGTTTTCAGAAACAAGAGTTATATACCTTTTATTTTCACTACAATGTGACAGTTATTTAGCCACAATGATTTCATGTCGTCTGCCACTTTCTATAAAATCAAAATTAAATACAGTTTATGTATGAGGTGCTGATCATTCATAATACAAAAGTGGGTACTTTCTTTTTTGGCAGAGTATAACATAAGTTAGCACTAAGGTAGTAACATAATTTCTTATGCTAAACTACTATTTACTTGTTTTTATAAGCGTTGGCATACATTTACAAATTACTATCTTTTGTGCTAAATCTGGTTGCCATTCTCTTAAACCCTTTCACCGCCAGAATCGCATAAAGTCGAATTTGCAAACAGTTTTGAGCTTGCGGTGTCTGATCAGGATCAAAACTGTTTGACACCCGTTTCGATATTGTTTATGTCATACTCTCTTAATTCTAACTTTGAAATGATATTGCAGACAATAATATTGAAGCAGACGACACAATAACGGTGTAAGGGTAAAAAGCTCAAAAATAATTTGGCGATAAAAGGGTTCAGTTTAAAGATAATCGCGAAGCGAGATAACGGCACACTCCGTGGATATAAGAACATTGAACAACTACAAAACGATGCAGAAAGAATAGAAACGGGTATCAAACATTCAGTATCGGTTGAAAAGCTTCTAAAAGTAATGGTTTGGATGTCACTATCCTAAAGGCAAAAATCCAATTGTATACTCACTTTTAACCCTTTACCCAATAACCCGTATATTACTTAAAATATAGGTGATTACTAAAAGCAGGTTGAAAGTAACGCAGAATGTGCCTTAAGGGACATTCTGCTTCTCTTTCAGCCTGCTTTAAACTACCATCTGCTAGGCTATATAAAACTATTTGTTACGGTAATTGTTCATGAGGGTATAAACTGGAACTAATTTCTTCAGCGGATGAATAAATTAAATACGCTAAAAGTCGCTTTTATGGGGGAAAGGGTTAAGTAGAAACCCGGGTTGCTCCTAGACTATCATGATAAATTTATCTCTAACACAGTTGATCGAGCAACGAACTAAAATATAAGACCTAGACAAAATTTGAATACTCCTACTCAACGAACAGAAATATATAGTAGATCAACATAACCGTCTTCTGTTATGCTAAAGGCGGATCTTGGCACTAGAGTCGAATCTTAGAACATAACTTCTTTAGGGGCTTTCAAGTCAGCTATTTCTTATCTGTTTCAGTACCTAAATTTCGTTTGAGTGTCTCACACGTTTTCACTGCCCACAATGCTCGAATAAGAAAGATTGATAGATAGTTTATTCTGCAAAAGACTATACAGTCTATAAACATACATAACATTATACAACATGTACATAAAATACCCAATGCCGTTATGGCTACATGTTTCAGTTGTACAATTGAGAAAAAATATCATTTCCCGTTTGAAAGAAAACAAAAACAAACGCAATGCAAGAAATTGTTGAACACAACAGTTTTTGAGAATTTTGAATATCTATTTTGGTCCGGAATTGATGCAGTAATTTACACAATTATCTTTTCAAATTAACAATTGGCGAGAAATCCAATATTTAATCGTGGTAATGATCTAGAGGGGACCGAACTTATATTTTTTAGGTTAATGTTTTAATGAACAAATGCTAAAGTGCGTCCAATTAGCCTATAGATGGATTCTGTACCATTCAAAATAATATTTACAAAGAACAGTTTTGAGTTAACAGATGAATATTATAGCTTATAAAATTATAAATCTCTATATTACACTCAGTCCATGTAGGCACGCGCTAATATCCTTCCCCAAAACAAATGTGAAATTGGCGCGTTCTGATTAAACTCTCTTATCGACTTACGGTGACCATTATAAGAAACGCGCCGACGTGTGTCATTGCTTTCGATAAAAATGATTGAAGGATGATTTTGACACCATTACACATAAGCCGGGCGTTAAGGTAGCTGTTGACGATCGATACTGCAAGCGAATTTTTCTAATTAATTGTCGTGATTGATGATTCCACCCCCCCCCCCACCCCCACCCCCCAATTTTATAGCTGACGGATGAAAATGGTACACATCCCATCAGAATATGCCAATTTACAAAAAATATTTTAATATTTTACGATTTTATAAGAACATTTAAAAAAAATTTTCAAACAACGATATTAAAGCCATCTTTATTTGTAACATGATTAAAATTTCCCAAAATACTCTTTATAATAATATCTAGGGATCCGTGTCTCAGATTGTTAAAATACCGCTTCAAACCTTTGTTATGTAACATTAAATATTTTTTACGGTTTAAAGTCGACCACTATTACGTAACGCTTTATAACGGACCACTGGAGCTACTTATACAATTTCTGAGACAAGGTTCCCTCGGGGAGATAATACCCTTTCATGTGCTTTAAACCGCACGAAAATTGAACCCCAACTGCGAAAGTTAGCGGTGTTCAAAAATACCGCTTGCTTCAAATTATGTAATGCCGGAAACTCCAATTAACTGACTGATGTGTCAATTAGGCTCTCGTGACAACCCGGTATTCAACTAAGACCTTCTTTTTCAACAAATAACATGACCCAGCTTATGATCAACCATTTCGTTAAACTCCGCCCCAAATTAACAAAGCCAATCATATAAATTTAATACGGTAAAAGTCGTAAATCACCTCTGACAGCTTCGGAATAAACCACCTATCTAGTCACGTAATCTACGCAATTGAGGCACCCAGCGGGGAATCTGACGCGTGATTTACCGGTAAAATGACCGAGAAAGCAAGAGAGAATTTGGTAACTTGTAGAAAATACCTTTATCTAACAGCATTTGTAAAAAAGTATAAAACGACTATTTTACCATTTATTTCGTAAAACGCTACCTTAAAAGACATTTAACAATAATATGTAAAATAAGAAAATTTGATAACTACCTTTGCACTTTGAGGCTGAATTTTAAAAAAAAATCGAAACATTGATAATATAATCAAGTTTTTTCGACTGATAATATAGTTACACAGACAATAAAATACAATTGTTTTGTCAGAAATCGTTGTAATGGATATGCAATCTATATCACATAAAACATTACGTATGCAACTAATTCAACTCCAAATTTTAATAGAATTTTAACTCGTGTGTACGTCATGTCCACGTTTAAACAAGCCAAATGAAAATTTAAACATGGATCTTTTAAATTAAATATCGGGTTAAAACGGGATGCCTGCCGCTGGTATTTATCTTTTATATATACGTCTTAAGGTGCAATCTGATAAACTCCTGTTGCTGTTTGTAATTTTGTATTTTTATTATATGGGTACGTATTGATCACGACAGAGGGTACGTGACTTCAGACTAGTCGCTTGAGTACAATTTGACCGTTGCCATAGTGGGTTATTTTTAACACGGGCTTGAATGTTTAATTCTTTCCCGTGTTACTAATAATTTTGTCATAGAATTTTTGTTAGATGTTTTACATGTATTTACTTACTGTGTTGGCGGTATTTTTTATTGTAAGGTTGTGGAACGGGGTATATATTTTATGTACACTGTTCATCTTTATAGGTGAATATAGGAGATAAGAGTGAGGTTGGGCGCCCCTAAACCCAGGTTTAACCCCCCAGTGGTTGTTAATAATTATTTTGTAATTAATTATTGATTGCTACTGACCGTACCAAGGCGGGCTCCTATATTCACTTTGCTTATGTTTGTCTTACGTGTTGTTTTCTGTTTAGTGTGTAGATGAAGGAATGGTATTGCGCGCGTGTGTGTGTTTGTGTATACGTGTGTGTTTGTTATGGTATGACTGTATGTGTGTTCTGCTTGAGAGGTGGTTTATTGTTCGTGCTTGAGTCTTTCGTATTTATGTGTTGGTTTTCATACGTTTTGACTGCGGGAACATTTTGGGTACGTTTCGATCAATATATGGGAAAGTTTCGACTCTGATACATTTTGACTTTTATCCAAAGAATCAGTTCGTCAACATGAAGTAAACATTGTATGGTAATGTTGTAAATACTGATGCTCATTGTAAATTGCATCGAGTAATTCACGCTCTAATCAGGCCCCAAACTCGTTGCCATTCGATTTCAAGAATTGCTACATTGTTACCATTATAATTATTATTATACCAGATTTATATAGCGCTTTCTACACACAGGAGTTGTGCGTTTCACATGAAATTATATAAATGCACCTACAAAGCGAGAAAAGACAAAAAACTACATTAACAATACAGGATACATTATGGATTATATCGAAACAAATTCCGAACAAGGGAAATTGTTTCAATGTTATTACCAATATTACATTAGGTATCATTGGTTTGTAGAAAAAAACTTTTAAATGAGTCAAATAATCAAAATATCAATGGCATGATTAAAAATATTGATTTAAAAGTAAGTGTTGTCTAACCTACCCAAGGACCTACATTATCTATAGCTGAATTATAACCTTCATCTATAGATAAAACTGCCAAAGAATTATACCACAGACCCCTAGCGAGCTGGTTTCAAAAAAGATCAGAGTCATTATCCCTACCATATAGATCCATCAGACAGGCACCGGGTCAATGGTACAACTCTAGTTTAGACCTGCAACATCTACAGCAAGAACACAGTCTAGAAGTAGCTGTCATCTATTCTCTCAAGCCAAACACCCCGGACCTACATAATCCATGGCTGGGTAACAGTCTTAATTAATAAAAATAAAGATAAAAACTATCCAAGAATTATACCATCATGATCCACCAGACACTACTGCAGACAGGCACCGGGTCAACGGTACAACTCCATAACACCCATTTAGACCCACAACATTCACAGAAAGAACACAATCTATAGGAGGTAGCAGTCCAGCACAATCAGCGATACTGATTTACTATTCTGTGTTGAACTTGAAGCCACTGAAGCTTTTTTAAGACTGGGGTGATGTGATTGTTGTTACCAAAGATTTCACAAAGGTATTTGTAGCACCACGGGAAAGGTACCGGTACTATCTAATATAACCTATTTGCCGCAGCTGTGCGTAGCTAGACCTGCACACAGCGTTTATGTGTTATGTCATGTCAATTTGTGAATCAAATCTAGCACCAAGATTCTTCACACACAATGAAGGTTTGATTTTAAAGTTTCCCACTTGAACACGAACGTCTTCAGAAACGTTAACGTTTTTGTGTGAAACATTGTATTATTAACTTATTTTACCTTTGTGTTTATCTTCGTTCTTAAGAAGTAAGAAAGTGATCTGATTCTCTTGCACATGCATTCCTGAAGTAAATCCAATACCGATTTACATTTTCTTACCAAGTTTATATCAGGAAAATATTCATATTTACAATGAGGTAATAAAGCAACGCTGTCTGCGATATTTTGAAATGAATGGGGTTATAAACGTTTTGAGTAATTCATCCGAGTGCATTAAAAGTGAATGATCTGACAATAACGTTCATGTATCAGTGGCCAAAAGAGCTCACTATTGATTTATACAAGGGAAAGCAATTTCTTACTGCATGTCAAAACAAAAGCAGAAAGTTCCGGAGGTTTTGTGCTGCCAAAATGAAAGGCTTCTAAAATGTCTCATAATACAAGTTTGACAGTATATCCAAAAGCAAAATGCAAATACTAAAATGCCGCTATAGTTGGTTCTATATAATTATACCATTTGAAATCAAATTTATGCCATTTACCACCAATTTACGGCGGCTAATTATAGAAAATGTCTGTTTATCTTTCGGTTTAATCAACATCCAACTACAAAGCTGTCGTATTATAACACATTGGTTCCAACGCATTCTACGTCAATAACCCTTATAATTTGAGAGCAATTCATTATTGTGAGCATTTTGTTCGCTGACATTTTGTATGTCTGACATTTCGGATAGAGACGAAACAAGAAATTAAAACCATGAGAGCGTGATTACATTCCCTCATGAAAACAGAAATACTCTGTTTATTAACCTTAAGCCAGATTTCAGTCCCAATTAGGCGGTCCCTTATTTTAACTCATTATCCCCTAATATTTCAAATGGACAATTCCAGTTTGCAATAAATGCTAGTTCATTTTAGACTATTTAGGGTTGGTTTTGGTAATAAATTGCAAACTGACAAACAGTGAAATCCCTGATCAGAGGGCTCCAGCAGGAGCTACTGATCAGGGACTTAACTGTTTGCACAGGACATGTGTACTCTTCATATGTACACATTTGGTAAAGGACGCATATATGCGTCACTAGAGCTTTGTGAGTTAACCCTTTCCTCCCTGAAACTTTAAATGGATAATTCCAGTTTCCATTTTAGTCTAGTCCATTTCTGACTTTTAAGGGTTGTTTTTGTCAATGTTTGGCATTATGACAAACAGTGAAGACCCTGATCAGAGGGCTCCTTTCGGAGCCCTCTGATCTGGGTCTTCACTGTTTGCACAGGACAAGTGTACTATTCACATGTACACTGTTTGAAAAGTACGCCTATATGCGGGACTAGGGTTCAAAGGGTTAAGCGGCTTTTCTATGAACTTGAAGGACTATTTGAAATACATGTCTCTGTAATCACGTTTAGCGCAACTTGGCTTTTATTGGCAATCAGGGGCCCGTTTTACTAAACAACTTACGCAAATTATTTACGTAAGTCAAAATTTTAAATTTTAATTTATATTTTTTATTATCACTTGCGTTTATGATCGAAAAATAAGAGTAAAACGATTTTGACCTACGCAAAAATTTTGCGTTAGTAGTTTAGTGAAACGGGCCCCAGGAACCAAACTATATACAGCTCATATTAAATAGATCTATTCATGTATTTCATTTAGAAATACAAAGAATGTAAATTGATTAGAATTATTTTACAGACAACACTTTTTAAATGGAATAGATGACAATTCAGCCTGATAAAGGGGTCAGATAGCAGAAAGCTGAAAACTGCAGTACATATATACAGCAGAATACTCCAAATAGACGTTTCTTAATTGGTTTTGACCTGCATTAATAAGCTTCCGACTGTTTCAAAGACTGCCTATCTAGGTAGCGGGTCTATTATATGGATTTTTCACTCAAATTACATGCTAAATTCACTCAAATGACATGCTATACCAGACAAAAAAAGAAACTTCTACTATAATATGTAGTGCTTTACTTCATAGCACCAGATCTAAAAAACTACTTCATACTTTTCACTAAAGTTGTCTTTTACTGATGCAAACATCCTTTCTCTGTAACAAAACAACAATTGTAATTGTCTAATTGATACATAAAGGTAAAGGTAAATATAGAGGTAAGCTTTATTTAACGTCGCATATGTGGCTCCAAATTCTCACCAAGATGTTGAATAAAAGTAAATGAAAGGCACACACTTTTTAAATGTAGACGTTTCTTTTTTGTCTGGTATATAATAGATTCAACCACTTGGATGTGTTTTTAGTAATTCAAAGAAGAGATATACATAGAGGTTTGACTTCCTATAAGGCACCGCTAATATACAAATATTACACGCACGGGAAAAAACATTGTCATGGTCGAGATTTAACCCTTTCCTCCCTGAAACTTTAAATGGAAAATTCCAGTTTCCATTTTAGTCTAGTCCATTTCTGACTTTTAAGGGTTGTTTTTGTCAATGTTTGGCATTGTGACAAACAGTGAAGAACCTGATCAGAGGGCTCCTTTCGGAGCCCTCTGATCTGGGTCTTCACTGTTTGCATAGGACATGTGTACTATTCACATGTACACTTTTTGAAAAGCACGCCTATATGCGGGACTAGGGTTCAAAGAGTTAAACCCGTGTCCTCAAGGCGAAATCATGATTACCAAAACTCCTTAGCCTAATGCACAATTACCTACAAACCTCCCATATTCAGCGCTAATATATCGCTGTGGTAATGTGTGTATAGATACCATGTCTGCATAGTACTTTGTAAGTAGTAGTTTATTGCTTCAAAATACAGTAAAACCTCGCTATTACGACCACTAAAACGAAGGCTAATTGATTGTATAATAGACAGGTGACAGCTAAAAGCAAGGTGACAGTGAAACAGAAAGCTCTAAAGGAGCTTTCTGTTTCACTGCCACCTTGCTTTAAGCGGTCACCTATCGTTAACACCCTAATAATTAACATAATTTAGTGGTCGTAATAGCGAGGTTTTACTGTACGATAGAAAAAATCAAAATGTCTTGTGTGTTTTTTTATATGTCATTAAAGGAAAAACGGACAGCTCATTACGAAATGACCAAATTGAAAATCCAATAAAGGGAATAATGCTTAGAATTCGTAATAACCGATTTTTATTGTACACAGTACACAATGAACCACGAACCAACCACTCGTCACATTTGTAAAAGGATATAGATAAGCACACATGTTACACATAACCCCATGGTATGACATATAAAATAATTTAGATTATTACACCTCGCTTTGAGTTACAATGTTAAATTCCCATAGACCTACAGTTAACATTTTGCATGTCTTTTACATCTATCCAAAAACATACTGTCACTCGTTATGATATTCTTTTTGTGACGTCACTCTAAAGGACATTACTTTTTTACTCCGTCCGAAAACGTACTGTCAGCCTTGACATGACGGTTGCTATTGGGTACATTGGAACGTTTGAAAGAGTGAAAACTTCTAATCAACTTTTGGCATTTTCTGTACAAGTTGCTTCCTTTTGTCCATTCCTTAACGATTTGCCCCAATTTCGGAAGAAGATATTTGCCACTTAGACAATATAAAGACACTGTTTCTTCAATTTACTTATCATAACGTTCTTCTTTGTTTCCTGTAATATAATTATAAACAATATGACGTCGTAAGACGGCGACGTCATTTCCCGCGGTATGTACATGTCCGCGCTAAATTGCTATTCACAACACATTTTATAAAAGACGAATAAAACGATTCCAAAGCTAGGGTTGGTAAGCTCGGTGTAATAAAATAAATATTAGATGTCAGTTTGGGGTCAGTTTGCGTGACATTCAAATTGTCAACCCTCGAAAACAAGAATGTCACCCTCGGCTACGCCTCGGGATGACATGCTGTTTCTCGGGTTGACAATTTGAATGTCACGCAAACTGCCATCAAATATTTATATAATATAACCTTATTGGTTGTCAATAATACAACTAATGTGATCGAAATTAACCTCGTATTCCAATTAGTTTGGAGAAAGAAGAATGTTCTCATAACTAATACCGATATTTAAACCGTTGTAAACAAACAAATCCATGTGCATTGATTCTCCAAGTTACATTGTCAATATGCTTCATGTGTATATACCTCGAAGAGAGTTGAGGTCTGCGAGTAAATCAGTATCGCTGGTTGTACCGAGAAGTCGTTTGGTGAAGTTTGGAGATAGAAGTTTCATGCATGCAGCTCCAAAGCTCTGGATCAATTTACCATCAGACAACAGAGATACGAGTTCAGTTGCAACCTTCAAATACGTCTTAAAACACACTTGTTTAATATTTGTTATTAGAACAAAGCAGGAAATAAATGACTAAAAGACATAAATCAACATTTTTAAACTTCTTCAATACAAGTGACATCTTGATACCCGACATAATTAATTCAGATACTTCGTTTAGACGCTTTCAGCATAACTTTGTCTTCCATTATGCAGTAAACATTCCTAGTTCTAAACATCCCCATTCATTATTTACTAGTTTGTCGCTTGAGACCATAAGGTATCATGTTGTATGTCTTTTCTTGCTTTGAAGGTACATATAAGAAATTTCATGTGAAACGCTTTTGAACGCACAATCCTTGTATGAAAAGAGCGCTATATAAATCTGGTATAATAATAATAATAACAATAAATGATTATAAGAATAATAATACAACTCGTTTGTGGTAAAACGCACGTGCTGGTATGTATATGGTCAAGACCAAACCAAATCACTGTTATGTACTTTGATAAAACCGAAAATAATAATGAATTTCAAGGTGATGAACCGGTCAGAATCCGACAATTTTCTTTGCAGAATGACAAAATCAATGGTATATCTAACGAGCGTAATGTTGTAAATAAGATACGAACATCATCATCAGATTTGGGTGAGCAATCTAAACCGAATACTGTAAGGCGGGTCCCAGGGATCAATTGTAGGGTCGATAGTTTTTAAAATCTTCATCGATGACCTGTTCCATTTTGTACATAAAACTCATTTGTAATATTATGCAGATTACAACTGACTTTTCAGCTGCCATAAAGATGCATATACAATAAAACAAAATCTTGAAGAAGACAGTCTTTCTCCTTACAGTGGTTTTCAGATGGCAAATTGCAAGCAAATCCAGATTTATTCCAGGCTAAAGCTATCGAGACTAAAGGTTTAAATCTACATTTTGAAATTGATTGAAGTCTCATTCCTTGTGATGAGGAGGTTAAACTTGTACGTGCTACTTTTGATTTTAACCTTTCATTCTATTCACACTTATCCAACATATGTAAGAAGGCCTCTGGACAACTTTACGTACTTAAAAGGCTAGGTAGGAATTTATGCAAACTTTATATCAGCTTAATATATATTACTCTTTTATTATGTCAAAAATTATTTGTCCTCTGACCAGGCATATCTGTGGAGAAACATACACAAAGAAGCATGAAAAGGTCCAAGAAAGAGCACTGCCGTTCATCTATGATGATTTTGTTTCCAACTAATCAAATCTAAGCTTCCTTCTTTGAAATTAAGAAAAATAGAAACAGTGCACTTGAGATTCCCAGAATAATACATAAGCAAGGTCCACACTACTTACATTGATCTTATATCAATAAAAAAACATTCCTTCTATTTTAGATATAAGTCAATGGCTGATATCCAACAGGTAACAACAACTAGATACGATAGCAGCTCTTTCCGCGCCCGTGCCTCAAAACTGTGGAAGTCACTGCCTGACCATTTACGACATGCATTGGACTTTAACGATTTCAGGAGCCTTATAGGTTCATGGAGCGAGGAGGGTTGCTGCTGTACACTTGTTATTGATGTATCTTGTGACTTTGCTTGTGTTTTGTTGTTTGATTTGTTATGCTGTGTCAGCTTGTTTTGTAGCTGTAATTCTTTTTGGCTCTACCAGACTAGGTAAACTGATGTTTCATTACCAAGGGCTTCAAACAAAAGAGAGTATATGATTTTTTTTCAACACTTTTCCTTATTTTTATCAGAACTGTAGGGCGAGACTACTCATTAGAAACGTATCTCAATGTTATTTCTGATGAGTGGTCACACCATAGGGTTTTGAACTAGCATTAAGGTGTTGGATCTCCGTTACACACCTTGTTTTGACCCCTGCTTATTTAACTAGCATCTATCTATTTTTGTTTTGCCAAAATCTATGTGCTTAAAGCATGCTTTCTGTGTTCTAGTTTATTTAGTATTTTAACCCATTTGTGTCTACGGCACTGATCAGAATCTACACTGTTTGCTGCTAGGAATTTCAATATAAAACAAAATGAAAATGAAAATTTTGACCAGGCATCCCTTTGATAAAAATGGACTAATCCAATATATATACATGGAAGAATCCACTGGGCACAAATGGTTAAACTAGCATTAATATGTCTAAAATGGTACTATATACATTATTCAGTAGGGTGCTGTGATACATATCTAGGACTTATAGGATGCTGAGATAAGCAATTTTATTCGTTAGTAATCATTCTTTTACTGCCACGGCTGAAAAACCTACAATGTCGTATATCCATTATATAGAGGATAACTATTATTTGGTGTGAGCTCAAAATTAATTTCAATGAGTGAGCATCAGATTATATATTTTCACGAATGGCGAGCCACGAGTGAAAATATAACAGTCTGCTGTTTACGAATGAATTATATTTAAATCTTTCACCGACAAAAACAGTTATTCTATTTATTTCATGCTTTTAAAAGATTTTTCGAAACTAAATTGTTTATCAACTGAAAGCAAAAGTACCTTATGTTATATGTTATGAAATTTCCGGCAATAAATTGATATTGATTTGATATCATAGAAGCAATTTCTTGATATGAATGCATCACCAATTGGATGTTACACCAAAAATATAGTAAACATGTGTAAAACTCCCTTTTTGTTTCTGAGATTTCCGTATTCCCAGCTATCTAGAACAACTTGCACTTCAATTGAAATATCGATGATCCCGCTTAACTGAATGGTGGTACAGTGCTCCCTCCCTACAATGGCCCTCCAAACAACGACCCCCTTCTTACAACGACCATTGCCACAGTTCCCTAAACAGGACAATTATGTCGAACTTATTCACGACTGCAATGTCGTCTGCATAAAATGGTCGTATGCTGTTTTTCACATAACGGACATTTTGACAGAAAAAATCACTAAGTGACGAGTGTCAAACAGCTTGAATCCAGATCAGACGCCGCGTTACGCGGCGTCTGATCTGGATTCAAGCTGTTTGCATATTTCCCTCCATATACCGACTCCGTCCGAAAAACGCACACAATTTGTGTCTCCGGTTGGGTGCCGTTGTAGAGAGGGGGCGCTGTTCTAAGAAATGTTTTTCTTTCTCATCGGTATCTGTGAGATTTCCTTTTAATTGATGTTTGAGCAGGGACTTTAGCACAATTATTACAATGCCATGCTACCAGTAATTTGTTTGTTTGCTTGTGTAAATTAGCTTCTAATTTGTATTTCCTCTGGCATGGACACAGGAATGTGGGCTTCGCTACTGCCGTTTTATTGTTTTAACCTCTTCTTTGCTAGGCTATCATCGGCTTAGAAAGTTTGTTTCTTTTCACTGATGTAATTTAGATTCTGGTTGAAAGCATTTTTATGAAAACAATATTGATTTGTGTGTACAATATAGTTTGTGATCTGAGCAGACGCAAGTTACTTAGCATCTGATCTGGATTTAAGCTGTTTGATAATGTCACTGAAGTCGCTTACGAGCGTATATAGCGCTCCCTCTCTACAACAACATCCGATGGTAGACAGAATTATGTGCGTTGTTCGGAGGGAGTAGTTATATGTAGGGAAATTTACTTACATTCGCAAACAGGTTGAAAACAGATCAGACGCCGCACAATGGCCATTATGTAACTTTCAGAAAAACTGCAGTCGACAATTTTAATCAGACGATACTGCAGCAGTAAAGCGTTAGAGATAATTGTCCTGTTACGAGAACTGCGGCAAGGGTCGTTGTTTGGAGGGAGTTGCTGTTTGGAGAACCGTTCAAGGGAGGGAACGCTGTATTTTCATTCATTTTCCAATAGTCTCAAGTACAGCTTTTGTTAAGCGATTTCTCCTTAAAACAACACAACAATGTCTCTATAAACAGAAAGCTAGTTAATGCTAAACAAATTTACCCTTAATTTATATATTGTTCTAGTTGGATCCAAGCTTTTTTAATTGTATTTTTATAAATGGCGTTTTTATATGAAAACACAATGCGATTATGTTTGACAACATCTGTTTTGAGCCAGATAATATTTAAAGCGATTAAAAGATTTAAATTATAGGAAACGTACGATCTAAATCCAACTAGTTATAAAACTATTTGTACCCGATAAATGTTTTCACAACCTTTCGTTTTAATTTAACCTGTTTCTGACACAATGTCAACTTGTTGATTAGTGTGTGTGTAAAGAATGATCTGAGGAAACTTTAATACTAGTATGTTTGCAAACAATTTGCCATTGAACAAGACACCTAATTACCCGCTGCCTGATATGTATTCAAACTGTTTGGTTTGTAAATGACCCTGCTCGCGGAGTTTTCAATGTTTGAGTATGAAGGTCTGACTCCGAGGTTATAAAGCGTTTTAGTTGAGTCTGAGTGTGTTTCCAAGCTAGGCTCAACTCTGACCAATCAAATGCTTGGGAACGAGTTTAGACTCAAGTAAAAAGCTTTTGTAACCTTGGAGCCAGGTCAAGCTCATCCATATCAAAACAAAGTCTAGAATTTTGCTCCATTCAGCCTCGTTTAAAATTCGTATGACAAATACATGTAATGGGGAAGAATTTTGAAATGCTGTGGTATAATTGTGTGTTTTTCTTTAGATGCCTTGTATATTATATGGGGTAAACATTATTTAATCAACAAAAATGCCATTTTCCTCGATTGACATAATTTCGTGATAGTTTAATGCATTTTAGCCTTACATCAAGGCAAAAACAAAACATGTTATTAAAGTTTATCCATCTGTAAAGAATAATCCAACGTCCGTTCGTTTCAGTCTAGATGTGAGGTAATTCACATTTTTTTAGTAATCAAACCAAGGATATTCCCAGGTCAGTTATTAAAATTGCTGCCCTGACATGTTACTCAATTTCGTGACGTTTGAGCTAGCCATAGTTCCTCACAGAATAATCCCAATAAACAGACTAACTAATTATATTAATCGTTTCTTGTACATTTTGTTACTTTGCTAATGGAATTTGATAGGACTCAAGATAAACTCTTTAAACTGTAACTTGTTAATAGTAGGAAGCTATCCTATAATTCAGGCGAATTTAAATGTAAACAGGGTATATAATATGATTTATTACCTAATGGTCTATATAACATGTAATTCGTTATTTTTGACTGTTTTGTTGTGTTGTTCTGACATTGCCTAATCTGGGGGCAATAGTTTTAACTATTGACCGCTAGGACGAACTATTTCCCCTGCGCGACAAAGATGCGTAGAAGTTTTAAAATCAGGGTCATTGAGAAGTTTTCCCGTACCCGGGATTGCCGCATTGTATTGAAACAGTATTGAATAGTTGTCATTGATTGTTGTCTGGTGAATGTTTAATACTTTATTTCATGCATTAGTGTTATTATTTATAATACTACATGCATAATCATTGAGACGAGTTCGTAATACACATCAACGTTGTCCTTTATACCGAAAATCAACACGGACACGAACATTACAATAATGTGCAGATGTAAACATGCAAGCGCTTACGAGAAGACGCTGATCATTCATCAGACGTCTGTCGAAACCATCAATGAATAACAAACGCTGTGTTATTCCTTAGTGCAAAAACTCAAAATGACTAATATAATTTCATTTCATTTGTATTTTGGCTCAGATTAGTTTTTTTTAAATCCTATTTATATAGAGTATTAGGTACATGTAAACAAAAAGAGTTATTTCATGTGTGTTTAGGGTAACAGTCAAAATATTGGCCCTCGGGTAACAGTTCGAAAGTCTTCCCTGATACATCGGGCCAATATATTTTACTGTTCCCCAAACACACATGAAATAACTGTATACTATGACCACACCATACATCTATTGTAAAGTTTTGAAGTGTCTGGTCATGAAATGTTTCTGTTTTGGACCAAACTATAACAATAAAACTGTTTACAGTATACACAGTGTAAAATTGACAATTTAAAAGAGTATTTATGATTTTACCTCATATTTTACCTATTTTTGGAACCAAATATATTTTTACTTGGCCTTTTTTCAAAAGCTTTGTCGTAAGATCATATAAAACGTAATCTTGAAGACGGAAAATTATAGCACAACTGCCATTCATATTTACTGATAAAATATTCATGTAAATGGCGGAAGATATTAGGTTATAATGAGACTTATAATATACAAAAGTCTAGCCCAAATAACCTGTGTTTATCGTATTTCGTAAAAAACAATTGTTCTAGTGCACGGCGAGTGACAGCTTATAAACCAATCAACAGACAGCTTCCCGGTAGAAACCGACTGATCACGTAATCTACATATCACGCGACGTCATGAAATTGGGTGTCTAACGAATTTAGGTTACTTATATCAATTGTAAACACATAATCTGGCCAGTCTTTAAACTGGATGCCACTCAGATTATCGTCAATATATCAATAATTTTTCATAGCCCTCATTTTTGTTTTTGCACTTTAATTGCTATATGATTCATCTTAACCCTTTACCCAATAACCTGTTTATAACATTAAGGACAAGTGATCACTTACAGCAGGTTGAAAGTAAAGCAGAATGTGCCTTAAGGCACATTCTGCTTTACTTTCAGCCTGCTTTAAACTACAATCGGCTAGGTTATATAAAAATATTTGTTATTGTTATTGTTCATGACGGTATAAACTAGAACTATTTTCTTCAGCGGAGGAATAAATTAAAAACGCTAAACGTCGCTTCTATGGGGGAAAGGATTAACCGGAAACAATAACGTTTCCTAACTGTATTAACACTCAGTTAGGGCCAATACGAGGGATGTTTCATAATGAACGTAAATTGATCAATAACATCAATATAATAAAAGTAATATGAATGTGTATATATTTGTAACACCGTGAGAAAAAGTTGGGCCGGGACTTGTACCCAGGACCCCTTGATTACAGAGCAAGTGCTCTACCGACTGAGCCATCCGACCGCTTACACAAACCTCTCATCATTTAACTATTAACCCAACCCGGTTACCCACACCCACTTAAGGTACTTCGCGGGTGCGCTTAGTTTCCATACAAGGTGTTATGAAACTTTGCATGAAGAAGGATAATAGCCTTAGACACAATTTGTGAAAATATAGGCAAAATTTATCGTTTGGTTTGTCTTTAAGGTCTCTTTTTCTGACAAAAACCTGGAATTTTGATGATTTTATTTTCTCAAAAATAAATAAAGCTAATGACTATAAATCTCGCCCAATAAGTAGTCCACAACATTCATTACAAGAAAAGCTAAAAACATTTTGAATAAAGGTGTTCAGAAAGATGTTATCAGCTATTTAAATTTTGCAAAATGCTAAAAAATTGAATTACAAAAAACTGACTCATTCAATGTATATTTGTTTTCATTGTATTCAAGTACATGGTTGATGAAATAGTTAAGTCTGAAAAAATTAGAAAATATTACAGTCAGGATTTGTTGTAATAACAGATTTTCTTATTAAAATTTGGGACATTTGAAGTTGAGATACAATTACCTACCTTAAAATTAAAAATCTGTCATTAAAATGCATTATTATCTATTCATGGACTTTCGAACAAGGTTAATTATATTGTTTAAACATAATAATAATGGTCAAAATCGATCTTGAAAAGGTTGAAGTATTGATAAGCTTCAATGTGTGGCTTTATAGTTCGATCAAATCGTATACATGTATACCGATTTTATTGACTTGTAAGTCATTAAACTAAAACGTACATGTAAGTGGACATAATAATTGGATCGTATAAAACATCACTAATTCTAATCAACGAAGACTAAACATAACATGCCCCTTGATCACTGCGTTATGGATTGACAAGTCAATAAATCGGACACTTATTAAAATAATATTTGGATCGGATGGGTCTCGAACCCATGACCTTTTAATTTGTAGTCAATCACTCTACTGACTGCGCTATGAATGATTATACTAAATCTTATCAACATTTCCTTTATATAAATTTTCTAGCATAAGCACGTGCGGAAAAAGTCTATGTCGTCAAGACGCATATCCGCTCTCCCGCCCGCCCGACTTCCGTATGCGAAAGGCCTTAATTAACACAATAATTCTTTCCGAAATCTTATTTAAAAGAAAATTCCACGAGTTTCTTATTTTTATTTGTGTACACTCTACGAGTTACACATTATTCTACGTGTTATTCACGTTGAGCGCCAAATGTAACATGGTGAGAAAAATATGCAGCCAGACCGGGACTCGAGCCTCAACCAGGCAACATATCATATGAACGGACAATTATTCGCCACTATGACAGTTTAATACGCGATAAATTCAAATAACTCGATAAACCACAATACTTAATTGAATGCCCCCTTACTCAAGAGCACGGGAACATAGCACTTTTCAGACATAATATTTTGACGTAATAAGGTCTTAAAAAGTATAATTTAAAAAATTCGTTTTTGAGATATATCAGTTTATGTCTGAATTTTAATCTAGATGAAATTTCATTACAATTGAAAGTGTTAACTGTCTTAAATATCATTTTTTCAATTTTTGTTTAGAAATCAAGGATATTACACTAATGCAGTTATCATGTTAACTGTGTGTGCTATTTCTTTTAACCACTGCTTAAAGGTGTCAAACGCTTCGGTGATATCAACTATTTACCTTATAAAAACTAACCATTCACTAGTTAACTTCAATGGAAACTAGAACAGGATATCATTTGAATGATATCATTTTGATCGAATATTCTCTTAACAAACAGATTCGTGTAGTGAACACATTAAGAGAACAAATTCTCTACGAAAAGAGGAATTAGAATTGTTAATAAGTAATAGTTTCCATTTAAGACTGTTACTAAATCAACTTTAAGACATTGCTTGTAGGTACAGTGAAACCCCTCTAAACCGGACTTGTGTGGGGACAACAAAAATTCCGGTTTAGAGGGGTTTCCAGTTAAGAGGGGTTTTAACTCATTAACTAATAGCTTGTTTCAAGTATGGAAGATAGCTGACCAGTTAAAGCAGGTAGAAAGTAAAGGCGCATTCTAAAGGCGCATTCTACTTAACTTTCAACCAGCTTCAAGCTATCCTCTGTTAGAATGTATAAACTATTTTCTTCAGTGTAGGAAGACGTAAAAACGCGTATCTATGGTGTAATGGGTAAAAAAGGGATGGACACGGGACCAAATATTTTGTCCGGTTTAGAGAGTATTCCGGTATTTAGAGGTTCCGGTTTGGAGGGGTTCCACTGTATAGGGATAGAATTCGGGACATAAAGTAAAGGGGCATATTCGACATCAGCTGCTTATTTCCAATGGGTGCCATTGAACACTTTTCTAACACAGCTGGATAGACAAATGCAAATACATTTAAACGTTTTGTATGAAAACTGTACCTTCAACTCAAGATTTTTCCCCATTCAATTCTTGCTTGAGGTTATTAGGACACAACAAAATTGACTGGTTATTTACTTATGTTTTGTATTTAAACAATAATAAAGAATCAATGAATACTATATTGGATAAATAGTAATAATGTGATTTTATGATTATTTTACAATAAATGAAGAATCCACTCTAAAGTCGCTATGGGGTTCCATGCGGGACATGAAGCCTATAAATTGAAATGATTAAACGAGACTTACCTTCACATATCTAGATTTTGTCGGATTCATGCCTTCACTGGAGACACACGCCGACCGGTTCCCATCAAGTTTCTTGTGTACTTTTATTCTTTTTCATTAGCCATAGATCCTGTACAGGCTCTCGAATTGAGACTGGCCAGAAAGTATGGCATTCCCAAATAAGACCAGAGGCGTGTTCAGCCGAGATTGGATACTCATGAGTACCCACACGCTTAAATTTCTGCTTGTTGAACATTTATGTGTCATTTTGAGTACTCAAAATGGCTATCACCTATGATGGCAGCAAAGCTTTGATTGCTATGGCAACAAAAGTGTAACATCTTTAACTTCTAATTGTTAAAAGTCATAAATAGATTCTCCTAACATCACTTACCACATAATAGTGTGCTGTTATCTGATTATTTATCTAATCAATAGCTCTTTCCTCTAGATTTTACAGTCTGGTCAGTGCCATTGGTGCCAATGATTTAAACACACTTAAGACATTAAGGTATCATGTACCCTCTACACAATTCGCTATGGTCAAACATCAATAGGGTAAACCATTTATCTTAGATTTCAACCCTTGTCAGTCTACTGTGGACTTACAGTTATAAATAAATGTCAGTCTAATATAACTCTCTGATAAACAGATGGCGATTCAGATTGACACCATTTGTTTAAATATTTTATTTCCCACAGAGTTAAGGCAAACAGTAACTCGGGATTATAAATTAATCTGTAAGAGCTATCTGCAATATCTATTAGCTATTTAGATATTTAATGTGATACATGTAAAACAATCAACACAAGAGTGGTGTGCCTGTATAACCAAACTAAAATATTTTTGTCGGTTTTCATAATGTTTCTGTGTATTTAAGCGGGACTATTTATATTACACTGGACGCCATATTGGATTAAACTTTGCGCACGGTCAGAGGCGTGTGAATGAGTGTCCATTGCCACGCCAATTAATACACTCGTTCAGGAGCTGCGTACGCAGAGTACTCAGGGGTACTCACACTGCTGAACAAGCCTCAGACAAAATGGGTTCAAAGTCATCTATTCCCTCTATGTGTCTCCTGCAGAGGTCTGAAACTAATTAAATCTAGAACAACCTTCAACTTCCCATTGCAAAGGTAAGTTTCGCTTAATTGGTCCATTTCATCATCTTGTATGCGAATAATTGCTCTTTCAAATGACATGGAGTTATTGATTAGGTTGCATACATTATGAAAACACTCCTCGTAATACCAACACCATGTGTTAACTTATGGAAGATCGAAAATGAAAGTGTTCACCCAACATGTCTTTAAATGTAAGTCAGTTCAGTTTGTAAGTACGTTTTCTACACAAATGAATCACCTAGTAATATTATAGTCTTATTACCAGCAATTCGATTTCAATAGACCATGAAAAACTTTGAAATGACATTTTCCAAAAATTTTTAATCATCAGGTTGGTAAATAATATATTATTTTATTAAGTGACGAAACACAAAATACACGTATAGTGATGGTTTAAAAGATTTGCTTCTATAATTTAGAAAGCTGCAATAAATATAAGTAAAATTCTACAGAATAAGTGTTTTTACTTAAAAATGTGTGCTTCCCGTTTCCGGCCATAGTCACAATCACATGTGTTTTACTTACTAGCCTATATATACCAGACAAAAAAAGAAACGTCTACATTTAAAAAGTGTGTGCCGTTTATTTACTTTTATTCTACATCTTGGAGAGAATTTGGAGCCACATGTATCAATAAGACAATAAAAAGTGTTGTTTTGACACAGAAAAAGGATGTCTGCATCAGTGAAAGAAAACTTTAGTAAAAAAAATTTTTTTTTATTTAGATATTGTGCAATGAAGTAAAGCACTTTATATTATAGTAGACGTTTCTTTTTTTGTCAGGTATACACATAATCAGACGATTTCAAAAAGATATAATCACGTGCACTTTCGAATTCTATATTCTCGCTATTAAACCAGCAAGTATAAAGTATAAAATGTCCGAAATAATATCAGGAATATGGTAATTTCTATTACATCGTTGTATTTTCTATATGTTGCTCTTTGATTTTGCATTGATAAAATTCTTGTTTCGATATAATGTTGAATGAAGTGAAATGCCTCTTTGAATATTTGTTTTATAAAAATAATAATTGTGTTAATAAAACATAAACACAAGATTGAAGAAAATGGAAGATTTTTCTCTTCTTTATTGATCTCCGGGAAAGGGGAAGTAACTCTTACATACATATTTTGTTTATCAATATGTGACAGACCATAGGAACCTTTTGCATAACTTTTGTTCCGAATCAAACTGCCATATGCCGTAAATACTACAATTGTATTATCCTTCAAGTGGTTGGTTAATACAGGTTAGGCTCATCTAGAGCGTTTTCGAATGTTGACATGCCTGTAGTAATCATCTAAGCTAAGCGAAACGTAAAAGTCATACATTAAGAATGCAAACCTCGTCTGCGTTGTACAATGTATCACTCATATTGCATAATGCCATAAGTAACAAAACATCACAGACCAGAAAAATGTATCAAATGTGCTCTAAAATTCTGTGTAAAGGCAGGTAACTACCGTTTTATTAACACTGCTTTACAAATCTGAAACGAGATGCAAGTCATGTTTTCCTCATGAAAGTGAGCCATAATGTTGGAAAAGTAGTCGGGACCAAAACTCCGGCATTATGGAAAACCATTATCACTGTGTGTACAACCGTCCGTTGATGAAGGAGATCTTTCAAATGGCCTCCCTTTACATTGAAAAGGGAAAAAATTATTTTGAAAAATAATCCTCGAAACAAGTTCGTACAACCGATATCTCTTGATGCAGTCCCCTTAACTGAATTGTTTACTGTATTTCTGCTGTTCCATAAATCTTTCATTTTGCTTCCAGACCTAAATCAAACTAGGATAGTAGTATATTAAGAGTTTTATTCCCCCTTTCATGATTAGCTGTTAAGCCAAATCTAAAAATAGGTATGACGCAACATCCCGAATCTGGGACAGCCTCATTTGCATAATTAGCGTCATTCATCACGCTTATCTGTTGTTCTTTGACAGCTCGTGAAATTTTGTGAAGCTCGTGCAATGGCGGGGTTGGCTCCTCATTTCAATCAAAGGACCAACAGAGGCAGCCAGACAAAACCTCTTCAGTATAGCATATTTACCTTGTTTTATCGCGTTCTAGAGCGATATACGCCACTTGTAGAAAAAAAGTAAAACATGGTTTTAGCCACATGGGATTAACAGTTTTAAATTCGCCGCTAAAAGTTTATAATGTTAAACACGGTTAAAGTAACGACAGTTAGACCCGTATTCTTACGTGACATGTATAATGTTAAACGTCTACCAACTTCTCGTTTAGTATACTACTTAACCCATCATGTAAAGTAAGGCAATTCTTACTCGCGGAGAAGCTTTTAGTGTATCCTAAAGATGGAACTCAGGATCCGGTGCCAATAGAGTTATGACCAATTTTGACCTTAATTTGTAAGAATACGGGTCTAACTCATTTTGTTATTACTGCTTTAAAATCATAAACGATATGCAAATTTTTTTTTTTCTCATGAAGCTAAGCAATAACGTTGAAAGGGTAGCCAGCAACAAATAGAAGAATCATCCTTTAGCTGTTTGTTCACAATTGTCCGTTGAAAAGGGCAATTTCTCAAAAAACGTGTACCTCCATTTGCTTAAAAAGGAGCAAACTTTAAACAAAAATACGCGAAAACCCATCATAGCAATTGATGTCACTCAATGTAGTCAACTTAACCGTGTGCTTTACTTTCCGTACGTATTTGAAATTGCTTCTCATACAGTGGAGAAAACGTTATTCTTTCCCGTTTTTAAAAACGTCAAACAATGTATGGCATACAAAGGACGCCGAGTTACAGCGCTCTCTCTCTACAACGACACTTAATGAGAGACAACAAATTGTGTGCGCTGTTCGGAGGGAGTCTTATAGGGAGGGATATTGGTTTACATTTGCATACAGCTTGAATCCAGATCAGACACCGTGTAACGCTAAACGCGGCGTCTGATCTGGAATCAAGCTGTTTGTCACTTGCCATTATATTTTCTTCAGTCAAAATGTCCACTTATATGTAACTTTGAGAAAAACATCAGTCTACAAATCTAAGCAGACGGTATTGCAGCCATGAAAAGAATGGAAAGAAACGTATTGTTTGGAGAACAACACTAAGGGTCGTTGTAAGTAGGGGTCGTTGTTGGGAGGGCCGTTGTAGGGAAGGAGCACTGTACTAGGCATCTAATCTAGCTCTAAACTGTTCGCAATTTGCAAAATTGTTTCAACACAAGTGTATTATCCGTACTCAACTCCCCATCAAACGTGAACAACTGGGAGTCTCCTGTTAACATTAGGGTTTAATTAGATTTTAAAAGACAATCCGAGCGTCGTCCATATCTTGGTGATAATTTGTAGAAGTACGGTGATTTCCATTAATTGGATTAGTTTGTGAATAATTTAGAAAACAACGTAACAGACCTGCATAAGCAATGGTTACATAGACCAATTGCAAGCCAAGTTAATTCCACAGACAGCACTAAAGCGAAAACTAATTCGAACAGTCGGAAAATGTTTACACTTTACACGCTTTGAAATGTTAAAACATACTGTTGTCTTAACTAAATCAAATGCCGTGTACAAACACTCGTGGGTTAAGCCACCTCTGACTATCAATGACACTCTATGAAGCTGTAAAAGACAATCTATGAAGATGACTATGGCTCAGTGTCTATATAGCCTGTCAATGACACTCCATGCCGCTAACTATGGCGCAGTGTCTATATAGCCTGTAAAAGACAATCCATGAGGCTGATTATGGGTTCTATAGAACCTATCAATGAAACTATGAGGCTGACTATGGTTCACTTTCTATATAGTTGTCAATGATACTCCATGCCGCTAACTAATGCGCAGTGTCTATATAGCCTGTAAAAGACAATCAATGAGGCTGACTATGGCTCAATGTTTATATAGACTGTGAATGACACTCCATGAGGCTAACTATGGCGCATTGTCTATATAGCCTGTAAAAGACAATCAATGAGGCTGACTATGGCTCAATGTCTATATAGACTGTGAATGGCACTCCATGAGGCTAACTATGGCGCAGTGTCTATATAGCCTGTAAAAGACAATCCATGAGGCTGACTATGGCTCAATGTCTATATAGACTGTGAATGACACTCCATTCCGCTAACTATGGCGCAGTGTCTATATAGCCTGTAAAAGACAATCCATGAGGCTGAATATGGGTTCTATAGAACCTATCAATGACACTATGAGGCTGACTATGGCTCAGTTTCTATAAAGCCTGTCAATGACACTCCATGAGGTTAACTATGGCGCAGTGTCTATATAGCATGTAAAAGACAATCCAAGAGGCTGACTATGGTTTCTATGGAACCTGTCAATGGCACTCTTTTAGGCTGACTATGCCTCTATGTCTATATAGCCTGTCATAGACATTCAATGAGGCAAATTATGGAGAATTGTCTTTAAGGCCTGTCAATGACACCCGATGAGGCTAACTATGGCGCAGTGTCTATATAGCCTGTCATTGACATTCAATGAGGCAAACTATGGAGCAGTGTCTATATGGCCTGTCAATGACACTCCATGCCGCTAACTATGGCGCAGTGTCTATATAGCCTGTAAAAGACAGTCCATGAGGCTGAATATGGGTTCTATAGAACCTATCAATGAAACTATGAGGCTGACTATGGTTCAGTTTCTATATAGCCTGTCAATGATACTCCATGCCGCTTACTAATGCGCAGTGTCTATATAGCCTGTAAAAGACAATCAATGAGGCTGACTATGGCTCAATGTTTATATAGACTGTGAATGACGCTCCATGAGGCTAACTATGGCGCATTGTCTATATAGCCTGTAAAAGACAATCAATGAGGCTGACTATGGCTCAATGTCTATATAGACTGTGAATGGCACTCCATGAGGCTAACTATGGCGCAGTGTCTATATAGCCTGTAAAAGACAATCCATGAGGCTGACTATGGCTCAATGTCTATATAGACTGTGAATGACACTCCATGCCGCTAACTATGGCGCAGTGTCTATATAGCCTGTAAAAGACAATCCATGAGGCTGAATATGGGTTCTATAGAACCTATCAATGACACTATGAGGCTGACTATGGCTCAGTTTCTATATAGCCTGTCAATGACACTCCATGAGGTTAACTATGGCGCAGTGTCTATATAGCCTGTAAAAGACAATTCAAGAGGCTGACTATGGTTTCTATAGAACCTGTCAATGGCACTCTTTTAGGCTGACTATGCCTCTATGTCTATATAGCCTGTCATTGACATTCAATGAGGCAAATTATGGAGCATTGTCTTTATAGCCTGTCAATGACACCCGATGAGGCTAACTATGGCGCAGTGTCTATATAGCCTGTCATTGACATTCAATGAGGCAAACTATGGAGCAGTGTCTATATGGCCTGTCAATGACACCCCATGAGGCTGACTATGGCTCAGTGTATAATTAGTCTGTCAATGACAACCCATGAGGCTGACTATGGAGCAGTGTCTATATAGCCTGTCAATGACACCCCATGAGGCTGACTATGGCTCAGTGTCTATATAGCATGTCAATGACAACCCATGAGGCTGACTATGGCGCAGTTTCTATATAGTCTGTCAATGACACCCCATGAGGCTGACTATGGCTCAGTGTCTATATAGTCTGTCAATGACAACCCATGAGGCTGACTATGGCGCAGTTTCTATATAGCCTGTCAATGACACCCCATGAGGCTGACTATGGCTCAGTGTCTATATAGTCTCTCAATGACAACCAATGAGGCTGACTATGGCGCAGTGTCTATATAGCCTGTCAATGACACCCCATGAGGCTGACTATGGCTCAGTGTCTATATAGCCTGTCAATGACACCCCATGAGGCTGACTATGGCTCAGTGTCTATGTAGCCTGTCAATGACACCCCATGAGGCTGACTTTGGCTCAGTGTCTATATAGTCTGTAAATGACAACCCATGAGGCTGACTATGGCTCAGTGTCTATATAGCCTGTCAATGACACCCCATGAGGCTAACTATGGCGCAATGTATATATAGCCTGTCAATGACACCCCATGAGGCCGACTATGGCTCAGTGTCTTTATAGCCTGTCATGACACTCCATGAGGCTGACAATGACATTGTGTCTATATAGCCTGTCAATGACACTCACTCAAGGCTATATAAAACTCTGTTTCTATAGAACATGTCAATGATACTCCATGAGACTGGCTAAAGCTCAGTTTCTATAGAACATGCCAATGACACTCCAATGGGCTGACTAAAGCTCTGTTTCTATAGAGCATGTCAATGACACTCTATGATGCTGATAATGACACAGTGTCTATATAGCCTGTCAATGACACTCCATGAGACTGACTAAAGCTCTGTTTCTATAGAACATGCCAATGACACTCAATTAGGCTGACTAAAGCTCTGTTCAATAGAACATGTCAATGACACTCTATGATGCTGATAATGACACAGTGTCTATATAGCCTGTCAATGACACCCCATGAGGTTAGCTAAAGCTCTGTTTCTATAGACCTGTAAATGACACTCCGCGAAGTTGACTGTGGCAATGTTTCTATAAAATCTGTCAATGACACTCAATGAGGCTGACTTGTCTTTTTAACCTTCAATGACACTCCGTGTGACTGATTATGACACTGTGTCTATATAACTTTCAATGAAACTTCGTGAGGCCGACTATGGCACTGTTTTCAAACCTTTGGAAAAACTACAAAGGAACAATACCCGGTTCCTATTCTTGTTCAATACCATTCAGCTCGAATAGTGTCTGTCAAAAAATTACCGTCTTGTTTTATGTTAACATTCACGACCTTGTGACAAAAGAAAAAGTCAATATAAGTAGTAAACAGTTTGGATCCAGACCAGACACCGAGTTACCCTGTGTCTGATCAAGATCAGAACTGTTTGCAAACAACCGTGACCTCGGGACAAAGCAATGCAAAGTTAAATCATGGTAAATACCTGAGGATAAAAAATAATTTACAGTATTCCCTGCCTACAACATGCTTCTCAACAACGACTCCCTCATTACAACGACCCTTGTCCCAGTTCCCTAAACATAGATTATGTCTAACGCTTTTATTGCTGTAATATCGTCTGCTTAAAATTGTCGTCTGCTGTTTTTCTCAAAGTGAAATAATGGACATTATGAGAGAAAATAAAGTAATGACGAGTGACAAACATCTTGAATTCATATCAGACGCCGCGTTACGCGGCGTCTGATCTGGATTCAAGATGTTTGCAAATGTAAGCCAAAATTCCCTCCCTATAACGGCTCCCTCTGAACAACACACACAATCTTTGTCACGCATTGGGTGTAGTTGTAGAGAAGGGGCTCTGTACACATGAAGAAAACGGAGAAGTCGACACAAGTAGGTTCGAGTTATAAAGAATATATAGTAGATCTCTACAACGACACCCGATGGGAGACACACATATGTGCATTTTGGGAGGGAGTCGTTATAGGGAAGGAAAGTTGCTTACATTGCAAACAGCTTTAATCCAGATCAGACGCCGCGTAACGCGGCGTCTGATCTGGATGCAAGCTGTTTGTCACTCCTCATCAAGTTTTTTCTGTCATAATGTCCATCATGTAACTTTTGAGTAAATTAACAGACGACAATTCTAAGCAGACGATATTGCAGCAGTTAAGACGTTTGAAATAATTGTCCTGTTTAGGGAACCGCGACAAGAGTGGTCGTAGGAAGGTAGTAGTTGTTTGGAGGGCCGTTTAAGAGAGGGAACACTGTAGTTTCCAATTACTTGTACTTTATTATTTCATATCATTTCTAGGCATCCATTTAGATCAATGTCGCATACGGATATAAGAGTTGCGGAACTAACGCTTAAAAGCGCTTGCAACAACCATACTCTGTATTTCTTTCGACTAATCAAATCAATTTCGCGTATCCTTCATCAAATATTTACAGCGCATCGTCGCTTGTTCTAGATTTAAACAAACCAGTATCTTTATTCTTCTATTGTTGTTCGGTCTTGTCATTGAGTAACGATTGAATGGAACTCTAGATATTCTTGTGCCATCCTGGGCTTTGGCTGATGACGTATAAACCGAGCCGGCTACATTTTATCTTAACCCCATGACTGCCGTGACGTCATCAATTTTAAACAATTATCGTCTGCTTTTATTTTTCAAATTTAATTTTTAGGTATTTTGATTTAAGAAATATTGAAATGAGTGTCAAACAGTTTGGATCCTGATCAGGATCAGGATCAAAACTGTTTTAAAATAACCATCGTACTCGGGGTAAGGCAGTGAAGGGGTTAAGAAACCTGAAGACGAGAGCCAATGTTTGGCGAAGCCTACTAAAATTGCGACTAGCAGGCGAAAATGTTACCATTTTACTCTCACAATAGTGTCCGTTTGATTTTACAGCGCTCCCTCCCTACAATGGCCCTGCCGACAACTACTCCCTCCTAACAACGACCACGGCCGCTATTCCCTAAACAAGACAATTGTATCTTAAGCTTTCATGGCTGCAATATCGCCTGCTTAAAATGTCGTCTGCTTTTTTTTTTTTATCTCAAAGCTATTTATACGTTGACATTTTGATGAAAGAATCATAATGACTGGTGACAAACAGCTTCAATCAAGATCAGACGCGGCGTCACGCGGCGTCTGATCTTGATTGAAGCTGTTTGTCACCAGTGTTAGTCAAGTCTTAATATTCCCTCCCTTTAACGATTCCCTCCAAACAACGCAACAATTTATGTCTCCCATTGGTTGTCGTTGTAGAGATGGAGCGCTGTATTTTTCAACAGGGAACATATTTTGCAGCGTTTGAAGCAAAAAAGGAGGAACTATATAGTATCTAATGTAACGTTCGCTCAACAGATTGAACCATGATACAGCTTGTTTTAACGAATCTCATAAAATATTTAGAGTAAGTCCCTTTATTCATCTTAAACGGCTTGGTTTATCAGTGATACAAATACCAAGAGTTTATCCTCAAATCCGCAATAACTTTTTCAGTGTATCGATTTTCCTACATTTATGAGTGTTATTTAGTTTTCTAACGACCACAGTTTGTATAGGCGAACCTCGATACTTCAAACTCGCTGTTCTCTTTTCTCACATTCAGTAGTTAGAATTGACGCAGCCACGTTGAAACTTTTAAGTACGGTTATGTAAGGGAAATTGACTTAGTTTGCTAACAGCTAGAATCCAGATCAGACGCCGCCTAACTGACTGATCTAGATTCAAGCTCTTTGTCACTCGTCATTAATATATTTTCTGTCAAAATGTCCATTATGTCACTTGAGAAAAACAGCAGATAAACAATTGTAAGAAGACGAAATTGCAGCAATATGTTTAGGGAACTGCGACAAAAGTCATTACAAAGAAGGAGTCGTTGTTGGGAGGGCCAGTGTAGGGAGGGAGCACTGTATTTAGTTTTCTGACGTCCACAGTTTGTATAGGCGAACCTCGATAATTCAAACTCGCTTTGTTCTTTTCTCATATTCAAGAGTTAGATTTTGTGATTTGTTATGATTTTACGTCGCTTTTAACAGTATTTCAGTTATTTTGCGACGGCCAGTTTATTACAGGTGGAGGAAGACCCCAAAAGCCCTTTATTCACTGTTTCAGACAACTGGGTAGAACCGTCGACCTTCCGCAAGCCAGCTGGAAGGCTTCCCCACATGAAAATCCGAACGATTCGACTGGGATTCGAACTCACAGCGGTGAGGAGCTTCGTGATGTAAATCACAGTGACTATACCACTAGGCCACGGATGCAGAGTTAGAATTGACGCAGCCACGTTGAAACTTTTAAGTACGGTTGTTTTGGACTGAAGGTTGTTTGAGTGATCGAAACCAATAGCTGTAGAAACAGAATTAGCTGAACTTCATCGAACTCTAGGCTTGACTGTACAGCGCTCCCTCTCTACAACGACACCCAATGGGAGACAAAAAATATGTGTGTTGTTCGGAGGGAGTCGTTATAGTAGGCAAATTGGCTTACATTTAGAAACAGCTTAAATCAAGATCAGACGCCGTGTTAGACGCCGCGTCTAGTCTTGTTTCACGCTGTTTGTCACTTGTCATTAAGTTTTCTAGCTTCAAAATGTCAATTTTGTGACTTTGAGAAAATTAGCAGACGACTATTTTAAGCAGACGACATTGCAGCCGTGAATAGGTTGGACATAAATGTTCTGATTAAGGAAAAGCTACAAGGGTCGTAATAAGGAGGGAGTCGTTAATTGGAGGGCCGTTGTAGGGAGGGGGCACTTTCTATGTCAATATTTCACAAAGTGCTAGGTACACTTATGGGGATTCTTTGAAATACACTATGTGGTTACTATACAGTGTTCCCTCCCTGAAACGGCCCACCAAACAACGACTCCCTCCTTACAACGACCTTTGCTTCAGTTCCCTAAACAGGACAATTATGTATAACGTTTTACTTCTGTAATATCTTCTGCTTAAAGGTGTCGTCTGCTGTTTTCCTCAAAGTTACATATTGGACAATTTGACAGAAAAAACTTAATGACGAGTGACAAACAGCTTGAACCCAGATAAGACGCCGTGATCTGGATTCAAGTTGTTTGCAAATGTAAAAAAACAACCTCTCTACAGCAATAGTATAGTAATTTCTGCTTAGAACTGCTACATGTCTAATCATTATTTTGATAGACTGCTTAAAGTCCAATTTTGTAATAAGATTTCTTAAAGGTATTTGAAACAACAACCAAGGTAAATGATAATGTTTGAACATGCTTATGTGCCCTACCGATCTTGAAAATGTTGAAAAAAACAAACTTCAACCACTAAAACGGGTAATTTAACCCGTAACAAATCGCAAGAAAAAATGTTGCTACGACGTATAAATAGAACTCAACTACTGTTGTCACGTGACATGACCGAATGCGTTGCATGCCAAACATCCCCTGTACTGGTACTGCTTGTTAAGAAACGGTTGATAAGCTTCACTGTGTTGCGCTTTAGCTAGGTCAAATGTTATACAGCGCTCCCTCTCTACAACGACACTCAATGGAAGACAAACAAGATATGCGTTGTTGGGAGGGAGTCGTTATAGGGAGGGAAATTTGCTTACATTTGCAAACAGCGGCGTCTGATATGGATCCAAGCTGTTTGTCACACCTCATTAAGTTTTTTCTATCATAAAGTCCATTATGTAACTTTGAGAAAAATAGCAGACGATAATTTTAAGCAGACGATATTGCAGCAGTTAAGGCGTTAGACATAATTGTCCTGTTTAGGGAACCGCGTAAGAGTCGTTGTAAGAAGGGAGTCGTTGTCGGGAGGGACGTTGTAGAGAAGTAACACTGTGTTCCGATTGTGTTGACGTGCCAGTCATTAAACAATAACGTAACAGGACGGGCTTAGTAGCGAAAGTTTTGAATCAATTGGGACTCGAACCGAGAAGCCTTTGGAATGCTAGTCACACGCTCTGCCAACTGAGCTACCAATGTAAACAATGGAGCTTATCAACCTTTTCCGGATGAAGAGTACCCTAAATATAGTAAATATGTTGACGTAAAATTCATAATTACTAGAAAAAACAACAACAGATTTTATAGATAACACTGCATTCCAAAACAACCGTTTTATGAAGTGTTTCCAGTTTCATAGTGAGGCTTAAATAATACATGTACGACATTGTTAATAATTAATAGACTTTTAATAATTAATAGACTTTAGAAAAGCATGTTGTTTTCTTCTGTGTGTCTATCCTCGTCTGTAGCTTTTGTATGTTACATAATAATGTAGTTATTGCCTATGACCATTCCGTAAGTTGATTTTTATTTATACACTGTCGACCTATAATGACAGTACTCCCTCCCTACAACGACCCTCCAAACAACGGTTCCCTCCTTTCAACGACCATTGCCGCTGTTCCCAAAACAATATAATTATGTCAACATTTTCACGGCTGCAATATAGTCTACTTAAAATTGTCGTCTGCTGGTTTTCTCAAATTTACATATTAGACATTTTGACAGAAAAAAAATAATGACGAGTTGTCAACAGCTTGAATCCAGACCAGACGCCGCGTTACGCGGCGTCTGATCTGGATTCAAGCTGTTTGCAAATGTTAGCCAAATTACCTCCCTACAACGACTCCCTCCGAACAACGCACCTATTTTTTTTGTCTCCCAATGGGTGTCGTTGTAGAGACGGAGTGTTGTATAAAGCATACATTCGTCCTGAGTTGTAATTACATATTTATTTCATAAAGTAGTTTAAGCCAAGCCAGGTCACCTGACCAGCACTAGTTGAATATTCAGTGACGACGAAGGAAGTGTGAAACTTCCGAAAATTACACAGGTAAAAGGTGAGGGATTTATCGCTCTGAGTAATTGCAATCAAGTTACAGTGCTCCCTACCACGGCCCTCCCAACAACGATCCCCTCCTTACTATAACGACCCTTGTCGCTGTTCCCAAAACATTACAATTATGTTTAATGTTTTTGCTGCTGCATTATCGTATGCTTAAAAGTGTCGTCTGCTGCTCAATGTTATATAATGGACATTTTGACAGAAACAAACTTAATTGACGAGTAACAAACAGCTTGAATCTAGATCAGACGCCGCGTAACGCGGCGTCTGTTCTGGAGTCAAGCTATTTGCAATTAACCCTCCCTATAAGGCCTCCCTCCGATACGACGCAAATAATTGTTGTCTGCCGTTGAGTGTCGTTGTAGAGAGGGAACGCTGTATAACCTTGATGACTGTTTCTCGATTTGGACTGATTCCCTTTATAAAGTCAATGTGTTTCATAAAGTTTTTAACAATTTTCACCCTGACATTAAACTGACCATAGACTATGATAACGATATCTATATTACAGTGATACTGATTCCAAGCAATATTTTGATATTTTGTTCTGGACTACCACAGGGGTCTTCGGACCCCTGCTGCTCCTCCTGTATATCAACCCTTTCCTACATAGAAGCGCCTTTTAGCGCATTCAGTTTATTCTTCCGCTGTTGAAAATAGTTCTGATTTATACAGTCTTGAAAATGAACCATAAGAAAAAAAATCTAAATCCTAGCAGATGATAGCTTAAAGCAGGCTGAAAGTAAAGCAGAATGTGCCTTAAGGCACATTCTGCTTTACTTTCAACCTGCTTTAAGTGTCACATGTCTTCAATACTAGAAACAGGCTATGGGGTAATGGGTTAACGTCCTCTCCCTCCTATGAATAAAAGTTTAGCATCAGAAGTTAAAACATTGAAAAGATCATTGGTTTGGGTTGTTTTGGGCATATAAACCAAAATCATGTTCGAGAAATTGAAGGAATTGATTAGTGTGTGAATAAACTTTTCACATGTACTCGAAATTGAAATGAAGACCCATTGATGTTGCTGCTTAGGACAGAATGCAAGTCAAGCATGACATTTCTATAAGTTTTGGTCTTAACAATTATTAGAACGCAAGCTCTTTTACCTAGAAAGTGTACGTATACTCATTATTCTAAAACAAACTGAAATGAAAACTTGAAAATTGTTCATTTGACAGTCAATACTGTATTATTTAGCAATTCATAAATTCATAATTAACAAAGTCTGGTGCGGGTTATAGCTTCATACAGGATGAAAATAAAGCGGATAGTGGAAATCGTTTAAAAAGTTTTGAAATTAAGGTTTCCTCTAAAATGTTGCAGGGCCTCCCAGGCCGAGTGGTTCTAGTCATTGTGACTGATAACACTTAGTCACTCACCGCTGTTGTTTAAAATCCGGCCATGTCACTTTAGCTCGTTCATATATGGAGAAGACTTTCGTTACATCATAACAAATTTACGAATAAATTCATATAAAAGGTTGCTTAATTATCTTTATGCCCCGAAGGTAGGTATATAGTTTTTGAAGTGTCCATCTGTCCGTCCGTCACATTCTTACGGGAGGATACTTAGGTGGCTATTTTCTATTGTTTTCTTTTGCGTGGCTAGCCACACAACAGACAATTTCTTTTTGCTCTAACTTGAAAAATAATGATCTGGAGGCTAACTCTACCCCTAACCCTATGTTCCACAACTGGCCAGGTTAATGTCACAATAAATGGCCAGGTTAATGTCACAAGAGACGCACAGGTTAATGTTTTTCAATTATGAGGCTAAGAATGTTAGCCACGTAAGTACCCTCTCGTAAGCACGGACGTCCGCCCGTCTGTCTGTCATTCCGTCCGAAAATTTTAACATTGCTCATAACTTCTTTATTACTGAATGGAATTATTTCATACTTTGATAGAAGACCCCTTGGGACAACACCTTTCCGCTATTTGACCTTGACCTCTCAATGACCTTGACCTTGCTAATCTTTTTTTTACAAACTCTATCATTTGCCATTAGTTCCTTACTAGCCAATGGATTTACTTTAAACTAAGACACAAGACCTCTTGTGACTACACCTTACATTTGACATATACATTTTGACCTTGACCCCTCAATGACATTGACCTATATAATCAAATTTGACGTAAAATCATTGCTCATAACTTTGTTATAGAAATTATAATATAATATACAAAATAATAGGTCAAAGCGTCAATTCGGGGACATTGTCATCTTACAGTGACAATTCTTGTGTATAGACATATATGGCTAAAAGGTCTTACATTGTGTAAGAATAGCCATATTGCTATCAGTGTAGTTTGATCGTAAAGCACCCTCTAGACTAGGTATCTATATGTATAGCAAATCCAAAAAAAAGTCCCTGATGTATTATTGAGTATCTAAGGATATCATTGAAGTAAATTGCAGACAAGAGGAGAAAACAAGAGAAAAATGCAAGTTCTCTTCTAACAACAACAACTATTGGCAACTGAAATGAAGACATCCAGCGATTATATATGGTACAGTCAGTATGTCGATCTACAATTCCATATTCAGGAAGTGTACTTTATGACATAAATTTTATTTGTAGAATAGAGAATAATGCACTTAACCCTAGCGACGAGTATACTCGTCATTTACAAACAGTGTACCTGTGAATATAGCACATATGATAGACAAAGCTTGCAGATCTAGTTCAGAGGGCCCCTAAAGGTTCAAAATTGTGTGTCATATTGAAATAGATGATAGAAAACAATCCGAAATAGTAAATTAAAGTTCCTAAATGTCACTAAATACGGCCACCAAATGTCAGGCAGTATAAATTATAATACAGTAAGAAGAGATAAATCTGTGGGCAATCTTACTGGTAATCGAATTTGTACTTAAGTGTATTTTAGACTACCGGTTTTTACTTTTACTTCAACTTTAATGATGATACTTCACAAGATCCATTTAGGTCTTGTTTTAAGATGTATTAAAAAAATGACGATTATTGCAAATTCTAATCAGTTGGTCCCTTTTTATATGGATATAAGAGGTTTAATGAGCTAAAATTTAATGTACTCTTTACTGGTACAAAACTATGAATATACTCGTCACTAGGGTCTAACGTGTAAAAACAAAATTTGATATTCAGGGAAAACAGTAACTATTATCAGTACAGTAAAACCTCGCTATTACGACCACTAAATTATGTTAATTATTAGGGTGTTTACGATAGGTGACCGCTTAAAGCAAGGTGGCAGTGAAACAGAAAGCTCCTTTAGGAGCTTTCTGTTTCACTGTCACCTTGCTTTTAGCTGTCACCTGTCTATTATACAATCAATTAGCCTTCGTGTTAGTGGTCGTTATAGCGAGGTTTTACTGTATAAACCATAATGTCACGAATAAATGCAAACAGTGTATACACAAATGAATCAGTTGCGTAGTGGGCAATAACAGGGCTCAAGATAAGAGAGGGTAAACTGAATAAATCCAACATTTTGTCACTTATTTCTATACCAATTCCTATGGTGTTACTACTCATTTGAAACGTCTCGAAGAGACGATTCTAATGAGTAATGATACCATAGGGTTTAGAAAAGAAATAAAGATTTTAGTTTTTGAAATACTCCCCTTATCTGGAGCCCTGCATTAAGATGTTTCGGAATTTTTTTATCTAAAAATTCTGGTAATTCACAGACAAACCTCTATCCAAAGAGACGTCACAACTATTCAAATATTTATTTGACACTGACGTCGAACTAAATAATAAAGTGCACAGCACCCCCTCTCTTCAACGACATCCAAATGTAGAAAAAAGTGTGTGCGTTGTTCGGAGGGAGTTGTTATATGAAGGGACATTTTCTTACATTTGCAAACAGCTTGAATCCAGATCAGACGCCGCGTAACGCGGCGTCTGATCAGGATTCAAGCTGTTTGTCACTCGTCATGAACTTTTTTTCTGACGAAATGTCCATTATGTTACTATGAGAAAAACAGCAGACGGCAATTTAAAGCAGACGACATTGCAGTCGCGAATAGGTTGGACATAATTGTCCTGCTTAGGGAACTGCGACAATGGTCGCTGTAAGGAGGGGTCGTTGTTAAGAGGGCCGTTGTAAGGAGGGAGCAATGTATTTCTAATTATCAATAAAATCTTTTGGTAAACTTTACCACTTTTACCCAGCAGCTTTTTGTAGAGATCAATGATAAAATGTTCAAACAGTGTCGACACAGATAAGATGGCTTCTAAAGAGCTCTCTGGTCTGGGTATGTATTTATTGGCATTTTCAAGGATGTTTGTTGTAATACGAAATAATACAATAGCAGACTGGTTCAGTAATATATCCCAAAATAAGTATACATGTTACAGTCAAACATTGAAACTATTCATTTCAATGAATAGCATGATTTTATCAATCATTCCATGAAAAGACTGAACAAACCTTCAGTTATTTCACTAAATGCCTGATTCGAATTAGCTTCATACATTTCATTGTCATGATTCGTGATGAAAACATTGCGACTTGAAGAATTCACGAACTGCCTGATTGTTTAAGCACTCTCATGAAATCACATAAAGTCATTTCACAAAATGTTTGAATCGCCATTTGCTTTATATACCGGTAATACATTGTATTGATTGGTAATAAAAACAATGCGAATTGTCACACAATTTTTATTCGTACTCTATTTATATTCGTAATCTTATTTCACTATATCTATCCCATTACTACATGGCCTGGTGTTGCAATCTTTTGTATACCAACAAACACCAATAGGTAGTGGGGAATATACAGTAAAACCTCTCTATAACGGCCACTAAGTTGTGTAAATTATTGTTTGTTTATGACAGGTGACTGCTTAAAGCAAGGTGACAGTTAAACAGAAAGCTCCTGTAGGAGCTTTCTGTTTCACTGTCACTTTGCTTTAAGCTGTTACCTGTCTTTTATATATCTAATTAACAATTATTTAAGTGGTCGTTTTAGACAGGTTTTACTGTACTGGACTCACTTAGTCCGTCAACAATTAGCACACAAGTGAGTGGATACATCTTAGCAGTTCCGAGTGTCGCCTACTACTTTTAGGTTATTTTGACCTTGACCTTGACCACTGACCTTGATTATTGAACATTTTTGTCTGGAGCATTTCTCTTATACTATATCTACCAGGGTTATAATACATGCAATGGGGATATATCTTTAGACTGCCCGGTGTCGCAAACCATTGTCAGGTCACCTTGACCTTAACCTTGATTTTAGGAAAACCTTGTCCAGAATATATTTCTGTTACTATATCATCCAGGATTACCGAACCTAGTGTGTGGCTAAGTCTTGGGATTGCGTAGTGCCACATGCCACTTCTAAGACAATTTGACCTTGACCTAGACCTTTGACTTTGATTACTGAAAAATAGTGTCCCAGTTCTAGCATTTGACAGGTAAAAGTTTCTATATCCTTGTAGATGGTCATTTAAATCAAGCTGAACGTAAAGCAGAATTCACATTATAGAGTATTCCGTTTTATTTTCAACCTGCTTTAAGTGGTTACCTGTGTTTAAACCTATAAAATGAGGCTATGGTGAAATAGTTTACAAATCAGGAAATTCATTATTAATAGATAATGAATAAACTATGAAATAATTCATATATCTTATCATTTGGTAGTTTAAGCGAGCTTAAAGCAAAGCAGAAAGCCAATTAAGCACATTCTGTTTTGGCCCCTTTAAACTGCTTTTATTGGTAACCTGTGTTCAAACCTAGAAAATGACGATGGAGAAATGGGTTAATTATTAAAAACAATGATTGTAAAAAACAATGAAATATTTTCTATATCCTTACAGGTAGTCGCTTAAAGCAGAATACACATCATGGAGCAATCCGTTTTACTTTCAACCGACTTTAAATTGTAACTTATATTCAAACCTAGAAACATGATATGAAGTAATGGGTTAATTATGGTGTGATTTAATTATTTTTGAAAGTAAAACATAATAGAAATAAGGTGAATTTTGCTTTACTTTAAGCCTGCATCAAGCTAGCATCTACTAAGAAAAAAGGAAATGTTTCAGTGTTTGTAGATGATATATTCATAATTATATTACATATTCTGAATGCTCGCACTATAGTTGCATGCAGCTAATACCGAGCTTAAACCAACCCCTGGAAGGTTTACTTTTTACTGGGTTCGCCGCTAAATAAAACTTGAGGTTAGCCTAAACTAGCATTATGCACTCCAGTGGTTTAAATGCTAATACAGGGATAACTAAACTTCTGTCATGCAATCGGCAGCTACTTAACCAGCAATTCAACTCAAAAGGGTTACGATAGTAGTTTTCTCATTCTGTTAACCATATATTTTGACGCCATTGGTATACTAAGTATATGATAGACCATGGTTGAGCGCGACTAAACGATAAAGTTCGAGGGGGCGTAGCCCCCGTGAACTTTGTCGTTTAGTCGCGCGCAACCATGGTCTAACCTATTTAGCACTGGCTTGGGCTCGAGGAAAATAAGAAATGACAAGACCCCTAGTTTCTGCTTTTAGTTTTCAGACGAGAAAAGTCATTTTATTTTTATTTTTTTATAAGAATTAAAATGTTAATTATATAATCATAATATTATGTAAAACACGGGATTTGCATGTCTAAATTGTCTTTAGAAAATAGCTGAGATCAAAGGAGAACTGCACACGCTTGATGGCGTCATATAATTTATTTTTAAACGTACAGTTAGACCTAGGCTTTAAAGACAATTGCTAATGAATGCGTTAACATATAGTGCTTAAATAAGATATATTTGTGTTGGTGTTAAAGCATGTTTAATGTCTCAAATTGCACATTGAATTAACCTTTCAATTTTTATAAAAAAAATAGAAATAAAATGACCTTTTCGATACATTTCGCATGTAAGAAAGGGAATTGTACATTATAACCAGAAATGGTGGTTATCTTTTTTAAAAGCTATGTTTTTTGTCACATATTTGTCATTTTGCAATGAATTAAGTCCCAAAACAATTTGAGGATGACTGAATTAACTTCCTTATACTTTAAACCATATATGTTGACACCAAGCTGTAAAGATCGGCCATATCTGACAAATGTTAGAAAGGAAATCGTGTATAGAAACCTGAATTGGCGACCATGTTGAAAACATATAAAGGGGTGACTGATAAACTTTGCTTTATTATGTCAGTAAGTCACACACATGACCGCTGTTATTATGTCAGTTGGTCACATGACCTGTAGCCGGAACTATTTTCTATAGAAGTCCTGAGTGAGAAAACAAGATTGTAAAATGTTCTTTTATATCTTTTCAACGTTACCAGGATGTGACGTCACTGACGTCATCTATACATGTATAATAGCGCGCTTTTCTATACTTACTTTTCTAATTCTTTAGTGAGAATATTAGAACAAAAATGAATCTAGCTTTAAAAAACAGTCTCTCTATATATTGCTGTTGTGACAAGGATAAATAGAATATTTGGTGACTAGCTTTGAATGAGAAATGTTATCTGGTTCGGCTATAAAAAAATATATATATTCATCCGCCTTGCCAGATAACATTTCTCATTCGAAGCTAGACTCCAAATATTCTCTATTTATATGCTTAGCTATCGGGACCGTCTGGTTTATTTCGTTTTATCCAAATTTCGATATAGCAGGTCCATTTATTAAACGTTAATTAGAGTTGAAGAATAAGATTTGTTTTATTATATAGATCTATCCAATATTTCGTAATGTCGTTATGAGTTAGAGTCCATATAATAACTTTTACATGAGTTAATCGAAAAATAGTATGTTATAAATGTGTTATAAAATACTTACGTTGAATAATTGCCACTGTTTATACCAATTAGCCAAACTCCTATGGTACCATATAAGGGCATATATAAGTACAATTATGTCAATTTACATCTGAACAATGTTTAAATGTAATTTGATTGCTGTTCACAATTTTGTCTGTTTCACTTTCTCCAATAACCGTTGTTGTTGACTGTTTTAACACTGACTAGCAAACAACACTTTGATTAAACCGAACAACCATGAGGAATAGCTTTCCAATATCCTGTATAAGATTTAAATGCCAATGGTTTTGATATTACTGGAACGGCTTGTGGGCTATCAGAAGCTTCCGGAGAACAATCTTCTGGTTCCCAACGATCCCACATCAATGAATTCCTACTAGCGTTAATGCTTGAACAAGCGCTAGAGCAATCAATACGTATATGAACAGTTAGTCCTCTTTAAGGCGATGCCTTTGGCTCCCTGCATGGCGTAACGTTAATGTAGAATGGTGTACAGTGCTCCCTCCCTTCAATTACCCTCCCAGCAACGACCCTCCTTACAACGACCCTTGCCACAGTTCCCTAAACAGGACAGTTATGTCCAACCTATTAACGACTGCAATGTCGTCTGCATAAAAATGCCATCTGCTTTTTTTCTCAAGTTACATAATGGACAGTTTGACAGAAAATGACTAAATGACGAGTGACAAACAGCTTGAATCCAGATCAGACGCCGCGTTATGTGGCGTCTGATATGGATTCAAGCTGTTTGCAAATTTCCCTTCCAGTAACGACTCCCTCCGAACAACGCACACAATTTTTGTCTCCTGTTTGGTGTCGTTGTAGAGAGGGGGCGCAGTAATTGTTATAGAGTATTTTTGCTACTGTTATATTTGTGTTAAGGCACCAATCATCGAAAAAAGGATAGCAACCTCTAAACACAGTTGACTGCTTAGTACAGGATTAAAGTATACAGAAAGCTTCTTTAAGAGCTTTCTGTACCACTTTTAAACATGTTCTATGCAACAATGTGCTTCAGTGATTTTCAATAGATAGCTTATACATATTTAATGCAAGTTTGATTGAAATGAGAATTAGAATATTTTGTTATTTTCCAGTCATTTCATACTGGATGCTGAAACTCCGTTATATTGAGTGTAGATATAAAGAGCCCGTACTGTATAAAGTATCAGCCTACAAACTAAGAACTAGAGCTTTTGTAGCTAAATGCTTTCCATTGCGAGTTTTCACATATTCCACAGTATTGCCGAAGCGATTATGATCTAATTATAGAGTGTGCTCCTTTAAGCTTCAACCCTGCTTGTTCTTTTGTGTAGCAGCCAGTGTAGTGTTAAAAGGTGCTGCATATTGACGTTTGCTATATCAAATATAGTAGTATTGACTTAACACAGATACCGTGCTATTTGACGTACTGTTGAAACAATGTCTGATTGTTTAAAAATACTGATAACAACACCAATAAGCTGCTAGATGCATGTTAAATATCCTCCATTGGCATAACTATAAAGCTTGTTTTCATCAACCGTTCACTGAACAAGCGTGATCTATTAAGATCTCTTTCTGTAAGTACAGGACACAATTAATACAGAATTGTCTTGCAGCAGTAGCTTTCTGCATTAGTTATGCCATGCATTAAGCCTGCATGACTTACAGAATTAAATTGACATTTTTCTAGTGACCGTTTAACACATGGCTTTCTGTATATCAATGTACAATTAGAGTATGGTTGCGAGAATAGCAGACAGAATCATTATGTCAATGTGATAATATTCGGCAAAAATAGGCGATTGCCGTAGCAGTGGGGAATGTCCGTATTGCTTTTATTTGATTATTTCATTGTAAAAGTATCGTCTGCTCAAATATTGTCGTCTCTAATGATAATGGACCTTTATGCGTTTATCAAATAATTCATATTCTAAACAAACACTCATTCGACACCTGTGATGAGTTCAGTAAAGAAAGCGATCGCCGTCGATGGCAATCTATTGCGAGTTGGCTACCGGTTTGAAATACATTGGAGAAAACGTTATTCTTCCGTTCAAACGCTTGCAATGAAATGTAGCAAATGACAACTTTTTGACAATTCGGACTACCAGTTTTAATCTGAGTTGCAAACAGTTTGGAGCATGATCAGACACCGGGTTACCCGGCGTCTGATCTGGCTCCAAACTGTTTGCAATGAAAATAATAGCTTAAGCGTAACCGGTTTTTTTTGGGAAGAAACGTTTTCTCTAGTGTACGGCTAACCTAAACAGCAAACAATGGTAATTGAAGTAGGTTCTGTTCTAGAACAGGTTCGTGCTGCACATGAAATGTATCACTTCATGCAACAACATGGCTCAGAAAATAAACTTGGTTGGCCAACATGGTGAATAAATCAAATGTTAATCTTTATTTTGTTTCATTATGATTTAAAATGCTTTCACGCTATTGTCAAATCTCACAGTCATTTGCAGACAGTGCTGCAGCCATCTCATTCATATTACTTTTTCTAAACTTACTACAGCGCTCCCTCTCTACAACGACATCCAATGGGAGACAACAATTGTGTGCGTTGTTCGGAGGGAGCCGTTATAGAGAGGGAAATTTGCTGACATTGCAAACAGCTCGAATCCAGATCAGACGCCGCGTTACGCGGCGTCTGATCTGGATTTAAGCTGTTTGTCACTCGTCATTAAGTTTTTTTCTGTCAAAATGTCCATTATGTAACTTTTAGAAAAATAGGAGACGAAAATGTTAAGCAAACGATATTACAGTAGTAAAAGCGTTTGACAAAAATTGTCCCTTTTAGGGAACTGCGACAAGGGTCGTTGTAAGGAGGGAGTCGTTGTTGAGAGGGCCATTGTAGAGAGGGAACACTGTATATTGACTTCTACATGTACTTATTCAGTTTCCATGTCATAAAACAATCATTTTGATTCAGACAGAGAAATGAAAATGTACATTTCATGTTGCTAAAACAGGCGCAAGTATTTAACAATAGTATCTATTAAATATGTGTCACGGGGTCAACCTTTCTATGATTGTTCAATCATTACTAATGCATTCCTGAACATGTGCATGTTTTCAATGTTAAGTGTCTTTCATATGTGTCATATTAATGTATATCCAATCATTCATATGTAGATCATTTCATATTCATGTAGATCCTTTCATTCATATAAATATCATTTCATACGAGGGGTGTTTCATTATTAAGGCAACTTGATCAATAACGTCAATTCCGTAAGTGCAAAATGCATGTGTGATATTACATTCGAAAGAGCAAGTATTCGCCTATTCAAGGGTATAATGCACTATTAAATCACATTACTAGATAAGTCACAACACGAGCCTAAATGACCCCAAGTACAGGGCACTGGACCGTTTTTGTGTATTGTTCAGGTAATTTTTCGAACAAATTTTGATACTAAAATTACTATAGCGGTTTAACTATTTGCAATAATTTCATGAAACTTTCGGTCACATAAAACCAGACAATTATACACATACAACGCAGTTTAGAATAGTATTATATCATAACATGACAAAAGTATAGCTAATACATAATTCGTACTGAAAATATAATGAAAAATCACATACTGTAATGTTCAAGAGTATTTATTTTGAAAACTAAATCACGTTTTCTTACATCACATCTGGCTCTAATTGAAGCTATTAAAGTAGATGTTCATGTTTTAAAATAAAGAAATAGATCTAGGGATCTAGAAATGTTTCATAGCGTTCGAAAACTCATGTCAACTTATGTCATTAGCAATATAGGAAATTTTATTTTTGAAAAATTGATATTTATTACACTTGACCCTTTAATTGAAATGAAATTTTATTTACATTAAAATTCAGACATAAACCGATATATTTCAAAAACAAGGTTTCGAAATTTTACTTTTTAAGAACTGATTAGGTCAATAAATAATGTCTGAAATATTATATGCTCAAGTGCCCTTGAGAAGGGGTCATTTAGATAAGTATTGTTTTATCCAGTATTGTGATCTAAATGTGCAATATACCATCATGTAGGTGAGGAATTGCCCTTTCCAACGATATATCGCATATTCAAATAACATGTGTACTCCTTTTATATCGAAATTATTTATCAGGTTGCATTAATTATGAAACAACCCTCGTATTCATGGAAGATGCTTCCATATCTATGTAGAACCTTTATCCGTGTGTATATTGTTCCATACTCATGCAGGTCATTTCATACCCATGTGGATCTGCATATATACATTTATATCTACTCATGGTCAAACCTCTTCAGCCAATCAGCTTTAACCTCTCCGTATATAACAGCCACCTGTTTGAATAAGCTGAGTATTCGCCGCAGGGTAAAACGGCAACGCGGTGTGGTAAATTGGAACGGCTACCAAAGCCAACCGGCCAAAACTTATTTAAACTCATATATCCAAAACGAATCAATTTAGTACGTCAAACCAATAAAAAAGTAACTTGTATTACACTAAACTGTAGATGCCCGAACAAGGTCAATGTTATTAAGAAATAAAATAGGGTGAATTTAACATGGGCCGTAACAACGTGATTCAATCGCTTAAGTTACACATATTGTACCTGCGTTTTATGATATATGTCACTCTTGTGACGTACAATCCGACTTACAACGATTTTTGGAAACCTCATTTGCACATTTCAAAGTACCACGTACATTATATTACACTTATAAGCATTTCAGATTTTTCTAATTACCAGATTTTCAAATTTCCAGATTTTCGCAACAGTTTCGAAAAGTGACGCGAATTGGCGATACTGACCGAACTGCACATACGTAGATCATGGTTCTGAAGAATGGCATCAGTTGAGGGTGACTCTTAAATAATATTGAATTACCAACATGTTGAACTCATTCAAGGAAATAACTTTAAGGTTTATTCGGAAAAAAGCGTACAAAACCATGCATAATATTTTCATCTTTGTAGTGAAGGATGTATTGGCACACATATTGGTTACTAACTTTCTAGTGAGGCTGAGTATATATGTAGCTTAACCCTTTCACTCTAAATGACGCTTAAAAGCGCGTTTGCAAACAGTTTGGATCCTGAAACGTCGTTGGCGTCTGATCAGGATACAAACTATTTGACACTCGTTTTGAAATTTCTTCAGTCATACTGCCTTATTTTTTAACTTTGAAACGACATTGCAGACAACAAAATTGAAGCAGACGACAATAAAGCGGTGCAGGGGTAAACATATCCCGAATAATTTGAGCATGAAAGGGTTATGCGTGAGTTAAATACGTTGGTTGACAAGGTAAACAGCGTATGGGAGATGTATACGTAGCATGTACACATATATTTTCAGGTATGTCTGCAGTCTTAATATATTCAACCCTAGCGATGAGTATACTCGTCATTACATACATTGTACCTGTGAGGTGTCCTCAGCATTACTTACATTGTACCTGTGAGGATTGTCCTATGCAAACAGTGTAGACCCTGATCGGAGAAGAGAGCTACTTAAGGAGCCCTCTGATCAGGGTCTACATTGTTTGTCATTTTGAAATATGTCGTTAAAATCAACCTTAAATAATAAACAAAATGGACTAGACTTATTTTGAAATTGAAATTGTCCGTTTCAGAGGTGAATGAGTCAACGTACGTATCTCACATAATCAGTGACAAGTATTAACCAATGTTAATATAAATCAAATAATTCACATCCATAATCATTGCTGTCATCAACGTTTCCGTCGTTGTCATCTTAATCATCAGCATCATCATTATAGTCATTATCATCATCGTCGTCGTCTTTTTCTCGACGTCACCGTTGTAGATCTACATGTATTTGAAACCGACATGCCTTTCTTTGTATTTCGCTCTCTTTTAACTTTTTTCTTTTTAAAAATTACCAGAAAATTGAAAATTGGGGCTTTGAATAACGCTGATGGTATAGAACGTACACAACTGCCAATACTAGGAGTTAATTCTATTGTAAATAACTATGTGGTTCTGTGAGAATGTGGAAGGCTTTGAACAAGCATATGCAATGTCTTATACAAAATGCTTAAAATACTGAAGTGAACTGCAAATCGTGTTCCCAATTTTGTTTTTATAAAATGTTGAAATCATTGAATGGTATTGGCAGATCTACATGAGCATCGTATAGGTAAGTTCATTATTGAGCGCGACTAAACGACATAGCTCGAGGGGGCTATGCCCCCTCGAACTATGTCATTTAATCGCGCTCAACAAAGGTCCAATCACATTTAAATACTACTGTATTAGTATCGTTTTTGCTATGTATGTTGTAGATCTAGATTTATTTGTGTTAACATTCAAACAGAGGATATCTGATATGTATGTCAATATTGGCATGACGATATTATTACATCGACAAGATGGAACTTCTACAGACATTTTAAATTTTTATTAGATCCTAAAATTTACCTAAATCTCGATTTCTCACATAACTACCCTTGTTTTCTATAGCGAACACGATCACGAATATCCTTGTCTCTAACATGTGTGATATCACTTTGATGACGTCACTCTAACGTCACTATTTATAAATGCGTTTTGACGTCACCGGGGTTCCAAAAAATGCCTATTGCTTTGAAAAATAGCTTAAAATCGTTGGTTATGTGAGAAAAAAAGAATCTGTCACTCGTCGATGTTTAAGACAAGTTGATCTCAAACTCGTCTAGAATAGAAAAGTTATTAAGCTCGCCAAGGCTCGCTTAATAACATTTCAATTCTAGACTCGTTTGAGATCAGCTTGTCTGAAACATCGACTCATGACAGATCCTATTTATCTCTTTTAAACTGAGTCTGTTTCTGTTTCTTTCTTTTTCCCTATATGTTTGTCATTTTTATCTATTTCTCTCATTCTCTTTGTATCTCTTTTCCTTTCTGTCTCTCTGCTTTTTACTCTGTTTCTGTGTATATACATGTCCGTGTGTCTTGTGTCACTCGTGCCTCTTTTTCGCGCTGTTCTTCAGTCTCTTTCGCTGTCTGTCTGTCTTTCTCTAAATTTCTGCACATGACTGTCTGTCTGTGTCTGTCTGTGTCTGTCTGTATCGCATTCTTTCTTCATCTCTCTCCATTCCTCTCCCCATCTCTCTGTATCTCTCTTTCTTTCTTTCTTTCTTTCTTTCTCTTTCTCTCTCTCTCTCTCTCTCTCTCGCTCTGTTAACAGTGCAAAACTGGTACATTACTTTTGTTATGTAAAATTTCGACCATCATAATTAATTCAAAATCTTTATTCTTCAATAATGCACTGCACGCGCTTTATTCCATCGATTGTTTATATTCAACACACGTAATTAATTAATGCAGATCGCGTACTATAAACACGTAGTAAATCTAACTTCGTCAGCATTTACAGTCCAAAGTAATGTTACCAAGCTAAATATGAAAACGCGAACGATGTCCATACATTATGTAAATGATATTGTTGTCCCCTTAATGTGAAAGATAAAGAAGTGTCGACTTTGAATATGTGTTTCTGTTTTGTTTAAACCCTTTACTCGTAAAACAGGGATAACAGTCGTGCAAAAAAAGGTAACAGCCAAAATGGTGTAGTCACTTACAACGCCTCCTTTTTAGGGTAATCTCCTGGGAAAGTATTTTCATTAAAAAGTCGATTTAGAATCAAAATAACAAATGCGTAACTAAGCATCATCGTGCATTAGATGACAGTCGTTGAGATTTGTATAATTAAATCACTCGGCAGTAAGGCCTCGTGTTCTATTGATTCCACATCTCAACTCCTAACTGTGTTCGAAAACACGATAATGCACAGCTGATTTGTTTTTAACAGAAGCATTAAAACTTCATGTTGTAAGTGATTTAGGCTCGTGTTCATCTATATATTATTAAACAGTTACATCTGGTTGCTCCCGATTGCCAAAGTAATAATGCGTTGTTTTCGTTATTAAGGCAGATTGATTCATTGAAGGCAGAGTGTTGCCCATAGCCCAAATTAAAAGTAACACACTCTTATTTGAACTGTGTGCTTTTCCTAAATCCTTCTTCAATACCAGAAATACATGTTCATCGAAATTATCGCAATATAGCGGTATAACTGTAAAACCACTTAGTTTTAATAAGTACACTATATATAATGACATGTGAATCATTTAAACACAGAATGTACAAACAAATCAATTCCTTAACCCTGTCATGATAACATTATTCAGGAGATTTTTATCCCCTCACTGCTTTATTATAGTCTGCTTCAGCACACGTTTCAAAGTTAGATTTTAGGTTGTATGACTTAATTAATATCGATAAGACTGTCAAACAGTTTGGGTCCTGATCAGACGCCGCGTGACGCGGCGTCTGATCAGGACCCAAAATGTTTGCAAGCGCGCTTCAAAGCGTCATTGAGAGTGAAAGGGGTTAAAGACGATTAAACGAGATAACTGGATTCAAACCAAGTGTTGTATCCAATCAGATCCTGTGATATCATTTTCCTGCTAACTGCAACTTCAGTGGTATTTGGATATAGTTTGCATCTTGATCTCACGCATTATGAGGTAGCGTCTGATCAAGTTCAACGTTGTTGTATATTTCTGTTTAGATATCTTCAAAGATTTTGAGAATTTTACAAATGGCATTTTCAGACAGACATTTGTTTCGGCGAACGAAGGGTAAACTTGTGCGGTTAAGCACGTTAAAGCCCGAATTGTATGAATAATTTAGGTAATTCGAGTATTGCGTGTTAAACTTCTAGCTTCAGTACAGATATGTTGCTAATTAGGTCAGGCTGGAGTTTTGATTTAAGTTGAATGTTAACCCTTTCTTCATCAAATTAATCGGGAGAATTTTACCCCTTCACCGCTTTATTGTCGTCTGCTTCAGTATTGTTGTCTGCAAGACGTTTCAAAATTAGATTCAAATGTTGTATGACTGATTAAATATCTATTAAAGTGTCAAACGCGGCGTCTGGGCCCCGTTTCATAAAGCTTCATATGACAAATGTTGTCGTAAGTCAGATTAGATTATAAAAGTATCAATTATTATTTATTTCTCCATCTAATCCTGTCTTGTGACATCTTTTTGGAATCGTCTTGAAAAGACGATTCCAAAAGGATGTCACAAGACATGATTAGATAGAGAAATCACAAATTAAATCTATTTTAAAGTTTTTGACTTACGACAACATTTGTCGTAAGAAGTTTTATGAAACGGGCCCCTGATCAGGACCAAAACTTTTTGCAAACGTGCTTTAAGGCATCATTTAAGCCAAAGCTTACCGCGAGACGTTTACTGCTTATGTTGATGTGTAAATTAAGATGATGCGAATTACCGCTGTAATTCAAGTAAAAATATTACTCGCTGACTGTTTATGAGAGCTAAATTAAGAATGAGCGCTGATTTCAATGTCCATTCATTAAAAGTCCGTTTTAGTTTCATCTGATTTAGCAGTGTTTGTTAAAACAGAATATGGCATAAAAACATATTATCAGTTTATTTGGAAGCCAGCTTTAGTCTGTTTCATTTCAAATTCCATTTCAAGTCATTAAATAACCCAAGAAACAAATTTAAACAGCTACTTACTCTAGTTTAGTAACTATTTCTATTTATAACACAACTAAGACACATGTATCTATAAATAGAACGGAATCATGCCAATCTATTTTTATCCCAATCACATGGCAGCCCGGACAATGTATATGCATCTTGTCAGTCTGAGAGGTCAAAGGTCATACTACCCATGGCCCATCATACATGTACTTCCTTTTTAACCCTTTACCTGATAGCCTGTTTCTAGTATTGAAGATAGGTGACCACTTAAAGCAGGTTGAAATTAAAGCAGAATGCGCCTTAAGGCGCATTCTGCTTTACTTTCAGCCTGCTTTAAGCTTTTATGGGCTATAATATAAAAACTATTATCTATACTAAACAATCATGACTGATTAAATTGGAACTATTTTCTTCAGCGGAGGAATAAATCATATCTGCTAAAAGGCGCTTCTATTGGGGAAAGGGTTAACTTGGCATCCAAACTGAACAGCTGCCCCGCCCACCACGCCCAATATGTCTACTATTTGCTCTTGTATTATTTAATTTGTTTTCCTCTAAAATCACATCACAATAAAAGTGACAATGATGCTGGCGGAAGTTTTTTTTATGTATTTCAGAGACGGTCATACGTTGGTATCTGATGAAGTGAAGAGTTAACACTGGAGTGATGTCCTTAAGCAAACAGAATGTTTCTAGGTGCCGGAAAGATTTCCCCAACAAAAAATTACCTTTTAATATTCAAAAGGACAGTGACAGGATGACAGGATTCAAAGACAGTGATGCTATGAAAACATGCAAAATACTTTGATTAGAAGCTGTAGTTGCAACTTCGAACGAAAATTCTAGCCTCCCGTCCCTACAGTAGGACAAACAACTGTTATATAGCGTTCATGGTGACTGGACTGAACCAGCATTATGAACAGCTGCTAAATTGAAAATATAAATAGTAAGTGACATAGCGTTAAGGGTGACTGAACTGAACCAGCATCATGAACATCTGCTAGATTTAAAATACATGTATACAGATTAAGTCCCATTAGTTGTGTGTCAGTATACACGTTGATGGCTGCAGGTAGCTTGGTTGCTGGTTGCTTGATTGCTGGTTGAATGGTTGCTTATTAAGGAGTAGGGTGTTTGGACGGAACAATGTTTCATTCACCTGCGTAACTCCTAAATATTTGTTAAGTTGTGGATATGTGAATCGTGTGGTCTAAGGTAAAACGGTAATGGGTCAAATCGGCCCAAAACCAAATCAGACTACGAATCAAAAACCAAATCGGACAGGGCTCCGGATAAGAGGGGGTAAATTGAACAAATCCAACACTTTCTACATGTAACTCATTTAGCCCCAAATACTATATGGTGTTACTGCTCGCGATTCTAATTAGTAGTAACACCGTAGCGTGTAATGCAAAATTAAAAATCTAATAACCTCCCTTTAAAGATTTTAGTTTTTGAAATACTCTCCTAATCTGGAGCCCTACTTATAATTTTCTGTAATAGAGAGTACTAAGTGTTTTAATTTTGGATACTACATAAGTTATGTGTTTTGTGTTTGTTAAGAAAATTATACATGTAAATTATTGGGATACATGAAGTTAGCAGGTGAAAGGCAACTTATACGGACTAAAATATGCTTAAATATAGCTGATAGTTAAAATTTATAAGTTTTTTGTTTTGTTTAAAGTTTATGATATGTCTTATTGCAAAGTTGCTAAACAATATGTTGGCATTGTATATTGTGTGGATCCTGATACAGTAATTATTATGTTTTCGTAATTCGAAGTGGTAATTTGCTAAGAGCAAATTTGACAACTTTTTGATGACAAACCTTTCTGGGTTTGTTTTGGTCAAATTGTTACTTAGATGTCAAATACAATTAATCTAAACCCCAAATGCATGCCCCTGATATAGAACACATGTAATTTTACAAGAAAAAAGGCTTGCCTCGGAAAAACGAAAATAATCGATAGTCATATATTTTAAAGGTGCAATTATCATATTGACTTTTAAATACAAATTGTAATAATCAGTATTACTGTTGTTTTTAATTGAATGGTACACCATTTTGTATTCTATGAGGGCTTTTATTGTTTAAGAATACAAAAGCTGTCTGGAAAAATGCGTTTTAAAATAACAGGGGTGGGTTGATTTTCCGGTCTAATTGTCAAAGAGGGGTAAGAGGTAGAAATGTGTCTGTTTTTGTCTTAGACTTTATCAAATACTCATAACAGTTTATAAATTGGTATATTATGTGTGTACATGGTTTGTTGAGGCTTTAGTGTTTGACCATTACGGGTAGACTACCTTAACCTACTGAATAAACACATTCAAGGATTGTGAAACAAGTTACATCAACATATACACATCACTTGATGACTCGAATGATATGTGGTCATATCTGACATCCCCAGACGCTCAACTTTACATATATTTATTCATTCACTGACAATCTATTAGAAAATTAATGCATTATATCGTAAAGAGACAGCCATACATATACATACATAGAGACACAAAGAGAGGCAGAGATGTGTGTCTGACAGAGAATGAAAGGGGAAGAGATGGATGTATGAATGGATGGATAGTCTTCTATCCATCCATCCATCCACCAACCCACCCACCACCCACCCATCCATCCATCTATCCATCCATTCATCCACCTACCTACCTACCTAACTAACTAACTAATTACATGCCTCTCTCCCTACCTAGTACCTACCTACCTACTGACCTACCATCATATCTATCTATATACATGTACCTATTAACATATATACCTAACTCACCAATTACCTGCCTTCCTACCTACATACCAAACTTACCAACCTACTGCCTGCCTGCCTTCCTATCTAACGATGGCTGGGTGGGTGTCATATTGCTGTTGTATAAATGTTTAACCTAGATTTAGAAGCAACATTGAAATTTCTGTTTAATTTTGAGCGGGTGATAGTGTGCGTGTGCGAATGTGTATGTGTCTCTGTGTGTATCTTTGGAGGGGTTGTTTGTGGGCAGGAGTGGTGTTAGGGTTAGGGTCAGAGTATTTTGTTAGATGTTTTACATGTATTTACTTACTGTGCTGGCGGTCTTTTTGATTGTCGCAGACCTATTTTTGTACTGTTATGAGAGGGACTTTATGCTTAGTCTAAAACCTGATACACAGGCAGATATGATCGAAGCCTTTAACAATACATCGCGCTATCTAGATGATATTTTAATATAGACAACCCATTTTTTGATACGTTGTTTCCTTTTATTTACCCAAAAGAACTACGCCTTAATAAAACAAACGAGTCAAATTTGTCGGCACCATTTTTAGATTGGGATCTTTGTATAAATAACGGAATTGTTTCTTCTAAGATTTACGATAAACGAGATGATTTTGATTTTAGTATTGTAAATTATCCTCATCTAGATGGCGATGTTCCCCGTTACACATCTTACGGGGTTTATATTTCACAACTTATTCGCTTTGCTAGGGCCTGTACCTCTGTTGAGGACTTCCACATTCGTAATAAAACTATTACTGAAAAGCTTCTTAAACAGGGGTACAGATTTCATAAACTTCGTAAAACATTTTCTAAATTCTTTTATAGAAATCTTCCTCTCATTAACAAGTATAAATGTAACTTAAAGTCTTTTCTGCGGCAAGGTATTTCACATCCGGAGTTTTATGGTGATGTGATTTACAGACTTCGTAAGATTCTTGGACATATACATTTTCAAAACCTATTTGTGAAACGTATTAGATTTTTCCTCAAAAAAGATTATGATCCAACTATATTGCTGCGTACTTCATGTTTGGTTATCGATCAGTCTACAATTGATAACTATGCTTTCCTCTTTGGTTGTGCGACGACAGACAGGGCTTAGCACTACATGATGATGTATATCTAAAGCCGTCCTTAACCGGGAGAGTTATGTCGGATTTTCGTGCTTTGTTTTTTCCCTCCCTCTCTGTCGTACCCTGGACCCTTCCATGTCTTACAGTTGCTCGTAACTACAGACTAGTCGCTTGAGTACAATTTGACCGTTGCCATAGTGGGTTATTTTTAACACGGGCTTGAATGTTTAATTCTTTCCCATGTTACTAATGATCTTGTCATAGAATTTTTGTTAAATGTTTTGCATGTATTTACTTACTGTGCTGGCGGTCTTTTTGATTGTGAGGTTGTGGAACAGGGTTTATATTTTATGTACACTGTTCGTCTTTATAGGTGCATATAGGAGATAAGTGTGAAGTTGGGCGCCCCTAAACCCAGGTTTAACCCCCCAGTGGTTGTTAATAATTAATTAATTTATAGTTAATTATTGATTGCTACTGACCGTACCAAGGCGGGCTCCTATATTCACTTTGCTTTATGTTTGTCTTGCGTGTTGTTTTCTATTTAGTGTGTAGATGTAGGAATTGTATTGCATGTGTGTGTGTGTGTGTGTGTTTGTTGTGGTATGACTGTGTGTGCGTGTTCTGCTTGAGAGGTGGGTGTATTGTTTGTGTTACGTTTCCTGCTTGAGTCTTTCGTATTTATTTGTGGAACAGGGTTTATATTTTATGTACACTGTTCGTCTTTATAGGTGCATATAGGAGATAAGTGTGAGGTTGGGCGCCCCTAAACCCAGGTTTAACCCCCCAATGGTTGTTAATGGTTAATTTATAATTAATTATTGATTGCTGCTGACCGTACCAAGGCGGGCTCCTATATTCACTTTGCTTTATGTTTGTCTTGCGTATTGTTTTCTGTTTGGTGTGTGGGATTGCGTGTGTGTGTGTGTGTGTGTGTTTGTTATGGTATGGCTGTGTGTGCGTTCTGCTTTAGAGATGGGTGTATTGTTTGTGTTGCGTTTCCTGCTTGAGTCTTCTTTCGTATTTATTGGTTGTTGGTATGAGAGTGCCGGAATTGGTCAAAATCACAATCCTCGTTACAAACCTCGTTGTTATAACCATCATCGTTGTCGTTGTTCTCTACGATGAAGCTGCTAACAAATATCACCATACTAGTAATAAATATTTCAAATGAATAAAAAAAAGAGTATGATGGTTTTAATAAAACAAATTACAATTGTGACTGCGACAAAAATAACGGTAGCGATGTTGATAGTGATGAAACCGACAAAGATGCTGATGATAATGATGATGACGAATGTGAATAATTTATTTTAGTATGAAATATTATTTGCTACTGGTCACTGATTGTGTGAGATACGTACGTTAAGACTGAAGACACACATTGAAATAGATGTCAATATGATATGTTTAAGCTGTATACGATGTCAACCAACGTAGTTGGGCTAACGCTTGAGCTATACTCATCGTAAGCTATTTACTATGTAGTAAAGCATTGTCATTTTGTTTTTATAACTAGACGTATAATGGGGAGGACGTTGTCTCTACTGTTTAGCGAAATTAAACGCAAACAGGTTTCAATAAAATAAAGAGTGCCCGATAATTTAAAATGTTGATCTTTATTAAAATCTGGTTGGTAATCAGTTTGGAGCCTTAGCAGACGCTGATTCAGTCGGTGGTGTCTGAACTTACTCCTATGGGTTTGCAGTTAACTCATTATACCCTGAAACTTCCAATGGACAAATCCAGTTTACAATAAAGGCTGGTCCATTTTAGACTTTTTAGGGTTTTTTTTATATGATTTATTACAAAGTGACAAACAGTGAAGTCCTTGATTAGAGGGCTCCTGCAGGAGCCCTCTAATCAGGGACTTCACTGTTTGCATTAGACAAATGTACTCTTCACAGGTACACTTTTGGTAGAGGACGCATATCTGCGTCACTAGGGCTCAATGAGTTAACATAATTTGACGCGTTGACAGGAAAAGAGTAATACACGTCCCGCTGAAGTAGCAACTCTTAAACTTTTGAAATGTTAACGAAATTATTCTATCAAAAGATCACCTAACTGCATTGACTGTTTATGTACAAGTAATCTGGTTTTATTTAATTCATGAATGTTTAACACCACTTCCGTAATGCACCTGTAATCATTTATCTGGAAAAAACCTCATAAAGCGACAATTTATCACCGTTATCAGACAACACCATATACTATGTCTGCTGTTTATCCTTCCATTTCAATTATATTGTCTGCTGCGGTTTTTCGTCTACTTTGAATTCGTTAGTTTAAACTTTATTTATTCTAAAAAAAATAAGTATCAATAGTTTCAAATCATGATGAAGCTCCAAGTTTTATCTGGAATCAAACTGTTTACAAATGCCAAAGCATTTGAGCTGTGATAGTAGAGGTTAGAAGTTATAAGTGACACTGTAAGTGCCACTAGAGCATAAATCGCAAGTTATGTATTTATATAAATGTGACATTTTACCATTAGACTTTGAATAATGCCGTTCTCCGTTTAATTTTGTAAACTTGATAAAACAGCGGTTTTGGAAGGATTTGTTCCCAATTGAAAATTATGGCTTTTGGGCCAAAAGGAGCATTTTACGGCAGGATTTTTTCCCACCATGAGCATTTTACGGCTAAATTTTTGCCATAAATCAAGTATTTTACGACGTTTTGGTGAATACTTTCCCAATTGAACGGGTACCAACACATTCCCAAAGTGGTGGAAAAAAACACTGTATAAGGGGGCCTGTTCAGCAATAACCAGTAAACACCTAATAAGGTGTTATGGTTGTTTTCTATGTTTAAGGAAGAACATTCTTAAAGCCATTTCCTCAGCCCTTTGATGGACCCCCATTGTTCTCACTAGGCGTGAAAAAACAGATCAGATAAAGCAGGAGTAAAGTGTGTATAGCCAATGTCACTAATCTCAAGTTGTCTAGAGAGGCCCTTACATACTCACACTCAAGTTTTTTTTAATATGTTTAACTAACCAAACTAACAAATTCAAGGTACGGGCCTCACATGAGACGCTTGGATGAGTATATCCCAAGAAAAAGTAACAGTTACAGCACAACTTGCACAGGGTTGCATGCTTATATACATGGTTTGGTGTTACCACCGAAAGTAGGTCAGGAAATGTCTTTAAAGCAAGGTGAGATAAGGTAAACTCCTATACAGCGTTTGCTTTATCTCCATTATACTTGAGACTGTCACTCATCATGGGTTATCTAAGGTGTAAATTATAGTGTTTTTTGTGTTTTTGTTAATAAGGAATGCAAAATCATTTTACATTAACCCGTTCAACCTCACCGATGCTTTAAAGCGCGTTTGCAAACAGTTTGGGTCCTGATCAGACGCCGCGTTACGCGGCGTATGATCAGGTGCCAAACTGTTCGACACTCGTTTTGAAATTTCTTCAGTCATACTTTTTAACTCTGAAACGACATTGCTGACAACAAAATTGAAGCAGACGACTATGAAAAGGTGAAGGGGTAAAAACCTCACGAACTATTTGGCAGTGAAAGGGTTAAATCTTATTATACTATGCGGAACAAAAGAAAGTTAAGGATTTCTCAGAAAACCATGAAACAAAAGAATACCAAAAGAAACCATTAACCGATTTTTATTTATTTAAATAGATACATTTCATGGTTTGAAAACAGTGTTTGTTTCCTTTGGCTTGATATCATTTATATCCTTGCTGTGTCAAGTAAACCAGGAGTCAAAGTCATTTTTCGCAAAATTGGTCTTAACAGAGAAGTCCCTATTTTTACGTTAAAAACCCATATGAGTTTTCATAACTAAAAATGTCGTTCCTTTGAATGCCACATTAACGTTATTGTCATGGTAGCGTCAAGTTCCATGTTTGGAAGATGTGAAAGTTCAAATAAGAACACCGCATGCGAGTACCAACACTAGTCTGTTTTAAAAGATAAGTACAAATTAGGTACGACGACAACAACGCGGGCGCCGGAGTAATGACAATAGGTTGTTTTGACTTCGAAAAACAGGCGAGCTGAAAAACTCTTCGGTAGAGAAAGCCCGGCATCTCTCTGATAAGTATTCGAATCAATAATAGCCAGACTATTATGACAGACATTATTCTGATAGGAACTCATTCTAATAAAATGTTACAGATTAATATCATCATTATTAAAAAGGTTTACCCAAAGTGTTTTGTGATAAACATCTACTGTGTAATGTGCCATAAGTTTAATCCGTTTAAAATGTTGGTTAGAAGGGGCCACTGACCATTCAATATGTACCTGCATTTTATTTGTATTAAACCAAACAGTAATACAATCATAATAAGCAGAAAAACACTTACTTAGGTCATGCCTTCCGCTGGTTAACATAACCTCAATATTTTAATCGGTAAATTATCACTGTTGCTTCTTTTACGAGTTGCCCCAAATGTCGTAGTCAACCGTGTGTTATCATGTAATTCTGATAGCCCGATTCGTCGATGGGATGAAACAACGAAACAAACCAATTAACCAATTTATGCCCAGAGGATTCTTCCATGTTTATATATTGGATTAGTCCATTTTTTATCAAAGGGATGCCTGGTCAACATTTTCATTTTCAATTTGTTTTATATTGAAATTCCTATCAGCAAACAGTGTAGACTCTGATCAGACGCCGCATAATGCGGCGTCTGATCAGAGTATACACTGTTTGCCTATGTCCCATATATGGGATAGTGGGCACAACTGGGTTAATAACTGATGGGGAAAAGCACTTTACAGATTTGGTTTAGATTCATAATTAATAGATAAGCTCGATTCATTGTTTTTAAATATGGTGTCTTATGACATCATAAACCTAAAAAATACTTCGACCATTTCGTATATCTATATTCCTCAGTGTCAACCATTGTTCATAACAAAGTGCATCTAGAATTTTTGATGTATAAATAGAGAATATTGTATGAGTGTTCATTATTTATCATTTTTAATAAACGAGTTGACTAAAATAATATGACGCGAGCCTTGGCGAGCGTCATATTCATTTTAGTCAACGAATTTATTAAAAATGATAAATAATGAACACGAATGTGATATTCTATTTATCACATTACAAGTTCAAGCACCTATTCAATTGATTTGAAGCCGTAGTTTGTAAACCCTACGCTATATAGATTTTCCGCCAAACGTTACGTTGTTTACGTTAACGTCATAGTAAATGACGTCATTTGGCACCCCGCTACATGCAGCGCTTATGGACGAACAAGTTAGGCCGGAGCCCAAAAAACGATATTCCACTAGTGGATTACGATATTTATACAATCGCTTTATGCAACTCCCAGACCGCAAATTATGTGGTAAAACTATAAATGTTACGGTCAAACAGTGAAACTAGTAAGTTCATGAAATTCTTGAACCGACTTTAGCTCAAGTTATTTATTAGCATCTGCTGTGTTTACTCTGTTATCTATTCCCATATCTTATAAATACCAAATTTCTTCTACCAATTATCATATGAAAGTTTTCTTTACTAGGGGAAGGTCATATTTAATTTTGTTAGAACTTATGAACTTACCCTTTTTCCTTTATGTTCATATATAGCAAATTGTTTTATTTTCTTCTAAACTAAAATATGTTTAAACTAAGTTTTTTTATTACATTGTAATGATTTGTAATAAAAACCGTTGCAACTTGCAAATTTTCACGAACTGTACCCAAAGTATGATATAAGATGATATTATATATGGATTTTAACACAGTACAGTGGAGAATCTATTATTCTTTCCCGTTTAAACGCAAACGTACGCAAACGCAAAGCACTAAAACGTAGAAAAGAACAACTTTTGGACAATTCTGATCATTCTTGTTTATATTGGTGGCAAACAGTTTGGAGCCTGATCAGACGCCGGGTTACCCGGCGTCTGATCTGGCTCCAAACTGTTTGCACTGCAAATAATAGTTTTAGCGTAAACGCGTTTATGGGGAAAGAATAACAGATTATCCACTGTATGTGCCCTTATTACACGCAATTACTGTAATCGCCGTACGCTTGGATATTATGCGAAATAGTTTTGAACTAGACACCGCTTTCATGTGCATTGAAAGTTTACATTTGGATCAGACTTTGATTATTTTGCTGTACATTTCAATAGGTTTATGAAAAATAATTTGTAACCATACCTTAATAGATATATTTTGCTGCAACTAATTGAAATCTTATGCAGAAAAAAGAAACATAATGTGGAAAGAAAAAATGAAATTTGGAATTCATTTTTTAATAAATCATGGCGACGCATTATTAACTATATTTTATGTTGTTGGTAATGCTGGGTTTACAGTCAGCCACGATATCTACGATTTCCACGATTTATTGCCTTTAGTTTCTGTTACTACGCTATACCATACTATCTTACGCTTTCTGTACGTTTCGTTACCCGTCATTATTCTTATGAAGATCTGCCACGATTTATCACGTTCTCTCAAGATCTCTTATGGTTACCACGATGAGCTATCACGTTGTATCACTTTCTGTTTAGATCTATAATGTTAAAAACGTTCTGTTAAGCTCTCCTATTTATGGCAACGATGTGATCAAGATTGCTGCGGTTTTAACATAAATGTAGTATAAAAAGGAGCCATCGGCCACCATCCTATCATTCCTCGGATTCTGCCTAGTGTCAAACTCAGAAAACATTGGGATAATGCTTTTGATAGTGTTTGGTTGGACGCTAAACATCAGTAGGAACAACAGAAAACAGCCGCTCATGGGAATCCAAAAAGAAACGAGCTACCGGTATAAAATCTAAGAGATGCAGGAGATGCTGAACTGGCAATTGTTGTCTATGCATGTATAGTTCTTCGGCGAAAGGAGATGCGGCTGTCCTCGCAAAGCAACAACGGACGGAGCAGGACAAAAGAGAAGCGATTATTACATACAAATATATATCGAATATAAATATATACAATTATATACACAATTATATATTTAGCAATAACGGATTATCTTATCTGGATCAAAATCGACAGTTTGCAAATGCCGATGTTCACGGATGTACTACGTTTTGAAAGCATTACTCCATTCTTTTACGAGGTTTGAAAGCAACTGTAAAGCCATGAGATATATATATATATGTGTGCAAAATACGAAAAAAATCTCATTCTGTCTAGTGAGGCTTCAAACCAAGCCGTCAAATGTTAGAGATGAGTCGTACAGGGAACAGTTCACGGATTCGTTGCATGTATATTATCACAGTTATCAGCTCGTTTTGTACAACCTTTACCTGACTATGTGTAATTATCGAAACTAGGTCAGGAAATGTCTGCAATCACTCAAAAAAAAAGCTATGCTGGAAAATGCGTTTAGCCATGTCTATGCGACATGCTGGATATTTTGTTTAAGGAGGGAGCCACTTTTATGCTACATGATTTGATACAAAAACCTTGCCGATCGATGCTAATGTATGATAATTTCCCTTGGTAATTTGTGAAACAGTTAATCTGTATCTGCTAGTGACAAAATAGTTCCCAATATTTCCTAGCAATTCAGATCCCATGGCCTTATGTTTTTACAATGTTATGGATTTTAGATTCCGTGCAGTGGATATCTTAAATCTGAATTGCGAATTATTATACTTTACGGTTTGAAACAATTTTATTTTACAATCGATAAAATTGACTTTTTAGTGATCACCAAAACTGACGACCACTCCAAAAAATAACTCATGAAACTATTTGAAAGATACATATATGTATAAACGCCGCCCGCTGTTATTTCTATAATTTAGATTTTAGGCAATTTAGCCAAAAATATCGACGAAACTCTGAATTTAATATATTTAAAAATACCAGCGCTACCAAAGCAATACAATGGAGTTGACATAGTTAATGTAAAATTTGAAGGAGTACAATACCTGCTGTATTATTTTATTTTTCAACCAAAGAATACATTTCAGTGACAAAACACCTCGGCGGCATTTGCCACTTACTGTTACAACGTTTTGTGTCACCCGCTGTAGGCAGAGGTGACACTTAGGGATCACTTTTCCGGCGTCTGTTTGTCCGTCCGTCAGTCCGAGTTTACAAGAGAGTACAAACGTGGCTAAATTCTTAGCCCCATAATAGAAAAACATTAACCTGGCCGTCTCTTGTGACATTATTCTGGCCATTACTTGTGACATTAACCTGTCCATTATTGGTATTAAGGTTAGGGTAGGGCTAGCTTCAAAATAAGTCTATTCCAAAGTTAGAGAAAAAAAACGTTGTCTTTTGTGTGGCTAGCCACGCAACAGAAAACAAAAGGATTAGCCACACAAATACCGTCTCGTAAGAACTTCCGTCTATCTGTTCGTCCGTCTGTCTGTCTCGCTTTTTGCGTCACGTCCCATAACTCCTATTCTACTAAAGCTTTAAGTAGAAACTTCATTTATTGGAAGAGCTTGACAAGTGGAAGAGTGTTGCATAAGGGTCGTAACTCTTGCATCAATATTATGAGAGTTTCCCCCATTTCAACATTTTCATTCCTGCAGATATTTTTTTATACTGAATTTGTTTAAAAGAAATTTCATATATGGAAAGAGTTTGATGAGTGAAAGTGTATTGCACAATGTTCATAACTCTTGTAGCAATACTGTGAGAGTTATTTCTCTTTGCCATATTTTCGATTTTCAGCAAATAACTTTCAGATAAAACTTCAATAATTTTGTTGAAAGAGTTTGATGAGTGTAAGTGTCTTGAACATGGTTAAAAACTCAATACCATCAATACCATCAGAGTTATTCCCCTTTAGTTATGGTTGCAGGCAGGAGACACATGTGTTCCAAGGATCACCCGTCTATTTTGTTTTTATTTTACCACCACAACGATGAATGAGTGTACGCATGATATACTACGTTCATTTGTCCGTCCGTGATAGGCCCTCTGTCTGTCCGCATAAAGTTGTTCCGAAGATGGCTCTGCTATCCTCGATTAAACAATTTTGGCTTTGATACCGTTCATATTTTTGTGTTTGTGTGATGGTGATGATGAGTTTTGTTTTACGACACTGCGACACAAAATAGGTCATATAGCGCCGAAGATTGATGAGGGATGATGAGATGACGTGATGATGATTTCAGGAAAATGATTTTGGCTAATCTCATACATTGCAAAACAGCGCATTGGATCAAAACCACAGACCTGCCTTCTATTTAGTTCTTAGCAGAGGGGATAATCTCGGTCTAATAAATACAAAAGATTCCCTATGACAAGTATGCCCCCAGAACTGCGGCACAGTCGGAAGGTGTCTGGAGTATCCGTTTGTGTTCGGGCTTCTTCAAACGAAATGTCCTTACATGTTTTGCTGCAGCCAATACAGCAGGAAGAAAACTTGCAAATCTCTACAATCAGTGCGAATGCTTAGGCGCCGTAGCTATGGCTTTTTCGCGCTGCCTCAAATAGTTGAAAGTTATGTAAGTGGATGTAAAAGCAAAGCAAAATCATTCCCTGTTTAATACTGTGGAACATTGCTACACGGACTCAAACATCCTTTAAGAGACAAAGTAATACAAATCAATCATCTTAAACCCCGCCTCAAACAGTAGACAGAGAATATTGCTACCCAGGCTGGTATTAGGAATATAAAACATGTTTTGAGAATACACTATCACTGTGTGGTGCCTAAGACAGACATTGTATACCACAATAGACCAAGTCAAATTCATCTGGGGCCCGTTTCATAAAACTTCGTACGACAAAATCGGTCGTAAGTCAAAACTTTTAAATATGTACATTCGATTTCTGATTTCTCTATCTAATCCTGTCTTGTGACATCTCTATGGAATCGCCTTTTCAAGACGATTCCATAGAGATGTCACAAGACAGGATTAGCTGGAGAAATAAATAAAATTTGAGACTTTTATATTCTGTTTGTCGTACGAAGTTTTATGAAACGGGACCAGGTTCCCTGAGTGAAACAAGTGCGAAAACAATTAACAATGTAAATTGTTTAGACAGTAATGCCTCAGAAGTAGAGCTCTCGCTCTCTTCATATCAAAAGAATAGTTCCGAAGTATGGATTATAACTGAAGTGCCACGTCTTACAAAGTAGAAAGCGATTGTGTAAACATATAAGCCGTGCCATGAGAAACCTGCTAGGCCTTATTGCATCGCAACATTGTACATACCAAGCACCGTTGTCATCCCAGGCTCTGTACATATGTTAGGTCTACACTGCCAGATAACATTATATAAAACGGTTGCATAAAATTCTTTAGATTCATGTGGATGTCAAACTGTGCAGATCAAGGCCCGCCGCCGCGGCCTTGATCTACGCAGTTCGAAATGCAATGAGGCAGGTTTTTTAATGGCGCGGCTCATATTCATTCTGCACAATAACAATATGATTTACATTGTCAATTGGGTATACAAGATTGCTTAATTAGTTATTTGTACAAATTCCAAAAAGAGACCACGTATAGTTCATACATATAAATTAAAAATCAGTACCGAAATCAGAAAAGTTCTCGTCCCTACCTAACACAATTGAAATGAAAATTGCAAATATGGTATTATGTAAATTATGTACCGGTAGACCAAAAATGTTTATCTCTCACAAAATGTTTAGGAAAAAGGGACCAGATGTACATTGGATGTAAAAATTATAAAGAAGTACAAAATTTAAACCATTTCATCTCTCTGCCTCTACACAACGTGGAAAGAAATATTGCAAACATGCTTATCGTAATGAAACATGCACATACATAGGCCACATTTGTACTTATAAATCTTTGCAAACAGTGTGCGAAGAAAAGTAGCCATGTGGCTGAAAATGCATTCAGTCGCTGAACAGCCCAGCTACATGCCTTAGACGAGAGTGGTCTGTAACGCATAACTAATGTAAAACTATGCAGGAACCAATTCAAACTAGGAAAGCAGATCAAGAATTCTTAGAGCTAGAAGTCGTTGGTAGGAAATATGTGTGTGAAAGGCTGATTGTGTGGAATGAAGTCAAGTAATAGGATTATTGATTATTAATACCGACTTCTAATTCGATAGTGAGGCAAATTACCGCTGTGATGCAACAAGCAAATATGACGCGAGACCCTATATAAGAGAGTAGCAAACCTAAATATAAAAGCTTCCAAACTGTATCAATAACCTTGTACTGTCTACTCACTCTACTGACAGGAATATTTAGATGACTAGCTTAAGCCGCCCCGCAAAAAAGGAAAATATGAACTTAAGAAACAAGAAACACATAAAAAATTAGCATTTAATAAATAAAAAGACGTCCTTTGAATTATATTTATCCCGTCACTACAGCCTCCGTTGACATAATAAATGAGTAGCATACTAAACCTAGGGTTATGTATACAGTGGCAGGGTTGTCTGTATAGTAGGTGTATGAATTTACCGGAACTATTTTCCTGGAAATTCTTGATCTTCAAACAAAACAAAGATATAGTTGTTCATTTACAGACGTATAAACACAGCAAATATGTTGGTTATCATTAAAAATCCCCAAAACAATCGAAAGTGCGGTTTTAAAAAAAAGATTGCACCTAGCCAGGGGCGAAAAATTGAAAGTCGCGCACCGTATCAAATATACTACAGAGGACGTCACAACTTCGTTTTGGAATTTAAGGCGTATATAAAGTTTACCTATTGACGCGTTTTGTTTTTTTTAAAAATCAAATTAATAGCAACAAACCAGAATTCTGAATAAAGTTTGCTTTTTAAAAGATTAATGACAGTTTACTTAAGAAATGAATTGATTTTTTTCGGTGTTCAAGCGAAATGAACGACAGAAAATTATCGGCAAATACCATGAATCGCGTTAGCGATTCATGATAAATTTGGCGATAATTTTCTGTCGTTCATTTCGCTTGAAAACCGATAAAAATCTGTTCATTTCTTATATTTACATTACTTTATCTTTATATTTGTTATGAAAAAAAATCAGACTTTCAGTTTTTAAAGGAGAAATGGTGTTGAAAAGGGGAAAAGTACGTCGAAGAAATCAACTTGAAAGAACAGCTTTAACGAAGTTAACTCCATTTAACCAAATAACATAGCTAGATCTATACTGCGCGGGTAATATAGTTCTCAAATTCACTTCAGGTTTTTAATAGGGAAAAATACTTTTAAGTACATCCAAGTACGTTTTCTTATCCTCAATCGGGTTTTTAATTCATGCAACGGTGCAAGCAATCGTCAAGTGTGAACGCTTATACCGTATTCTTAACGGACACGGACCATATAGAAATCCGGAGCTGAGAGGCACCATATGGGGTATTTATGGTTTTGGAGCCAATACTCGGAGCCTAAGTTGGAACCGGACAGGAGCTGAGGATTACTAGTGTTTTGTGATTTTTTTCTATCATTAGCGCTATTAACCAGTAAGTCCAGTGATTATTCTGTAAAGTTTCTGTGCACAAGTTTCAAGTTGTCGGGGGAGTATGTCACAGTGTGTAGGTTTATCATGACTTGAACGGCCTTACTGTACAAGTGCGCTTTTATGGCGACGTGGTAGAGTGCATGACTGCAAACCTGGCGACCCGGGTTCAAACCCGGGTCGGCGCGGATGTTTCTTTATAAAGAACACCCGGTTACATTTGGCGACAAAAAATGTTTGCGGGGGGTATAAAAATTCGTAGCAGACGGACAAAGTTTCGGAGCGCTTCCTACTGCATTTTTTTTTTCACAATGAGTGTAAATAATTTATATCAATATGAATATAAAATATATATATATATTGGTATTTAGTGTTTAAAAAAAGATTGGGAGATAAACTAGATTCAATCTAGGTCAAATACAACGTGGATTTCTAATTTTAGAGTAGTGAAGATTAATGCGCTGCGACTTAACCCTAAGCTCCGCCTCCTAAGGTTTGAGTGTCTATAAGAAATGAACACCGATTTTTACAATGGAAAGATATAGGGCGAATGTAAATATAAATACATATTCATTCAATACCATTCTCATATACACGTACGCTGTTGTAGACCATTCTAAAATCGTTTCATAAACTGTCTTCTGCTAAAGCAATACGGTACTGTAGCAACAAATTGAAATATACTTTAGATAGGCTAATAAACAAATCAGAATGTCAGATTTGGTAGAAAACTTCGACATAAACATTGAATTTGATGCAGAGTTAGTTTGAATCTGAGTAGTCAGAACATAAACTGTTCAAGAACAATAAATAATGCCAATGTAAATATAAACTTAAATGAAGTTTCCATCCTATTTGGAGGGCAGTGTGAAAAGTTAAATTTATTATATCTATACCTAAAACAGTATATATATACTGCAAGACAATACAATTGCAATATGTGTATTGATTCCTTTAAAAGGTACATGGGACATAAAATAGATACAAATCGTCAAATAGCAATACAAAATAATACAGAGGATGACATTGACGTCATATGGGAAATACTTCGAAAACTGTTTAATCTACTGGCATAAAAGCTAACAAACCAATAACGCTTGAAACGCTCTTGATACAAACTGGAGGCATGTCTTCATATCTTTCATGTTATTTTCAGCACTTTTTTTCTTTTTCCTGTTTTTTTGTTATATACAGTGGAAACTCGATACTTGGAACTCGATTTAAATCGGATTACCAGTAGTTCGCCTAAATCGATTTCGCCTAAGTCGATGATTCCCGTATTTCAAAGTTAAAACGTGACTAAGCCACGTTTTGGCTTTGAAATATAGGTATGCTCGAACTAACACGAGTTCGAAGTATCGAATTTCGACTGTATTCACACAAAAATTATATTCCATATATTACAGAATAAAATTTTTAACATGAATTGTAAGGTGTAGAGTGGGATGGATCTCCGACCCACATACACCTATTCACGGAGATAATAAAATATTGAACGAAAAAAAAATTAAAAAAATGAACGACCTTGACGAGTAACGCGAAAATTTGTGCCAATTGGCAGTCGAGTTGGTTTTTTAAAATGTTATCTAATGAGATGAAGCTTACGATGAAGCGTAATCTCTTTTTATCCGCCGATATGTCAACTTCTAAAATACAAAGACACCATCTGTTGACCCCAGACATGACTAGCAATGAATTTACTAGCATAAACACTTAAAGTGAATTATATACTATTGATAAACTTATGAATTTTCACAAGAAAAAATCACTAGAATCTCATTGTGTGCTCACAGAATTTATTCTTTGGGTATTAACGCGTCGATAATAATAGATTGTTTTTGCATACAATATAGACCAGTGTCAAACGTTCTCTCCTAAAGCTGCCTGACCAGAGTCTTCACTGTTTGCTCAAATCATTACTTTTATGCCCCAAGCGTATATTGATGCGAAAGGCATTATAGTAATTCTCCTATCCGTCATTTGAGGAAATGTTTCTTACAGTGCATATTCATGACTGTATGATTTGGAATTTTTCTTCAGTGGAGGAATAAATTAAAGGACAATGTAGTAATGGTTTAATAGATTTAAGTTTCCTCTGGCATCAACATTACCTACTAGAATGGGTGGATACTTCTACAGTTGTTGCTATTCAGTATTCCCGATCTACCCATAACAACAAAACACATTTAGACCTTGACCTAATTCGGACCTAGAAAAGATTCTTAGAAATTCAATGTATCACGGACACACCAGGGGCAAAAGCGTATCTGTACAAACTATTAGGTATATCTAAACCCAGCAGTGGCGATGAATAACCTACAAATGCCATATAGATATAAAATACCTCTGAATTTCTCTGCCAATATCGGTGACTTTTGCGCAAGGGTATTAACCCATTTGTGCCCACGATCCCATATATGGGACATAGGCAAACAGTGTAGACTCTGATCAGATGCCGCATAGTGCGGCGTCTGATCAGAGTCTATACTGTTTTCTCATAGGAACTTCAATATAAAACAAAAGGAAAATGAAAATTTTGACCAGGCATTCCTTAGATAAAAACTGGACTAATCCAATATAAAACATTGAAGCATCCACTGGGCGCAAAAGGTATTAGCGACCTGACATTATTCTTAGCTAGGCAACACCTATGTGCCACAGAAAGAGAAACCTAATGACAAGTGTATCGATTTCCACATACTGACAAAGCCAAATGGACATAAAAGTGACAACTTTAGAAATACAGCTTCCCCTCTCTACAACGACATTCAATTGGAGACACAGATTGTATGTGTTGTTCGGAGGGAGCCATTATAGGGAGGGAAAACTGCTTACATTTGCAAACAGCTTGAATCCAGATCAGACGCAGCGTTACGCGGCGTTTGATCTGGATTAAAGCTGTTTGTCACTCGTCATTATATCTATTCTATCAAAATGTTCACTTATATGTAACAATGAGAAAAAATAGCAGACGACAATTTTAGACGGACGATATTGCAGCAGTAAAAGCATTATACATGATTTTCCTGTTTGGGGAATTGCGGCAAGGGTCGTTGTAAGGATGGAATTGTTGTTCAGAGGATCGTTGTAGGGAGGGAATGCTGTACAGTTGAGACTATAATAACCCAACTCAGACTGGCCGTATTTATTTACTACACAGCATTATTTGACCTGAACTTTCTTTCTTTAACGACTTAGTTCAATGAAAGCAAAAGCGTACTTACTCATACAAATTTACCCAAAACAAAACATTTATATAGCAAAAAAGTGTATCAAATATTCGGTTACTCTGTACAAGATCAGAATAAAACATCTCATAAAAACAATTACAAACTTCTAAATAAGTCAGCAATAATGTTAAGGGAATATACTACATCAAATACATTTATTATATACAATATGATTGTATAGAAACTGGTATAGACACTCATGAGTTAAGTCTATTTGGCACAGTCATTTACACAACAATCTAAGTGTTAAACCGTTGAAACAAGTACGTCTTTAGTTTTGACTTAAACTGCTTTTCATTTGTAATGTCCTTTTAATAATTTGGTAATGAGTTCCACCACTGAGGTGCAACCATTGGCTTTGCTAGAGATCTATCAGCAAGTTTAGTGTTTTTGTTGGAACCTCAAATATATGGCTTGACGATGATGGTCTCAGTCTTTGTCTGTATTGGTTGTTGGTTGAAACAAACATGTCACAAAGGTGTGTCACAGTGTGTAGGTTTATCATCACTTGTACGGCCTTGCTGTACAAGCGCACATTTATGGCGACGTGGTAGAGTGCATGACTGCGAACCTGGCGACCTGGGATTGATCCCGGGTCGGAACAGATGTTTCGTTAGAAGAATGTTGGCGCTTTGACTGCGTTTCCTCTTCGCTTCTGCTACGCTCTTTCCAACTGAGCCACGCACACGGCGATTTACGCTTCGCACTTGCCGGTCAGTGTATAAATAAGCATCACTTCCACCTTTATCTTAATTTTTTGTCTGCAATAAGTTAATTATAATGGCCAGATTGGAACCTTCTCTCTGCCGACAACCATGGGTGGACCCAAAACCTTTTGGCTCTCCTTTTCCCTCTTGCTTGCCTTTCAACTTCCAATCTTGTTTATCTATTATTCAAAACAGCAAGCTGTAACACAGCTACTTGAACAATTTGATTCATTTCCTTTTATAGAATGGTGGTATAATGCTGCGAAAGCAGTAAAATCGCATATTTTATATAGAAAAGAGGCGCAGCTTCTGCGCTTAGGTCGAAGTTAACGTAGTTAATGAAGAGAAAGCGTAGTCAGAAATCCTCTATCGTAGTGGAAGCGTAGTAGAAACGTCTTGGAGATACTTTAAGCGCCGTAGAAGCGCAGCAACAGCGTGGCGGGATCGTAATGAGCGCAACGAGGTCGTTGTTTAAGCGTACTAAAAGCGTACTGGAAACGCCCAAGTCCCAACATTATGAACATGGCGGCACTTCTACGTCGATTTGGATGATTTTGTAGAATCGCCATGATCGCCACGAGCGCAGTGGAACCGCCGCCCAGTGGAATGGGGGTATAATAAATGCATCCACTCGTAGTCCAGGGGCCCGTTTCATAAAACTTCGTACGACAAATGTTGTCGTAAGTTAGATTATAAAAGTCTCAATTTTTATTTATTTCTCCATCTAATCCAGTCTTGTGACATCTCTTTGGAAAAGACGATTCCAAACAGATTTCCCAAGACAGGATTAGATAGAGAAATAAGAAATTAAATGTATTTTACAGTTTTGACTTACGTCCGTTTTTTTGGCGTACGAAGTTTTAGTAAACAGGCCATTTGGTTTCAAATAGGCACGCAGGCTGTCCAAAGAATGTTTATATATGTGAAATCGGGGATTTTATGAAATCTCTATCAGTTAGTTATATCGTGTAATTACTGAACCAACCAGGTGTAACGTGTAATCCCTAAAATGCACTAGTGATTACATGTAATCACTGCTTTTTTCCTAGTTTGACACATATTCCCTGGCCTGGTAAATATAGTTTTCAGTCAGATGTTTTACTTAGGGGCCTGATCAGTGTTAATGCTATATAGACATAGGTTCTACAGCGGAGAAAACGTTATTCTATCCCGTTTAAACGCAAACGAAACGCAAACGCAACGCATTACAATGGGTAAACTGACAACTTTTTGACAATTCAATTCTGAACATTCCTTTCAATATCAGTGACAAACAGTTTGGAGCCTGATCAGACGCCGGGTGACCGGCGTCTGGTCTGGCTTCAAACTGTTTGCAATGGAAACAATAGTTATAGCGTAAACGCGTTTATTGGGAAAGAATAACGTTTTCTCCACTGTAACTGAGATGTATCCTAACACAGTGAGAACGTATGTACTGCAAAAAATACTATTGTTGAAGCATATTATAGTGATGTTAAGATTAATCGTGATACTCGGCGATTACGTCGCGAAGGAGCTGACGCTATGATCGACAAAAGATGTGTCACCATCGTTTTGAACATTATATTAGGGTGACGCTTTTTCTGCTTGAGAGGTGGGTGTATTGTTTGTGTTACGTTTCCTGCTTGAGTCTTTCGTATTTATTCACACCTAAATCAATAAAACGGTTATTCTGTCATAATTAAAGAACAGCAGTAGAATAAATCAATGATTTATTAATAATCCAAGTCTTTATTCAGATCAGACATCTTGATTGAGACTTAACATGCTGTTCTGGATACTCATCCAAAAAAGTTCCTTTACACTTTTATTTAGAGAATATATCAGTAGCTCGTAGGCGTTTTTTTCAATTGGTAACATTGTATTGTTGGATTATCGTCGAGGTTTATTACTGTGTAGTGAAGCATACTCATATCTGTTAACCTATATTATATTATTAGTAGATCTATAATAATTTCAAAACTATATGCACCATTTGCCATTTCTGTGAAATGAGCCCAACTCTATCATATACTAGCTGTTTATTGTCCAGTAAGTGAATATAGTAAGAATTGCTTACTTCAAGACCCATTGATTATTATTATTATACCAGATTTATATAGCGCTCTTTTCACACAGGAGTTGTGCGTTCAAAAGCGTTTCACGTGAAATTACACAAATGTACCTACAAAGCGAGAAAAGACATATAACTACACTTAAATATAAAAATAAACATAATACCTTATGGATTTACATGGAAACAAATTCCGAGTTTACGATATCGAACCGCAACTGTAGTTAGATACAAATTTTACTTGATTACAAGTATCTTTATACACGTACATGTACTTACAATAATTTATAAGTTCGACTCATATATGTATATGTATAACACTGTTCATACCTTGATTGTACTTGGAGAGGACTCACATAGGCTTTGCCTGTTGTCCAATCCTTTTCTTCTGAATAAAATATTGTTTAAACTAAACAAATTCCGAACAAGGGAAATTCTTTCAATATAATAACCAAGATATTATAAAACATTTTATCAATAGTTTGTAAAATCAACTTTAACATGAGTCAAATATTTAAAAGATCAATGGCATGATTAAAAATGGTGAAAGCTGTCGAAGAATTATACCACATACCCCCACCAGCTGGTTTCAAAAGATATTAGAGTCGTATCCCTATCATCAAGATCCACCAGGCAGGCAATAGTCGACGGTACAACCCCAGAACTCCAAATTAGACCCATAGCATCTATAGATTGAACACAGCCCTTGGGTCAACTACCCTCTCCACCCCACACCCACCGGACCTACATAATCCATGGCTGAAATTACACCCTTAACTTTAAAAAGTAAAGATAAGAAGCTGTCCTAGAATTTTTCCGCAGACCCAAAGCCAGTTCGGTTTCAAGGAGATCGTAACCCTACCATCAAGATCTACCAAACAGGCACGGGCAAACGGTACAACTCAAAAACTCCCATTTAGATCCACAACATCTACAGCAAGAACTTAGCCCAGAGGTAGCAGTCATCCATTTCCTAATGTGTTCTAACAAATATTAAAGAAGTGTGTTTTCAGACGTTTTTCAAGACTGCAACTGAGCTCGCATCTCTGATGTCTGATGGTAGAGAGTTCCAGAGTTTTGGGGCTGTATGCATGAAACGTCTATCTCCAAACTTCACCAAACGATTTCTTGGTACAACCAGCGATACTGATATACTCGCAGACCGCAACTCTCTTCGAGGTTTATACACGTCAAGCATACTGACAATGTACCTTGGAGAATCATTGCACATGGCTTTGCATGTGAGTGTCAGAATTTTAAATTCAATTCTGTGTTGAACTGGAAGCCAGTGAAGCTCCTTCAAGACTGGAGTGTTAGGATTGTACCGAGGAGTCCTGGTAATGATGCGGACTGTTGTATTTTGTACACGCTGTAGTTTTCTTAGTGAGTTTTAGGGAATCCCATATATCAGTGGGTTGCAGTAGTCAATTTTTGATATGACCAAAGAATTGGGCAAGGGGTACTGTCTAATATGAACTATTTGCAGCAGCTGTGCGTAGCTAGACATGCACACAGCGTTAATGTGATGTATCATATCCATTTGGGAATCAAATCTAGCACCAAGATTCTTCACACACAATGAATGATGGTTTGATTTTAGAGTTTCTCACTTGAACGTGAAAGTCTTCAGGTATTGTCTATTTATTGTTAGAAAATGACAAAAAAGCCAAAGTAGTCCCGTGATGGTTATTATATCCAGCAAAGGCAAGACACTCACTGTGTTGAGAAGTACAATATAACTTGTCAATATCGGTCACTTAAAAGCTAAATCAATTGGAGTATTTATGATAGGTGGGAGTTTAATGCCGATCTGGAAGTTTTCTGTACATGTATAATTTTAACCCTGTATCAAGCAACCACATTCCGGGGGGGGGGGGGGGGGGGGGGGCGTTTCATAAGTCTTCGTACAACAAAAACGGTCGTAAGTAAAAAAATTAAAATACATTTAATTTCTTATTTCTCTATCTAATCCTGTCTTGTGACATCTCTTTGGAATTGTCGTTTCAAGACGATTCCAAAGTGATGTCACAAGACAGGATTAGATGGAGAAATAGATAATAATTGAGACTTTATAATCTCACTTACGACAACATTTGTCGTACGAAATGTTATGAAACGGGCCCCAGACTTTGTTTAAGAGTGACCGTAAATGAGAGGTTTTGCTGTACATATCGTAAAACCTAAATATCATGGAGGTCTCTTCCAGTATTAAGCACAATTATTGTGCAGGTGGTTTCATAATGCATAACAAAAACAATGCAAGTTCTCAATTTAAGCAATGACAAGTTAATCAGGACTGCCTACATGCATGTTTGTTACTTAAACCAAGAACATTTTCTGACTACACACATTTCCTGTAACACACACACACACACACACACACACACATATATATATATATAGATAAATCTCGTCTTAAAAGGACCTGGAAGTGAAAGAGGAGACATGGTCATTAAACAGCAGTCTTTATTACAAATACATGTAATTTGCATGGTTTGAGCTTTAAATGTTTCAAAAGATATTCTTGTGATTTATCAAAATAGTAAATTCGATAAACACGAGCCTGGTTAACTCATTGCAAACACTTCTTTGTGCCCTACCTGGTTATGTATCAATATAATGAAGTTCAAAATAATAAGAAACCGCACTGGGAATCAATGATATCATCAGTCATTTGTGACAGAGTGACACTAAGCTTCAATCATTGTCGTGCCTGTCCATATTGATCTGAGAATAAGAATAATAGCAACACTTGTATCATCAAACAACACTCAGGAGAGTATATAGATAAAGCTGAAAACAATCATATACCATTCTCTGAACTGAATGTAAGCCCTATTAGAAGTGATGAAAAAAATATTGTTTACAAACTGATAACTGACAGCATTACTAACTAGAGATATCAGTAGACTATACAGCGCTCCCTCTCTACAACGACACCCAATGAGAGACACAGAGTGTGTGTGTTGTTCGGAGGGAGTCGTTATAGAGAGGTGAAATTAAGACTTGGCTTACATTTGCAAACAGCTTGAATCCAGATCAGACGCCGCGTAACGCGGCCTCTGATCTGGATTCAAGCTGTTTGTCACTCGTTTTATATTTATTCTATCAAAATGTCCACTTATATGAATCTTTGAGAAAAACAACAGACAAATTTAAGCAGACGGTATTGCAGCCATGAAAAAGCTGGTCATAAATGTATTGTTTAGGGAACTGCGGCAATGGTCGTTGTAAGGAGGGAGTCGTTGTTGGGAGGGCCATTGTAGGGAGGGAGTACTGTATATATCGATGTTGATATTTAAACTACGTATAATTATTGCCAATGTACCTTTTTTGGCTTACAAATTTATGCTTCCAAATCAGAAACATCCAGACAAGACTGAAACAACACGAATGCTAAGGTTTAGTACAACATATTAGGCGGTGTCGTCCGCGGATTACGTGCAGCAGATTTTATGATCCAACTTCCAAATTTTTGTCATTTAGGTTAATCTTTTGAAGGAAAAGTTAAACCGGTTAACCGCGCTTCTAAAGATTAACCGCTTAACCGAATAACCGTTAACATCCCTATTTAATATCATGGTATTGCACTTGCAAACTCATAGTAATAAGATAGTCTGGTGAAAACTGATTGAATATTAATTTGGTGGGGTAAAGATGAGGTTTTCCTATTTGGCGAATCATTAAAATAGAAAACATTGGAAGTCTATAATTATATGTAAAGGGTATACGTCTGCAACATACAAACTTCAGCGTTATAAACATATCTAACATGACCCTGTTGTGATGGCTTTAGGGTCTATGTGACTTATTACGAATAAACATATGATAAATGCAATGTTTTACAGTGGAAGTGTTCCTTAAAATAAGTACATTGCTCCCTCTGTACAACGACACTCAATGGGATAAACATATTGTATGTGTTGTTCGGAGGGATTCGTTAAAGAGAGTGAAAATTAAAGCTTAGCTTACATTGGCAAACAGCTTGAATCCAGATCAGACGCGGCGTAACGCGGCGTCTGATCTCGATTCAAACTGTTTGTCACTCTTCATTATTTTTATTCTATAAAAATGTCACCAAATATTTAACTTTGAGAAAAAACAGCAGACGACAACTTTTAGCAGACGGTATTGCAGCAGAAAAAGCGTTAGACATATATTGTTATTAGACGGGCGGCTAGGACTTGAAAGAGATATTTGCCCGCCACGTTCATATTGTCATAGCCCTAGGCCTAAATCACTGCCAACTCGAGTCCCTCGTGTAATGCTAGTTACATGTGTATTGTATTACATTTTTGGCCTCTAGACTTCCTTGAAACAATAAGAAATAAAATGAAAAGAATAAAATCCTCTGAGATTAGAACGTCCTCAGTATTAGGAGTAACCTTGTATTATCATTACACCATTATCTCAGCAGACTTCATTTCCTATACAGACACAGCGCTTGGTGAAGAGTCGTAGGTTTGTTAACCCATTACCCCATAAATACACCTTTTGACGCCTTTAAACTATTCTTCACTGAAGAAAATAATTCCTTTTTATAAAGTCATGAATATTAACCATAAGAAATATTTTCTATATCCAATCATATAGTAGATTAAAGCAGGCTGAAAGTAAAGCAGAATGTGCCTCCGGGCACATTCTGCTTTACTTTCAACCTGCTTTAAGTGGTCAACTATTTTAAACAGACTATGGGTAATGGGTAAATGGAGTACATAATATACGTTTTAAAACTTTATTTTGTACACATGTGTTTGCCAATGTTTTTTGTCGAAATGAAAAAAGAAATGGTTAACAGTTAATAACGTTTCCAGGCTACGGTTTAACAAGCGAAGTTGCCTTTTGTTCGATCTTAGTGATGACTTGTTTTGTTCGCACTGACATCCCAAATTGATCACTTGCTGGCGATGAATTAGCAAGTGACTGTAGCTCTCTATGCAGTAGGACAATACCACTCAATTATCCTACGGATATTTGATCATTTATAACGTAAAAATGATGTCACTTATTGTAGTAACAAATGTAATAAAAACTTATATTTAACTATAAACATACATATCTAATTTCTAAGTAAAAGCATGGCATTGTGTTATGGCCTTTGTTGCCTGAAATATTACTGCTTGTATATTATATAAATATTAGATGGCAGTTTGCGTGACATTCAAATTGTCAACCCGAGAAACAGCATGTCACCCCGAGGCGTAGCCGAGGGTGACATTCTTGTTTTCGAGGGTTGACAATTTGAATGTCACGCAAACTGACATCTAATATTTATTTTATTACACCGAGCTTATCAACCCTGGCTTTGGAATCGTTTTATTCGTCTTTTATAAAATGTGTTGTGAACACCAATTTAGCGCGGACATGTACATAACGCGGGAAATGACGTCGCCGTCTTACGACGTCACATTGTTTATAATTATATTACAAGTAAACAAAGAAGAACGTTATGATAAGTAAATTGAAGAAACAGCGTCTTTACATTGTCTAGGTGGCAAATATCCTCTTCCGAAATTATGGCAAATCGTTAAGGAATGGACCAAAGGAAGCAACTTGTACAGAAAATGCCAAAAGTTGATTATAAGTTACCACTCTTTAAAACGTTCCAATGTATCCAATAGCGATTGGCATGTCAAGGCTGACAGTACGTTTTCGGACGTAGTAAAAAAGTAATGTCCTTTAGAATGACGTCACAAAAAGAATATCATAAAGAGTGACAGTATAGATGTAAAAGACATGCAAAATGTTAACTGTAGGTCTATGGGAATTTAACATTGTAACTCAAAGCGAGGTGTAATAAAAGAAAATATTGTATTTTATAAGATAATGACACCCACTTAAATTCTGTATTGTAGCACTGCACTCATTTATACGCCTGTCATAGGCTCATTTGTATACCACCATCATTATGTTTGAATAATATTTTCCTAAATCACGATTTGGTTGTAATTGAATTTACAACTGCAATTAGACACAGGCTTAAAGTCGTGATCTTTTAAATACAGCTTATATATGATAAGCTGTTACGATAGCTGCAGTCTAAACCTAATATTAAACAAGCTTACTTTATCGTGATTTAAAGTTACAATATGGTATATAAAAACACATATGTTTTCACTTGAGCTTTTCAGTAATCAATTTAGAAATCAGAATGGTGTTTCCTATGGATGCACCTTTTGTAAAACAATTAGTCCCTTGGACAACACATTGATAAATGTTTCAGATTAAATTATAAAAAAGGCCAAAACATTCTGAGTTCATGGGACTCACAGTTACTTGGCAAATTAGTCGCAGCTAAATTAACCTCTGCTGTGAGTGGTGTTTCATAATTAATGCAATTTCATCAATAACTTCGATATGATAACTGTATTATGCATGTGTGATATAGCGTTGGAAAGGGCATTTCCTCACCTACACGATGGTATAATGCACACTTAGATCACATTACTCGATAAATGTCAATACTAAACTAAATGAACCCTTCTCAAGGGCACTAGAGCACTTTTCAGACATTATCTATTGAACTAAAAACTTTTTAAAAACTAAAGTTTTAAATTTTACTTTTGAAATATATATCAGATTATATCTAAAGTTTAATGTAAATAAGATTTCATTACAATTAAAAAGGTCAATTGTTTTAAATTCTAATTTTTCAAAAAATAAAATTTCTCATTTTGCTACTGAAAAAAATTGAATTTTCGAGCGCTATGAAAATTTTCTAGACCCGTAAAAAGCATGAATATCTTCCTCAATTGCATCAATTATAGCATGGTTTGTCGCAAAAAAATGTGCTTAGGTTTCAACAAATATTCTTTAACATAACAGTAGTGTATTATTTTATGATATTTTCATTATGAGTGAAATATTTGCTATATTTTTGTTATTTTATCAAATTATACATTGTTTAACTCTTTCCTCCCTTAAACTTTAAATGGACAATTCCAGTTTCCATTTGAGTCTAGTCAATTTCTGACTTTTAAGGGTTGTTTTTGTCAATGCTTGGCATTATGACAAACAGTGAAGACCCTGATCAGAGGGCTCCTTAAAGGAGCCCTCTGATCTGGGTCTTCACTGTTTGCATAGGACAAGTGTTCATTCACATGTACACTGTTTGAAAATGACGCCTATATGCGGGACTAGGGTTCAAAGGGTTAACTGCGAAGTATGTACATAATTGTCTGTTTTATTTGACCGAAAGTTTCATAAAATTATTTCAAATAATAAAGCGCTATAGTAATTGTAGTATGAAAATTTGTTCGAAAAATTACCTCAACAATACACAAAAAAGGTCTAGTGCCCTTTACTCGGGATCCATTAGGTTCGTGTTGTTACTTATCTAGTCATGTGATCCTACTGTGCATTATATCATTGTGTTGGTGAGTAATGATATATCACCCATGCCCTATTTTGCACATATTATGTCATTGAAGTTATTGATCAAGTTGCATTAATTATGAAACACCCTTCGTATATTGGTGTTTAAGTGACTAGTTGATAAGATAACCAATTTAATGTTTTTCTTTCATATTTAAAGCATTTGTCTGACAACAATGATAATTCGTATACAATAAACGGTTCCGGGAGCTTGCTGTATTTTACCTTAAAAAGTTATAAAAACCTAATGTTTGACATATATTTTCATTTTACCTGTAATGTTTTATTTAGCTTATATTGTCAGTGTTTGCTAAGGTAAACAAATGTTACTTTGATGCTAAAACTGAATGTTTATATAACAATGTTAACTTGCACAGATAATAATACAACTGACGCACAATAATTCAAATCAGTGTCTTTACATTGTCTTCAAAAAGGCTTTGAATTTGACTCATATTTACAGTAAAATGCTCTTTTTTAGCATATACATTGTGAGTTGTTGCTAAGGTAACCTAATAGTAACCTAATTCTATTCGTGCCAAAAGTGAATGATTACTAGTATATAACAGTTTTACCTTGAAAACATGATAATTAAATTAAATGACAATTGTTCTGACAGATTGATGTTCTGATAGCGACGTGACTGGCGCACAGGAAGGCAGCTTTTTAAGCCCAATCGGAATTTGAATATTTATGAAGAATAGCAGCTTTCATACCAGTAATGTGCGTTATGCCTATCATACTCAAATATGGAGTAAATCTATTTATCATTATCACAGTTTCCAACTTCAATGTCGCTTTTCAAAACAATCACCAATGTAAAGTACCTAAGTACTCCCACTCACATTCCTTCAAAACAGCTATAGGTGGTTCATCTTTGACACTTTGAACCGAATCCCTCAAATGGTGTGGAAGTTACATGCGTTTTAAGACAGGAGGAGCCAGAATAGAATATTTTGGTTAAATTTTCGATTAGAATTTTCATATGTTGTTTTTAATATTGTACTTGAATATGTATTTGTCTTTAGTATTTGCTACAAATTTTCAGAGACCATTATGCTGAGAACCATAGAGGAAACGCTGTGCTTTATTAAAACATATAATTATATTAGGTTGATTAATTTACAAGTTTATCCTTACAGGGTTACAGCACTGATAGTATGTCTATGGCTAAGACATGTTTGTATAGTGTTTTGTTTGAACTAGTTTGCTTGTCCCTAATTAAACTGATGAGACATCATTTTGCAGACAGGGGGAGCATGTAGCAGATGACAGTTTTAAGCATACTTTACATTTATCTAACTTTGGTATTTTAACTATTTTGCTGAACCTAATTACAGCGTTTAGTCCGTGCAAAGTAAGATCGTCAAGACAGTTGCTTATATTGATATATGTTCACGATTTCTTAAGTTCGGTTAAGTTCGTATATGCTCGGAAATGTAACGATTAGTTCTGATTGGTTCATAGTCAGTTCGGAAGACATGTAATTTGTTCGGGCATATCCTGTTTGGATTTAAGGCGCTGTTATGATTCGTTTTGGGACAGTTATTGAAACATGTAAAAGGTACTTCGTTAGAATAGTTGAAGATGTGAGTTGGTTTGACGTCGAGGATCTTATACGTTACTGTTGCCTTACAGTTGACACACCACAGCGAGACTGGTGAGGTATGAAAGGGACAGTAGAGTGTGGAAGTTGGATCCACAATCTGGCTTCCATGTATGTGTCATATGTCTTATGACTGGTTGTGTGAGTGTGAATAAAGATGTAATGAACTACTACTGAGTTAGTTGTGGCCAGACCCAACATATTTGTTAAGCCCAAATCCGGGTCTGCGACATAAACATTTGCGCAAATTCCTCCAATTGTGTAATGCGAGTTATTTCCACATGAGTTTTATTAAACGGACAGACACAAAGCACATTAAAAAGGTTTGAAGAGTGGGGTGAAGTAGGGGGGGGGGGGGGGCGCATAAATTGACACTTATCAACTTTTTAGATTATGATTCTACATAAAAGTATATTATACAACTTATTTGTTATATTTTTAAGTCAATACATTACTTTATAACCTGATTATAAGACTTAACATGACATCAGTAATAATCAATGGACTGGAGTGGGTGGGGTAATAAAAACTGCTATAGCAAAATTCTGCACCACTTCTGAATCTGGCATCCACCCTCAAGTGTCATGTCTGTATATATACTATTCTCTAATATCAACAGAATTTTTATACTGGGTAGGTTAAAAATTGCATTCATGGTGCCAGCCCCTCTACTAAGTATCTTTCCATACTTTGAAAGGCAAATGAACGGTCATGTTAGCCTACATCAAAAGGGCATGAGCTTTTGACGTAACGTCAAAAACACCAAAACGTCACAAAAAAGAAAGAACTATTGACATATGTATAAAGGGACCTAACTCCCTTATATTGTAATTCCTTTACAAGTCCTTACGAGATATCAGTCATGTTTTTCTCATGAAAGTTAACAATAATTTTGGGAAAGGAGCAAGAAAAAGAGCTGCAATTTTGAAGAATCATTCTTCATCAGTTTATGTACAATCGTCCGTTGAAAAAGGCGATTTTCACATTACCTCCCCTTGCATTGAAAAAAAGACCAAACTTTGAATAAATAATACTCAAAAAACAATTATGGCAAGTGATGTCTCGCAATGCGATTCCACTGGCAATGTGTCTTGTCTTAATTGATTGCTGTTCCAAATGTCTTCGATATTACTTACATAAAACCTACACGAAACTGCAAATGTTGTCTATGGGAACACTCATTTTATAACAACTGACTAAACTGTATTCGCTCAGTACTGGTAATTTGCGATATTGTTCTTCGAGGAAATGGTTAAAAACCTTAATATCTATAAGCCCAATTAACCTCAGTATTCGACTCATATAACCTTGAAACTTGTAAACAACAATTCAGATGTCCTACTATATAAAGCCCGTGTTTGTTCACGACAGAATGTTAGGGCCTTGATTAGAGGACCCTGAAAGAACCGTCAGATCTTGGTTTACACTGTTTACATAGGACATGTGTACTGTTGATACGTACATGTGTTACCAGGTCGAATTTGGCAATTGCGACTGTATTATTATTTATAGATATACTGGCTGTTTGGTCATGTGCTCTCAAAGTTACTTTTTATGGTGGGTAACCGTGCATACCTTTGAATTTCATTAGTTGTTACTACCTTTACTATCAAACTGGTGGCAAACGGTTGAAAAATTGTTCTTGATATAAGCAGTATGAATGTTCTTGTAAATGGCTAATAAAAGTAAAGGATATATTTGTGTGATATATTTGAGCTATAGGCGTTGATCTGAAAGGTTTTAAGGTTGGTAAAAGATGTAATTAATTTGTGTCTGTCTGGTTTATACGCGATACAAGTCGGCAATTCCGCAGTGTATAATGTTATCGCAAATTTCGGAATAGCAACGACTCCGCATGGTTATCTCACTTTCTACCAAAATGCATGTCTTATTGACAGCATAACCATGCACACGTACAACTTGGGGAAAGACATAATGTTGTAAGCGAGCGTCTGTTCCATAAGCGGTGAGATACATGTATCTAAATAGCTTGTTTGAATAACAGTATTTTCTTTGTTTAGGCGGTAAACTTATTGTTATAATGGTTGTAAGCGGTTTATTGAGAGTTGAACGACACCAAAGGACCGAAACCGTGACATCTGACCGAAGAGATCTTAGGACTGAAATACAACATGTCAACAAAAGTGCCCTTGACAATTATAACTACCCTAAATGGGCAATTCAGAAAGTGACATCAAAACTCCCAAAGTTAAAAAAAAAACAAGACGAAAATGGTAAATTCCAGAAAGAAAGACTCTAAGGGCAATATCATATTGTCTTACATCAATAGAAAATCCCGAAACTTTGAGAAGGGTGTTTGGCAAACACAATATAAACGTGTGCTTCAAGCCCCATAGGATACTAAGACAGATCTTAACCCTTCGCCTGCTGGTCGCGACTTTATTGATTTTTGCAAACAGTTTAGATCCAGATCAGACGCCGCGTTACGCGGCGTCTGATCTGGATCAAAACTGTTTGACACTCGTCTTTAGGTTTCCTTACTTAGAAAAGGTATATATCTACATTTTACAAACTTTGCAGACGACAATTTCGAAGCAGACGACATCGTCGCAGGATAAGTTAATACACCAAACCAAGACTTGTATGTCTTCTTTAATCCCTGAAGAGCACTTGGTCACACATGTATGGAAAAGACAAGCATAGCCATCGTTAAGGTCGCAATAGTTATCAATACCATTCCAAGAAATCCAATTATATAAAATTTCAGGCATGCAGATAGTTTGATTTGAAGCGAAAAGTCGGCTGTTTACTCTTTTAGCCATTTTCTGCAATTTCAGACCTGCAGATACATATAGTTTGATTTGAAGTGAAACAGTAGGCTGTTTACTCTTTTAGCCATTTCCTACACAGAAGCTCATTGGATCATATTAAAATGGTCCTCCACATATTTGCCTTAAATGAATATTGGTGTAAAGCTTTGAGTTCATATGCCAGTTTGAAGTGGGGTAAAGAATAAAGCAGAAAACTCTTAAAGTAGCTTTCTGCTTTGAATTAATCTTGGTTTAAACTGTAACCTGAGCTAAACAGAATTAGATTTGGGTGATTCACACTTATGCCTAATTCATGAAATTATTCGGGAGAATTTTACCCCTACACCGCTTTATTGTCGTCTGCTTCATTATTGATATATGCAAGACACGTTTCAACGTTAGATGTAAGGTTGTATGAATATCGATAAGAGTGTCAAACAGCTTGGGTCCTGATCAGACGCCGCGTTACGCGGCGTCTGATCAGGTCTCAAACTGTTTGCAAACGCGCTTTAAGGCGTTATTGCGAGCAGTACTATAGATTAACTGCCTTTACAGACAAGTATGTTTTGTAACATGTTAGTCCAGCGCCTAGAGGGAATATCGTACCCGTTGTGGTAAAACCATGAAACGTGACACATAGGCCTATCCATAGAAGAAAATTAGCTACAGTGTCAACCTCGATTTCGCCCCTGACTTCTTTGAAAACCATTTTCAAAATGACCGCCAAAATGATTATACCTTGTTATTTTAAGATAGGTAACTTTTGTACAATATTGCTTGTTTAATCCATTAAAAACCCATTAAATAATAAGTTTAAATGATAACTGGAACGAATACGGCTTTAAATTTTACTGTTCAACCTATTTGAATTGTCTTAAGAAATTTAATAAATTTAACGTAATTAAGCTACAGCATTGTAATTCGACCAAATAAAGTCACACGAAAGGATAAAAAGTCAAACATATGTTCTCTGTATGTTGATGCTTTTAAAAGCAGCATATATATAAATATCCTATCAATGGTTTATACTAGATTATAAATTGCACTTCTTAAGTATTTGGCTACTATTTATTACTGTCCGTTATGTCGACTATAAGGTGGTTTTGTACATGTAATCCTACTTGTTCAGTTTTCAAACACTGCTTTCGAAAGTGTTCCTTTAAACCAAATAGCCTGTTTCTACTTTTAAAGAAAGATTATTACTTAAAGCCTTAAGGTGCATTCTGCTTTACTTCCAGCCTGCTTTAAGCTTCCATCTGCTAGAATATAGAAAATAGTTGTTATCATACACATTGATAACTGTATAAATTGGAACTAATTTCCTCAGTGTAGAAATAAATTAATATCGTAAAAGGGCATATGTATTGGGTAATGAGTTAAATCAGTAAATCTAGAGAAAGGATAAAATGCACAGACATGTAAATAAATTATGAGGCCGCCGGAAATAGGGGTGTTCTGCAATATAACTGGATATATATACTTTTTGCAAATTATTGAAAAAATATATTTATAAAACAGACATTGTACGTACATTACCTATAAATAGTGCCAACACTTACTAATATATTGACATGTATACACTTTATTGTAAGCTGTGATGAAGGATGGACCACCGAATAAATACGAAAGACTCAAGCAGGAAACGCAACACAAACAATACACCCACCTCTCAAGCAGAACACACACCCAGTCATACCATAACAAACACACACACATACGCGCGCGCGCGCGCAATACCATTCCTTCATGTACACACTAAATAGAAAACAACACGCAAGACAAACATAAAGCATAGTGAATATAGGAGCCCGCCTTGGTACGGTCAGTAGCAATCAATAATTAATTATAAATTAATTATTAACAACCACGGGGGGTTAAACCTAGGTTTAGGGGCGCCCAACCTCACTCTTATCTCCGATATTCACCTATAAAGACGAACAGTGTACATAAAATATAAACCCTGTTCCACAACCTTACAATAAAAAAGACCACCAACACAGTAATACATGTAAAACATCTAACAAAAATTATATGACAAGATTATTAGTAACACGGGAAATAATTAAACATTCCAGCCCGTGTAAAAAATAACCCACTATGGCAGCGGTCAAATTGTACTCAAGCATTCCGCATGTTCTCGGACCATTTTTAAACAGTTGAGTTTAGTATATTAGATACAACTGAAGGCGGACTTGTTGTCAGCAGTTTAGCGCAGTAGGTAAAGTGTAGGTACGCAGAGTGCATTGTGATAATAGTTTTTTTGTTCAGCGTGGGTTCGAATCCCGCGTTAACCTCAAACTTTTTTTTTAGTGTAGAATGGATAGTAAAGCATTATCTTATTTCATACTGCATTATACTGACTATTTATGTACATGTTCTTCAATGTTGGGGAAAGGGTGCATTAGTTTTAGTCTTATATTAGCCATAATGTCAAAAACATAGGGATGATAAAATACAAATATCAATACAAGTTTTAGTTGTTTTCTTCAAGGGAATTTTCTTCTTACTTTCATGCAATGTAATTATAGAAATCCTTAATATCGTTTTAGCAAAAACTTTTTTTTAGGTTGATGCAAGACTCGAACCCGCGCTTGATAAAATGTTTCCCGATCATGCTTCCATTTAGCCCTACGTCATATCCACTACGCTATGTTTCCGATAACTATTTCGTTTATTGTTTGTACAAATAACTAAAACCTTTCTTTTAAAAACTGCCACGAGGATATCCGAAATGCTGATCTCCCTTATAAATGGACTCGGCGACCCCGTGACACGTCTAACCTAGTTGTTTGACTATACACCTTTGTAATTCGACCAAATAAAGTCACACACAAGTTAAAGTCAAAACATTGTTCTGTAAGTATCAATAAGCGTTGATCTTAGTCATCTTAGTATCTCTACGGTTGGTCAGTATCCAATATTTGCAAACCATTACTCAACATAAAACCGTTTAATGTTCTTACTCTACAATGTGTTAACTACTTATAAAACATTTCAAAATATGTTCATTTTAAGAATTTAGAACACAAAGGGTTTTTTCATATTTACGTCCATGTCATTATAATTTGACAGTATTAACTCATTATCCCCTAAAACACCCAGTGGACAATTCCAGTTTACAATAAAGGCTGGTCCATTTTAGACTATTTAGGGTTGTTTTTTGTAATAAATTGCAAAATGCCATACAGTGAAGTCCCTGATCAGAGGGCTCTTGTAGGAGCCCTCTGAAAAGGGACTTCCCTGTTTGCATAGGACAAGTGTACTCTTCACATGTACACATTTGGTAAAGGAGCATATAAGCGTCACTATATCACTATGAGTTAAGCAAAACTATAGCTCTTGATATTTTCCAATAGAGCTAATGTACTTGTTATACGTAGGTCTGATTATACTGAACAAACAAGTGAAGTTTCGAAATTGAGGAGGCATAAAGATATACATATATTCAGTCAAAACTTGTTGCCGAAAAATTGTAACTTAAAAGCAACGTCGATGCCAACAGCGAAGCCGACGCAGACGCCAGGACTAATATACATCAATACTCCTTCTTCTTCGAATAGTCGAGCTAAGAATGCATATCCGTGTTGAAAACGCATTCCTGAAATCATTTCTAAATTTGATTACACGTTCTTATTTATGCTTTTCGGTGGAATACTAGGAAATAGCAGTGGATTATCACTTGATAATTTCACTGTTTGAAGCAGTGGGATTATCGTCGCGCGTGCTTCTTTAATGAATTTTCCCCGTAGGGCTCCCCAAGAATCGTAGTCAATCGTGTCCTATCGTTTCATTGCGGCAGCCCGATTTGTCGCGAACCACTAAACACGACTTGGATTGGAAGTAACGACGTCATTCCGATGACGTCAAATCAATAAATCAGTGACGTCATAGTACGGCAAACTGCCACGAAACTGTGACCGATATAAACTTGGGGCTCCAAACGGAGTAAATCATATAATTTTGTTTCAATTGTCGAACAATTTCGTTTAAAGCGTTGCTTAAAAGCATAAATAAATAGAATAACTGTATTTGTTCAGTATAAGATCGAATTTAATCCATTTCGTGAACATCAGACTATTATATTTTCACTCTTGGCTTCGCCACACTTGAAAATATAACGTCTGATGTTCACTCATTGGATTAAATTTCTATCGAATACTGAAAAAAAATCCCACACATAACATTTATCCTCTATATATCATGGGCATCCTGAAAATGCAATAAAACATACACTGGGAGGTTTTTGTTGAGTATATCATCTCGAATATGTTTTTATGAAAAGGAACTCGTTTGTTCCAGTATGTTTTATTGTACAGAGCATCCTCTCTACAACTACACCAAATGGTAAACAAACATTGTGGTTGTTGTTCAGAGGGAGTCGTTATGGAATGGGGAAATTGGTTTACATTTGCAAACAGTTTGGATCCAGATCAGACGCCGCGTTACGCGGCGTCTGATCTAGATTCAAACTGTTTGTCAATCGTCATTAAGTTCTTTACTGTCAAAATGTCCATTATGAAACTTTGAGAAAAACAGCAGTCGATATAGCAGCAGTAAAACGTTAGACATAATTGTCCTGTTTATGGAACTGCGAAATGAGTCGTTGTAAGGAGGTAGTCGTTGTTGAGAGGGTCGTTGTAGAGGGGTAATGTTGTATAGCATTCGGCGGATATACGTAATGCATCATAAACCAACCGTACCGAACAATCTTCGACCGATAGACAGTCAAAAGTTATGACATTTGCATAAATTTTCGCATGGTCGGTTTCTGATTTTGACATTTGTTATTTCTGTCAATCCTTTCAGTTTCACTGTCTGCATAAATATATCTACCTAACCTTAAAACGGTTACTGAAGTATCATCGTCTGAACATATTGGCTGCTGGTTTTTTTTAAATTTAGATGTATGGTACAGTGCTGCCTCTCTACAACGACACCCAATGGGAGACACGGAGTATGTGTGTTGTTCGGAGGAAGTCGTTATAGAGAGGGAAATAAGGACTTGGCTTTCATTTGCAAACAGCTTGAATCCAGATCAGACGCCGCTGTTTGTCACTCGTCATTATATTATCTCTATCAAAATGTCAACTTAAATGTAACTTTAAGAAAAAAACGCAGACAACAATTTAAGCTGACTATAATGCAACAGTAAAAACGATAGACATAATAGTCTTGTTTCGGGTACACCGGCAAGGGTTTGTAAGAAGGGAGTCGTTGTGTGGAGGGCCGTCGTGGGGAGGGAACACTGTATCAAGATAGTTTGAATTGAGCGTCGAAAGTTTTGGAACCCGATAAAGAGGCAAACAGTCTCGATTTGCAGTGCAATATTAATATATATTATGTTAGGAATAGGTAAACATTATTACATTGATTGTTTACACACGGCACAATTGGTTACCCGTAGTGTCTATTTGATAAACGAATGCAATTGTATTTCAGTCAAAATAAATACATGGTTTATCATTTTCAGCGACACAAAATTTATATAAAACAAAGAAAAAAAGTTTTTAGTTAGACTTCCAAAAATTCTGAATTTCCTTGTCAGAGTTGGTATAGACACATCATAAGTGTATGCAAACTTCAATTTAAATACGTCCATTAGTTTTAAAATTATCTAAGATTTATCGTGTTTTTTTTAACTGCAAACGACCTATACAACTTTTTTTTTTAAACACAATAGTGTGGTCGTAATAGAGAAGTTTTACTGTATATGTATAACCCTTTACCACATAGTCCGTTTCTAGTTTTGAAGACATGTGACCACTTAAAGCAGGTTTAAAGTAAAGCAGAAGGTGCCTTAAGGCACATTCTGCTTTACTTTCAGCCTGCTTTAAGCTATCAGCTGCTAGGATTTCGAAAAATATTCTGATGGTTCATTTTCAAGACTGTATAAATTGGAACTATTTTCGTCAGTGAAGGATTAAATCAAATGTGCTAAAAGGCGCTTCTATAAGGGAAAGGGTTAAAGCAGTACATTTAAGCTATGGCAGTGACTTGTCTAGATATAACCAAAAAATCATTTTAACCTTCGATACGCCATTATATATTTGCAAGAACTATTGCAAAAAATACTGCTCCAGAAGAAACATCGAATAATCTAGACCAAAACTGTTTGACTCCCTACGAATATTTTCTGGCATAAAATGAAACTGGGGCCCGTTTTACGAAACGTCGTACGACAAAAACGGTCGTAAGTCGGATTATAAAATTCTGAATTATTATTTATTTTTCCATCTAATCCTGTCGTGTGACATATCGTTGGAATCGTCTTTTCAAGACGATTCCAAAGGGATGTCACAAGACAGGATTTGATGTAGTAATCAGAAATTATATGTGTTTTAAAGTTTTGACGTACGACCTTTTTAGTCGTACGGCGTTTCACAAAACGGGCCCCTGAACTATGCAAGCTGTCACCTACGCCAACTGTATATAGCGTGTTAAAGATTAATACATTAAACCCTGTTAATACTGGTAACTCTGGGGAATAGTTGCTGAAACAGTAGGCTTTATATATCGATTAAAAAGACTATTTCGTGAACAGAACAAAACCTTACAGCACAAAGCTGACAGAGCTGTACATCGCTTATAGAAGCAGGGCTGCCATTTTCCCAGATTTTCCCTAAATCTTCGGATTTTTATCCTAGCAGATAATAGCTTAAATCAGGCTGAAAGTAAAGCCGAATGAGCCTTACGGCGCATTCGGCTTTACTTTAAACCTGCGTTAGGTAATCGCGCTTGAAAAATTTTTTTTTTTAAAATCGTAGGATTTTTCATAACCAATTTATGGCAGCCCTGTAGAAGTTATTCAAATATAATGCACATACAGTACTCCCTCCCTACAACGGCCCTTCCAACAACAACTCCATCATTACAACGACCATTGTCGTTGCTCCCTAAACAGGACAATTATGTCCAAACTATTCACGACTGCTGTGTCGTCTGCTTAAAATTGTCGTCTGCTTTTTTGTCAAAGTTACATAATTGACATTTGGACAGAAAAAAAATTAATGACGAGTTACAAACAGCTTGAATCCAGATCAGACGCCGCGTTATGCGGCTTCTGATCTTGAATTAAGCTGTTTGCAAATGTAAGCAAACTTCCCTCCCTATAACTACCCCCTCCCTATAACGAACACATTTTTTGTCTGACATTGGGTGCCGTTGTAGAGTGGGAAAGCTGTACAATGCACATACTATGCTAAAACTTCATCATATTGAAATATGAAAAGAGTTTTGTCACAGCTGAGCATTACCCTTTCACTTTAAATGACGCTTAAAAGCGCGTTTGCTAACAGTTTTGATTCTGAACAGACGCCGCGTAACGCGGCGTCTGATCAGGATCTAATCTGTTTGACACTCGTTTCGATATGTCTTAAGTCATACTACATTGAATCTTACTTTGAAACGGTATTGCAAACAACAACATTGAAGCAGACGACAAAACGTCGAAGGGGTAAATAACTCGCGGAACATTTGGCAGTCAAAGGGTAAAAGTCGATTGCACACTATTACACACTGATTTGAGCCATATCAAATGTTGAGTAACTCAGCGTCTGACAATGCTTTAAACTTGTTTCCAATCAGATTTCAATTACTCGTCAACTATTCAAAAGCATACTGTTTAAAGTATTTACGTTGGCGTCTCGTTTCGTTTTATAGACCGATTTTATTGACCTGGCAGGGTAGAGTTTCGATGCGGACCTTTCATTTCAACTTGAGGGGCGGCAGCACGCTCTTTTACCATCGGAAATTACCGTTGTCGTCTGCCGGTTTTTTTCTCAACATTACATATTAATGGACAATTTGACAGAAGGAATATACTGAAGAATGACAAACAGCTTGAATCCAGATCAGACGCTGCGTTACGCGGCGTCTGGTCTGGATTCAAGCTGTTTGCAAATGTAAACCAAGTCTTAATTTGATTTTGTCTCCCTATAATAACTCCCTCCGAACAACACACGCAATCTTCGTCTTCCATTGTTGTAGAGAGTGAGCACTGTAATTACCAATTGCACGTGGATATAAATGTACATGTACGCATAAATTGTGTTTCTTCATGTTGAAAGTATCGGACAAGATACAAGATACAAGATATTTTATTGTAAATAAAGGCCACCGGCCCACAATACATCAATACAATAAGTTGCAAACACATTAGTACAGAGTTGCAAATCAAACATGTCCGTTATAAATTCATGTCAAAATTATACGCGAAGCTGTTATGAATCTATACAAATTGTTACATAGCTCGAGTTACGCTATATTTGTCTGAAGCTTAGAGTTGGCTGAAAGTAAAGCAGAGTGCACCTTAAGGCGCACTCTGATTTTACTTTCACCCACTTCAAGTTTTGACCTGATTTCGAAACCGGGAACCGGCTAGGATATAGAAACCATATCATAATATATAAATCAAGTTTATAACAGTGATGAAGCTTAAAGCTGGCTGAAAGTAAAGCAGAATGCACTTTAAGGAGCATTCTGCCTCTACTTTCAACCCACTTCAAGTGGTAACCTGTCTTCAAACCTATAAACATACTACTATATATTTACCATTCTATGTATATAAATCAGAATTAATAAAGTGAATTTTTGCTTAAAGCTGGCTGAAAGTAAAGCAGAAAGCGCCTTAAGTCGCGATCAACACATCAAAATAGAATGACTTTTCCATAGTATATAAGTCAAAGTTTGTACAGTTATTGGAGCTTAAAGCTGGCCGAAAGTAAAGCAGAATGCGCATTAAAGCGCATTCTGCCTTTATTTTCAACCAACTTCAAGTGGTAACCCGTTTTCACAATTTAAAACGGGCTACGATACAGTAAATTGTTCGATAGTATATAAATCAAAACAAAAGCCTATCTCCTATCAGTATCATTGTCAATAATTTCTAATATTGCTGTGATATACACTGCCATTTTCTTGATTGTTATAAAACGCTCACTCTTTAACAGATTTTGTAAATTTTCTTGATTTCTGCCGCCATTATACCAGCTGTATAATAAATCTTTTCTTACATCAACGAATCTAAGGCATTTAAAGAATACATGAAATTCATCTTCTATCATACTGGTGTTCAAGATTGATAAACAAAAGTGACATGTTCTGTATTCCCTGTCGATTCCAGCATGGCGTCCAATTTCAATATTCAGCTTATGGCTTGAACATCTGAACCGTGCTAAACTTTTTTTAAGCTTAAACGAGATATTTATAGAAATATACTTTTCTGGGTCCAATAAACTTTTTATGTTTTTATAAAAATCACACCTAGAAGAGCTTTCAATCTCACTATGCCATGATTGTCTCATACAGTCTTTTAATCTTTGTCTGAACTGAGAAATGAATAGATTGACATCGCCAACATCCTGAGATATCCAGACAATAACGATATAATACGGAACTGTACCTATCAACCCTAAAATCAAAAGTAAATTAATTTATCTTTGCCAAAGGTTAGCTCCGCCCTGCCAGGTGAAAAAAATCGGCCTATACCGAGGACAAATAGCGTATTCTTCCTCTGTATTGCAGCCTTCCGAAATCAATAAATATGTCTTTTTTTCCTGGCAGTGATATTTCTGCGTGAGGATCAAGTCACATTTCTCTTTGTAAGTGTCAAGAGAGACATACAAACTCAAAGATAATTCATCAAAGGCCCATGGGATGCATTCCAGGGCAAATTTAAGCTGCTTTACCGATGCATACTACATCGGTAGGGAATGAATGGTTAACTTTGTTAAAAAATGTCATTTAGATCTACTTGATAAACATTGTACATAATATACATGTTTGATATTTATAAATATCTTCAAAGCTTGTAGAACTCAAGGACAGCTAGGTTCATAAAACTGATGAGACTTGGAGGCTAAGAACGTACAAAAAACTTTGCTGTGGACAATGAGGAACGTCGAAATTAGACAAAATTTTGATTTTTTTTTGTCAGAACTCGACACTATAGTTCCAAATTTTCCCGTCTTTATAGAAATCGAATGTCGAAATTCAAATAATTCTCGACATTACAGTAGTAAAAGTCGAATGACGAACAGTCGAATGTCGCGCAAACTTCATGAAGCTTCTTTGTGCAGTAAGATACATGTATAGAGGATAACAAATTCCTTGGATTGATATGAAAAATATAGCACGAGAATGGGTTGTTATCTAGTTAAAAAACGAGTTCGCAGGACGAGTTTTTAAACCAGATAACAACCCATTCGAGTGGTATATTTTTCATATCTATTCAAAGAAATTGATAATTCTATTCATAATATACATTTTAATGACGTTTTTACGAATGAAAACAAAAATAATAATTGTTTACGCACGACGTCAAAAGCAGAAAAATGATAGCATCACTAGTGATGATATCAACTGTGACGATATGAAATGTATCTAATTAACCCCTTCACTGCCGTGACGTCATCAATTTTAAACAATGGTCGTCTGCTTTTGTTTCTAAAATTTAACTTTTGGGTATTTTGATATCAGAAATATTGAAATGAGTGGCAAACAGTTTGGATCCTGATCAGACGCCGCGTTACGCGGCGTCTGATCAGGATTCAAACTGTTTGCAAATTACTCTTGCACTCGGGGTAAGGCAGTGAAGGGGTTAAGAACTCTATAAATCATCGATAGGTATATAATAAAAATATCTATATCTTACTCCTTGTATATTACTGTTGTATGTTACTCCGACCTCAGTTTCGATTAGCGTGACATCATGTTAACATACATGTGTATACACGTTTTGCGCTATTCTTTGTGGCATAGAATAACTATTGTTCAGCTCCAATTATCAAATATTTCTGGAAATATACACGCCTCCAAATATCAGTGCGCTATAGGGCGCCTTGACGTTTGACCTCAGAACATTATGTATAGGTTAGTGTCTATTCGTCGATTTTAACAAAAATTAAAAGTCAAGCGAGGGGCACCCAAGCGACTTTTAATCTTTTGTTAAAATAGACTAATAGACACTAACCAATTTAGTGGTTGAAATTATTTTTTTGGTACCGACAAAGAGCTATACCGTCAATTGGAAGTAACAAAACGTTTGTTCTTCCCGAAACACCCTTTTTCAATAGTACCGACAAAGAGATGTCAAAGGAAATGGACACGGCCGCACCCAAAGAAACACCTGCGAATCAACCCAAATACGCATGCGCAGGATTAAAATTTTTAGTCGGTGGTTAGTGTTTGATAGTACTGACTTACAAAAATTAATCCTCGATTTTCTTTGAAAAATACTCAACTCTAATTGGTAAAAAAATAATTTCAACCAAAATATAGAGAAGCTTGTCAGTGGAACATGTCCTATACAGCACCATCTACAGTGCTCCTTCACTACAACCGCCCTCCCAAACAACAACTACCTCCTTACAACGACTCTTGTCGATTTTCGGTACATTAATCTTTTCGATCGCTTATAACTATGATAAGTTGAAACGATTTTTAGATGTTGCTTATACGTTGAGAAAGGAGAAATGCATATCAAAATGATTAATGTTTAATGACGTAATACAAATAAATACATGGTTGTACCATTACTCGCAATGAGTAAGTATTCCTTTACTGTTTAAAATCCATAGGTCAGCTATTTCATTGTGGTAGTTATTTCGTAAAAGCGATAATTGTATTGTGTTTAATTCAAGTTAGTTGATTCACTTCATTGTATATAAAAGCCCTATATGACTTGTTCAAACAGCAATAGTTTGTATATTTTACCGTCTGTATTTATCTTCTTTCCGACATATGTATGTTGCTAAAATGATTAGGCAGCAAGGCAGTAAATTATCTGAAGCATCTGAAAGTATCTAATTACAACGACAGTCACAATACATTCAGCTGCATAATTCATGTTAATGGTGAAAAGAGATAATTGCTTTGTAATTACTTTTCAGATTGTAGAGAAAACGAGTTTAACAGGTCAACCATTTGTGTATAACAGTGGCGTGTTCAGTTGCCACTGTTTGCGGCTCAGGGGCTCGTTTCATAAAACTTTGTACGACAAATGTTGTCGTAAGTCAGATTATAAAACAATAAGTATTTATTTCTCCATCTAATCCTGTATTGTGACATATTTTTGGAATTGTCTTGAAAAGACAATTCCAAAAAGGTGTCACATGACAGGATTCGACAGAGAAATCAGATATTAAATGTATGTTAAAGTTTTGACTTACGACAACATTTGTCGTAAGAAGTTTTATTAAACGGGCCCCAGGTTAGCAGTTTGTGCTCCGTGTGCAGCGTGCAGAGTACAGTAGCGAAAACGTTTCCTTTCCAAATAACCGCATTTACACTTCAACTATTTTTTTTCCCTTGCAAACAGTTTGGAGCCAGATCAGACGCCGGATAACCCGGCGTCTGATCAGGCTCCAAACTGTTCGCCACTCAGATTAAATCTAGTAGTCAGAATTGTCAAAAAGTTGTCATATTCTATATTTCATTGTAATGCGTTTGCGTTTAAACGGAAGAATAACGTGTTATCTACTATATTTCAGACCGGTAGCCAACTCGCAATCGATGGCCATCGACGGCCATCGATTTTCTTTAATATATCACTACAGAAGTCGTCAAAGTACATTAAAACCTCTCTATTACGACCACTTAAACGAAGTCTAATTGTCTGTATAACAGACAAGTTACAGCTTAAATCAGTATGTATTAAAGTAAAACAGAAAGCACATAAAGGAGCTTTCTGTTTTTATTGCCACCTTCCTTTAACCCTGTACCTGATAGCATTGTTTCTAGTATTGAAGATATGTGACTACTTAAAGCAGGTTGAAAGTAACGCAGAATGCGCCCTAAGGCGCATTCTGCTTTACTTTCAGCCTGCTTTAAGCTATTAACTGCTAGAATAAGGAAAGTATTAAATATGACACATATTCATTATGGTATAATTTGGAACTATTTTCTTCAGCGGATGAATAAAATGAATGTGCTAAAAGTCGCTTCTATAAGGGAAAGGGTTAAACAATACATGTCGTAAAACATGTTAAGTGACACAGTTGAGTGGTCGTTATAGAGAGTTTTTTCTGTATTATTTACCGTCATTATATATCAAGTATGTTTTAAACAGATTGATGTGTCACACTTTTAATACAACTTATTGAAAGAACATGCAAATAAACACATGGTCATTAACTGTTAACGAGTCCACAAAATATATAACATGCTCTCTCAGGTCGTCCACAGACGGACACGTTGCCGACACCTCCCAGCTTTCCTTTCTGTCATGCAAAGTGCAAGTTCTTCTGTGGTTGCTGCTTCTGCATCCTGCATCAGGACATTAACCATTTTAAGCCTGTATGCCCTCAGTTTCATTTCCCAGGTTTAGGGGTCCACAGCACCACCTTGCTAGCTGACAGCTCATTCTGTCTGTAGCAGTGGCCAGCTAGCCCCATTCTTCGGCAGGCAATCGTGTCTGTCACCCTAGCAATGTCCTGATAAACATGCATTTTAAGTAAAGTCAATGCACCAGGGGCCCGTTTTACTAAACTACTTACGCAAAATTTTGCGTAAGTCAAAATCGTTTAACTCTTATTTTTCAATCATAAACGTTTGCAAACAGCAAATACCCAGATCAGAGGACGCGCTAAAAGCGCGTCCTCTGATCTGGGTATTTGCTGTTTGTAGCAAGTGATAATAAAAAATATAAATTAAAATTTAAAATTTTGACTTACGCAAAAATGTTGTAGTTGTAGTTCCGTATATATCTATCTAATATTCCTTTTGGTATTCTGCCAAAATTTACCAGTTTGTCAACTTTATATTGTTGACTTGACCTCTGCTTCAAATTCACATCTGTAAAAAAACTCAAAATCAGTGTTTTTAGATTTTATTAACTGAAAAAGGTTGAACATGAATGTCAAAATGTTTGGCTCTAGAACAGAATTCGCGCTATGCGGCGTTTGTTCAGGATCCAAGATCCAAACTGTTTGCAAGTTTTATCCAAGGTATGGGTTAAGTCATTCGGACAACAAAATACTTTGCTTCTTTGTCTACACGATCATGCATTTGTATTAACCCTTCCAACTACAGTGCTCCCTCCCTACAAAGGCCCTCCAACAACGACTCCCTCCATACAACAACGCTTGCCACCGTTCCTAAAACAAGACACTTTAGTCCGATCATTTCACTGCTGCAAAGTAACATATTTGACATTTTGACAGAAATACTTTTAATGACGAGTAACAAACAGCTTGAATCCAAATCAAACGCCGCGTTACGCGGCGTTTGATCTTGATTCAATCTGTTTACAAATGTAAGCCAATTTCCCTCCCCATAACGACTCCCTGCGAACAACGCACATATTTTTTGTCTCCCAATTGGTGTCGTTATAGAGAGGGAGCGCTGTATAGAAGCGCATTTTAGCGCATTTTCTTATTCCTGTTATTACTATTCACTGGCAGAATGATGTTAAAATCAAACTGAAGGCTAAGTAGAAAACTCCTGAAGAAATGATTTTGCTTTACGCCAAGCCTTATTTAAGCACTGGGATAAGAGCTATAAGGAAATGGGTAAAATAGGTTGATAAAGTTAAAATCAGTACATGTATAGTGTTCCCTCCCTACAACCACCCTCCCAACAACTGTTCCCTCCCTACAACCACCCTCCCAACAACTGTTCCCTCCCTACAACCACTCTCCCAACAACTGTTCCCTCCCTACAACCACCCTCCCAACAACTGTTCCCTCCCTACAACCACCCTCCCAACAACTGTTCCCTCCCTACAACCACCCTCCCAACAACTGTTCCCTCCCTACAACCACTCTCCCAACAACTGTTCCCTCCCTACAACCACCCTCCCAACAACTGTTCCCTCCCTACAAACACCCTCCCAACAACTGTTCCCTCCCTACAACCACCCTCCCAACAACTGTTCCCTCCCTACAACCACCCTCCCAACAACTGTTCCCTCCCTACAACCACTCTCCCAACAACTGTTCCCTCCCTACAACCACCCTCCCAACAACTGTTCCCTCCCTACAACCACCCTCCCAACAACTGTTCCCTCCCTACAACCACCCTCCCAACAACTGTTCCCTCCCTACAACCACCCTCCCAACAACTGTTCCCTCCCTACAACCACCCTCCCAACAACTGTTCCCTCCCTACAACCACCCTCCCAACAACTGTTCCCTACCTACAACGACGATTTTCGCTCTTCCCCAAACAAGACCATTATGTCCAACCTATTTACGGCTACAATGTCGTCTGCTTAGAATTGTCGTCTGCTGTTTTTTTTGCATAATGGACATTTTGACAGAAAAAAACGTTATGACGGTGACAAACAGTTTGAACCTAGATCAGACGCCGCGTTACGCGGCGTCTGATCTGGACTCAAGCTGTATGCAAATGTTAGCCAATTCACCTCCCTATAACGACTCCCTCCGAACAACGCACAAAAGTTCTGTCTCCCATTGGGTGTCGTAGAAAAGGAGCGCTGTATACCAATTTCAGAAATGCCGTATAATTGTGGGTAACTAAACTAAAACACGATAAAAATACTTGTTCTCAGAGACATTGTTTTTTAGGTGTTTAAAAGCTTTACATAAATGTAACAAAAACGAGATGGTTGGTTTTGTACTGTTATGTTAAGATGCTTATATTTTCTGTATTGGTACATTTGAGTGTCTAGATGTGAAAATTATCATACAGTGCTATCAAGGTTATAGAGCTTAGTTGATATTTTGTTACGTAAATTGTACTACAGCGCTCCCTCTCTACAACGACGCCCAATTGGAGACAAACAATATGTGCGTTGTTCAGAGGGAGTCGTTGTAGGGATTGAAAGTGGGTTTACATTTGCAAACAGCTTGAATCCAGATCAAACACCGGGTAACGCGGCGTCTGATCTGGATTCAAGCTGTTTGTCATTCGTCATTAAGTTTTTTTCTGTCAAAATGTCCAATATGTAACTTTGAGAAAAACAGCAGTCGACAACTTTAAGCAGACGATATTACAGCGGTAAAAGCGTTAGACATAATTGTCTTGTTTTGGGGAATTGTGACAAGGGTCGTTGTAAGGAGGGAGTCGTTGTTGGGAGGGCCATTGTAGGGAGGAGCACTGTATATACAAAATCGGTTTTAAATGTTAAGCCTAAAATCGGTGTTCTTTCTTTGACGTGCTTGATAAATCACGCGTTTTAGCAAAAATGTCAAAAAAGTTAATTCTTTAACGTTTATCTGAATAACTCAACTTTTCCAGTAACGATGCGTAGCAATTGCTGCTAATGTTAGCTTTTTATGTCCGTGACTAAACAACTGAATAAATAAGTATTCCCTGACCATACCAGTTGACAGTGCGATACAGTGTGATGTATTCAGCTCGAGACGTTTTTGGCGGAAACAGTCGATCTGACGAGCGCCTTGGGGCGAGTCTGATCGGTTGTTTCCACCAAAAAACGTCGCGAGCTGCATACAAAACACTGTAGCGTACTGCCAACTGGTGATGTGTTTATTATATGCCTTGAATACACATCAAAACAACTAAAAAGTTGTTTAAATTATTTTATATCCAGAAACATGAGTTATTTGAAGCAGAACAATAATATGGTTTAAATGACAATGACTCTGATATATACAACTAGAATTTATAAAAGAGCTGTGATGCGGAAGGAAATGACTGATATTTTCAAAAATATGGAAAAGGATTCCTAATGTGTAGACAATAGCTCTTGATATCATTTACCTTTAGGTGAAATGTGTGCTTGTTTTCCTAGATTTCAATGAATATGATGTGTTTCTTAGATATCTATATAAACCTTAAACTGTACGAGTATACATGTAACTGCTACATAGAGCTCCAGACAAGGGGGTATTTCTAAACTGATTTTCTGAATTAAACCCTATGGTATATCACTGCTAATAAAACTCGTCTCTTCGAGACAATGTTAATGACTAGTAACACCAAGGGATTTGATGCTGAAGCGATTGAGAAAATGTTGAATTTGTTCAGTTTATTCCCTCTTATCGGGAGTCCTTTATGTATAATAAAGTAACAAGTCCATAGCTCCAGATAATAAATGTCCTTAGTAAATACATGTTTATTGAAGTAATAAAAAATTTCTAAAAAAAGTAATGGCAGCCAGTTTGAATAGTCAAAAAATCGTGTTTGGGAGATCTTTAACCCCTTCCCTGCTGTGACATCATCAGTTTTAAACAATTGTCGTCTGCTTTTAATTTTCAAAGTTATTTGTTTAGGTATTTTGACTTAAGAAATATTGAAATGAGTGTCCAACAGTTTCGATTCCATCAGACGCATTGAAATAGAAGGGTTTTTGTGTATGTGTAGATGTATGTTTTATAAAAGTGCGATATATTGATTTGAAAATATGGCTTTGAACACAAACGCACACGAATAGTGCGTTTAAACCTGTTTTCATGAAACTACTCCATTAGATTTTAGCTCACTTCCACGAAGTGAGGGAGGCTCATGCTATACCCCCGGGGTCGGCGTCGGCGTCCGGACTATATATCATAAACTATAAGGGCTAGGTCTAACTACTGTACCTAAGGTTACGAAACTCCATACACTGATGCGCCTTAAAAAGTAGACCACGATGCACTGCAGTTTGGTGGCCTAGACCTTTGACCTTGACCTCTAGGTTCAACGTTAAGGTTTTGCGATAAATTCTGTTCTGAGAAAATGACTACCCATACGGTCACGAAACTTCTTAACAAGTCTCATAACAAATGGCAACAAGCGAGGTTTAACGCAAGCGTAAAATAGTTACCAACAACAAGGTTAACATGAGTTACATGTCTGATAAAAATATCATTTTCTACATGTTGTTTTGCAATGGTTTGTCACTACCATATGCTTTATAGTTCTTACAAAAGAGTATACAGTGTTCCCTCTCTACAACGGCCCTCCCAACAACGACTCCCTCCTTACAACGACCCTAACGGCTGTTCCCCAAACAAGACAAAATGTTTACCTTTTTTACTCCTGCAATATCGTCTGCTTCAAATTGTCGTCTGCTGTTTCTTCTCAAAATTACATTTTGATGGAATAATTATAATGACGGTTTACAAACAGCTTGAATCCAGATCAGACGCCGCGTTACGCGGCGTCTGATCTGGATTCAAGCTGTTTGCAAATATGAGCCAATTTCCCTCCCTGTAACGACTCCCTCTGAACAACGCACATAATCTTTGTCTCCCATTGGGTGTCGTTGTAGAGAGGGAGCGCTGTATCTCTGAATTATTAATCATCCTGACTATGAGGCAATACAGTCGGTGCAAATAAAAGTAAGAAAGCATTTACATATTACAGGATCTGGCGCCAGTCTACATAACATAACATAATATACGTTTAATGTTATATAATTTTTATCCGGCCAAGAATACAAATGGCTAATAGAAGTTGCATGATACTACACATGCATGCATGAATTACGTGAACATTGTGAACGTATGCAAAAAATGTATATTTCTTCAAATCACAAGGTCCCAGTTAAAATGAGTATTGCGAGGCTTATTTTCAACCACAACGTATTGAGCACCAACGACGAATATACTCATCATTTACCAATGGTATACATGTGAAGAGTACTGCTACATTGTATGCAAACAATATGGACCCAGATCCGGGTGATTCCTAAAGGAACCCCGATCAGGATATGCAGTTTCCGTCATTTTGAAATCTATTGTTTTATAGTATGATTTCCCCAATCGATGATACCATTGCTTTTTAAAAAAATACGTTGGGACTTAAATTTCTGATTATACCGCAAAAATGTTTTTCTTTCACGCTTGTTAACACATGTTCTCGAAGAAGCGCCTTTTAAAATTTACAACTGCTAATCTCATCATTAAACTTCTATTATTTCATCAATTTAGATTTTCGTATATTATGCTGATTTTTTAAGTACTTTTAATACTTAGGGTAAAACATAACTATAAGCAATTGACAAACAATTATAATTATAATCGTATCCCATACAATAAGTGGTTTCGGGAGCTTGCTGTAATTTACTTTAAAAGGTACAGTACAATAACGTATGTAGTATATTTTCACAATAATGTTTTTATTTAGCATATAATGTCAGTGGTTGCAAAATTAACAAAATGTTATTTGATGCTAAAAGTGAATATTATAATACAATGAACTTGCACGCCTGATAATGAAACTGACGTTCGATAATTCAAATAAGATGCTGTACTTTTCTATAAAAAAAACAAACTTGGAATTTGACATATTTTCAGTATAGTGCTCTTATTTAGCATATATTGTAAGTGGTTGCTAAGGTAACCAAATGTTATATTCGTGCAAAAGTGAATGTTTATATGACAGTGTTAACTTTAATCCCGGATAAATTAACTTGAAGTACAATAGTTGTGAAATGTGTTGGTTGCTTATAGCGACATGGAAGAGCGTTCGCCTGGTACACAGGGGACAGGGGCCCGTTTCATGAAACTTCATACGACAAAAACGGTCGTAAGTCAAAAAATTTAAATACATTTAATTTTTGATGTCTCTGTCTTATCCTGTCTTGTGACATCTCTTTAGACGATTCCAAAGAGATGTCAGAAGACAGGATTAGATGGAGGAATAATTAATAATTTAAACTTTTATAATCGGACATCATTTATCGTACGAAGTTTTATGAAACGGGTCCCAGGTTTCGAATCCGAGTCGGAGTTGGAATAGTTTCAGTATGTTTCATTACGAATAGCAGCTTATATACAATAAATATTCAGCATGCCTATGAGAGAACCACCATCGTAGTTCACCATACTCATTTATGGAGTTAAAATATTTATCATTATCAATATCTCCAACTTCAATGTAGTTTTTCAAAGACATCGCAAATGTAAAATACCTTAAGTACTCCCACCCATATCGCTTCAAAATAGCTATAGGTGGGATTTGGTTCAAGGTGTCATAGATGAACCTACAATAGTGAGGTTTATATGAAGGTTCGGAGCAAATAACCCCGAAAGTGAAGGAAGAATTTACTACACACGACTTTCCCTATTTATATATACATTTATTTCCAGTCATCATAAATTCTTGGACTCTGATAGGCTAAATCTGCACATGTGACCACTGTGTACGAGACCGTATTCATTGATTTCGCCGGGCAGTACGGATCACGTGACTTAATAGATGTTTCTCCCTCGATCGATTCGCGTAAATAATCTCTCTTTTTCTGTTTATTAAGCAATTGTTTATCAAGAAATAAAAAGAAATCTCAATTAAAAACTGTATTGAATCTATAATTATGCGTATGTGTAACTCAAATATCGATTAAATGCTAATTTCTTGCTTTGTTTTCCCTGATTACCCCACCCGCGTCGTCACCATGGTAAACTAAAGACTGGAAATGAAATGACACTTGTCACTGGTTTATAATGAAATTGACACATAATTAGGACATATTTAGATCAATATTTTTATCGAAATCAACCCAAATAGACTTAACTCGATATGCATAGCCACTGACATACGTATTAATTCGTTCGCTCCTGATTATTTCCGTTCATTTGTTAGAACTTATCGTTACAGTGTTTCATAAAACATAAATGTCGTCCTAGAATTGTCCGTTCGAAATATTTTGGTAGCCTACATGTAATGAACATTTATAAGATGCCCACATTCCAATGTGATGACGTAATCATGTTAGATACAGTTAAACTTAGGACCTATCTTGAATTCTGTTCACTCGAACATTTCGTTATTTCAAAGTTTAAAAGGTGGATATGCCACTTTTTGAGCTTGAAATACGGATATGTTCAACAGAAGCGGGTTTATGACACGAATCTGTAGAAATGCAGGTAGATTCTACTTATGCGAGTTCCAAACATCGAAGTTTAACTGTATAGACTTTTTTGCTCTAGCGCGAGAGATTTCAGTGAACTGTTGTCAATTTCAAGTGTCAATTTAGGATCAAGGAAACAACTCTATGTCAGATGATGCATGTTGTCTTTCTTGTATTGGATCTAGACTGGAAATAAATTCGTTACACGGCATTCCGGCAGGGTGTACGGGCTTCGCGCTCAGGAAATACGGATTCCAAAACCGTCATACCGTCATTATGTGTAACTAATAGAATTCTATGTTGTAAAAATATTCAAAGGACCAGAACTTCGGTGAAATAAATTGCAACTCAAATAGCAAACGACTTGAACACTTTCACATATAAGTGCTCGTTCTGGGAAGAATTGGAGTAAATCCCTTCAATAGTGTCGAGGAAGTTCCCTACACATCAGTATGTCCTATATATTCAATGTAGGACTTAAATTCAAAAAATGTCCAACCGATTTTATACACATTCACAAAGGTGAAATTTGAATTAATTCTGCCTGACGCTCATGTTGTTTAATATCGTGCCAAAACCTACCACGATATTATAATGTATAGAGAACAACAGTTGTATAAATAATCCTGTGATAATGCGTATTATTTATGCATATTTTAAAACCTTTAGATAGCTGTGAGGAAAGTTTGGTTGTTGATAGTATTTTATGAGCATACACTTTTAACCATACATTAAGTTGCATGATCTAATAAATTGTCATACTTTAAGATTTACACTGTCTCTCATAACACATACTTGAGTGCTTCTTTACATTAATTTACTAATTTTTGTATTTTTAGAGATAAAAAGGGAAATAATTAAATATCCGCATGTCTGTCCGTCTGTCTACAGGATCGGCGTAAGTGACTTTAATTCGTACACATTCCTACTTGAGATAAGTATGATCTACGTGCAGCACGAGACCGGTGCGCTAACTTTACTGATATGTTATTCTTTTCCAATAACGAATTTACGCTAAAACTATTATTTCCACTGCAACCAGGTTGGAGCCAGGTCAGATGCCTGGTAACCCGGCGTCTGATCAGGCTCTAACCTGTTTGCCACTCACATTAAAAAGATAGTTAGAAATTTCTGGAAGTAAATTTCCACAGATTAGTGCATTGCGTTTAAACGGAAAAGAATAATGTCTTCTCTACTGTACATTGTGCACAATAAATATACAGGGCTCCAGATAAGAGTAGTTTTTCAAAATCTAAAATCTTTATTTCTGTATTAAACCTTATGGTGTCACTACTCATCAGAATCGTCTCTTCGAGACGATTCTAATGAGTAGTAACACCATAAGGTTTGGTGCTGAAATGAGTGAGAAAATGTTGAATTTGTTCAGAAAACTACCCCTTATCTGGAGCCCTGCTATCCGTGTCTCTTGATGGCTGTAGGGAAATCATCGAGTACGATAACCATCCCTTTTAAAGTTTTAGAATGTTCAATCTAAAAATAACTCGGCCAAGTCAGAAGAAAACACTTATACGATGTACGCAGAATTGAATGTTATACCGACTGTTGCATACTGCAATGCGATCGTTTTGTGGGCTGATATCATTTACGTTGATGGCCAGTGTTGCATACGGGTATCACATCCCACTCATCGTTATTTGGGGAAATTTGAATTGCCAACAAAAAAGCGGAAATAATCTAGTTATTGTCACATTTGATATGTTATCTTGAGTTAAGGAGGAAATCTGCATCAGGACACACAAGCCGACGTTGAACAAGGTTGGGCCGTCATTACTTTCTGCACGTTACAGTGGAGAAAACGTTAACGCGTTTACGCTAAAACCATTATCTCCAACGCAAACAGTTTGGAGCCAGATCAGACGCCGGGTAACCCGGCGTCTGATCAGGCTCCAAGCTGTTTGCCACCAAGATAAACATGAATTATCAGAATTGTCAAAAAAATGCATTTTTCTACGTTTTAGTGTTTTGCGTTTGCGTTTCGTTTCGTTTAAACGGGAAAGAATAACGTTTTCTCTACTGTAACATCGGTCATGAAGAAATCTGGCAAAGTTAAAGTATAAGTTCCTTCAGGTACACGTCCACTACCTTGTGGTTGTGGGAAAACATTAATAAAACCTCTCAAATTAAACATTGTCACAACACAACAGAACTTTCATCAGAATCTTTTATTTTGGTTAAATCGCGTTCCTAATGTATTGAAACACACAAACTTAGAAATTGGACTACAGCGCTCCCTCTCTTCAACGACACACAATGGAACACAAAAAAATGTGTGCGTTGTTCGGAGGAAGTCGTTATAGGGAGATAATTGTATTTACATTTGCAAACAGCTTATAACCAGATCAGACGCCGCGTAACGCGGCGTCTGGGCTGGATTCAAGCTGTTTGTCACTCGTCATTATGTTGTTTTCTATCAAAATGTCCAATATGTAAATTTGAGAAAACCAGCAGACGACAATTTTAAGTAGACGATATTGCAGCAGTAAAAGTATTCGACATAAGTGTCTTGTCAAAGGAACTGTGGCAGGGTCGTTGTAAGGAGGGAGTCGTTGTTTGGAGGGGCGTTGTAGGGATGGAACACTGTATATTCGTGCAAGTACACTACTGTATCGGCAATGGCACTGTCAAATGTTTGACAGCTTCCCTGAGGCAGTTGTCACACAAATTAAGACGTATTAGAAAAGCTGAGTTTATACAACATAGTCTGACGTAATTTTAAAGTTTCGCATCCTAAATATCGTTCGGTGTCTTGTAATTTGTTTTAAGAGGGTCGTGTAGTTTTACCATTTAACAAAGTTGTATTTAAATGGAATTAGCAGTCGTTGAAATACCTCTCATTGTGTATCTCCATGTTGCTTGTAGATTGGCTCTATCCATTTGCCAGTCGATCGCTGTTTTACTTGTATTTGACATTGCGCTACGCCGCGTCTGATCCGTATAAATAGTGGACTCTCGTCTTCTTGTTTCTTCTAATTAAATATACATTAAAACTTTAAATGAGATATTAAATTTAAACTGATTAAGCACACTGTAATTTTAAATTGCAAGGCAGATGTTTTTTTTGTCAAATGACGAGTTATTTCTTTCGCTGTCGATTCTTTCTCAGTTTGTGAAAGTCGTCATTGCAAAATAATGCAATATAAGAGAGGAGTGTTCGTCGCGAAACGGGAATCAATTTTCTGTAGCGCGGTTGCACCTATATCTACAGAGTCATGATAGCGCCGAATATCTCTCATGTAGAACATGGCTATCACCATGGTGACATTAATATTTGGCAAGTGGTTTCAGGAAAAACCTTTCACATGATCTATATAAGAACCCCCATCCCTATCTACTGGCAGCTATAAATTTTAAGCTGGAAAGATTCTTTTTAATAATTCCACATCCGCCCACATGCGAATATGTTTGATAAGTTGGGAGGAATATTTTATGAAATCTCCCCCATGGGCCATTTGTGTGATTAACAAATCGAACCGATTGTATTACACAAGAGGATTTTTCAAGTTTAACCATTACCCGTCGAATAAGGAAACTGTGACCCAGTCGCTGGCAGACATGTTCTATAAGCTAAGACATTTATTTTATCTTGAGAGATCTAGAAGGAGGTGACCCATAGATCATAATGTGTAAAACTGTTTTCAAATTAGGCCAGGGGAAACCCTGGAGACCAGATGATTTTTTCTCATTGAAAACCTTGATATGCAATAGACCGAAGTCCTTTATACAAATTGGCAAAAGTACCTATAGAAAAACAGCAAATCTCTGGCTTTTTATTATCAAAACAGAAGATCGAAGATTTCACTTTATAACTCTATGTAAAACTGTGACCCTTGGGAACGTTATTTTTACCCAAGGGGCATAATTTTAATAATTTTGATAGAGGATATTCTGTGCTACATATCCCAGCGAAGGCTATCATGGTTTCAGAAAAGATGTTTGAGTTTTTCACTAAAGAGATACTTTTTTCACCTCCTCTGATATTGATACAGACGTTATTCTTTCCCGTTTAAACGCAACTAAAACAATGCAATAAAATAAGGAAAATGACAGATTCTTGACGACATCTTTTACATCCAATGACAAATTTATTGAATCGTGACCAGACGCCATTGTAAATAGTTAAAAGCCAGACCAGACGCCTGGTGATTCGGCGTCTGTTCTGGCTTCAAACTACAGTCGAACCTGCCTTAGTGACCGTCTGTTTTAAGAGACTACCTGTCATATGTGACCTTACTTGAGGCCCCCAACAGTTTTTACTATATATTGAACCTGAATTAAGAGACTACCTGTCTTATGTGACAAGTGACCATGAAATGTGACTCCCTTCGCCAATTATCACCCTGTATTTAAAGACTTTAAGGTAGTGACTAGTGTTTTAACACTTTCTAGCACATGGTCAAACATTTATGGTCAAACAATTAGTTTTTTTAGGTGTAACATCAACACATTTGAGTGTTTACTTAAGAGTCATTGTAGGAAATAAATTGAAATGGGTTTATATACTAGTGATAGAGCTTTATGATCTTGTAAAATGTGTGCAAGTTGTAAATACATGTATTTATTTAAGCCTAATCAATTATTAAATTATAAATTTCTAGTTTTAAAAAATGTCATTTAAACATCATACTGTAAATTGTATCCATAAAATTAATGAGCTTCTATTACTACTTTACTAAATTATCTTCTGATGAACTATTGTATAGCACAAGTATCAAAGTATACATAAACCATACTTGTCACATTTGCTTCAAGCTTACAGTTAGGTACTTATGGTTTGTTGAAAATGAGTTTCATAAACAAATTATGTTTTTCAAATGCATTTAAGTTACAGATTACTTCAAAAGTATTTAATTCATAGTTTATTACTTAATTCAAATTATTCCATTTATTATTTATTGTATAATAAATAGCTATCACATATATGCAGATGTTCATAATAAATTGCACTACATCAAAAGTGTGTCTGTTTTCAGAGACTACCTGTCATATGTGACCTTCTTTGCGAACTCCCATGAAAGGTCTCTTAATACAGGTTTGACTGTACATGTATTTGCAATTTTGAATTATTTTATTAAGCAGAAACGCGTTTTTTTGCGAAATAACTGTCTACAGATTGTTAGAGATGCAGATAAGAGCAAGGACGGAAAGCGGAAACTGACACCTATGGAATATTTAATTTTTTTCCGCGTTCCTTCCTCCCTTTGTTCTACTTGTAAAAGCTTGTGTTTTTACCAAGTAGATTTGAAGGATCTAAATTACAACGCCAAACAACCTAAAACTTAGATATATGTCTTAATTAAGCAAGAGCCCAATGGGCTCTAAGGCGCTCACCAGAGTACAAAGTTCTAAGATTTAACCAGACTTATCATTAAAGGTGATTAATATCCCAACTAGCTTCTTGTCACAAAAAGCAAATGTGTCAGGGTAATGTTGATGTGTGTACTCCATATATGAACTAGAGGGTTCAGACGCCTTTTCTATGATTTGACCAACTAACCTACTTTTTTATTCAGACATAACCCATACTCATAACATACCTTGATTTTGTCATGGTAATTTTGCTGAGCTAGTTTCATGAAATTAGGGCTAAAGATGTTGATCCTAGAGTTTTTTAAAGCTTTTCATATGATTTGACCTACAAACCTACTGTTTGACCTAAAGTAATCGATTTTAGTACGTTGCCTAGGTTTTGTCAAGGTGGTCATTCTGAGCAAGTTGTGTAAAATTATGGCTAAAATATGGCTCATACAGGGTTTAGAAGCTTTGTCTATGTTTTGACCTACTGACCTACTTTTTAATCTTATGTAACCCATATTCACACAGTGCCTAACTTTTGTCAAGATAATCATTCTAAGTAAGTTTTAAGAAGATTGGGCTAAAATATGGCCACTTGGGCCAAAAGCTTTTTCTGTAATTTGACCTACTGACCTACTTTATGACACAACATTACCTACATTCATGTATGACTTAAATTGTATTAAGGACATGACACTGACAAAATCTCACAAAGATATAACCAAAAATACAACTTCGAGAAGATTCTTCAACTTTTCATTCGAATTTACCGAACACAGAAAATGACCACGCCCTCTGATGGCCTTATTTTAACGGATCAAATTCTTTGAACAACGTTTGAAGTATATCCATTGAGAAGCATTTTGGTGAAAACCGAATTGAAAACGGACCAGTGGTTTCGGAAAAGAAGATGTTTGTAGATAGTGTGCACGGTTGCCATGGCAACAAGACTATTTACCATAGCCACCTTCTTTGAACAATTTTTGAAGCTCAAACCAACAGCATGTATCTGAAGAAGTTTGGTTACACTGGAGCTATTGGATTCAGTGTGGTTACGCTTGGGCTATTGGTTTCAGAGAAGAAGTTGTTTGCAGTTGTTGACGGACAGACAGGCAGGGACGATGGACAGCAGGGGTATCACAAAAGCTCACCTTGAGCACTTTGTGCTCTGGTGAGTTAAAAATGTGACAATCTGTTTTGTACTCAATGCTCTTAATCTTATGGAACATTTAGTAACCCTGGGTTTTACTTTCCTGTTCCGAGATTTGTAATTCGTGGACATCAAGATCAAATACACACAATTGGTTGACGACGCATCATTTCTAAGTTTATAAAAGTTACATATTATGCACTGTCAAGAGTAATATATATGAAAACTAGAAAGCTTTTTCACGGATCAATAAAGTAATAAAGATTTTTTAATATGCACGTTTTCGGAATTTATAATTTGAATAATGTAGAAACAGATATATACACAATATTTGTCACCCTGTTTGAAAAATTTACTACAAAATACTTAATAGTTAAATATTAAGATGCTATTATATAAGAAATATTAGAACAAAAATAAATTATAATCATTTTTTACATTTAGACTACTTGACCCAGTCAACGGTGGTCTTAATCAAAACGACCACATACTAATTACAAACCCCTTTTAAAGTTTCTTGCCTGGTTATTTAAGAAATGAAATTGAAATTTTTCGGCGCTCAAACGAAATAAACGACAGAAATTGATCGGCAAATTCTTTGAATCGCACTAGCGATAAATGGTAGATTTGCCGATCTTTTTTGTCGTTTATTTCGCTTAAGTGCAGAATTCATAAAGTTACATTATATTTGCTGTTACTTATATTTAACGAACATTTTATTAGTATGCATGTACACTCGGAGGATCTTCTAACCGATTATCAGTCAGTTTTAAAGGTGTACTCTAAAAGCTAGTTAACCTGGATGCCAAAAATTACATATTCCATGAGATGAAGATGTTTATAATAGGAAGAAAATTATCATTAAAATGATCACGAATTATGGAAAATATGAATGAAATCGTAACCTCACCCAAACATGACAGGTCACAATGTCATGAATAACATTTGTCTGTTGAGCTACCAACTTTCAACGTGACATTGGTGTCATATGTAGCACTTAAATTATTACTTTGAAAAACACTATCGAAGTATTGATGGAATATTGTTCACCTGGCACTGAAATAAAAATACTGAGGCAATTCCTGGTCTGATTTCTTATAGTATGTAAAATACCAAAAATGCAAATATCTATCCGCAGTGCCTTAGTGACATTTACAGAATACTTAAAGAATGCCACCCTAAATGGCTTCAGCGACATGCAATGTTAATGTATGAATACAAAAGGTGAATTTTGAGCTGTCAGGTTAAACATTTGCATATAAACGATTTTCGTTGATGCCGTGTTACGTTACGTTATTTTGACATATTCGACGGTCCAGACATGCGCTAGCAGTCACCGTAGATGCGTGGAAACATACGAGCGAGTGTGTGATGACCAAAATGAAAGATTCCGTATACATGCGCTTTTCATTTGTAGGCGCTAATGTCGTTGGTCTCTACACTTCCGGTCAGACAAAATTTCCTCACAACAAGCAGATATTGGCGAACAACATGTTGAAATGCATTGCAGTTGGTGAAAATAAGAAATTTATGTTTAATAGTTAGCTCATGTAAACGATATTTGGGCACACAAGACGTAAAACGTCCATGACATTAACGTGGTATTTCACGTTGGCTCTGAATACAACATTTCGAGTGATCTTGTGATTAGTACAATCCGCATTCTTGACATGTTAAATGTTTTTCTGTCAGGGCGATTGATGACCAACAAATAATCAAAAGCCGTGTTTACTAATGTCTCCATACACGCTTCGCACGTGCAAAATACCTAAATCGTCGAATTTGGAGGTGTGGCGTAACGTAGAGAGAGACTAAAAATTCAAAAACTCGATTCAATGCACATTTAACCTAGTATTTGAAATAAAAGTGATTACGTCAGTGTGCCATTTCCTGTTTCGAAATATAAGAATTTAAGAATTGATCGGTTAGAAGATCCTCCGAGTGTATATTTTATCCATATTAGAGGTTGTTAAAACGAAGTAAGTGTATCCTGAAAGGAACCGCCATAACGTCGTTACTGAAGTAACGCAACATAATGATTTGAGGAGAGCAGATCAATAAGCACAGCCTCCTTTGCAAGAATATCCACAAGTCTCGCCCTCTCGAGAAATTGGCGTTTACATGAAATAAACAACATTTTTTAAATGGATTTGAATGGGGAGAGTGGACATATTTCTAGTTAGTTTGTTGTTCTATTTACATCAAACAGAACAATAAACCTTTTCATTCTTAGCATGTTATTTGGTCTGATTTTAACACAACTACAAAAAAGGGTGAATGTTATTTGTGGTTTATAACTGGTGTATGCAACACATTCCTCTACAAAAATGCTTGTTTATGGTAACGTTTCACGAAGTAATTTGATGTTTCCATAAAAACAAACTTATAATACTGCAAAATGCAAATGGTTGGAAATAATTAGTTTGAACGCAGAAAACTTTGCAGTATAAAGCATCGTTAAACAGTTTTCCCAGGGTAGTTGAGGGGGTTATTTCTGGCTTGTAAAATTATGAAATCCTCGCCTATCAGCTCGGTCAACATAAATTTCCTCAGCCGGGAATAAATTCTCACCTACTCTGGGAAAAAACTGATAATATCTAGGCTATTTCAGTGTCAACATGTGTAAAAAAAAAATGGAAATACGGACGTTTAGATATAAATGTCACCTTTTTCTTGAAACAAAAGCTCAATACAGACATTTTTTTATGAATTGACACTGCATTTTAAGACTACTTAACTGGGTCTATATCGTTTGCAAATGTATCCTCTTGTCGATAAAATATTTAATGAACCCCGGAAAGGCAGAAAATATATAAAACATGCTATATATAAATACATTAAATTCTTAATAGCATCTTCTTGCAGCGACAATGGATTTCGATACTATCTAAATATCAATAGTTTTGTTCGTATATAAAATAATTGCACATAATTCTTTGTATGAATACTGTTGTTGACTGGGGTTTAGTAGTTTTTAAATGTTTTATCCGAAATATGAACTGTAAATAACATTGAAACTGTTTTCTCGTAAGTATGACTGTCTTAAGGTAGCCAAATTCCTTGTGATACGCTGGAATTAAAACCACAATTTGTATTATCTTCAATTGGTACAAGATCTATATGTTTAGGACAATAAATGACTATAATATGGGCGAAGTTTGCAGGCATAGGCTATTGTGACACAAGTTTTGGCGTCCCCATGGAAACAATAAAAATACTGTTGAAATGTCACTGAAAGGTATTTCTAAAACAAATCTACTATTCTGAATGTGCTCATTAATATTCATGAGTATGCAAATTAGGTAATTTCAATGTATAAGCAGAAAACAAAACCAAAAGTTGTATCATCTTCAATTTGGCGCAAGATTTATATGTTTAGAACCAAAATTTATTGCGATACTGGCGATTTCGCAGGTATTGACCATTATGGCGCGAAAATGGGGGTTGCCATGGAAACAATAAAATATTTTAATTTAGTTAATATTTTGGTCCTTAAGTTTGATATTTCCTTTTCCGAGGATTTTGTCATCGTTTTAAACTGCATATTAAGTTGTTTTCTGATATTTGTAGGGAAAAAATGAAAAGTTTATGTGATTTCACTTGTTTTAATGTTAATATTAATATTCATGAATATGCATATAAACATTTAAAAAAAATAATGTCTAATGTCTTACCTGCAATCAGGTACCAGTTTTATATGTTTAGGACAAAAACTGTCTGTGATATGAATGATTTTTCAGGTATGGGTAATCATACCAAAAATTGGGGGGTTGCCATGGAAACGGTTAAAATACACATAGCCTAAAAGAGTGTATTTTAGTTCATTCGCGATTCTGATTCAAAAGACCCTTCCGCACATTTTGGTACCCATGAAAAAAAGTCTAGGGGTGCATGGTAGACCCAACGGCCCCCAGATGTGTATTGGAACACACTGTTATCGAGGCGGAACTGTGTTATCGCAATGAAATTGTTGCACTGAATCTTGAAGGTACGAGTAAGCCAATAGCCAAGCTAAGAACCCAAGTTCTATGCCATTTTACCATTGAAATTCTCAGAGCACTTTTATACACATACATGCATGGCACCTTTTTACGAATTCAGTGCGAAGGGAGACGACTCTTCTGATAATGCCTATAGCCTTATAAGCATAGTTCGTTTATGTTACTTCCCATAACTAATTTTACAGGAACGGAGATCCTTGTGACACAGGGCTGCAAAAGAAGGCTTTTTCTGAGGGATCTGGCCAAAATGTACCCAAGCGTGGATATTAGGGGTGTAACAATACGGCAATATATTGTTTTTTTACACCTCGCTTTGAGTTACAATGTTAATTTCCCATAGACCAAAATGAAACATTTTGCATGTCTTTTTCATCTATCCAAACAATTCTGTCACTAATAATAATGTCACTTTTATATGATATTCTTTTTGTCACTCTAGATGATATTATTTTCTCTATTCTTCTTTCTTTGTTGTTATGATATATACTGTCACTAATAATAATGTCATACTTTTATATGATATTCTTTTTGTCACTCTATATGATATTATTTTCTCTATTCTTCTTTCTTTGTTGTTATTATATATACTGTCACTAATAATAATGTCATACTTTTATATGATATTCTTTTTGTCACTCTATATGATATTATTTTCTCTATTCTTCTTTCTTTGTTGTAATGCTATAAACAATGTGACGGCGTGGACGTCGACGTCGATTCCCGCATTATGTGCACGACGGCTCTAAATTGGTATTCACAACATATTTTCTAAAATACGAACGAGACGATTCCACAACCAGTGTTGATAAGCTCGGTGTAATAAAATAAATATTAGATGGCAGTTTGCGTGACATTCAAATTGTCAATCCTCGAAAACAAGAATATCACCCCGAGGGGTGACATTCTGTTTCTCGGTTTGACAATTTGAATGTCACGCAAACTGCCATCTTATATTTACATAATATTGCAATACGCCTCTTGACAATATGTATGGCAATACGGTTTTTCTGTATTGCAATATTCTATACATGTACATTTATATTATTTGAGCACATACGAGAGGGGTTGTCCTGTCATTTTGAATGTTATACTGTGGCAATTATAACATTCACAGCAAATGTCTATGTTAATTTGGACTATTCCTTGTATTTAAAGCACTCCTTTTATTCTTTCAATGCTATAAACGTTTAACAAGTTTTCAATGCTAATTTCTATCCAATATTTGTACTTACAAGTTGCTACAGCATATTGCAATATACGGCAATACAGTTCCCCTATATTGCAATATATTGCAATACGGATTTCCCCGTATTGTTACACCCCTAGTGGATATATGTTTTATTAAAACACTTCATTAATATGCAAGTTGCGACTTAACAAGAATTTGCAAAGTTTCTATGATGAATTTTGTAAATAACCGACCTCATATCCGGACCCGAATGGTGTTATTCAAAATTTGATCAGGCTTACTTTCCTAAAATAATTATATCATTTTTTCCCCTCTTTTTAAGAATTTAAAATAAATTTCTTACATAAAACCAAGTTCTCAGGTTGTGCATTAACGGAGACATTAACGTGTATTAAAGAGGCATTTATCGCGCTCTTCTGTCGTTGATGACCGGTTAAAATTATGTATGATCCGGGGTCAAATATAAACAATATCAATGAATACAGACGATTCCGTGTTCTGGGGGCCCGTTTTACTAAACTAATTACGCAAAATTTTTGCGTAAGTCAAAATTTTAAATTTTAGTTTATATTTTTTATTATCACTTGCTACAAACAGCAAATAGCTAGATCAGAGGACGCGCTTTTAGCGCGTCCTCTGATCTGGCTATTTGCTGTTTGCAAACGTTTATGATCGAAAAATAAAAGTTAAACAATTTTGACTTACGCAAAAGTTTTGCGTAAGTTGTTTAGTAAAACGGGCCCCAGTCGATAATTGGCCAACACTGCCATTATGAAGATGCCGATAAAATGCACATTGACATAACAAAAGAATATCCATTGCGGATTGCGCTAGTCTACCTACCACATTCCTCTAGATTTACTAGTTGCTTTACTGTATAAGTGTCGATCTTTTGCAATTTTGAAATGAATATGTTCTTTTATGTTTTGAGATCTAACCGACATTAAAGTTACGCCAAAGGGGAATAAATGCACCTACATTTTTCAAATTGATTTTCGCAGTTGTTTCTTTTTATACAGAATAATTTCCATTCTTAAGTGTTTTAAATAATGTAGCTACGCATATTTCAATTTTAGTTGAACTAATTTTTACATGCCACCAAAAAGAAATCGCTGAAGTTGACAGAAGACGTTAAGAAGTGTGTTTTTCGCTTGGTGAAATGTTTTCAGGAACTGAAACGTCATAAGCCTATATACAGTTATGACAGAGTTTGTCAATTGAACACCGCCTAAGTATCAAGGTTAGCAACCTCAAGTCTTTATTTCCAAAGTTTAGGTTGTTACCGAAATATATCACCTCGAACACATTTATTGAAATCATATTTACTAATATCATAACATCGATAATATGGAAATGGCATACCACACATAGAGAGTCTTGGGATACTCGCGAGTTTTCACTATCAAAACATGAATCTGGTCGGCTAAATGGCAACTGCAAAAAGCGTTTCAAACGTCAGTAAATGAAAGACCAATCGGTTTCCGTGTTGCCAATTTCTAGAAATATTTTGTAAAGAAATTTCATAGTTATAAAACCAATAACTAAACTTAAACTAAAGTACAAAATGACTATTATAATGTAAGGTATAGAACGACCCATTATTTCAGTCATAAACTGGCCGATCATAGCCGGTCAAGGGAAGTCCTTTTTCAATGTTGTTGACCGACACTATCCCAAGAGAAACACTGCGTATCGCTGCTGCATATTAGAAGCGTTCAAGAGCTGGAGGACGAAATGCGATTTCCTTTGGATATGTATCCGAATCCCAAATTAAGGCGTCTCGATATGACATGAATTTAATTGGGCGGTAAAATAATGAGAATCGTCAGAATCAAATCCGAAGTTACGTTATTTGTACCACAAATATCAGTTAACTTGTCACTTGTTACAACAACCTGCGCTTAACCCATTCACTCTCAATGACGCTTAAAAGCGCGTTTGCAAACATTTTGGATCCTGATCAGACGCCGCGTTACGCGGCGTATGATCAGGACCCAAAATGTTTGACACTCTTATCGATATTTATTAAGTCATACAACCTTAAATCTAACTTTGAAACGTTACTTACGGACAACAATACTGAAGCAGACGACAATAAAGCGGTGAAAGGGTAAAAATCTCCCGAATGAGTTGACCATGACAGGATTAACAATTCGTCCAGGTCAGTTCTTCAATGGTCATATTTTATGCTGTTTGTTCGGTTAATGCTTTTATGTCTAAAACGGTTTCGAATTGTCATGGGAAAACAATTGACAACAAACACAACCTTGTCATCGTTAATAAAGGAAATGCCATTATCTGCTAATGGTGGATATTATATATTATTAAAAATCTCATTAAAGAGATGACCCGCAGACACATTTAAAAGTCATTCCGTGTGATGAATTGTAATTTAGATTCGAAAGCGGCCATTTAAATTACAGGTATTGTTTGGTGTGTTTGTTAACGTCCGTTTCTGTTATCTATGGGCTAATCAGACGCCCCAGAGAGAGGGGAGATGATACAGAAAACCCAGGCGTGATGCCCTACTCTTTTTATCGACAAAGTTCTCTGGTTCTTTGGGGTGGTCAATGTAAAGCACTGGTACATAGGACCAAACGCATTCAACAGCTGTCATTCAAATTACAGGTATGGAAACCCATCAAGACAATGTTACTGACAAATGTTATTGTATTATTAGTATTATTATTATTATACCCGATTTATATAGCGCTCTTTCCACACAGGAGTTGCGCGTTCAAAATTGCTTCACATGGAATCATATAAGTGTACCTACAAAGCGAGAAAAGACAAATAACTACATTCACAATAAACATGATACATTATGGAGTTACATGGAAACTCTTTCAATATTATTACCAAGATTATAAAAATTGTTATATTTAGTTTGTAAAAATCAAATTTAAAATGGGTAAAATAACTCAAAGACCAATGGCATGATTAAAAATAGCGATTTTGGAGGGGTGTTGGTTTGTTGTTGTTTTGTGTGTGTGTGTGTGTGTGTGTGTGTGTGTGTGGGGGGGGGTTATGTTTCAGTGTAATGAGGTTCCCCAACGGTTCAACGCAGAGCTAAGGGACCAAGGCAAGGCAAGGCAAGGCAAGTGTATATCCGGAGAGCAGTTCACAGATGGTAGAACGAAATGTTTTATATTTCCAACCGACATTTCTTTTTCTTTTGGAGAAACATATGTGTTGCTGAATTTTCATAATGTGATGTGACTCTGGTATAAGTTTAGTTTACAAAACTAACAAGTGTGATTGTTTTGACGTTATGAATAATTTAGTACATGTCAATCATACTAATATCAACCTTTTCGCTCTCCGTGACGCTTAACCCTTTCCCCAATAGAAGCGTCTTTTAGCGGATATGATTTATTCTTCCGCTGAAGAATATAGTTCCAATTTAATCAGTAATGAATATGTATAATAGGAAATATTTTCTATGTTATAGCACATGATAGCTTAAAGCAGGCTGAATGTAAAGCAAAATGCGCCTTAAGGCGCATTCTGCTTTACTTTCAACCTGCTTTAAGTAGTCACCTATCTTAAGTACTAGAAATAGGCTAAGAGCGCGTTTGCAAACAGTTTGGATCCTGAATAGACGCCGCGTGACGCGGCGTCTTATCAGGATCCAAACTGTTTGACACTGTCGTATTTTAACTTTGAAACGATATTGCAGACAACAGAATTGAAGCAGACGACGATGAAAATGTGAAGGGGTACAAATCGCACGAACTATTTGGCAGTGAAAGGGTTAAGTATTAGCATAAATTGGTTTTTATAAAGACTGCAGCTGAAGATAACATTAATACCATGGTAGGAGTCCCCGTTTCAACCCGAAATTAGGTAATAAATATGAATAAGTTTTATTGCAGTTTAGCTGCTACAATACAGACACCAGTTCCATAAAACTTCATACGACAAATATTGTCGTAAGTCACAGTTTAAAAGTCTCACTTAATATGTATTTCTCCATCTAATCCTCTCTTGTGACATCTCTTTGGAATAGTCTTGAAAAGAGAAAATTTAAATTTATTTTAATGTTTTGACTTACGACCGTTTTTGTCGTTCGAAGTTTAATGAAACAGGCCCCTGTAATAACACACCGTGCTCGCTTTAAATTTAATAAGAAATTCGACAGTTTGTTTTCGCTATTGGACGCCGAAATGTTCGAGGTATCATCAGGATCCAAACTGGTAAACATGAGACGTCAGTGTGACGGCATCGTCTTGACAGAAGTATACTGTATGAAGAGTTTATCAATCCGGTATAGGACGTCTTGGTGGTGGCATCGCCTTGACGGAAGCATACCATTGTATGTAGTGGTTATCAGTCCGGTATGTGACGTCAGTGTGGCGGCATCACCTTGAGGGAAGCATACCATTGTATGTAGTGGTTATCAGTCCGGTATGTGACGTCAGTGTGGCGGAATCGCCTTGACGGAAGCATACCATTGTATGTAGTGGTTATCAGTCCGTTATGTGACGTCAGTGTGGCGGAATCGCCTTGACGGAAGCATACCATTGTATGTAGTGGTTATCAGTCCGGTATTTGACGTCAGTGTTGCGGCATCGTCTTATCGGAAGCATACCATTGTATGTAGTGGCTATCAGTCCGGTATGTGACGTCAGTGTGGCGCAATCGCCTTGACGGAAGCATACCATTGTATGTAGTGGTTATCAGTCCGGTATGTGACGTCAGTGTGGCAGATCGCATTGACGGAAGCATACCATTGTATGTAGTGGTTATCAGTCCGGTATGTGACGTCAGTGTGGCGGAATCGCATTGACGGAAGCATACCATTGTATGTAGTGGTTATCAGTCCGTTATGTGACGTCAGTGTGGCGACATCGCCTTGACGGAAGCATACCATTGTATGTAGAGGTTATCAGTCCGGTATGTGAAGTCAGTGTGGCGGCATCGACTTGACGGAAGCATACCATTGCACATGAATGTAGAGGTTATCAGTCCGGTATGTGACGTCAGTGTGGCGGCATTGTCTTTGAGAAGTGCAGCTTTGTATGGTCAGTCCGGCATCGGAGGATGCTTTTGGCAGCAGCGCTATGTTTTATTTATGAAAAACTGTTTTAGTGTGTAAGTTAATATTTGTTGGATATACTTTGAACTCATTTGAGCGGCATGCAAAGTATACTCTATTGTAGGTGTTCAAAATTTGCTGTGGCTTAATTTAACCCTTTACCTCATAGCCTGTTTCTAGTTTTGAAGACAGGTGACCACTTAAAGCAGGTTGAAAGTAAAGCAGAATGTGCCTTAAGGCACATTCTGCTTTACTTCCAGGCTGCTTTAAGCTAAAATCTGCTAGGCTATATAAAAAAATTGTAACGGTAATTGTTCATGAGGGTATGAACTGGAACTATTTCCTTCAGCGGAGGAATAAATTAAATAAGCTAAAAGTCGCTTCTATGGGAGAAAGGGTGCAGAGTAGGAGTAGAGCAGTTACGAGATTTTCTGCATTGTATTTATTCTACATTAAATTGTTAGATGCTTTAATAGATCACCATTATGGCTTAACGATATATCTTTTACACTGGAAAAATACCAATCAGCTTTATCAAGGGTCTCTAATTCTCTATACACATTTACTTTTACGCTCGTAGAGTGCCATGAAGACGATATTGGGATGTTGCCGGGTATGTTGGTTGGCAGGGCGGGCCTACTTCCAACGTACATTTTGTCTTCATGTGCTTCCAACACCAGCAAAAAGTATGAGTATCGTTTCAATCGTTAGACAAGTAGATTTAAGTAGTGGCTTTAGAAGCAGTGGTGTGTTTGCCTGTAAGTGCACTTCAGGTTGCTCTATATGAAATGTCATTGATTCAGACGGCGAGTAGGCACGACATACGCGGATTACTTTCCCTATCGTCTTCTATTATTGTTATTCAATCGACTGTCTGAGTGCTTAATAAAAAATAACAGTAAAAACTCGATACTTCGAACTCGCTTGAATCGATTTTACCAGTATTTTATAAGTTGAATTTCGAAAACTCGCTCTTGCTTAAGTTGAACATACCCGTATTTCAAAGTTAAAACGTGGCTTAGCCACGTTTTAACTTTCAAATATGAGTATGTTCGAACCAACGCGTGTTCGTAGTATCGAGTTTTTATTTACTGTACATTATAGTTGTTCATACTCAAGACTTGTTTTCTGGTTTTTTGTGAGTGGTGTGTGTTTGAAGGGAATGTCTTTAACACTTGGCAACCCTTCAGTCAACTCTTAAAACTTGATGATAGCAAAGTGACCTTAGTGCATACGAGCGGTGTCATGAAAGAGCAATACTATTTCATTGAAAATAGAATTTACCCAGACCAGCCGCCTCGTCTTAGACTCACCAGACTTGCCAGCATATTGTTATCTTAATTTTGTTAATCAGTAGTCAGCCAATATGACGGTTAGGTTTGGTCTACAAAGTTTCGCAATCTTGTATGCATGTTTTTTCACAATCCCCATGCTCAATTTCACTAACAAAACCAAATTTGTTTTGTATTACCGATCAAGAAGCATATTGAAAAAGCAACTACTACGTTTATTTAAAAAATATTAATATTAATTACAACATCAGACATCTAAAAGCTTTCGATAGCCGCCTATAACTAGTTAATTCCCGACAATCAATTTCATAAAACACCAAATTACTCATTATCGTATATGACTATGCTTTGTGAAACCCGGAATCGCATATTACAATCACTTAATATTAATTTCATGTGGGACCTATTGCAACAAAGGGGTCGTATCTTTAACTAAGCCATTTATAAGTTATAATATTACAGTAGAGGTGTTTTAAGTGTAATGAACCTAACACATCAACGAATATTAGTTAACTTTATTATGTATTTGACTGTTTTAGATTAGCTAACATCGATGTATTCAATATGACGATACATGTATTAATTATTTCGCGACGATATCAAATAAATTGGAAAAGCTGAAGGCCATGAAGGTTGTGTTTACTACTGTTGCGCACAATGCGAAATGTAATCAGCGGTGAGTTGAGTCCATAATTAAACGTTCAATCTAAGCTGTTGAATTACAAAGCTTTTAATGCACTTGAAGCATACCGTTAGCACTTTTCTCGTTTGTCCTCGTGGTTTATAATCAGGATCGAAAGATGAAGAAACGCATGGGTTTCAGCAAACTCTTTTTAGCTCGCCTGTTCGTAGAACAGCAGAGCTAATGTCATACCCCCGGCGTGGGCGTGGGCGTGGGCGTGAGCGTGAGCGTGAGCGTGAGCGTGGCCAAGGTTAAAGTTTTTTGGACGGGTTGTTTTAAAGCTTATTATTTGTGCTAGGGTGCTGAAATTGTGTATGGAGGTTCATTAGGGGGTAAACATTGATGTTATGAAATTGGAATTTAAAAATAATGTCAATTAATGTCAATTTTCAACATGTTTTGGACTTAGGTTTTTCGACTACAAATCACCAGGTTAAAGTTTTTTGGACGGGTTGTTTTAAAGCTTAATATTTGTGCTAGGGTGCTCAAATTTTGTATGAAGGTTCATTAGGGGTTAAACATTGATGTTATGAAATTGGAATTTAAAATAATTTAAATTTATGTCAATTTTTAACATGTTTTGGACTTAGGTTTTTCGATTACAAATCACCAGGTTAAAGTTTTTTTGACAGGTTGTTTTAAAGCTTAATATTTGTGCTAGGGTGCTGACATTTTGTATGGAGGTTCATTAGGGGTTAAACATTGCTGTTATGAAGTTCGAATTTAAAAATAATTTTAATATTTGTCAATTTTTAACATGTTTTGGACTTAGGTTTTTCGACTACAAATCACCAGGTTAAAGTTTTTTGGACAGGTTGTTTTAAAGCTTAATATTTGTGCTAAGTGCTGAAATTTCGTATGAAGGTTCATGAGGGGTTAAACATTGATGTTATGAAATTGAAATTTAAAAATAATTTAAAATTTTGTCAATATTTGACATGTTTTTGACTTAGCAGTTTTGCTACAAAACACCAGGTTAAAGTTTTTTGGACGGGTTGTTTTAAAGTTTAATACTTGTGCTAATGTGCTGAAATTTTGTATGGAGGTTCATTAGGGCTCAAACATTGATGGTATGAAGTTTAAATTTAAAAATAATTTTAATATTTGTCAATTTTTGACACGTTTTGGACTTAATTGTTTTGACTACAAATCACCAGGTTTCAAGTTTGGACGGGTTGTTTTAAAGTTTAATATAACTATACTAAGACTCACCATTCATTTAATAATCTTTCTTAACTGAAAATTGATTTGCTTTCGATACAAGATGTTTTTTAGACTGGAACTTTAAACAGGCGAGCATCAGGTGGCTTTGACACCCATTTCTGGTTTACAACAGGCTTAAGGTTAACACGTTCACCCTCAATGACGCTTAAAGGCGCGTTTGAAAACGCTTTGGATCCTGATCAGACGCCGCGTAACGCGTCGTCTGATTAGGATCAAAACTGTTTTACACTCCTTTTGAAATTTCTTCAATCATACTGCCTTATTTTTCAACTTTAAAACGATATTGCAGACAACAAAATTGAAGAAGACGACAATAAAACGGTGAATGGGGTAAAAATCTTGATCATGAAAGGGATAAGAAATAATTAAGTGGCGTGAACTGACATTTTTGAGATATGTAACGGCGTCATCCCCTAATCCCCGAACCTGATTTTAAAACGAATTACTTCCTACATTGTTTCGATTCTTCATATGCTAAATCGGAGGCATTTTAAAGAAAATTGATATCAAACTAACAACACTTGAAGCAAAATTCCAATTGCTTCATGCCATGTTCTGGTTATACAGATATTCAGATAATACAAATGCAAATTGGTAAGCAATCCCTCTATATTATTATCAAAATTATGACAATAATTTCTTAATCTTTAATATGAATATAGACAGCATAAAAAGTATAAATACAAATAATCTTTCCGATTTCTATAAACACATATTAGAGATTTGGATCACTGCTCAACACAAACAGCAACCGGAAATTTCAACATTTGATGTACATGTAGTTAAAAGACAGATCTTATGGGGAAATAGGTTTATCAAATCTGAAAAACAAATGCTTAATTTATAAAAAATGGATAGCTTCAGGAATTCTGTTTATTAACGACATAATCTAGGACAAGTACATCATACAAGTATATTAAATAGATTAATTGACGAAAGAAATTGGCTTACAGAATTTGAAACATTAATACAATCAATACCCAAGAAGTGGATTCAAATTCTGAGATGTCTCGCAAAACTAAAGTTAAAACTTCATTACAGTTACTGTTTTATAAACGCAACTTAAAACATTGCAATAATAAGTTTATATATCAGCATATTTTATCTAACAAATTCCAAAACCCTATTGCACACCGATACTGGATAAATAAATTGAAAAATATCAAATGGCAAATGTATATACTTTCATAAATAACATATTTGATAACAGACTAAAACAATACAGATATAAAGTTATCAACAACATAATTCCCATAAAATCGATGAGATTTGTTTGGAAAATTATACCATCTAACTCATGTAACAGATGCAATGGCACAGAAGATTATGAACATATGTTCATTAACTGTTCTGCCGTTCAAACCTTCTGGCAAAGTATCGTAAGAATTTTCAAAATATGTGGGATAAACTCAAACATAAAAACTCTACAAACTGTTATATTTTGCTACAAAAAAGTGTAAATGCTAACACTTATTGGATTTTGCATATATAAAGCATATGTCCTAAGCAATAACTGGACAAACCATATTGATATCCTACACCTGTTTATTCAGGAATGTTTTAATTGCTTAAACGAAAAGGAAAACGTAACTCTTTTATCATGAAAGTTTCAAATGCACTGAACGAGCTTTATAGAAGTCTAGGCCTCACCAAAAATCAAGCTTTCTTTCAAGGTGTTTGACTCAGAATTTCGGTTTTGTAAAACAACATTTCTCAATAGATATGGAAGGTACCCATTTGAAACCTGGATTACTTGTTTAGTATCAAAAGGGTACATCGTTGCAATAAGGCAGGTACCTCTTGGATATGTCATTGCCGAGTTATTGTCCTCGTTTGATTTCGACTTTACTTTAAATGGAATTTGCCATTGACTATCAGAGGTATTAGTTTCAATATTTGAATACTTGTTCTCTATCAAAAGAGTCATTTGTTACAACAAGGAAGCTAACCCTGTAATTTATTTTGCTTATTTATTACCCTTGATGTGACTTAGAATTTACCAGATACTTTTCAATGAATTTTCTCAATAACTATAACAAAACATACACGAATTGCCTCGGGGCAATATGACTAGATTATATATTGCGGTACCATAAAACCCAACTCAATCAATCGTTAATAAAGTTTTGGAGATGTAACCACCTCAAGTTTGAGAAAGTCGAGCGTCCAGCATTCTCTTGCGATCCCCTCGTTAATGAACTCGTGGACTGAAATGAATGTGACGATCGCCATGGCTGGGCGTTACATTTTTTTAGTAACTTGCTTATCGAAAACATGATAAATAAGCGCAAAGGTATTAGTGTTTTCTTCTGACCTGTCAGAGTTATTTTTAGATTGGAACGTTCTAAAGGTTTAAAAGGGATGATCACCGTACTCGTTGATTTCCGTACAGTCAGCCACACTGTGTATACCCGTACACAGGATATTGGTACCAGCGAGTCGAGAAAGTTATGGATTTGTTAGCAGATCGCTCTGCAGTGCAGGTATGTTTTCTTGATTTCCTGAATTATATGTCTAAGATCAATATGGAAAATAATACTGTATCAAAGTGTGATGATTCTGGAACATGCTGATGTCATAACATTTCAGTTTTACCAAGAGAAACTCTCGTAAGACGTATAAACATGCTGCCTGGTACCGGTAAATAACAACGTTTGCTGACAAAATATCATTGTAATATTTTTTTTATAACTGCATAAGAGAATTATTCATGTTATACGAGTAATTTGTACTATCTTGATCAATATTTATGAAGCTTTAACTATTGTATTTGCCGCATGTGCTTTAAAAACCCGAAATAAAATTTGGCTAGGTGTACGGCAAATTGATACGCTAGTGAACGGCATATTGCAAAAACATTTCAATCCATTGTACGGCATCTTGCTTAAATCTACATCGAAATCGACGGCAGTTTGGTTTGTACAAGTATACATTCTGTACATTGTCATTTGTTTTTTACAGATTATGGACCTGTACAAATGTACCTACTGTAAGAAACAACTACCAACGTTCCGGGAGGTAATATCACACTTGATAGAGAGGCATGGGTGTCAGGAGTTAAAATACCTTCGTCAGCGTGGCTGTTCCGCAAAAGTGTGCAACTTTAAAATTATACCTGAACAATGTAGAAAGGAGGGGAGAGTTATAACTATAATAGACGAAACTGAAAAAATCCATCTATCTAAGTTTAGATTTCGAAATCTGTGTTTAGGTTTCGAAAAAAGCCCTTAACTTCTATGTCCCTTGATATATTGCTTTTATACTGGGTATGCATGTGTATATGGACAAACCCTGTCCATGGACACACATCATTTTCCCCAGTGACCTTGACCTTGAAGTAAGGACCCGCGTTTAGGTTTCGAAACTTGTGTTTAGTTTCCCAATGGCCAATAACTCCTATGTCCATTGAGATATTCCTTTCATATTCAGAGTGCATGTGTATATGAACATGGCATTTCCTTGTATGCAAAAAATTGATCTCTGTGACCTTGACCGTGAACTTAAATGCTTGGGAATGATTTCAGACATATTTCAAAAGCTTTATAACCTTGAAGCCAGGCATAACAAAATATCAAATAACTCATTTTCATGTAGATATATAGGCATTAAGTTTCTCAAAATGCCTTTAAACTCCTACGCCCATTGAGATATTCCGTGTGCATGTGTATATAGACAAGACCTTTCTTGCATGCAAAAAGTTTGACCCCAGTGACCTTGACTTTCAACTAAGGATCCAGCTTAAGGTTTCGAAATCTGCGTTTAGGTTTCTCCAAATGCCTATAACTCATATATCCATTGAGATATTCCTTTAATATTTGGCATGCATGTGTAGTGACACTACATTTCAATGCATGCAAAAAAAACAGCCCAGTGACATTGACCTTTAACTTAGGTCCCGGGTTTAGGTTTCGAAATCTACGTTTAGGTTTCAAAAAAGGCTTATACATGTAATTCCTATGTCCCTTGAGGTGTTACAATCATATTTGGTTTGTATGTGTACATGTGTACATGGACAAGACCTTTCCATGCATGAAAAGTGGTTGACCTCGGTGGCCTTGAGTGTGCCAATGGCGAGCTTTTTTGTCTCTCTGACAACTCTTGTTCATTCTTCCCCCGTGTGTTGAAAATTATTTCATTTTATACAGTAATGAAGATGTAACATACGACATGTTTCCTTTATCCTAGCAGATGGTCGCTGGAAACAGACTGAAAGTAACTCAAAATGCATCTTACCTTGGCGCATTCGGCTTTACTTTAAACCTGCCTGAAAGACATTTCCTCCGTCAATGGATGGAATCCCCCTCCCCGTTTTTCTCACTAGGTGTGAACATACAGGTAACGCAGTAGTAAAGTGTAAAAAGCCAATGCATCCAATCTCAAGCTGTCTAGAGAGGCCCTCACATACTCGCACTCAAGGGTTTTTTCAATGGGTTTTACTATCCAAACTTTCAAATTTAAGGTAAGGGCCTCACATAAAACGCTTAGATGAGTATCCATAGACAAGATAGCAGTAAGGACAAAACTCGCACATTTTACCTGGTTTGGTGTTACAACCGAATGAAAGAAATGTATTTAAGTACTCATCCGTCTGCAAAACTAAAACAAGCTAAAAAGGTTTAAAGATATATCCTCAGTTCATTGATGAAGTCCCCCATTGTTCTCGTAAGGCGAGAAAAAGCATGCAGCATAAGCTGCCAGCGGGTATACCAATCTCAGTTTACCTCGTGAGGCCCAGATAAACTCATGCTCAAGAAGGCTTTTCAATGGTTATTTCTAACCAAATTATCAAATATAAAGGTACGGTCTCACGTGGGACGCTTCAATGGTTCTTTGCTACCGGCATGTCCACAAGACCCATGTTTTATGCAAGGAAATTATCTGGCAAGGCGTTATGACCGGAGATGTCTTTAAAGGATATACCAACCCCGCAGAGCTATCCAAAAACTGTCCTCTAACGTCTGTTATTGTACACTTACTGTTAATGTTCATTATTACAGGCGTGCAGTCCGTGCTGAGCAACATGTGTGCTAAATATCAATTTTAACTCTTTCATTCGAATACGCGTAACCCTAAGTGCCCATTGGATAATGTTTGGGTCAAGACAAGACGCCGCTTAACGCAACTTCTGATCTATATATTCACGCCGCTTAACGTGACTTCTGGTCCATATTCAAACTGTTTAGCACTCTTATTGAAAAAAAAAAGGACTTAGTGGTTCTTCGCACACGATATTATTGAATCAGACGACAATTCAGCAAGATAAGTGTAACACGACCGCGGCAGTTTTCTAAAGAAAAGAACTCTGGTTGAATTGAATACCGCTCACTTTAAAGTGGGCAGCTTATTCTGATTGCACTGTGGTAAATGATACCGCATAACCCAGTAATCTTACTGCACGATATGTCCGTGCAAAATTGAAAAACACATATGGAAAGTATAGTTGTATACGTGTATTTCAATATTGTAGAAGTGGTTGGATTAGTTTGATATCATAAATTTACCGCAATCATTATTGACTCTATGTTAGATTTTTAATAGAAATCTTCGAATTAGGTAAAGTCCGATACAGTTACTCATTCGCTTAAAAGTGTCCCATTACGTGAATAGCTATTAGAATATGTTCAAAGTGTATTCATCGTATCAATTTAAACTTCTTAGGTATACTCGCTCTAGATCTAGTTTATCTATTCTAAGTAAATTAACAATGAAAAGTATATAATTTATAAATAGGAAGACTGTTCTCGGTATTCAGCTACCTTTGGCTGAAAGTAACACCCCGAGGATGAGCTGTGACAGAGCAAAACGTTTTTAGGGCCAAATACCTGGTACCAAATCCCCGTACAGTGACACATCAATATACCGTGCAGTGAAATTTCATTCACAACCAATATGCCGTACACTTGACACAAATTTGTTTTAATTCTATTCTTAAAAGTATGACCCAACAGTGTGGTATTAGTGAGTCACAGGAATTATTATGAAAAGGATCGAATGTTTTATGAAAAGATTGTAGTCTGGATCGTTTTAAACAGTTGATATCATAAATTTTCATCAGCAATCGTCGTTATTTACCGGTACCAGGCAGCATATATATATGTTTTACGAGAGTTTCTCTAAATAAAACAGAAATGTTTTGACACCAGTGTATCCCAGAAACATCACGCTTTAAAACGGTACCATAGACATGTTGATCATATAAATTTTATGCTATAAATCATGAAAAAACATACCTGAACTGCAGAGCGACCGGCTAACTCTCTCGACTCGCTGGTACCAATATCCTGTGTACGGGTATACACAGTGAGCCAGGGATACGGAAAGCTGTATTGTGCGTAATGTACAGTAGAGAAGACATAATAACATTATTATTTCCCGCATAAACGCAAACACAATGCACTAAACTGAAGAAAATTAATTTTATCCTTTTCATCTGGATGGCAAACAGGTTGGAGCCTGATCAGACGCCGGGTTACCCGGCGTCTGATCTGGCTCCAACCTGTTTGCAATGGACATAATAGTTTTAGCATAAACACGTTTATTGAGAATGAATAACATATCAGTAAACTTAGCGCAGCTGTCTCGTGTAGCACGAGGATCATGCTTATCTCAAGTTGGAAAGTGTACGACTATATAGATCCGATGTTACCCTGTCATCTATTTACCATTATGAACTATTTTGTTCTAAAAATAACTCTGAGAGGTCAGAAAAAATCGGACAATAACGCCTTACCATTTCCTTAAAACTTTAGCTTTGACTCATGGATAATACCGTTACAAATTCTGAACGTGCTAATCTTTAGCCTGGTGTAAAATAAAGTGACCAAACTCCTGCATGCCTTTATCTTTCGATCGTGATTAAGTGCCATGAGAGTCGATGTCCAACGGGAGAGTTCTAACGGTATGCTTCAAGTGCATAAAAACCTTTGAAATTCAACAGCTATAATATAACGTCGAAATCTGGATAGGTATTGATAGGTACTATATTCTCAAAACCTCTATGAGACGGGTCCTGTTTGTGCAGCGTGATTGCGAGTCCGTGATGCGAACTGTAAGGTGCGCGTATACAACTCTAACATAAAAGTTAAGACTTGTGGATTTCACAACATGTCTGATTTGTTCAGGCTTTTCATGAAATGACTAAAAAGTAATTCAGTCATTTTAAGAAAATCGTGAATCGACATTAGCTTTATGATGTTATTACAGTGTATTGATTGGTAACAAAGACAATGCGATCCGTTCAAACAACAGTTTATTCAAAATCTATTCATAAATACATACATGTAACCATAATCATATTCAAATTTCAACACATCTAACCAAATACTCAATAGCCTGTTTTTAGTTTGAAAAGCTGGTTAAAAGTAAAACGAAATGCCCTCAAGTTAAGGTCCATATTATTTTACTTTAATCCTGCTTTAAGTTTCAATCTGCTAAAACACTAAATATCTCATTATTTTATTTGTAATCTATTCAAAATTATTTTACAATCTCCATGGCGTGTTTCTCTGTTTGTCATATCGAGAGATTTGCCTCATTGGCTACCGCCGAGTGGTGTCAAGGGCCAATTTCATAAAGCTTCGTACGACAAATATTGTCGTAAGTCACATTATAAAAGTACTTTTATTTATTTATCCATCTAATCCTGTTTTGTCACATCTTTTTGGAATCGTCTTGAAAAGACGATTCCAAATAGATGTTACAAGACAGGATTTAATAGAAAAAACAGAAATTAAATGTATTTTAAAGTTTTGACTTACGACCGTTTTTGTCGTACGGAGATTTATGAAACGGGCCCATGGTGCTCTACATAGAATAAAAAAGGACCGATTCACATTTTAGTTTATTGTAACACTCGTACACTAATAACAGAGCTTAGCCACAACCGGCATTTTAAAATATATAGTTTGGGCTTTTAACTGATACAGTGCTCCCTCCCTACAATGGCCCTCCCAACAACGACTCCCTCCCTACAACGACATTTGCCGCATTTCCCTAAACAGGACAATGCTTTCTAAGGCTTTTACTGCTGCAATATCGTCTGCTTAAAAGTGTCGTCTGCTGTTTTTCTCAAAGTTAAATATACGTGGATATTTTGATAGAATAAATATAACAACAAGTCCTAATGCATTTCTGTGTCAAAAATGCTTTGATGTATCTGTCATTTACTGTGACATAATGGTTGTTATTGATAGAAATACTTAATGTTTCTTACAACATTTCATAATTAGGAATAAATACAAAACGATAGAAAATAGTACATTTGTGTCTCTGGAAATACGTTTTTTTTTAGCTAAAATCGCATTAAATTTAAATTATGAAGCTAGAGCATCAAAGGGATCCTTTTTTTACAAAATGACAAAGTATTAATAGAATTGAACTGATAATTATTAATATCCGCATCGCGTTCCGCACTGAGCTGCAGATAAGGTGCACAGAAAATGCCTTTTTATATATAAATTAAAGCCAATACTGTACCGTTGACGAGACGATTCATATAGACAGTGACAACAACAACAATTTTAGTGGGGACACAGAGACACTATAAGAAATGTTCAACTTACTCACTATTATCTTAAACCCTTGTACATAAATGTATACTGATTTACATTGTGCAATTAATTGCAGCGAACACAAGCAAGTTCAACACACCACCCATGTTAGTGAAGAAAACAGCTGTCTGGACCAACCACTGAGGTACAAATGTGTCAACTGTTGCCCAGAAACCGAGGAGAGTGGCAGCCCACCATTGAATGACATACGCCATCACGAACAGGGCCATCACCTTTACAACTTTATGTGTTGCTTTCATTCCAGCTGATGCCTGCCCCACGGATTGCTTTACTGACCTCAACTGGGCGAAGACTTTCATTGTTATTATGATGTACAGAACTATATTGGTCAACAAGATTGCGATGATTGGTATTGTCTGCATGTAGAACTGAAAGTCTGTCCCAGTAACGCCGTCAAACGAACAACTGAAAAATGATTGAAAAATGTTAATATTGTAACGTTCGTGGTACATTGGTGTATGCAAATGAGACTTCCCAAACCGTTTTATGTTGGGGAAGTGAGTCAATTATATAGCGCAACAAACATATCTTGATGTGAGCTTAAGCTTTGCTCCGACGGGGTTTGTTGTTGTTGGGTCTCTCGATTTGCACGTTACTATATTAACCCATTTGTGCCAACGATCCCATATATGGAACATAGGCAAATAGTGTAGACTCTGATCAGACGCTGCATTATGCGGCGTCTGATTAGAGTCTACACTGTTTGCTGATAGGAATGTAAATATAAAACAAAATGAAAATGAAAAGTTTGACCAGGCATCCCTTTGATAAAAAATGGACTAATCCAATATATAAACATGCAAGAATCAACTGGGTATAAATGGGTTAAACCATGTCCACTAGTACCAGAGTTATGGACTTCAAATAATTCTCTACTATGGTGCCAGTGACACCATGTCGTACACTCAACCCTCGATCACTTGAACCCCTTTAACCCATTTATACCCAGTGGATTCTTCCATGTTTATATATTAGATTAGTCCATTATTTATCAAAGGGATGCCTGGTCCAAATTTTCATTTTCATTTTGTTTTGTATTGAAATTCCTATCAGCAAACAGTACACTGCGGCGTCTGATCAGAGTCTACACTGTTTGCCTATATCTCTTTTATGGGACGTTGGGCATAAATGGGTTAAATCGATTATACTCGTAGATCTCTAGGTGAAATTCTATATCTCAAACTCGCTCAAGTCGAAATATTTAAATGTGGCACATAAACGTTTTAGAATTGAAATACGGGTAAGCTAAACTTCACCGAGCTCACGTTATCAATGTTGTGATTTAGGCAGAATCGTACAGATCTACCTCTCTTCAGTGACCAACAAATAAGTATGAACGGGAATCAATATATCAATGTTGTTGTTTAATGCAAGAAAAAGGTAACGCAGAATTTTTTCCAAGAAGCTTTCTGCATTTCTGATGGCTGGCATTAAGATGTCACGTTCCCTGCTATGCTGAACGATACATTGAGTGTCTCTCTTGAAAGAAGGAATATCTGGGGTTTTATTCAATGCGGTGTTTTGCAGCGAATGAGATTAGCCAAAATCATCTTCCTGAACTCATCACATCTCATTTCATCACCCCTCGCCATTCATAGGCTCTATATGACCTAATCTGTGTCGCAGTGCCGCAAACTCCAACTCAACCCCTCACTGCCTTTTAAAAATCGAGTTCAAAGTGTATTTGCATATGGTTTTGACGTAGGATCAGATCATATTATTCACCGCCAAAATAGCAACACAGTATGAATTACTCGGAATCTGCTTACTGCATGTATCGACTGTTTTAATAATCATATCGATGTTCAATTAACTAAATGCATTACATTTAAATTGAGAAATAAATACAGACGGCAGATATTAGTCTAAAATTGAAGGATGCCAATCTTAAACAATTATTTCCTATCCTTTCTTGGTCTGATTTATTCAGCCGATGCCTTGTTATTTATGGTTTATAATACCGTCTAAAATAAAACATTGCGTATATTCACTTTAGTAGAATTGTGAAGGTATATATCTAGAGTATGCTATGCCTACTTCAATATTTAACGAAAATTCATTCGTTTTTTTATTTCTTTTATTAAGGAGAGCATTTTTGTCGAACATATATACAGAAGTGCACAATGTTACAATAACGTGACATAATAATAATACATGTGTAATCACGGGGGGCCAACTAGGTATTACGATGAAATGTTTCTCTACGACAACCTATATAGGTATTATAACAGATTTGTATAGCTACGAAGTCAGTGTATATAGTGAGAATTGTTTGTCTAGACTACGAAAACAAAGTTGCCTTCGTAGCAATACAAATTTGTTATAATACCCATATAGGTTGTCGTAGAGAAACATTTCATCGTAATACCTAGTTGGCCCCCGTGGTAATAATAACAACAATAATACCCGATTATTCATACCCCTTCAACCAACTGACCCCCCTGAATATGTTTTTTGCGCATTTAATCTTTCTTTTCTTCACTGAGAAAACTAGTCAAATTAGCATGTAACGTATTAGCCCTTCGCCTTCAAGTAACATAACATTCGCAACAAATTTGCATCCACAAAAACGCGGGTCTGATCACGATCCAAACTGAATTACCCTAATGGAAAAAAATTATGCTAAACTGACCTGAACATTAACGCTTTCACTCTCAATGACGCCATAACGCGCGTTTGCAAACATTTTGAGTCCTGTTCAGGAGCCGCGTTACGCGGCGTCTGATCAGGGACCAAACTGTTTGACACTCTTATCGATATTTGTTACGTCATACAACCTTAAATCTAACTTTAAAACGTATACTGAAGCAGACGACATTAAAACGGTACAGGAGTAAATTTCTCCCGAATAATTTGATCATGAAAATGTTAAATTATTGTTGCAAGTACAGTTTAAACATATTTTATTCCAATTATATACATGAAATGGGGTTGGGCCACAAGTTCTACCAACTAAGAGCCGGTCCTACAGTAGGCAATGAATGACGACTTACTAGGCGCCGGTAGGTCCAAGTCCGTCCGCTGCTGCCGTTGCTATGCTACACGTGATTGGTACACCATATACCAAAATAAGTAGTTTCCAGTCGCTTTTGCCGAAGTCGAAATTGTGTCCAAAATACAAGAGCGCAAAGGCATTCACAGCTATCAGACAAACTAGAAGATGTTGTGCCATAAACATTGCAATGAGACCGAATCCGTAAAATACGCACAAACCTTTTGGATGGACATGGTCCTGCACAACAAACACATTTATATGATCGGCTAAATGACACACTCCTGCTGTACCGTCGCAAATTGCCATATAAATAACAAAACGGTCACGCTTTGGCCAATCTTTAAAGAATGATTTTAGAGGTTTTATTCTTATAGAAGCAATAATTGTAATGCAAACACTAATGACACTTGCACCCAGTGCAGAGATCGCGACAATATGCATTATCGAAAAGGAGCCATCTTGTATTCCGTACACTGGCAGGTCATATCCAGATTTAAGAAGTTGTGTGTCCGAAGTGTTATTAGACATATTCGTCTCTCAAATGATAACACACGTTAAAATGACCTTCTTTATTTCAAAATATTTTCACAAGAAGTGTAGATGTTGATAGTTCAGATGCAAAATATTTCGCCAAACGTATTCAAAGTGAATGCTTGAAATCACAAAAGGAAACCTTTGGGAGTTATTATATATGAAGGGAGTGTTGATGTGTCAATCAATCGTTTGTATGGCACTGCCCACCTATATGAGTTGTCCACTGAGCTTTCAATAGCTCACGTATATCATACATATGGCACGAAAGTATGTATATTGGTTATACATGTATTTGAAACATCCATTATATAAGGCCACCTAGTGCACACCTATTAGCGAAGTCACCGTGAATGTTTAACCCATTTAGATAGATAGATAGATATTTTATTGATACAAAAGGCCATAGGCCCATCAGTACAGGTACATTCAAAACAATAAATACATAATCAATACGTCAATGGTAGATGATAAAGGTTATAAATACGTTGGCAAATAAGGAGAGGAAAATGAAGCATTGTTTTGTAGTTTCAAATGTTATAATTAGGCGTTTGCAACACAAAATAGTTTTCAAAACAGATTTTTATGATTTGAAGTCATTTATCAATCCTAAATGATTTACATTTTCATTTGAGTTTAATGATGTTTCTAATGAGTTCTCCTTTCGCGCACTAAAAACGAAATATAGGACACGCATTCTAATCCACAATTGATTAAACTACCTGTCTTGATTTGGTTTTGTTTTGGTTTTGTTTCGTTTTTCTCTCAAAACATTGTGTGTGCACAAAATGAGTTGTTTATTAATCGCGTATGATTTTAAATACATGTATATCAAAACTATTAGCTTGCAGTGTTGCAACATTGCTCTTCTCTGCCTTGACATGTGAGACCATTTTGGAAGCTAATCACCCAGTAGTTGAAAATGTCGAAGTTTGATCAGGATCCAAACTGCAGGAGCTCGTATCAATGTAACATGTACACTAGTAATAGAACTATAACGTACGAATATGTATACTCAAAATGCTGATAGCAGGTGACAGAGTCGCTATCATGAAAAAGAAGAGGTTAATTTCACTCAATACAATACATAGTATACAATACAGTTCATTTCATGCACAGTACAATATCGCACATGACACTACGTCTATATACAAAATGAACAGCAAAGCCTCTCAATCACGACAACTAAATAAAGGCCAAATGATTGTTTACAAGACAAGTGACCGCCCATGCAAAGTGACAGTAAGCCGAAAGCCTTAAAGAGGCTCGCAACCGGATTTAGCATTAAAAATAGTAATTTGTAAATATATGTCAAATGTTTATATAACTGGATAAGATTAAGTTTAGGATAAGAAATTCTGTTAAAAATGCATTTAAAAAAAAAAGAAGATCTGGTGGGATTCGAACCCGTGACCCTCTATTGCGGAGACAAACACGAAAAGGAAACCCCTCAGACTACTCGGCTACGGGCTCTATCGGTTCGGTACCGAATTAACGTACTTCAGTGTGTAGCGATGGATACTACATTATTCGGCTCGGGTTTATGTCTGAGCACGTGTTCAATTTCTGAAGAGAAGCAACAACAACAACAATACCGTCGAAAGGTGCTATAGAAAAACGATGGCAAATATCTAAAAAACAAACTAAGATTCGATGACGGTTCTTGATACTGTTTTTGGACTGATCATAATTCTTTTAAATGTCAGAAGCCCAACAATGCCACACATTTGCTTTTATTTGAGTATTTTATTTTATTTTGACAAGTACACCATCCATTGTGAGTCCCTTTAAAAGAGCTTTCCGCTTCACCTCCACCCGCCCCAAGCAGTCACCTGCCCCTAATCCCATATGATTATCACAATTCAGTGGTCGTGCTAGAGAGTCCAAACTGTATAAACTGTTTCGTTAATTTACTACTGTTACCTGCCTTGCCGAAAAGAAATGCAAGACAGTAAGCAAAAGACAAATCAACTTTAAAGCTTAGTATGTATTAAAATGCCATTGCCATTTCAAGAAAATACGTATTGTGATTTGTATGTTCCAAACGTGAGGCCTTGTCCTTATTTGAGGGCAAGACTACACTATGGAACATCAAAATACATCGGTATAACTATTTTATTTATGTGAAATATTTTTTATCAATAATGAGAGAATGAAAAATTGAAGTTAACAACTCATGCCTAATCGTTTGTAACAGTGATAGCTTAAAATGCAGAATTCTAAGAAAAGCAATGATTAGGTAACTAAGGTTCAATATTTTGGCACAACAGCATTTCATACATTTCCATTTAAAGATCATTATATGGAAACATGTGTTCTGCTGTTGTTATTTTCTCACCGTTAACATTGCAATTATTCACAGACAATGCAATAAAATGAAACAATACGCCATCAAAATACAAAATCAAAAACAAACAAACAACATAAGAAATGAATGAAAACAAAATGTAAAACAGTTAGACCTGTATTTACGAGACTATTTAATGAAACGGCAATGTATTCCTTAAAAGGCAGGTGACTCCTAATGCAGTACACATCAGCGTCATGCACTAGTGATTCAACAAAAAGCTCCTAAAGGTACCCTGTGGATTCTTCCATGTTTATATATTAGGTTAGTCCATTTTTTATGAAAGGGATACTTGGTCAAATTTTTCATTTTCAGATTGTTTGATATTGAAATTCATATCAGCAAACGGTGTAGACTCTGATCAGACGCCGCAAAATGCGGCGTCTGATCAGAGTCTACATTGTTTGCATATGTCCGTATATGGTTTCGTTGGCACAAATGGGTTAACTTGATCAATCATATTCTTAAATCGTATATGTTCTGGATAAACCCAATACATGACATTTGCAAAGGAAACTGCCAGTGTTGATTTATGTTAAAGCTTAAATATTACACAAATTAGCATAGGGTAGAGAAAATATACAAACAGTTCACATGTAGTCATAGTTGTTTATTTTTGTCAAAATGCCACAAAAAACAAAAGTGACACGATTTGATGATTTAATATATGTAACTGTTATGGTTATGATTATACATACGTTGGTATGATTTTAAACTGTGAGCATAAACTTGTATGTTGTTGTGGCCTTTTCTTCTGAAACAAAGTAACAGTGTTTGTTGGGAGGAATTCCCTTAATTAAGGGTGTATCAATGTTATGAATTTAAGAAATTTTCAAAGTATATGAAAACACTCTATGATGGTTTTGTATTGAAGAGCTATTTAAGATGAATGAAAAAATAGAAAAAGTGTACATTTTGGTGAACAACAGTTGGCTCCATGGCCATGTAAAATTTACCCCACCCACTTTCTCTTATTTTGTCCTTTTCAAACAGCCCGATTCAATAAAATCTATTTTAAATGAAAACAAATATGATAATTTGGTTTTGTGTTATATATTTCCTATCTATGGTAGTATTTCTTCATACAAAAACTAATTTAAGAGAAAACAGGCACCAAATGGGAAATTTATAAAGCTCTAAATATCATCGATATGGTACTTTTTTGTAAATTTTGTAAGGGGAGATAACTCTTTTTACTTTAATAACTCAAAATTTTCAACACTGACCTTTCAATTTCTTTTCATATTTTGAACTGCCTTAGCATTGGCTTTCATTTGGTAGAATATAAGAAAAAGTTTAATACTAGAACTATTTCATTTTCAAACTTTTTTACTTTTTTTTCATAAAATAAAAAACTAATAAATTCATGCCCTATAAAAAGCATATTTTTGATATTCGTGGATCCATATTGTTCAAACCTAGTGCCTGCTTTGTCTAAATTTGGTTTCTATATGTGAAAATACCACCATAGACATGAAATAAATAATGAAAACCCAAATTACCATGTTTGTTTTGTTTTGAAATAGTTTTTACTGAAGCTTATACTCTGAATGGGTAAAATTTGAGAGAAAAAGTCCAAATTTGACATACTTTTTTCAAATCGCTGTAGCTCAAAAAAAAGGACACGACCATATATTTTTTTCAGCAGAGCTGTCTATTATCTATTTAGACACAAATTTCTATTTAGACAAACATTTGAACCAATCATATTTGATCAGAAATTTAGAATTAAGAGCACCTGTTGAAACTGAATTGTCTGATTGGATAGTAGCCAGGGCTCCAGATAAGAGGATTATTTCAAAACTAAAAAACTTTATTTGTGCATTAAACCCTATGATGTCCAACTCATTTGAATTGTCTCTTCGAGACGATAAAAATGAGTGGTAACACCATAGGGTTTGGTGCTGAAATGAGTGAGAAAATGTTAGATTTGTTCAATTTACTCCCCTCTTATCTGGAGCCCTGAAACTGCATGCAGCCTGGCAGGTTTATGCACTGATGTGAGTGTAAGGCAGTGTGTAATACTGAGCTGATGACATCATGTTTTCTATTTTAAGATATGCTAGCAGATGTGACTGTCTATTTATAGATAGACAGTGGTAGCTAGGTGTTTTGTTTAATAATGGTTTACTCCCAATTTTTTTTAATTGTTAACTATTTGTACAAATTTACCATACATTGATAGCAATATAATAAATGGCCTCAAGTGAGTTAAACACAATTGTGTTGTTTCATCATTTATTTACAAGAGTGAGGTGTATGGGCATGCACAGTTTATCTAGTTATAGTTTGTTTCAAGAAACTCCCCATGAATGAAGTTTGATATATAGAACAATATAGTTTAATCTGAGGATCTCCTACCAGTAGCTAGGATATGGGTTATATTATTGTTTTGCATTTCTGTACATTTATAGTTTTTTAGTCAGAGTTATGCTATATCCTTGAATGTGTATTTTTTGCTTTTCAATCCAAGATATTACAATTCTTTGAAACCTCCAATTTCATACAATTTTGCACACACATCAACAGCATGAATTCCACCACCCATTCCGCTGAATATCTTTTTTAAAGATATTTCTTGTTTTCCATTTTTTCATTGATCATAAATAGCTCTTCCAAAAAAAACAATGATAGAAAAAAGGTTTGATACTATGAAAAAATCGCTTATGGGTTGGATGCACCCTTAAGAGCATCTAGGGAGATAACATCCTTGCAAGTTATCTTCTCACTGGTTAACTCCCTTTTTATACACTAACCGTCAGCAAGTATAGTAATTTGAACAACCCCAACACTGTAACAGACGTACTATCAATTGAAAAATAGAAACAATGTACATTTTGATGTACAAATTTTGGGTCTATGGCCATTTCTAAAAGGTGCGTCAGACTAGGGTTTGATTTTTCATTCAAATGATTCCTCATAGAAATTTCATGATTCTAATTTATCCTGATAAAGAGCCATAAACAAGTGTTTGGTATAGTAGGCAAATTGAAGCATCAAGTGAAAAAACAAAAACAGAAAGCCCATGGATGTTTCTGTTTTACTTTCGTCTTACTTTAAGATTCCACTTGTCTTCAAAATTGTCTTTTTTAGCAACCATCAGCATAAACCTATCTTAACATTGAACTAATCATACTTGTCAGAGACTTATACATATAGTTTTACCACTGTGAACATCATAGAATTGTACAGCTGAAAGCAAATGCTTTCTCTTAGTACGTCGACAGGCTTTCAGCGCTTTGATTCAGTAATGTAAACACAAGGCGTTTCATCAATATAATCATAATAATATAAACATAGTCACATGACAAGAACTTCATAACAATCGTCACTTGCATGTTTTAAAGTAATACACATGTATATTCATTCATTTTGAATCGAATAAAAAGAGTTAGAACTCTAAACAATTAATTCGTTCCAATCTCTGTAGGATTTTTTACACAGAGGTAATGATATTATTATACTTCAAGATACTTAACCCCTTCACTGCCTTACCCCGTGCACAACAGTTTTTTGCAAACAGTTTGGATCCTGATCAGACGCCGCGTTACGCGGCGTCTGATCAGGATCCAAACTGTTTGACACACACTTCAATATTTCTTAAATCAAAATAGGAAAAATTAAAATTTAAGAAATAAAAGCAGACGGCAATTGTTTAAACTTGACGACGTCACGGTATTGAGGGGGTTAAATAGCATTTGATATTGACAATCGTCTAAACGCTTCGAATTAAAATTGGTACCTGTGTAGGGTCTGAGCCGATACTGCGGCTCGCTTAGTGCCATATGTTAGCAGTGCTCAATATAAGAGACAAAACAAATTGAACTATTTAGGGTAAATATATGTTTTTATAGATTTAAAGAAAGGAATATCAATATTTAAAATGTCATCAAAATAACGCTGACATCTGCTTGTAAAATCACCTACGGAAAAATCAAAATATGATCGGAGCTGTCTTTTCGGAGTCTACACTGTTTTCAAAATATGTCAATAAAGACTTATAACAAATTCGCATGTCAAACACAATAACAAATTGGTGTTAAGTTCCAAAAGGTGTGGTTCATTGCTGATTGATGGGGGTAATGTGATCGCCGTTTTGGGGGACTGTCTTTTATATGTTTATTCATGTTTTATTTCAGATCTAATTGTAGTTATTTTGTCTTTTCACGATTTATAGGTACATGTGTGTTATTTCATGTAAAGCGCTTTTGAACGCACAATCCCTGTGTGAAAAGAGCGCTATATAAATCTGGTATAATAATAATAATAATAATAATTTTACAGATCAAATGAACGCCATACCGTCGTAATTAGTTTGATTTTTTATACAAACAAAATACTTAATCAGTTATCACGTTGCATCCAGGGAATGTCAATGCTTCTGGCTAATCTGATTGACTATGTATTGAAATATTGCATTGTCATTCAATTTGAGATAATCTTAGTAATATTAGTGTTATTACAATGATATCTAAAGTAACTTAGGCTATGTTACGTTGTTATCTCCAAGATCTAAATTCAACGACTATTCAACATACATATACACTAATTCTTTCGAGTATTAGAAACATATTTGATCATTTAAATCATCAAATCAACACAACGCTCGTGCTAAAATTGAAATTGCAACTATACCGCTACGTATAAATCCCAAGATACAAAACAGACAATTAAAAACATAAGTTCGATGGTAACGTTCAAGTGTGGAATAGATAGTGATAACTTTAGAAATCATGAGCCTTCGGGATACAATTCTGTAAAACAATGTGTCCTTGAGACTAACATTGAGTCCTTGAGGTAAAAAATTAACCCAATATCTAATAACTTATTTCTCGTTTTGAAGGCCAGTGACCACTTAAAGCAGATTGAAAGTAAAGCAGAATGTGCCTTAAGGCACATTCTGCTTTACTTTCATTCTGCTTTAAGCTACTATATGCTAGGATATAGAAAGTATTTCTGATGTTGCATGTTATATAAGTGGAACTGTTCACTTCAGTGGAAAAATACACTATAGGCATAAAAATACATAATTATGGAGTAATGGGTTAATAAAGGCCAGAAAAGCTATGGGTCCAAGGGACTCTCAACTTTTCAAAAAATGAGTCCTTGGCATATTTAATGAGTATATGACTCAGGATGCACAGGTCAACTGGAACATTTTGTTAGCTTTACTCTTTACTCTCCCTGAATCAAATACATAACAAATCCGGGATCTAATTGTATAAAACCTTCTGACAATGATAATATACTAAAACATTATTTGTGAATACGTATTTCTTGTCAATGTACATTATTTGTTCTCCGTGGTTTGTCAATGTAAATTATTTGTTCCTCATGTTTTCATGTAAAACCATGAACTGAGAGTAATAAAGAAGTTTGAAATTTGAAATACATACACTCTTTTAAACAGATCATTTCCGGATTGAAGGGTTGACATAACTATCCCCAGCTGTGACAAGTGACACAGTTACAATCCTATAATAGGGGTCCTTTATATAAAGGGAATAATGCCCTTTTATTGGCAGCTCCATGCAGCAAATAAAGACTCTTCAATAGGGGATTATCACACTTATTTTGTTGTGTCCAGATGACCCTAAAGTGAAGTAGTATTGTATTACTGTCCCTTTTTCTGTTTGGGAATCGTGAGGGGCTAACCCTTTCACTCTCAATGACGCTTTAAAGTGCGTTAGCAAACAGTTTGGGTCCTGATCAGACGCCGCGTTACGCGGCGTCTGGTCAGGACCTAAACTGTTTGACACTCTTATCGATATTTATTAAGTCATACAACCTTAAATCTAACTTTGAAACGTGTCTTGCAGACAACAGGGATGAAGCAGACGACAATAAAGCAGTGAAGGGGTAAACTTCTCCCGAATAATTTGATCATGAAAGGTTTAAGAGAACTTTAACGTTATAAAGTCCTTAAACCTAGCTCACATAGCCTTTTCCTATGTTTTAGAGACAAATTGTCACTTAATTCAGAGTGAAAGTAAACCAGAATGTGTCTTAAGGCGCATTCTGCTGAACTGTCAGGCTGCTTTATGTTATTATCTATTAGTGTATAAAGTGGAACTAATTTCTTATGTAGAAGAATAAATTAATGTCGTATTTATGGAGGAGTAGCCAATGCAAAGAAAACTGATTGATAATACAACGTAACATCAAACCTTTACTTATATAAGCAACTTTTCAATGAATAAGAACCATAACTCTGTCATCTCCAAAAACTAAATTATCTGTGTTTAAATGACGAGTATACTCGTCGCTAGGGTTGAATGTGTTAAAGTAACACCAGCTGATACGGAACTTGTTGTGTTATTGTTTTAGTAATTGAGGCCAAGGGCCTATGTCACACCGACAACGGTGTGTGACTTTCCAAACTTCCAAGATATATACAACTACAAAAATGAATGTGGTACCCCTAGCTGATGTGATATAGGAAATAATGCCCAGATATTATTTTTGTATCCGGGTAAAAGGACAAGGTCACGGCGACTAAAAAGTTTTACCAGACACTCCATGTGACTTTTATTTTTCGCCATCCTAAAATGTACTCAAACACCAAATTTGGTATCTCTAGCTGTACTGATGTGGTAAAGAAAATAACCTTCGGAAAAAAATGTTTATACTTGAGATCACAGTGACATGCAAATGGCATGCAAATGGCATGCAGTCCTCCCCAATTATATGATGTAATCAAAACACCAAAGTAGGCATCCTTGGTTGATATCTTAAAAAGCACTCCCTCCTTACAACGGCCTTCCCAACAACGAGTCCCCCCTTGTAACGGTGTTTGCCGCTGTTCCCCAAACAAGACAATAATGCATATCTCTTTCACTGCTGCAATATCGTCTACTTAAAATTGTCGTCTGCTGTTTTTTTTCTCAAAGTTACATATAAGTGTATATTTTGATATGATAAATATAATGACGAGTGACAAACAGCTTGAATCCAGATCAGACGCCGCGTTACGCGGCGTCTGATCTGGATTCAAGCTGTTTGTATATTTAAGCAAAGTCTTAATTGCCATCCCTGTATCGACTCCCTCCGAACAACGCACACTATATGTGTCTCCCATTGGGTGTCGTTGTAGAGAGGGAGGAGTGTAGAAAATAAACTATGTTTCTGACTAGAGGTACACAAACAGAGGGGCGGTTTGGCACACTCACAATTTAATTTATACAAATATACAGTCGAACTTCGATATCTCGAACTCGGTTAAGTCGACCTACCCGTATTTAAGTCGACATATCCGTATTTCAAAGTTAAAACGTGGCTAAGCCACGTTTTAACTTTGAAATATGTGTATGTTCGACTAAACCGAGCATAAATCAATTCAGTTCATGTGTCGAAATATAGGATATAGTTCGAATTAAGCGAGTTCGAGATATCGAAATTCGACTGTACCTTTTAGTCTATGACTTTGCAACATAAGAAACATTCCTATTTCGAGCTGTTGTTTTCATACAGAGTTCACTTGACTTTAGGATTTATTTTGAAATTACAACTGTGAGTCATGGAAAAAGAAAACACTAATCTTGATGGTCGTGTCAACCTTTCGTCCTTCATTCATTCACTTCTCCTGTCTAAATTGCTAAATTGCTCAATGGCTCACCCAGTCTGTTTATCTTTTACCTTTGATTGAACAAGCCACGTCCCATTCGCTGCTTGACATTTCACCAAATAAAATAACACTTCTTTAACTTTTCCGATCTTATCATAAAGAAACACAATACGTGTGTAACATATACAGTGCTCACTCCTTACAACGGCCCTCCAAACAACGACTCCCTCCTTACAACGACCCTTGTCGCAGCTCCCTAAACAGAACAATTATGTCAAAAAATAAAAAACCTTAATGATGAGTGACAAACAGCTTAAATCCAGATCAGACGCCGCGTTACGCGGCGTCTGATCTGGATTCAAGCTGTTTGCAAATATAAACCAATTTCCCTCCCTACACCGACTCCCTCCGAACAACGCACACAGTTTGTGTCTCCCATTGGGTATCGTTGTAGAGAGGGAGCCATGTAGTTTGTGTGGCTCTTTTCCATTGCCAACTCAGTTCTTAAAGACTGTATCTAAACACTCTACTAGCATTCTTTACTTAACTACAGTGCTTCCTCTCTACAACAACAGCCAAAACAGACACCGCGTAAAGCGTTGTCTGGTCTAGCTTCGAACCGCTTGTCGCTCGTCTTTATGTTTCTTCCGTTAAATACCCAATATGTAAACCCCCCCCCCCCAACAAAAAGCAGACGACAATTTTAATCAGACATTATTGCAACTGTGAAAACGTTAGACATGATTATCTTGTTTGGGGGAAAGTGACAAGCGTTGTTGTAAGGAGATAGTCGTTTTTCGGAGAGTCGTTGTAGGGAGCGAATACTGTACTGGGCTGAAAAATAAAGGGCATGAGAAGCCAGTTACATAATTGAACTGACATATTAAAACAGTTTGTTTTCTTTTTATCAACTGTCCTGACTGCTGGCAGCGTAGTGCCGAAAGAATTTAAAATGTGTCCTTATACGCTCACTCTTTCCAGTTTAAAAGTTACTGTTTCCATTGTACTTGTATTTTTTGGTTTTTTGCTCGAAGATATTACAATTCTTTTAAAACCTCAATTTCATAACAATTTTGCACACCCATCTACTGTATTACTTCCACCACTCATTCTGCTAAATATCTTTTTTTGTTCTATAATTATATTCAAATTCATTCATATAGTATCTTGAAACAGACTATAACTAAAGTAACTACTGCGCATACCCATACATTTTATAGCAGTCTGCTGTAGATTCTTTAACACTTTTCTTCTTGTAAATAAACGACGAAACAACACGCTCGTGTTTGACTCATTTGAGGCCATTTATTATATACTATCACGGAATTATACACACAGTGATACTATCAGTGTACATTTGTACAAATGGTAAAATGGGATTTGTCCTTGTGTGGAAATGTCCTGGTGGGGGAATTGTCCGGTGGGAGCTGTCCGCCCTACACTCCATTAACCCTTTACCTGATAGCCTATTTCTAGAATTGAAAATAGGTTACTACTTAAAGCAGGTTGAAAGTAAAGCAGAATGCGCTTAAGGCGCATTCTGCTTTACTTTCAGCCTGCTTTAAGCTATCATGTGCTATAATATAGAAAATATTCCCTATAATACATATTAATTACTGATTAAATTGGAACTATTTTCTTCAGCGGATGAATAAATCATATCCGCTAAAAGTCGCTTCTATTGGGTAAAGGGTTAAATTAGACTAATTGGTGTTGTGCTGTTGCTGTTAAGGTTTATAGTCCTGCATAAGCTTTTTCAGGCGCGTCATCCCATTGTCGTCAGGATTGAGACAATGGTCAGCATCATGCCTATTACTGTCCGGACTTTGACTAATTAGTGTTTCAGGGACCAGTCAGTTAAATACTGTGTTTTGGGAACCTTTCTTTAGAAACAAATGCGATCTCTTGGTCTGTCTGAACTTGGCAGGAACCATCTAATTCAATATCACTGGTCTAATGCAAGGGCCACAATGGAGATTAGTTGCTTCTGTGTTCTAATTGTGTTACCCTCTTGAAATAAAGTCTTTATTATTATTATTATTATTATATAAAGTAATGAAGAAACCTTACGAGCTTTTCGCATTACAATACTAGACTTCTGTTACATACACTGTATTCTTTGGTGTGTTTGATTACATGTTTTACTTATATAAAATACAAATGTATTATATATTATTAAGCTCTCCCAGACCCTTAGATTGTTATTTCTATCTGCGAATGTGGGTTTCTTTCTTCTGGGTCAATTCTTTGTTTCTATGGTATTTATCGCACACACTATGTAATGCTCTTTACATAACCCCAAGGAATTTAACACCTTTAGAATATCCCGACTCCAACTGTTCCCCTTTGACTCTTTCACTGCCAACGGCGCCTTAAGGCGACATTGCAAACAGTTTGAATCCTGATCAGACGCCGCGTCACGCGGCGTCTGATCAGGACCCAAACTGTTTGACACTCTTATAGATATTTGTTCAGTCGCAACGGCCCTATATCTGACTTTAAAAATATTGCAGACGACACTACGAATGCAGACGATATTTTGCCTGTTAGAGGGTAAAGGCAGACGATAAAACTGGTTATGAAAGGGTTAATCCCCATCAGAGCGCCTCTCTACTGCAAATTTGCCAACACAGCCGAATCTATGTACAGACAACAATGTGTTAAGCGGCCCTTCATTGGAGATGCGTGAAGCTCTCTCAAGATAGGTAATTGCTTCTTACAAGACGAAAATAAAGAAAATATCTCATAAAATGCGTTTTGTTAGAATTTTGCCCTGCATAAACAACCATATGTGTTACTTGATTGAATATTGATGATATACTTTTATTGAATGTTCGCACGTGTTACTGTATATACTTTCAGCGTGTTAATCTTTAGTCTGCGCTGGAAAAAAATTCCTGCAGTTGGTTAGTCCAATATTCTTATTTTACATATAAACCCATTTATTGATCTAGATCAAAATCAGAATCGGAAAAGTTCCATTGTGCATATGATAAGAAACTCATTTAATATCATTTATTAGTTAAAAATTGTTGATGGTAAAAAGAGACAGTTCAACCAGTTTAAAGGGCGAATTGACAGGCAAAAGAACAAATTGGGTCAAGTCAATTTTTTCGAGGGGTTTTAGGTAGTTGTAATTTTTAAGCATTTTACAAAACACTTGATAAATGCATTTAATAAACTACTCTAACAACTGAATTAAATTTAAATCAATTATACAAACTTTTGATCGCATGTATGTTAGATGTAACTGCTAGTATGTGGTTTAAAACATGCTTATCTATCAACCCGCTACCCCTTGGAGGATAATGGAGGTCTTCCATTCTGAGACCGACTGCTTCAGCGTCAATCGTGCAGGAAGTGTTCAAGATGTCGGAGGGGGTGCACTTATACCCTATACTTTTAACATGTGTAATATGTGCAATAAATACCGGATTTGCTCAAATATTAACCCCTCCATCATTTAATTTAGCGAAAGGACGGGATATTACGGCTACATCAACATGTGGAGTTGGAGTTTCCACACGAGAATTATACTGCCACCTTACAGGATCAGAAGGAAGACTGGATGATACCGACAGCATTCAGATTCAGGTATTCGCCAGGGCTTCCATAAGTTGCTTATAAAAATCATAACATGTCCAAATATTCAAGCGCGATTTTGAAAAATCGTATCTTTAACCCTTTCGCTGCCAGGTTCTATAACACTTACATAACTATTCTGCTGATCTTCAACTTGATCTTAACTGTTTGAATTATTCAAACAGTTAAGATCAAGTTGAAGATCAGACGCCGCCTTACGCGGCGTCTGGCCTCCCAAACTAAAAAAGGAGAGAATAAAACATTATCACAAATCACTAATGTATGATCCTTTATTAAGTGGGCAATTATAGTGATACAAGTGCCATGCATATGAGCTAATGGCTCACTATCAATAAATCACTAATGAATCACCCTTTCTGGGCCGTTAATAAATCACTAAAGTTTCACTATTCAATGTAGTACTAATGGCTCACTGTGCTTTAATAAATCATTAATGTATCACTAATCAATGCAGTACTAATGGCTCACTGTGCTTCGATAAATCACTAATGTACCACTTTTAGTTATACATGGGGCACAGAATTATACACTGACGGAATCGAAACCTCGCGCTATATCGTAAATCTCGTGCGGCGGATACGAGACTCGCGAGACTTGATAAGAGACTGTCTATCGGTAGTCAATATGATAAATGTGTGTTTTCGAAGCATTGTTAACGGGGTTTTATTCCCGTGAATTGATAGGAATGTCCACATAGTCGTTTAAATCCTATTAATAAATGTCAATAAAAACACTCGAGTCGGTAAATTTCACGCCAGAAATCGCGGACAACGAGGCAAAAAAGTGACGATGTTGTCACGTGACACATAATCTCGCAAAATTCAAACGCCGCGAGAGCTCAGGTACTCGCCTATTCAATTTAGCTTAGTTGCTATTCCGTTTTGTCTAATTCCGTGCATGGGGAGTAGAAGAGTGATCCATTAATGACACATTAAATGTACTACCAATGGATCACTACAATTTGCTACTAAACAGTGATACATTGATGATGATTTAAGAACCGATTTAAGAACCGATGATTTAAGAACTGTGTAAGAACCGCCATGCGTGCAGCTAGCAAGTTACCTGGAAGGGAGCCCACTGATGTGGACAATGCTCCTACCCCTGCACGTTAATAAAAAATCCGATGATGATGATGATGATGATGATGATTTGATGATACATTAGTTATTTATTAAACAATCTTTTTTGTTTGGGCTGTTTTAACTTTATGTCACCTGCTGTAGGCAGAGGTGAAACTTAGGGATCACTTTCAAGGCGTTCGTCCGTCCGTCCGTCCGTCTTTTTGTCCATCACACTTTATTAGCTCACCTGAGCCAAAGGCTCAAGGTGAGCTATTGGGATCGCCCTGTGTCCGTCCTCAGTCGTGCGTCGTCCTTCGTCGTTAACAATTGCTTCAAATGACATCTCCTCCTATACCGTTTGACAGAATTCAACCAAACTTTACAGAAATGTTCCTTGGGTCAAGCTCTTTCAAATTTGGTCAAAGAATTTAAAACAATGCAGAACTCTTGTTGCCATGGCAACCGAAGTGAAAAAATAAGGAAATCTTAAAAATTCTTCTTGTTAAAAACTGCAAGGGCCAGAGCTTAGATATTTGGCACATAGCATCATCTACAGGTCCTCTATCAAATATATATGTAGGTCAATTTTCAATGAAAACTTAAAAATCTTCTTGTTTAAAACTACAAGGGCCAGAGCTTAGATATTTTGCACATAGCATTGCAAGGGCCAGAGCTTAGATATTTGGCACATAGCGTCATCTACAGGTCCTCTATCAAGATGTCCTATACAAATATTGTTAAAATGGTTTTGGTCAGTTGCATATATGTAGATCACCGGAGCTAAAAATAGATTTTTTTCAATGAAAACTTAAAAATCTTCTTCTCTAAAACTACAAGGGCCAGAGCTTAGATATTTTGCACATAGCATTGCCTAAAGGTCCTCTATCAAGTTTGTTCAAATTATGCCCCTCGGGTCAAAATTTGCCCCGCCCCTGGGGCCACAGTTATACATAGAGTTATAGTGAAATTTTCAAACGTCTTCTTCTTTTAAACTAATATGGCCAGAGCTTTGATATTCGGTATGGTGATGCTTCTAGATATGCTTTACGCATTTTGTTGAAATGGTTCCAGTCTGTTGCATATCTAGGTCACATATGCTAAAAATAGATTTTTTCAATGAAAACTTAAAAAATCTTCTTGTCTGAAACCACAAGGGCCAGAGCTTAGATATTTGGCACATAGCATCGCCTACAGGTCATCTATCAAGTTTGTTCAAATTATGCCCCTTGGGTCAAAATGGGGGTCACAGTTTTACAAAGAGTTATATAGTGAAATTTTCAAACGTCTTCTTCTCTGACACTATTCTGGCCAGAGCTTTGATATTTGGCATGGTGACACCTCTAGATGTCCTATACCAAAATTATTCAAATGGATCTAGTCGGTTGCATAACTAGGTCACAGGAGCTAAAAATAGATTTTTTTCAATGAAAACTTTAAAAATCTTCTCGTCTGAAACTACAAGGGCCAGAGCTTAGATATTTGGCACATAGCATGGCCTACAGGTCCTATCAAGTTTGTTCAAATTATGCCCCTGGGGTCAAAATTGGCCTGGCCCCGGGGGTCACAGCTTTACATAGAGTTATATAGAGAAAATTTCAAACGTCTTCTTCTCTGACTAAATTTATGGCCAGAGCTTTTATATTCTGTATGGTGACACTTTTAAATATCCTTTACATATTTTGTTCAAATGGTTCCGGTCTGTTGCATATCTAGGTCAGTCCTGGACATAAATCATTATCTCCATTTTTAGCTCGCCTGTTCGTAGAACAGCAGAGCTAATGTCATACCCCCGGCGTGAGCGTGGGCGTGAGCGTGAGCGTGGCCAAGGTTAAAAAGTTTTTTGGACGGGTTGTTTTAAAGCTTAATATTTGTGCTAGGGTTATGAAATTTTGTATGGAGGTTCATTTGGGGCTAAACATTGATGTTATGATGTTGGAATTTAAAAATAATTTTAATTTATGTCAATTTTTTACATGTTTTGGACTTAGGTTTTTCGACTACATTGACCAGGTTAAAGTTTTTTGGACGGGTTGTTTTAAAGTTAAATACTTGTGCTAGGGGGCTGAAATTTTGTACAGAGGTTCATTTGGGGTTAAACATTGATGTTATGAAGTTTTTACATGTTTTGGACTAAGGTTTTTCGACTACAAATTACCAGGTTAAAGTTTTTTGGACGGGTTGTTTTAAAGTTTATATAATACTTGTGCTAGGGGGCTGAAATTTTGTACGGAGGTTCATTTGGGGTTAAACATTGATGTTATGATGTTGGAATTTAAAAATAATTTTAATTTATGTCAATTTTTTACATGTTTTGGACTTAGGTTTTTCGACTACATTGACCAGGTTAAAGTTTTTTGGACGGGTTGTTTTAAAGTTTAAAACTTGTGCTAGGCTCGTAAAATTTTGTATGGAGGTTCATTAGGGGTCAAACATTGATGTTATGAAGTTTAAATTTAAAAATAATATAAATATTTGTCAATTTTCGACATGTTTTGGACTTATTTGTTTTGACTACAAATCACTAGGTTAAAGTTTGGACGGGTTGTTTTAAAGTTTAATATAACTAGACTAAGACTCACCATTCATTTAATAATCTTTTTAAGCTGAAAATTGATTTGCTTTCCATACAAGATGTTTTTTAGACTTACCCTTTAAACAGGCGAGCATCAGGTGGCTTTGACACCCATTTCTGGTTTCAGCTATTCTCAGGTGAGCGTAATATGCCCCATGGGGCTCTTGTTCAAATTGTTCCAGTCTGTTGCATATCTGGGTCACAGGAGCTAAAAAGAGAATTTTTTAATGAAAACTTTTAAACTACAAGGTCCAGAGCTAGGATATTGTGTAAATAACATCATCTACAGCAGTACAATTCCTCTATCAAGATTCTTCAAATTATGGCCCTGGGGTCAAAATTGACCCCGCCCAGGGGGTCACAGTTATATAGTGAAATCTATTATCTTCAAACATCTTCTTCTCTGAAACTTATATGGCCCAAGCTTTGACATTGGCATGGTGACACTTCTAGATGATGAAAAGGAAAGCTAAATACAAAAACCACTTGCCCAATTTGATGTCAACATGACTGTAAATGTGGATACCTGGTGAGCGATTTAGGGCCGCTTGCGGCTCTTGTTTTTTTAAAAAATTATATACATGTATAAAAAAATTGGTTAAAATGCCAACATTATGTTGAGTTTTGTGAATTTCTTGTATTTAAGGGCCAACTTTGTGATTATTGTGACCCATCTAGCCCAGTGAGGAACCACTCTGTGCAGTTTGCTATAGATGGCAGCGAGAGATTCTGGCAGTCGCCTCCCCTGTCTAGAGGTGACGAGTACAATGAGGTGGACATCGAAATACCATTGGGTCAGGTATGTGAGACAATTACATTAGTCTTAACCCACTACCCCATAAATATGAGACAATTGCATGTGTGCATTCATGAGTCTTAACCCACTACCCGATAGCCTGTTTCTAGTTTTGAAGACAGGTGACCACTGAAAGCAGGTTGAAAGTAAGCAGAATGTGCCTTAAGGCACATTCTGCTTTACTTTCAGCCTACTTTAAACTTCCATCTGCTAGAATATAAAAAAATATTTCTTATGATACATAATCATGACTGCATAAATTGGGAACTATTTCTTTTAGTGGAAGAATAAATTAAAGGCGTCAAAAGGCGTTTTTATGGGCTAATGGGTTAATCCACTACCCCATAAATATGCCTTTTTACACCTCTAAATTATTCATGCTTTAGAGAAAATAGTTTCTTTTTATACTGTAAGGAATATGTACAGTAAGAAATATTTTCTATATCCTATCAGATAATAGCTTAAAGCAGGCTGAAAGTAAAGCAGAATGCGCCTTAAGGCACATTCTGCTTTACTATCAACCTGCTTTAAGTGATCACCTATCTTCAAAAATAGAAACAGGCTATGGGGTAATAGGTTTACCCACTACTGCATAATATGCCTGTTTATGCCTTTAATTTATACCTCCACTGAAGGAAATTATTTCAATTAATACAGTCATAAGAAAGTGAAGCAGAATGCACTTTAATGTGCAATCTGCTCTACTTTCAACCTTCTTTAACCTATTACTCCATAGCCTGTTTCTAGATTTGAAGACAGGCGATCACTAAAAGCAGATTGAAAGTAAAGCAGAATGCGCATTTAGACACATTCTGCTTTACTTTCAGCCTGCTTTAAACTATCATCTTATAGAATATAAAAAATATTTCTTATAATACATATTAATTACTGTATAAATTGGAACTAATTTTCTAAGTTGTGGAATGAATAAAAGGCGTATTAATGGAGTAATGGGTTAAAGGCATACTACTACCTAAATCCATGTTTGATACACACACTTTCTTATATGTGTGCATTTTCTATGTATTAACCCATTACCCCATAAAGACGCCTTTTGACACCTTTAATTTATTCTTTCACTCAAGAAAATAGTTCCAATTTATACTGTTACAAATGAGAATCATAAGAAATTTTTTCTATATTCTAGCAGATAATAGCTTAAAGCAGGCTGAAAGTAAAGCAGAATGTGCCTTAAGGCACATTCTGCTTTGCTTTCAACCTGCTTTAAGTGGTTATCTATTTTCAAAACTAGAAACAGGCTATGGGGTAATGGGTTCAAACAAAGTGAAATTGACTGTAACATTCCTGACATATGCCTCCATTTCATAAATGTCTGGATTTCTTATCGAGATGGATAGCAAAATAGGCGCTTTGTTTACATAATATAAATAAGTCTTCGGGTTGGGTCCTGTAAAGGCCATGTCCTGGATACAGAAGGCAATAATTCATGTACACTGTATGTGACCTTGTCAGTTTGTGTGACATTTAGCGGACACAATTTTAGCTTATTTGAACATCTATTGAGGAGTTGTCTCTCCTTGATTGAAAGCACTTATAGTTCCAAGCACAAAAAGCTATGACTTCATTGACGTGTGCAATTATAGGATATGTTAATTTATGATTTCGACTGGTTTCCACAAGTTTCAAGAATGTAAGCAATATCGCTAAAAATCAATGCATTACTTCTTTTTACATGTTGTTACAAATGTACATGTCATGATTAGAACATTGCCATAAATTTCATGTTAGAAAAAATGATAGATTAATTTTGGTAATTTTAGAGCATATGTTCCTAAAAATTTGAGACAAGCTATGGAGTAATGGGTTAACTTAATTGTTAAGTATCATGCTCAGAAAGGGTTCAGTAAACCCTGTCTTGCTATTTATTCATATTTAACCCGTTACCCCATAAATATGCCTTTTTTCGACTATAAATTATTCCTCCACTAATAAAATAGTTCCTTTTTACACACTCATTAAATTGGGACCCCACTGATGTAGCAGTTTGTATGACCTGATTATTGTGTATGTACTTTGTGTATCTGGCAATGTTTACATGGTAGGACATGTGTACAGCACATATGTTCCTCTGCCAAACCCATCAGCCATGCATTATTCCCAGTAATTCATGTTTCTGCCAAGTCACACAGTCTGGTATTTCTCAGATTTTCTCTTTGGGTTAACACCCAAAACGTTGCTATGGAAACCTTGCAGTGATAAAGACTGACAGGTAAAAGTCTGGTAAAGAAAATTCTGACATGTGTAGCAGGCTCAGCTGATAAGCAAGTGATAAGGGTATGCTAAATCCCTGATAATGCACTGGGTTGTTGTTGACTGGTATTTGATTTATAGTATGGCTCCATATGACATAACTTGTAGTATTACATTGCAATTCAGATTCAAGCCTTTTTGTAATCTGACAGAAATGTAGTGAAGTTTAGACTAAGACACAAGTAGTGAGAAAGCCGTAGAAGTTTGTACAATATGTTAAATCAGGGCTCCAAATAAAGGGAGTATTTCAAAAACTAAAATCTTTATTTCTGAACTAAAACCTATGGTGTCACTACTCATTAGAATCGTCTCGAAGAGATGATTCTAATGAGTAGTAACACCATAGGATTTATTGTTGAAATGAGTGAGAAAATGCTGGATTTGTTAAGTTCACTCCCTCTTATCTAGAGCCGGGCTAGCCTGTTTGATGGGTCTAAGGGTAATTATTGTGTAGAACACTTGTAGGACACAATAACCAATAAGTATCTAGTATGTTGTTGGCATCATCCTACCAGTGCAGGTGTAAATACTAATGTAGATACAGTCTAAACATGTGTCTCCTTCCACATCAAACTAAGAATTATCCATACAATGTTTAAGAAATGATAAATTCATACCAGTGTTTTATGGTGGCAATACAACAGGGGTAGGAGACTAGGAGTTGAGATGCGTAGTAATTAAATTATGAGGCTTTTTTGCCGAGTGACTGGTATCTAAACGACTATTGCACAATAAAAACACTAGTATTAATTTATTATTTTGATGCTAACACTTCAATTTAACCACAATTTGCACCAAAGCAACAGCGCTACATTTCTTGGTGTATACATTTTCGAAGCCATTATGAGGTCACATTAAAACGTTACAGCGCGTGAGTGTTTTATTGAGAATTCAAACACAGATACATCCCTTCTTTGTTTATATAGGGGCGTGTGCGAAGTGTGTTAGAATATTTTATAATATTCGCGTAAAGCAGAAATCTCCGTAGGGAGGTTCCTACTTTACCTCTACTCTACTCTAGTTTGACTTTGTAGCAAAAGTTCTTGTGTTACACCAGTATGGAGATTACACACTGGTCAGCCTGAAGCTGCATTAAGCTAATAACCTACCTTTTTCATCTCGGCACATCTTTCTTCCATTAACCCAATGATGCTGAATTGTCGTCTGCTTCAAATATATCGTCTGATAAAACAAGTCAAAATTAAATTTTAAGCTTTGTAAGCGGACAAAGAGTTGAAGTATTTGAAGATGAGTGGCAAACAGTTTGGATCTAGATGAAACGCCGCTTGAAGCGGCGTCTGATCTGGATCCAAGCTGTTTGCAAATGTAAGCATGATAAGGGTTATCTAAATAAACAGCCTCTAGGATTACAGAGAGCATGCTTTGAAAGCTTCTGTACACATAAAGATAGATATGAGGGTCCAAGTTAAACACTCTGTTATGCAAGAAATGCCAGCATATCAGTGGATCTACCTCTCTTGTGCCTTTTAGAGCACTTAATTCTGATTTTATGATAGATTGGATACTGTTATATAAATTTAAGATTCTTTGAGCTTCCAGCACAGAAATCATCATAATGATAACCCATTGAGGTTGAAAGTAAAGCAGAATGCGCTGGTGGGAGTTCAACTCTTCATTATTGTGTGCAGGTCTCAATGAAATAATCTTGAAAGCCTAATGCTTAATAGGCCCTAAAGGTTTATTAGATATCACACAAATTAGTTCTATCTACTATTAATTCAATCCTTATCAGCATAAGCTTTCTTAGCCTATTACCTCATAAAAGCACCTTTGTATGCCTTTAATTTATTCCAGCACCATAGAAAATAGTTCCAGTTTATACATTTATAATTATGTATGATAATAACTTTTTTCAGTATACTAGCAGATGGTAGCTTAAAGCAGGCTGAAAGTAATGCAATGCACCTGCTTTACTTTCAACCTGCTTTAAGCGGTCACACATCTTCAAAACTGAAAACAGGCTATGGGGTAAATTAATGGGTTAACTCTTTCCTCCCTGAAACTTTAAATGGACAATTCCAGTTTCCATTTTAGTCTAGTCCATTTCTGACTTTTAAGGGTTGTTTTTGTCAATGTTTGGCATTGTGACAAACAGTGAAGACCCTGATCAGAGGGCTCTGAAAGGAGCCCTCTGATCAGGGTCTTCACTGTTTGCATAGGACAAGTGTACTATTCACATGTACGCTGTTTGAAAAGCACGCCTATATGCGGGACCAGGGTTCAAAGAGTTAAGGTGTATTCTGCTTTATTTTCAACCTGCTTTAATTGATCTTTTATCTTCAGTAGTAGAAACAGGCTAATTGGTAATGGGTTTAGTCAGGCCTTAACAATTTACTGTATTCCTATACAAACAAGAAATAATGAATTTCTTTAACAATTTTGTTACCGCCAAATAAATATTTCTGCACTTAACATAACTTTCAAACATTCCTTTACTAACAGTGGGTAGTCATGTCTGGCCCCTTAATGAGTCAAACCCCTTTTCTAACCAATATTGCCTTTATCAATACTTGTAAACCAGATCAGGTGAGAGATACGTAGATGACAAGTCTAGGTAATTTGTGTGACTGATTTTGAAACAACATAATAATATCTACAAAGGAATTAATTAATAGGACCAACATTTTGATATGGTACAATGGCAATCAAAGGAAGATAAAACAGTTAAGTTGCCACAATTAACCCATAACCCCATAGCTTCGTTCTTAATTTTTAAAACTTGTCACCCGCTTAAAGCAGGTTGAAAGTAAAGCAGAATGCGCCTTAAGGCACATTCTGCTTTACTATTATAGAAAATATTTCTCATGATCCATATTTTTGACTGTTATAATTGGAATTATTTACCTCAGTGGAGGAATAAAATTGAGGCGTAAAAAGTTGTATTTATATTAAGGTAATGGGTTAAGATTTTCTAAAGCAAGGCTTTACTTAAGGTCATTAATGCAGGTTTCTACTATAGACAAAAATGAAGCAGAAAAGACCTACATTCATCCTGCTTAACCCTTTACCCAATAGAAGCGACTTTTAGCGTATTTAATTTATTCCTCCGCTGAAGAAAATAGTTCCAGTTTATACCCTCATGAACAATTACCAATACAAATATTTTATATAGCCTAGCAGATTTTAGCTTAAAGCAGGCTGAAAGTAAAGCAGAATGTGCCTTAAGGCACATTCTGCTTTACTTTCAGCCTGCTTTAAGTGGTCACCTGTATTCAAAACTGTAAACAGGCTATGAGGTAAAGGGTTAAAGGGACACCTATCTTTCAAGTTTAGCAGCTTCTATTTACAGTAAAAACCTCTCTATTAGGACCACTAAACTGAAGGCTAATTAATTGTATAAAAGACAGGTGACAGCACAATCAAAGCAATGTGCTTAAAGGTTCTTGCTTTAAAGAAGTCACCTACCATGAACACCTAATAGTTAACGCATCTTAGTGGTTGTAATGGAGAGGTTTTACTGTAATTGTTTTTGTAGTAATGTGAGTATTAATTCAAGAGTACTCTCTGTTGTATACATCAGCAATTGAAAGTACAATTTTGGTTTGCCTAACACTTGAACCACTTGACATATTATGGACTTATAGGGATTGCTATATTGGTATCACAGCAACATTCCTGTCTGGCACACACTCTAAATACAGTAAAAACCTGCTATTATCACCACTAAATGGTTTAAATTATCAGGTGTTTAACCCATTACCCTATAGCCTGTTTCTAGTTTGGAAATCTAAGGCTACAACTTAAAGCAGGTCGTAAGTAGAGCAGAATGTGCCTTAAGGCACATTCTGCTTTAATTTCAGATTGCTTTAAGCTAACATCTGCTGATATAATTTTTTCAGCGGAGCTGACTATTATCTATTTAGACCTACATTTTTATTTAGACAAACATTTCAACCAATCATATTTGATCAGAAATTTAGAATTAAGAGCACCTGTTGAAACTGAATTGTCTGATTGGATAGTAGCCAGGGCTCCAGATAAGAGAATTATTTCAAAACTTAAAAACTTTATTTGTGCATTAAACCCTATGGTGTCGTACTCATTTGAATTGTCTCTTCGAGACGATAAAAATGAGTGGTAACACCATAGGGTTTGGTGCTGAATTGAGTGAGAAAATGTTAGATTTGTTCTGTTTACTCCCCTCTTATCTGGAGCCCTGTAACTGTAGCCTGGCTGTGGTTTATGCACTGATTAAGAAACACAGGCAGTGTGTAATACTGAGCTTCTATTTTAAGATATGATAGCCTGGCCTGATGATAGCAGATGTCTATTTATAGATAGACAGTGGCAGCTAGGTGTTTTGTTAAATAATGGTTTACTACCAATTTATTTTAATTGTTAACTATTTGTTCAAATTTACCATACATTGATAGCAATATAATAAATGGCCTCAAGTGAGTTAAACACAATTGTGTTATTTCATCATTTATTCACAAGAGTGAGGTGTTATAGAACTGTTGTTCTTTAAGGGCATGCACAGTTTATTTAGTTATAGTTTGTTTCAAGAAACTACCCATGAATGAAGTTTGATATATAGAACAGTAGTTTAATCTGAGGATCTCCTACCAGTAGCTAGGATATGGGTTATATTATTGTTGCATTTCTGTACATTTATAGTTTTTTAGTCAGAGTTATAGTTATCCTTGAATGTGTATTTTTTGCTTTTCAATCCAAGATATTACAATTCTTTGAAAACCCCCAATTTCATACAATTTTGCACACCCATCTACAGCATGAATTCCACCACCCATTCCGCTGAATATCTTTTTTAAAGATATTTCTTGTTTATCATACATATTTATAACTCACTATTTACTTCAGTGGTGAATAAATTTGTGGCATAAAAAGGTGTATTTATGGGGTTAGGGTAGGTGAGTGCTAGCTTTCTGTTTTAAGTTCACCTTTAAGCGTTCAACTTTCTTTTTTACATTCAATTAACCTCCTTTTTAGTTCTCGATATATAGAGGTTTTACTGTATAGTAAAACATATGTCTTTAAGTAATCACTCATAACAGAAACATGGGAATATTTGAATACAAACTACAGCTTAACCCTTCCTCCCATAGCTTGTTTGTAATCTTAAGACAGGTTGTTTTTTAACAGGTTGTTTTTTAAAGCAGACAGAATCGTTGTTAAACTGCTGCTATTATGGCATGATCCAATAGAAGACATGTTTTCAATGTTTAACCCATTACTCCATAAATACACCCTTTATGCCCCAGTTAATCCCTCACAACAAAGGAATACCCTGTATAACTGGTGTATTTTAATCATAGAAATTGAACTAATTGTGTTTATCACTCAGTAATTTGTCTAAAGGTGCAAACAGTGTAGACCCTTGTCAAGACTGCTCCTTAGGGAGACTCCGAGTGGTCTGATCAGGGTCTACACTGTTTTCACAGACCTTTCTGTCCAAATACTTTGGGTCATTACAGTATGTTACTAATTAAGACTAAGAGCTGGTTTTATTCTGTATAGCCAGTGAGCGAGTCACTGTTTTGAGGGGTAATGCATTACAGGCTGGGGGTAATTGAAATGTCTGTGAAAGATTTGAGATGGAGACTCCAAATACTTGGCTTAGTCTAACTAAAACCATACACAGTACTTGAAAACAGCAAACACAGTATAACTCATTCACCCCTGAAACTTGTAATGGACAATTCCAATTTCAAAATATGTCTAGTGCATTATTGACTATTTGGGGGTCATTTTAACAATTTTCAAAATGACAAACAGTGTATACCCTGATCAGAGGGCTCCTTACGGAGCCTTCTGATCAGGGTCTACACTATTTGCATGGGATATAATTATGTAATCCTCACAGGTACACTTTTTGTAAATGACGAGTATACTCGTCGCTAGGGTTGAATGTGATAACTTGTTTGCAATGGCAATTCAAAACAAGATGAGTTAACAGTCTAATTTATAAGTGAGCCATGCTTTATTTCATTGCAATTTTGTACAGACCAAGCACTGTTTTCATCCCACTCTGTGTCTGAGTTTTGTCTACACTGTCAAATACTGTATGTAGTACAGCTACATATAACTGGCAGGGCTCAGGTGGAAGCTTAGTGCAGGCCAAATAGCCATATACATGTACAGTGCTCCCTCCCAACAACAATTCCCTCCTTTCAACAACGCTTGCCGCTCTTCCAAAAAGCAAGACAGCCATGTCCAACGTATTCACGGCTGCAATGTCGTCTGCTTTAAATTGCCGTCTACTAATTTATCTCAAAGTTACATAATGGACATTTTAACAGAAAAAAACTAAATGAAAAATGACAAACAGCTTGAATCAAGATGAGACACCCCGTTACGTGGAGTCTGATCTGGATTCAAACTGTTTGCAAATGTAAGCCAACTTCCCTCCCTATAATGACTCCCTCCGAACAACACACAATTTTCTCCCATGGGGTGTTGTTGTAGAGAGGGAGCGCTGTACAATGATTGAGCAGGAGCTTCCTGCATCAAGCTCCTGCATCTATTGAAATTGGGGTTAAATTGATTTAAGTAAACATGATATAAGATCATGTTTCCTGATCCTTTTACACAGGTTGTACACATAGGAAAATAGACAGTATGAGAAAAAAAATATTAGAAAATAAAATGTGTAATTTAATGTGTAAAACTGAGTTACTTTCGTACCAGTCATATTTGTTGTACATCATAAGTACTATTTGATAAAAACAAACTTATACCAGTAGTAAACTTGACTGAGCTTTTAAAAAGTATAGGTTAGACCATGGTTGAGTTTGTCTGTGCTATCACTACAAACTACACTAAACCCCTTTATATGACTACTAAAACGAAAGCTTAAATTGATAGCATAAAAGACAGATCTATGACTGCCTAAAGAAAGGTGCTTTCTGTTTACTGTCATCTTGCTTTAAGCAATTACCTGTCGTAAACACCGAATATTTAAAACAATTTTGTGGACGTAGTGAGAGAGAGTTTACTATATCTAAAGTGCTGCATTGAATTTAGTAATGCTAGGTAATTGGGAAGCTAAGGCAATTGGTAGCAATTTTGTGACAGATGCAAAATGTCCAATTTGCCTTTCATTTTCAGCATGGAACATACACATTTCGACCCAATTTGGTGTTAAAGGGGTCATTATATGAAACATCTGGGACAATTTACTAATAGATGAACACTTAAATGCATGACTTTGTTGCATAAACACAGAAAAAAATTAAGTGAAAGACGGAATTTTTAGCTCACCTGGCACGAAGTGCCAAGGTGAGCTTTTAGGATCGCTGGATGTCCGTCGTCCGTCGTCTGTCTGTCTGTTCACAATTGGTTCGTTGACACTCTAGCAGCTACAAATTTCATCCAATCTTCATGAAACTTGATCACAATGTTTGTCTAGTAGAAATCTAGGCCAAGTTCGAATGTGGGTCATGTTGGGTCAAAAACTAGGTCACTAGGTCAAATCATAGAAAAACCTTGTTAACACTCTAGAGGCTACACATCTCATTGGACCTTAATTAAACTTGGTCAGAATGTTTGTCTCATTGATATCTAGGTCAAGTTCGAATATGGGTCATGTCCAGTCAAAAATTAGGTCACTAGGTCAAATCATTGAAAAACCGTGTTAACACTCTAGATGCTACAAATTGTGTCTGATCTTGATGAAACTTCGTTAGAATGTTTGGCTTATTGATACCTAGGTCAAGTTCAAATATGGGTCATGTCTGGTCAAAAACTAGGTCACTAGGTCAAATCATAGAAAAACCTTGTTAACACTCTAGAGGCTACAAATCACATTAGATCTTGATGAATCATGGTCAGAATGTTTGTCTCATTGATATCTAGGTCAAGTTTGAATATGGGTGAAAAACTAGGTCACAAGGTCAAAACATAGAAAAACTTTGTTAACACTCTTGAGGCTTCAAATTTCATCTGATCTTTATGCAACTTGGTCAGAATGTTTGCCTAATTGATACCTAGGTCTATTTTGAATATGGGTCATTTTGGGTCAAAAACTAAGTCACTAGGTCAAATCATAGGAAAAACTTGTTAAACTTTTAGAAGCTACAAATCTCACTAGATCTGAATGAAATATTGTCAGAATGTTTGCCTACATCAAATCTAGGTCAAAATCAAATATGGATTGTGTCCGTTCAAAAACTAGGTCACTAGGTCAAATCATAGGAAAATCTTGTTTACACTCTAGATGTTGATTGTGGGTCATGACCAGTCATAATCTAGGTCACTATAGGTCAAGTTTGCCATGGTGTACCAGGTGAGCGATTTAGGGCCATAGTGGCCCTTGTATTATTTTGTGGGTTGAACATTATATTTACGTAGTCATGCAAAGAAATTGTTTCATTACAAAATACATCTCTATATAATACACTAACTAATATAAAGGCCAATTGATTGTATAAAAGACAGGTGACAGCTTAAAGCAAGGTGACATGAAAACAAAAACTCCTAAAGGAGCTTTCTGTTTACTGTCGCCTGGCTTTATGCAGTCACCTGTCGTAAACAACTAATAATAAAACAATTGAGTGGTCAATATAGATTGTCTATTAGAGGTTTTACTGCAGGGCTCCAGATAAGAGGGAGTAAACCAAACAAATCCAACATTTTCTCATTTATTTTAATACCAAATCCTATGGTGTTACTACTTATTAGAATCGTCTCTTTGAGACGATTCTAATGAGTAGTGACACCATAGGGTTTAAAGCACAAATAAAGATTTTAGTGTTTGAAATACTCCCCTTATCTGGAGCCCTGTTACTGTATTTACTCTTTCATTACAGGAGTTCTACATTGCTTACATCTTCATCAAGATGGCTAAATCTCCCCGTCCAGGTGTCTGGACCCTAGAAAAGTCTGTCGACTTTGGTGAGACATGGGAACCTTGGCAGTACTTTGCAGCTGACAATAATGATTGCATGGATTTCTTTAATACCAAGGCCAACCAGGGTTTGGACAGGGATAACCAGATTCTGTGTGTGACCAGGTTCTCAAGGATTGTTCCACTCAATGATGGAGAGGTTTGTGTTGACATAATAATTATTTTCTTTATAACTTTTTAGCTTTTGTGATACTTTAACAGGGCTCCAGATAAGAGGTAGTTATTTCAACAAATCAAACATTTTCTCACTTGTTCATCACCAAATCCTATGGTGTTACTACTCATTAGAATCGTCTCGAAGAGACGATTCTAATGAGTAGTGACACCATAGGGTTTAATTCAGAAATAAAGATTTTAATTTTTGAAAAACTACCCTTATCTGGTGCTCTGCTTTAACATCTGACGTCCGGTGTGCATTGTCCAGCGTCAACAATGTTAGTGTTTACACTCTAATAGCCACAGTTTTTATCCAATTTTTCTCAAACTTGCTTAGATTGTATATGATTATAAGTTTTCTCATGAGTTCGATTATGGTTGACATCAGACCAATAGAGTTATCTGACCTTGATCAGGCTTGAAGTGGTGAAAATGCCAAATTTAACTGTGTTTACACTCTAGCAACTTCAGTTTTCAATGGCTTTTGATTATGTTTGTCCACAATGTATATATGTATATGTATGTGTAAGTTCTTGAAGGCACGCACTCATTGTTGAAATCAGATCATTTTTGTCAAGAGTTTTCTGTTATATTGTACTTCTAATGCTAGAAGAGGTTTTATTGCAGTATTGTTTATGCTTTAGTGTCTACAAATTTGAATGGATTTTGATTAAACTTTTGAAAACTTGTATACATGGCTTTAAGTTCATTGCATTAGTTGAATTATTTTTTAAATCGGACTAACATGTCATGTCAAGAGTTTTCTACCCTAAAAGTGTTGTAAATGCCCTAGCAACTAGAGTTTTCAGTGGATTTTGATTTTACTGGCACACAATGTATATTTAATGTCAAACAGTGAAACTAGTCATTTCATTAAATGGTTGAAAATTTGTAGTTTGCTGTATACTTTGCAGATTCTAGTGTCCTTAACCAATGGCCGTCCCAATGCCCACAACTTTACACATGCTGAAGAACTCAAGGAATATATGAGAGCTACCAATGTTCGTATTCGTTTGTTGAGGACAAGGACTCTGCTGGGTCATCTGATGGCCGTAGCTAACCAGGACCCAACAGTCACTAGGAGGGTGAGTATAGGGGCTGTTCTATACACCAGGCCTCAAGATAAGGGGAGTTTTTCAAAAATTAAAATCTTTATTTTTGCTTAAAACCCTAGGGTGTCACTACTCATTAGAATCGTCTCAAAGTGCTAAAATTAGTGAGAAAATGTTGGACTTGTTTGCCTTACCCTCTCTTATCTGGAGCCCTGATACACTGTTTAACCTATTCCATAGCCTGTTTCTTGATATAAAAACAGGTAACCACTTAAAGCAAGTTGAAAGTAAAGTAGAAGGGGGCCTTCTATGGTGCATTCTGCTTTACTTTCAGCCTGCTTTAAGCTGAAAGATATAGCAAATATTTCTTATGATAGTCAGATACATATTCATGACTGAATAAAGTGGAAATATTTTCTATTGAGGAAGAATAAATTCAGTGTGTTAACCCTTTCCCACATAGCATATCTCTAGTAATGAATATAGGTGTCAACTTAAAGCAGGTTGAAAGTAAAGCAGAATGCGCTTTAAGCGCATTCTGCTTTACTTTCAGCCTGCTTTAAGCTATCATCTGCTAGAATATAGAAAATATTTTGTATTATACATATTTATGAATGTATAAATTGGAACTATTTTCTTCAGAGCAAGAATAAACTGAATGCGCTAAAAGGCGCTTCTATGGGGGAAAGGGTTAAAATGTGTATCCGATAGCGTAGTGATAGTGCACCCGCTTCTCACCAGTGCCGTCTCATGTTTGATCCCAGTAAAACCTCTCTTACAACCACTCAAAATAAGGCTAATTGGTTGTTCGAAAGACAGATGCCAGCTTAACTCTTTCCTCCCTGAAACTTTAAATGGACAATTCCAGTTTCCATTATAGTCTAGTCCATTTCTGACTTTTAAGGGTTGTTTTTGTCCATGTTTGGCAATGTGACAAACAGTGAAGACCCTGATCAGAGGGCTCCTTTCGGAGCCCTCTGATCTGGGTCTTCACTGTTTGTATAGGACATGTGTACTATTCACATGTACACTGTTTGAAAAGCACGCCTATATGCGGGACTAGGGTTCAAAGAGTTAAAGCAAGGTGAAAGTCAAACAAAGCAAGGTGAAAGTTAAACAGTCTCCTAAAGGAGCTTTCTGTTTTACTATCAGCTTGCTTTAAGCAGTCACCTGCCTTAAAATGTACAAAAATTGACCTAATTTAGTGCTCATATTAGAGAGATTCTACTATAACTTAGAAAAGTTAATACTTTTGATTCATCCATTAAGTGATTGATTTTCATTTCACTTGTTTGCTGTGTTTTGTTTCAGTATTTCTACAGTATTCGTGACATCTCTATTGGAGGACGTTGTGTGTGTAATGGTCATGCAGACACGTGTAGCTACCTGGACCAGTTCCGACCCAACTTCCTTGTCTGTGACTGCCAGCATCACACAGTAGGTGACCAGTGTGAAAGATGTGACCAGGCCAATGGCTATGTCCAGAAAAAATGGCAGCCAGTCAGAGCAAACACCCCATTTGAATGTGAACGTATGTTATTTGCACAAGCTATTGATACCTTCATGTAGTACAGTAAAACCTCTTTAATATGACAGCTAAATTGTGTTAATTAGCTGGTGTTTAATGCCTAGGTCACACATTCACGGATGAGCCTCCCGGACGGCTACGAATTCAATCCGGCAGCATCCGTAATGGTCCGTAAAAGCTCGTACAGGCCCGTGCCTGAACCTTGACCATCCGTAGGTGTGGTTCCACACCGTACTGGTTTTTTGGACATGTTCAAAAAACCAGTACGGATAAAACTCCGTACTGGTCAGTGCTTAACCGTATCGAACGTGTATTAATCAGTACAAAAACGTAGCTAAACCGTTCTAACCCGTACTGGTCCGTAGACACCTGGCCGAGCGTCCCAGTACGGATTGGTACGGACCAGTACAGGTTAAGTACGGTTCAATACGGCTTTCTAGCTTTCTACGGCTGTGTACGGGGAGACTAAGTACACGAAAACGGACTAATACGGTTCAAACAGGACGTCTAAGGTCCGATACGTTTCATCACGGATAGTGCCGGATTAATACGTGTTGCTACGGGCTGACACAGTCACATAAGTTCTAGATCGGAGTAGTACGGTTCAGTACGGGTATTATTTTAATTTCAGGCGGATAATTAAATTGAAATACATCGAAATATACTTGTGTGAAAACACATTTCCATTTTCTCAGTGTTTATGGTCTTGTTTAATAACTTCTTTGATTGTGTACGCAATAATTAGCGATAGAAGACAGGAACTAAATAAAGGCAAGAGAGGAGATGGTGGATGAGAGTCTGGTTTCATAGAAGACAGCTTCGTGGCCAATACATGTATGATACATTAATGAATGAAATAAGGATAGAAAACCAAGAGGCATTCAGAAATTTTGTAAGTGTAGATGCACAGATGTTCGCGGAGCTTCTTGAAATACTTCGCCCAAGGATAGCAAAGGAATACCCTTGTTATAGGAAAGCCGTCAGTCCTAGGATAATACTTGCAATAACTTTGAGGCACCTTGCAGAAGGGGACAGTTACAGGTCACTGATGTATGGATTTAGGGTAGCACACTACACCATAAGTGCCATTATGAAAGAAGTATGCAAGGTTAGTATCGAGGAATACATGGAAGAGGTTGTAACTACTCTTTAACTATGAAGGTTAAAAAATTCAATAGTTCTGATTGCCCTTGTGGACGCTGACTATAAATTCCTCTTGGTATATGTGGGTGCAGAAAACGGGTGTTCGGATGCACAGAGTTAATCGACGTCTCACTGATCAAAATTGTCGGCAAAGGTTTTTTAGCTCACCTGAGCTAGCTCAGGGTGAGCTTTTGCAATCCTTGAATGTCCGTCGTGCGGTGTGCGTCGTCCGGCGTCAACAATTTTAGTGTTTACACTCTAAAGGCCACAATATTTATCCAATCTTTCTGAAACTTGCTCAGATGGTATATTGCCATAAGAGGTCGGATGAGTTTGATTATGGTTGAAATCGGACTAATAGGTCATGAGTTATCTACCTTTGAACTGCTGAAAATGTCATATTTAACAGTGTTTATACTCTAGAGGCGACAGTATTTATCTAATCTTTCTAAAACTTGCCCAGATTGTATATGACCATAAGAGTTCGAAAGAGTTCGATTTTGGTTGAAATCAGACAAATAGATCATGAGTTATCTACCTTTGAATTGCTGAAAATGCCATATTTAACGGTGTTTACACTCTAGAGGCCATAGTATTTATCCAATCTTTCTAAAACTTGCCCAGATTGTATATGACCATAAGAGTTTGGATGAGTTTGATTTTGGTTGAAATCAGACAAATAGATCAAGAGTTATCTACCTTTGAATTGCTGAATATGCCATATTTAACAGAGTTTACCTTCTAGAGTTCACAATTTTTACCCAATCTATCTCAAATTTGTTCAGATTGTATATGACTATAAGAGTTCAGATGTATTTGATTATGGTTGAAATCAGGCTTATAGGTCGAGAGTTATCTACCTTTGAATTGCTGAAAATGCCATATTTAATGATGTTTACACTCTAGAGGCCACACATTTATCCAATCTTTCTCAAACTTACTCAGATTGTATATTACAATAAGATTTCGAATGAGTTCAATTATGGTTGTAATTGGATCAATAGGTCAAGAGTTATCTACCTTTGAATTGCTGAAAATGACATATTTAACAGTGTTTACGCTCTAGAGGCCTCAATATTTATCCAAGCTCTCTCAAACTTGCCCAGATTGTATATGACCATAAGAGTTCGAAAAAGGCTAATTATGGTTGGAATCGGACAAGTAGATCAAGAGATATCTACCTTTGAATTGCTGAAAATGCCATATTTTACAGCGTTTACACTCTTGCAACTATATACAGTTTTCAATGGATTTTGATTATACTTGTACACAAAGAACGTAGCTATACATATTCCAAGGAGTGCAATTATTGTTGAAATGTAATAATTGTGGCAGTAGTTACCTGCCCTTGATATACTTTGAAATGCTAGAAAAAGGCTTCATTCAGTATTGTTTAGGCTCTAGTTATCTGCCTTTGATGTATTCTATTATACTACAGTAGGTCGACAAACTTGATTGGATTTAGAATAAAACAGGTGAAATTCGAAGGTAAAGCTATCAGGCTTCATTACAAATGGTGAGCGATATCAGGGCCTTCAGGCCCTCTTGTTTTAGAAATCGATCATAAATCGGGGACCACAATGGAAATAAGGGGAAAATACCTTTCTATCCTTGGTTTTGGTGAGCATATCATGTGCATTTTTAGCTCACCTGAGCCAAAGGCTCAAGGTGAGCTATTGGGATGGCCCTGTGTCCGGCGTCGTGCGTCGTGCGTATGTGCGTCGTGCGTATGTGCGTCGTGCGTATGTGCGTCGTCGTTAACAATTGCTTCAAATGACATCTCCTATACCCCTTGACAGAATTCAAACAAACTTTACAGAAATGTTCCTTGGGTCAAGCTCTTTCAAATTTGTTCAAAGAATTAAAAACAATGCAGAACTCTGGTTGCCATGGCAACCAAATTGAAAAAATAAGGAAATCTTAAAAAATCTTCTTGTCAAAAACTGCAAGGGCCAGAGCTTAGATATTTGGCACATAGCATCATCTACAGGTCCTCTATCAAGTTTGTTAAAATTATGCCCCAGGGGTCAAAATTGGCCCCGCCCCGGGGGTCACAGTTTTACATAGAGTTATATAGTGAAATTTTCAAACGTCTTCTTCTCTGAAACCAATGTGGCCAGAGCTTTGATATTTGGCATGGAGACACTTCTAGATGTCCTTTACCAAAATTGTTCAAATGGTTGTGGTCGGTTGCATAACTAGGTCACAGGAGCTAAAAATAGATTTTTTCAATGAAAACTTTAAAAATCTTCTTGTCTGAAACTACAAGGGCCAAAGCTTAGATATTTGGCACATAGAATCGCCTACAGGTTCTCTATCAAGTTTGCTCAAATTATGCCCCTGGGGTCAAAATTGGCCTGGCCCCGGGGGTCACGGTTTACATAGAGTTATATAGTGAAATTTACATACGTCTTCTTCTCTGAAACTAATATGGCCAGAGCTTTGATATTTGGCATAGTGACACTTCTAGATGTCCTATACCTAAATTGTACAAATGGTTCTGGTCCGTTGCATAACTAGGTCACAGGAGCTAAAAATAGATTTTTTCAGTGAAAACTTAAAAAATCTTCTTGTCTAAAACTACAAGGGCCAGAGCTTAGATATATGGCTAATATCATCGCCTACAGGTCCTCTATTAAGTTTGTTCAAATTATGCCCCTAGGGTCAAAATTGGCCCCGCCCCGGGGGTCACTGTTTTACATAGAGTTATATAGTGAAATTTTCAAACATCTTCTTCTCTGAAACTAATATGGCCAGAGCTTTTATATTCTGTATGGTGACACTTTTAAATATACTTTACATATTTTGTTCAAATTGTTCCAGTCTGTTGCATATCTAGGTCAGTCCTGGACATAAATCAATATCTCCATTTTTCCAATTATTCTCAGGTGAGCGAATATGCCCCATGGGGCTCTTGTTTATGTGTAGGCATTATTAGTCACAGTTTGCATTATATGTGTATGCATTTGTATTGCCATGTTATGCCACTGTTGCCAAAATAAAATCAATCAATCTAAACATTAGACATGTTAGTTCGGTAGAACAATTTAGATCATTAATACATGTTAACGTCATCACTGCAAAAACATCTTGTCTCATCAGGATCCAAACTATTTGCATGTGGAATTATGTTTGATTTTGGCAGCGAAGGAGTTATGCCTTAGAATAAAGTGAGCTTTTAGACGTTCAACTGTTAGTTTAAACATATTTTATTTCGAATTTTTACAGAAATGGGGTCGGGCTACAAGTGCTCACCACTTAGTTACAGCCCTCCCCCTGAGGGGACTGTTTAATACGCTTGAAGGTATTAATTATGGATAAAGGCACATTAGGGAAACGTACACTTCTTTGTGTTTTATTTGTAAAATTAAAAAACAAAACAAATAGTAAAACCTCTCAGTTACGACAACAAAATTGTGGTCATTAAAATGGTAAGGTATTTAAAACAGGTGCCTGCTTAAAGAAAAGTGAAAGTACAACAGAAAACCCGCTCAAGGGCTTTCTAATCTACTTTCACCTTGCTTTGAGCTGTCAACTGTCTTTTTACAATCAGTAAGCCTTCTTTTTAGTGGTCATGTCTGTGTCAAATGAACTTCCGCCAAACAATAATAAAAATAAATGTTTGTGTAGTTCTCTGTGTGTGTACATCCGTATGTACCCGTAAGTCTCCGCCGCAAACTGTAGTAGCCCGTACGAAATCGTATTTCGCCGTAGCAAACCGTATTACTCCGTATTTATCGGGTACGGTGCTATGTATTATTCCGTGAAAATCCGTAAAAGTCCGTGAGAAACCATACCAATCCGTTCTGTTCCCCGACAATTAAAAGCTAATCCGCGATACTCGCCGTATCTGAACCGTAGAAACCCTTTCTGACCCGTTCTCATACCGTAGAAACTCACGGATCTATCACATTCCGTAGCATTTTCGTCCGTACCCATCCTTGACTATCATCTGTGAATGTGTGACCCAGGCATAAGACAGGTGGCTTCTTAACTCTTTGCACGCTAGCGGCAGATATAGCTGCCACAGGCATAACCTTTGCAAACAGTTTGGATCAAGATGAAACACTGCGTAACACGGCGTCTCATCAGGATCCAAACTGTTTGCCAGTCTGACACTGAATTTAAAAGAAATTTTGAAAAATTCCAATTTTGAAACAGAAGTAGACGACAAATTTTGCAGGCGAAAAAATTACCAAGCATGCAAAGAGTTAAAGCAATTTGAATGTAAAACATATTTACCTTGCTTTAAGCTGTCACCTGCCTTTTACACGGTCAATTAGCCTTCTTTTTTTTGTGGTTGTAATAGAGAGATTTAACGGTTTTAAGCTTTCATATACAGTAAAACCTCGCTATTACGACCACTAAAACGAAGGCTAATTGAGTGTATAATAGACAGGTGACAGCTTAAAGCAAGGTGACAGTGAAACAAAGCTCCTATAGGAGCTTTTTGTTTCACTGTCACCTTGCTTTAAGCGGTCACCTATCGTAAACACCCTAATAATTAACATAATTTAGTGGTCGTAATAGAGAGGTTTTACCCTATTATGCATTTAACCCATACAGTGGAGAATCTGTTATTCTTTACCGTTTAAACGCAAACGCAAAGCACTAAAACGTAGAAAAGAACAACTTTTGGACAATTCTGATAATTCTTGTTTATCTTGGTGGCAAACAGTTTGGAGCCTGATCAGACGCCGGGTTACCCGGCGTCTGATCTGGGTTCCAAACTGTTTGCACTGTAAATAATAGTTTTAGCGTAAACGTGTTTATTGGGAAAGAATAACAGATTCTCTACTGTACCTGATAGCCTGTCAGGAGTATAGAGATATGTTATGTAACTAAGAGGGGTCTATTCTGTCGTATCTGTAGGCTGTTCAATTACCATTCAGTGTCTGTTGCTTTTATACCGTCCAATCAGTATGCAGAGCGTCGGGTGGGCCATCCCTCAACATACTTTACAACATTTGAAAGAAGAACACGTTAGCCATTACAGTAAAATCTCTCAAATACGACCATGTTTAAACATGTTAATTGAAAGCCTTTCAGCATATGGGAATGTTGTTGTGATGGTACTGTTGTAAGAGCTAAGGTTAAACTCTAATTTTAGCATGCCAGTGCTTCGGCAGAGCGACTTCATGTGTATATGATGCCGAGGTAGATGCCAATAAAACAAGTATGGACATTCACGGGCTCTACAATGGAGGTGGTGTGTGCCAGAACTGTGGGGTATGTATCTAACTCATCCATGAATCATCCATGGATCTAACTAGAAACATATTTTTGTGGCCTTACAGTGATAATTGTAAAAGCAGAGTGCTTATCATGTACTTTGGAATAAAAAAGTTTGCTGAAAGCCTATTCCTTCTTTTGTTAAATAAAATCAAAATTAAGACATTGGTTATTTTTATTTTTTTTTCAATCATTGGAAAACGTTAATGATTTTGACCAAGAAAATTATTTTAATATTTTTTCATTACTTGTCATTTTTAAACTATTTTCTAACAGTTTCAGACCTTCAAAATGCTTAAAACCCAGGGCTTCTGGGGCCTCCGTCCCCCTGGACCCCCTGCCATGCCCTTGCCCTGGACCCACTGGGGGCCCTAGCAGCCCCCTGGCCCCCCAACGGCCCCCTGGCCCCCAGTCTAGGCTCAAATCTGAATAATCAAATGCTTGAGAATAAGTTCAGACTCAACTCATATGCTTTTTAAGCATGGACCCAGGGCACCAGATAAAGTGAGGAGTAAACTGAACTAATCCAATATTTTTTACCACTTACTTATTTCGGCTCCAAACCCTATGGTGTGACTACTCATTAGAATCCTCTCGATGATTCTAATCAGTAGTGACACCATAGGGCTTAAAGCAGAAATACAGTTTTAAGTTTTTAGCTCACCTGAGCTACAGTACAAGTCTCGCAATGTTTAAAAAGTCCGCGCTCCCAGCACGGACACTTTTGAATGTCCGCGGGTTTCCAGCACGGACAATTTTTTTGGATCATCGTGGACAAAATGTGTGTCCACCGCGGACAGAAATTTACCCTACGGGATATTTCCGCGGCGGAGTCATCGCTGATTGCGATGGCATCATCGCGGATTGCGAGGCATCATCGTGGACGCTACCTGTATGAGTTGGAGTCGCTGAATCGCTTTAGGTGAAAATTATCAAGAAAAGATATGCAACAGCTTACTTGTTCATACACGTGTGCATTTTTAACTGTAGAAACCTTTTTGGAATACAGTCATATTTCGAATTCATAATGAAATATAATATACATGAAAATAGCCTACTCTTAAACCCCGAAACTGAAACAGGTTCTTTATTTTAAACTAAAGTCTATAGTCAGGTTGCCAAAAAAAAAGATAAAGGATTAAAAAAAAAGTCTACGTATAATGTGTTTTAGCTCACTGTGTAAGTTTATTGAAAATCATACGGAAAGAGATTAAAAATGTCACTCGTATTCGGTCATAATTGTTTCGACCCAACACGAGAGTTAAAACGGGGGAGAGTTATGAAACTCGGGAAAACCATTATTTGAATTCATTACCGTAAACGTGTGTCTTCTTAGAAGACGAGAAACTAATAGTACAGTAAAACCTCTCTATAACGTCCACTAAATGGTTTTAGATAGCAGGTTCTTTAGGTTCTATGTTTTATTGAAAATCGTACGGGTAGAGATTAAAAATGTCTGGCGCATTCTGTCATAATTGTTTAGAACCAACACGAGAATTAAAGGGGGGGGGAGAGTTGTGAAACTCGGGAAAATAATTATTTGTTTTCAATCCCGTAAACTTGTACCTCCTCCTAAGAAAAGTAGCTAAAGATACAGAATAAAACCTCTCTATCACGACCACTAAACTGTGTTAATTAGCAGGTGTTAAAAACAAGTGCATGCTTAAGGAAAGGTGAACGTAAGACAAGTTTCTGCAGAAACTTTCATGTTTACGTTCATTTTGCTTCAAGCTTTCCCGTCTTTTTATGCAGTCAATTAGCCTTCAGTTTAGTGATCATTATAGAGAGGTTTTATAGTAGATTGAATAATTATATAAGGACCAAACGCATCTACACGATTGATTTTGGTCTCAAAATCTACTATGCTGCTACAGTTTTTACTTTTATATATTATTTCCACATGAAAACAGCTGTCTGTCTGTCTGACTGACCAACTGTCTGTTTACATGCATCTGTTTCCGTCTGTTTGTCTTTATTCACTCATTTTACAAATCTTTCCTGTTCCCCATCGCCTGTTTCTAGTTGTGTTGCCACGTGGCTGCTTAAAGTAGGCTGAAGGTAAAACAGAATGCCCCTTAAGGCGCATTCTTCTTTACTTTCAGCCTGCTTTGAGCTACCACATACTAGAAAGAATATCCGAAGATTTAGAAAAAATCCGGATAAGTTGCAGTCCTGATTTTATTTCAATTATATACATCATGGAGAAAGGACCTTTCTCCATGTATACATAAAATGGGGTTGGACCACAAGTTCTACCAACTTAGAGACGGTCCTTCCCCTATAGTTTAACAAATACAAATTCTTTTTCTAGAGCGGGCATTAGTGAGCCAGAGAGAGGGAGAAATAAAAAGAGAGAGAGAGAAAAGAGAGAAATAGAGCGAGGGAGAGAGAGATAGAGAGAGAGAGAGAGAGAGAGAGAGAAAGAGATAATAGAGCGCGAGGGAGGGAGAGAGAGAGTATGTGTACAGTTGCCTCCATAACCATTATACATACTCTCTCTCTCTCGGCAATCAAATACATAAAGAAACTTATACAAATAGCAAACATATATATGTACAGTCGGCTGAGCGGTCATTCGGACTGAAAGTAGACTTTAACTTGGTATATTACTTTTTTTTATTTATCTCTGACGACCCGTGTCTGTAAACACCATATTGGATCTGCGATACTGTAACTGTGGAATTCTGAATGTCTACTGTCATCTTCAATCCATATGTGAAAATTTTAAAAAGACAAACAGGTGGTTTCGCGTTCTTTTGCAAACTACGTTTTAAAACTAGATTATATTATTGATTTAAAAGAGTCAACAAAGTCTTCATCAGTCATATACATATATTGGAAAATATTGTTTTATAAATGTGGTAATTAACGGTGTAGGTACTTATCTTGTGACTGTAACTCAGTGTATGATAAGGATCTACTAGAAATTTTTAAACAACTTTTCGTTTACTTTCATTCTAAATAACTATAATGTTGATGACATTTAAAATTAAAATGTATTATCTGGTTTTAAGATGATCGCTTACAATCATGGAGACATTACACATTTCTCCATGCTTACAATGTACATAATACGTATAGAGATAGATCTTACATCCATACAGATAAGAAAAATCAATCAAATTAATTATGTAAGTACTTCGTTATTGCTGTCTCTCAGTGTCACTCGTCATCTGCCACATTTCCCCATTGAGTGCCCCGATTAAGTGAATCACGTGCCTAGACTAACTGTTTATTTCCGAAGCTGTCAAGGCGATTTATGGCATACAGTGTTAAAATCGTTATTTTTTATGATTGGCTTTCTAATTGGGGGCGGAGTTAAACGAAATCATTTACAATAATCTGAGTCATATGATTGGTCGAAAAAGAAGGTATTAGTTGGAAACTGGAAGGTCACGAAAGCCTAATTGACACATCAATAAGTTAACTTGATAAAAACTTTGATGTTACATAACTTAAAGAAGTATTTTGCCTCTTCATTTTTCTTCTCTCGACAAAAAGGCATATATTATGGTGATATGCGTATCACTTTCACACCTGAGCTATGAAATTTGTGTGGGGTGCCATAAATCATAAATTAAAAAAATCCGTTTGCACTACTAAACCATCATCTCTGTACATTGAACGGTGCAGATCCTGATCAGAGATACAAGGAGTCCTCTGGTCTGGGTTTACATGCTTACTGTTAAGCATACGACAAGTGCACTTGTCATAGGTAAACTGTTAGAAAGTGACTAGTATATTCGTCGATAGGATTAAGTGTGTGACGTAATTACGATATGTGGTCATATCCTTAAACGGTGTAGATCCTGATCAGAGGACTCGAAGAAACCTCTGATCTGGATCTACATGTACATGCTTAGCAATCGACAAGTATACTTTCATATGTAACACTGTTAGTAAGAGACGAATGCATATATATACTCGTAGATACAATTGAATGTGTGAACCAATAACGATGTGATCGTATCCTTAAACGGGATAGATACTGATCAGAGGGCTCTAGGATCCCCTTGATCTGGGTCACCATAGTTATCAAGGTTTGTTTATATGTATTATTTATTAATTTTCCAATTGCTGTTGTATCACCGGCGCTTTTGTATTAAAACAACAGTATGGGACTTGTAGTACGACAGCCGAGTCTACACTGTTTGCAAGAATTTGGGCATTTGATTTGGTCATTTCTGCCCCGTCTGATTCATTCCTTGCTGATCCATCGTCATGGTGCTGTTCCCTCCATCAGAACATAGAAGACCGTTAAGGAAAGACAGTCACGTGAACAAAAAGTCATTTATCGCACAAAAAACGCGAGATCAACGACATGCTGTCCAGACGATTTGCCATTGTGTCAATAGAAGTTAGTTTTAAAAAAAACCGAGTATACTCGTCGATAGGGTTGAATGTGTTAAATAATTGTTTTCATAAACAGTGCAGATCCGGACCGGAGCACTCCTTTATGAACACTCTGATCCTGGTCTGCCTGGTTAGCACACGACAAGTGTACTTTTCTCAGTTACACTGTCAGTGCAAGGAAATGACGAGTGTACTCTTTGATAGGGTTAATGTGATAACCAATTCTACCTTTTTATCAACTCATCACGGTTGAGTCTCATCTTTTCAGTTAAAATTCTACCATATACATGTACACACATAATCATGATTTAAAAAAAATGAGATGTTGAAATTAGGCTTTTTAAAACTTTAATTTACTATAAATGATGAGTAATTATATATACAGACCGGTGGAAGCTTAATGCAGATGAGAATTAATGCAGATAGCTCTGAATGACCTTCGATTTGCAATTAGCTGCCATCTGTCTGCAAAATGTTCCGCATGACTATTGCTCGGCATTAAGTTGTCACCAATTTGCATAACGGGTAACTTAATGCAGATGACAAAAAATGTAGAAAGCCTGGTGACAGCAAAATCAGTCGTTTTCCAACAATTCTAATTGTTTAAGACACGGAGCCATTGAGCTGTAACATCTTGTTGATTGAAGGCGGCGCTTTTATTTTTTATTGTCGGGTTTTGATATCTAACCCCCTGCGCTGGAACGCCAGGGTCGTCGTTTCCGGTGTAGAACACCCAAAGCGTTGTTTTAATGTTTGACACTTTACTTTTGGCCCTCATTATGCTGAATTATCACCCGCTTCTAAAATGTTTGTGAAATAACTGAAATAAGATTCGTTGCTTAATTTCGCTGAAGAAAAACAGAAAATGAGAGTTAGTCAGGTTTAACCCTTACTAGGAGTTACGGTCTTCTGTAGGATCCGAACTGTTTGCAAATATTAAAGACGCTGCACTCGGCAGGCTAAGGGATTATGCTATAAGAAGGTTGTGCGGCCGCCCAAAGCCATGTGATCCTTGCAGCTCCAGTCACCATCGGCTCCTTTTTGTGAAGACGTACACAGTGGGGAATGTATTATTATTTCCCAATAAACGCGTTTACGCTAAAACGTTTATTTCAATTGCAAACAGTTTGGAGTCAGATCAGAGACTGGGTTACCCAGCGTCTGATCAGGCTCCAAACTGTTTGCCACTCAGATAAAAAGGAATTGTTAGAATTATGTAGAACTTGACATTTTCTACGTTTTAGTGCCTTGCGATTGCGTTTCGTTTGCGTTTAAACGGGGTAAAATAACGTATTTTCCACTGTCTGCAGCGAATGTCAAATTTACCTGCATTTATTAGGCTTTATGAATATGCTACTCAAACAGTTATTTCTTTCTCTCTTCCCTTTCCCCCCCCCCCCCCCTTAAAACTGTGTTAATTATTAGGTGTTTAGGACAGGTTACTGCTTACATAAAGGTGAAAGAAAGGCAGGAAGCTCCTTCAGTTTCCCATGTATGTAACCGGCAACCGGCGAAATCAATTTTCCGTCCGAAATATATTTATTCTATTTGCTTACAAAGGATACAATAACAGGCTTAAATAGTCATTAAGGCAGGTGGTTGATCGCAACAGTACAACAGAGCTTGCTAAATTACTGCTCATCTGCAATTAGCTGCTACCTGTCTTAAAGCCATCCTGCATTTAGTTGCCACATTCAATAAAAACTGTTTAAAATGTTGTTTTTAAACCCCACCACCAATAAACTGCTTAAGAATCTCTATAGTCCGGGTTTTTGTATGGTAGTTCCGAGTTTTTAGTAAGTTTGTAAACGACCAAAATCTGTTACATTTACAATGGAGGAAACGTTTATACTTTCCCGTTTAAACGCAAACGAAACGCGAACGCAAAACACTTGAATGCATATACATGTAATGACAACTTTGTTATAAATATGTCTACATATTTTTATCTGAGTGACAAACAGTTTGGAGCCTAATCAGACGCCGGGTAACCCGGCGTCTAATCTTGCTCCAATTTGTTTGCAATTGAAATACTTGTTTTAGCGTAAACGCGTTTATTGGGAAAGAATAACATTTCTCCACAGTATAATTCGATTGCATGCAGTGTTTAAAAAAGACATTTTAAGATTCAGTATTGTCTTGATATTGCTTTTATTTGAAGCGTCTGGTATTTAAGACTAGTGGGCATTTAAATTAAGAAATATCCGTTTAAAAAGAAAGAATGTTTGCGTTAGAGTGACGTATTTTGAGTTTAGAATAATTAATAATTATTCTTTAATCCTTTCACTTCCATTATAAATGATTCCCACTATGACATAATACACCCTCAAAGTTATTTCGTCTGCCAGTCTGATAATTATGTAGGCTAATCTACACAGGAATCATAGAAGACTAATGCGGACTCATAGATTTTGGGAATAGTTTTCAGGAGATTTATGATACTAGTATTTAGACTGATGTGAAATTGAAACCGTAAAATTGATTTACTTATAACCCTTTCACTCTCAATGACGCTTTAAAGCGCGTTTGTAACTAGTTGGGGCCTGATCAGATGCAATTAGGACCCACACAGTTTGACTGTCGTATCGACATTTATAAGGTCATACCACATTAAATATATCTTTGAAATGTATATTGCAGAAAAAACAACATTGAAGCAGACGACAATAAAGCGATGAAGGGGTAAAATTCTCCCGAATAATTTGATCATGAAAGGGTTAAAAGTGGAACTTTACTATATATAGAGCCAAAATGGCATACGCGTGTATGCAAAGTTGAAACATCATAAAGGCTGTTTTTGCTGTTGGATAATCGGTTGTACCGTGTTTCTTTATCAGAAATAAATTTTTGGCAACACTTAAGTAGAAAATAGACTCGAATATTGCACATCGTATTTTTCCGAACAGAACCAGATAATTCACAATCAGGTTCTGTAAACATAAATCAAACACGCCAAACAAATAGATGCTTGTCGAATGCAGAACGGTTTCGGTTGGAAATAAGCCACAATGAACTTTTTTCGAATGATTTATTTCATATATTGAACACCTTTTATTGTGCGCAATATAGGAGCAAATAGGCTGTGGAAATTAACCAAGGAAACAAAATATCAATCCAGGTAAGGACCAGCGCGATCCGCAGTGGTGCACCGCGGTCCGTGACGATATCACCACGATCCGCGGTGATAACGATCGCGTCCGGCGGCGAGAACCCCGGTGAGACACCATCACGGACCCATCACTATCCGCGATGGACTGCGGAATACCTCAAATATCATGACGGACAAATACGCCCGTCCGCGGTCGCTGAAATTGCGACGGACCGCGGATTCTTTAAACATTGCGAGACTTGTACTGTAGCTCAGGGTGAGCTTTTGCAATCCTTGAATGTCCGGCGTCCGTCGTTAGTCGTGCGTCGTCAACACTCTAGAGGCCACAATATTTATCCAATCTTTCTCAAACTTGCTCAGATTGTATATTACCATAAGAGTTCGGATGAGTTCTATTATGGTTGAAATCGGAATAATAGGTCAGAAGTTATCTACCTATGAATTGCTGAAAATGCCATATTTAACAGTGTTTACACTCTAGAGGCCACAATATTTATTTAATCTTTCTCAGACTTGCTCAGATTGTATATTACCATAAGAGTTCAGATGAGTTCGATTATGGTTGAAATCGGACTAATAGGTCAGGAGTTATCTACCTTTAAATTGCTGAAAATGCCATATTTAACAGTGTTTTCACTCTAGAGGCCACACTATTTATTCAATCTTTCTCAGACTTGCTCAGATTGTATATTACCATAAGAGTTCGGATGAGTTTGATTATGGTTGAAATCGGACCAATAGGTCAGAAGTTATCTACCTTTGAATTGCTGAAAATGCCATATTTAACAGTGTTTACACTCTAGAGGCCACAATTTTAATCCAATCTATCTAAATCTTGCTCAGATTGTGTATGACCATAAGAGTTCGGATGAGTTTGATTATGGTCAGTGTTTTTTTTCACCCCTTTGGGAATGAGTTGGTACCCCTTCAATTGGGAAGAATAGGCCCTAAAACGGCGTAAAATACATGATTTTGGGAAAAAATTGAGTCGTAAAAGGCTCATTTTGGGGAAAAATTGTGCCGTGAAAAGCTCATTTTGGGAAAAAAGCCCTTGTTTTCAATTGGGAACGGGTCCCCAAAAAAACCGCTGATGGTTGTAATCGGACTAATAGGTCAGGAGTTATCTACCTTTGAATTGCTGAAAATGCCATATTTAACGGTTTTTACACTCTAGCGCCCACAATTTTTATCCAGTCTTTTTCAAACTTCCTCAGATTGTATATTACCATAAGAGTTCGAATAAGTGTGATTATGGTTGATATCAGACCAATAGGTCAAGAGTTATCTGCCCTTGAATAGCTGAAAATGCCATTTCTAACAGCATAAACACTCTTCCAACTACATTTTTCAATGGATTTTGATTATACTTGCACACAAAGTATATAGCTATAAGTTCTCGAAGCAGTGCAAGTATTGTTGAAATCTAATCATTGTGGCAATAGTTATCTGCCCTTGATATACTTTGAAATGCTAGAAAAGGCTTCATTTCAGTATTGTTTAGGCTCTAGTTATCAGCCCTTGATGTACTCTACTATACTAGAATTATGAGATTGTATTCTAAAATTGTTTACATGCTATACTACAAATTTGAATGGATTTAGATTAAAATGGGTGAAACAGAAAGGTAAAACTATAAGGCTTCAGTACAAGAGGTGAGCGATATCAAGACCTTCAGGCCCTCTTGTTTAATTTCTCCCCTTATTTGGAGCTCTGACCAATGTTTTCAGTTCAACTCCTCTGGTAACAACTGTGAAAAGTGTGTGGCAGGCTACTACCGCCCATTTGGTGTACATCCGTCAGAACTGGACATGTGTGTTCCATGTCAATGCAACCCACAATTCCACATCAACGAATGTGAGGAGGAGACAGGCCGCTGTGTCTGCAAGGAGGGGTACACAGGTCTTGATTGCGATGCCTGCTCAATTGGTTACTATGACTACCCTAATTGTATCCCCTGTGACTGTGATGTGTACGGTACAGATGGTGATGTTTGTCAAGTTGGCGGTGGCCAGTGCCCTTGTAAGCAGAACTACGTGGGCAAGAAGTGTGATATGTGTGAGAAAGGCTTCTATGACTTCCCAGAGTGTGAACGTAAGTTGTCATCTAAATATATACATTTAACCCTTTACCCCATAGCGGATTTCTGGTATTGAAGATAGGTGACAACTTAAAGCAGGCTGAAAGAAAAGCAGAATGTGCCCTCAGGCACATTCTGCTTTACTTTCAACCTGATTTTAAGCTACCATCTGCTAGAATATAGAAAATGTTTCTTGTAATACATTTTCATGACTGTATAAATTGGAACTATTTTTTTCAGTGGAAGAATAAATTAAAGGCATAAAAAGGTGCATTTTCGGGATAATGGGTTAAGCAGTCAACTGCATACAGTTTGTATGATGGCTAGGGGGTGGGTAGAGGAAGCGTGTTAAAAGTGATGTTACATTCAAACAATACTTAGTGCTATGTTGATCATAACTACCGTATTCATGTATCTCAAGTTAATCTTTCTTTTTCAGCTGTTGAATAAAATGTATTTTGTTTTGCATCTATAGAACATGTCATTACCTTGTACCATTGGAGAGGACTGCAATGCCTGTTGTCCTATCCATTTCATTATGTGAATAAAACATTGTTTAACCAAAGGTGATGTTGATTCAGTGAATAGCTGTACTGAATGTATTGAGTATTAGCAGGGCTCCAGATAAGAGGGAGTAAAAGGGGAGAAATCTAATATTTTCTCACTTATTACAGCACCAAATCCTATGGTGTTACTACTCATTAGAATCGTCTCAAAGAGACGATTCTAATGAGTAGTGACACCATATGGTTTAAAGCAGAAATAAAGATTTTAGATTTTGAAATACTCCCCTTATCTGGAGCCCTGGAGTATTAGTATAAGCCCATGTTTTCTTGCCTACTTTAGTGTGTATGTGTGACCCTGTGGGAGTCATAGACCAGTTCTGTGATGTTGACGATGGACAGTGTAACTGTAACATGAACTACGCCACTAGGAACTGCAGTGGTTGTTCCAATGGCTTTTTTAACTTCCCAGACTGTTCATGTAAGTACATATCAAACGTGTCATGAGAAAACCTGTGGCCCGTTTCATAAAACTTGTAGGCAAATGTTGTCGTAAGTCAGATTATAATAGTCTCAATTATTATTCATTTCTCTATCGAATCCAGTCTTGTGACATCTCTTTGGAATCGTCTTGAAAAGACGATTCCAAAACGATGTCACAATACAGGATTAGATGGAGATATCAGAAATTAAATGTATTTTTAAGTTTTGACTTGCGAGCAATTTGTATTACGAAGATTTATGAAACGGGCCCCTGTTTTATTGCATTCAAACAGTGTACAGCAAAACTCGGTTATAACGAATTCCAAGGGACTTGTGGATTTACTTCGCTCTAAACATTATTCGCTATATTGATAGTACGAAATTCGTTATAAGTTATCATCCTGGTTTGCGACTGAACTTTATATTCAGTGCCATATTGAAATACGTCGCCATAATACATGTACGCGGTCACATTCTATATTCATACACTGGTTATTATTTACCTTGACTACCATTTAATCTTGGAATGCAATTCACGATCTATGTCACATCTTCAAGCGAAAAAATGGAAAAGAAAAATATGCAGCGATAACGCTATTTGTTAGCGCATATGCCGTGTATTCTCTTAAACTTCCATGATACCAAACACGTAAATACACTAGTGTGTACAGTTTGATTAACACGCGAGCCGCATATGCTCATTTCACTTGAGTTGTTATAAATATAAAGAATTTAATATTCCGTGATAATATTACCGACCTCTAATTTTTAAATCATTGAGATTCCGTTTACTTAAATCTTCTGCTTCACCGGTTGAGAGTAATCATGTTTTTATTTATTCTTTTAAACATCCAATCAAACAAGTCGAAATAATCAGACCCGGTTATGTAAATGACACGACAATAGGATTACTTCCAATTTTTCGTCTACACGTAGGAAATGGACAATATATGGGGCCAGTTTGTTACGCATATCTATAATTCGACACGGACAAAAATAAACGTTTACACGAGATGTGAAAGAATATATGCATAGTAACAACACGTACAGTGAAGCGCACATTATGCTTCTAGGACTAATGGAGTTAACAAAGCATTACAATTATACCATGTTAATTATACCGTATCGTAATTACGGATCAATTCACAAGTCATCCAGATCTTATTGTGTGTTTAACACCTATGCGTCACGGTGTTTATCGCGAGAATTACATAGGTGACTGAAGACTGAAGCAAGATGAGACTTCGCTTTAACGAAGGTATTTTACACTGTTTTGTGAATAAAGGTACTTGAAAATCAGTTCGCCATAAACGAGAATTCGCTATAACCGAATTCGTACTAAACATGATAGTCAACATAGAATTAATGCAGAGCTCGGCCGGGGAACGAAAATAAATTCGTTATAAGCCGAATTTCGCTGTATCAGAGTTCGTTATAAAAAAGTTTTACTGTAGTTCAAGGCCAGACACGTCAACAAACAGGTGGCTGTCTTATACAGAAGATTTATATTACAGTAAAAATGCTTGGGACTGTTTTAATGTGGCATTCATAGACAGGTGGTGCTCTTATAAAAGTGGCTGTTAGACCAGGTTTGACTGTACCAACCTTCTTCGAACCTTACATAAATCTCCCCTTTTAGAAGTCTCGTCTGGAGAATTGGACCTTGGGAGAACCGTGGGTAAGGCAACTCCTGTCTGGCAGTTTTTAGCTCGCCTGTACGAAGTACAAGACAAGCTATTGCAATACCCCCGGTGTAGTCGTCGTTGTTGTCGTTGTCGTCGTGGCGTGAACGGCGAAAACAATTTTAAGAAAATGTCTATAACTTCTATGTCCCTAATCAGGTGTTGCTTTCATAGTTGGTATGTGTGTGTATATGGACAAGACCTTTTCATGCACAGAACAATTTGGACCCCTGTGACCTTGACCTTGAACTTAGGGCCTGCGTTTAGGTTTCGAAATCTGTGTTTAGGGTTCGAAAAATGCCTTTAACTTCTACGTCCCTTGAGGTATTGCTTTCATAGTTGGTATGTGTGTGTATATGGACAATACCTTTCCATGCACAGAAAAATTTAGACCCCTGTGACCTTGACCTTGAACTTAGGGCCTGCGTTTAGGTTTCAAAATCTGTGTTTAGGTTTCTCAAAATTTCTATAACTACTATGTCCATTGAGATATTCCTTTCATATTCAGTGTGCATGTGTATATGGACAAGATCTTTCCTTGCATGCAAAAAGTTTGACCCCAGTGACCTTGAACTTGGGACCCCTGTTTAGGTTTCGAAATCTGCGTTTAGGTTTCTCAAAATGTCTATAACTCATATATCCATTGAGATATTTCTTTCATATTTGGCATGCATGTGTATATGGACAAGACCATTCCATGCATGTAAAAAAAATTAGCCCTTTGACCTTGAACTTAGGTCCCGGGTTTAGGTTTCGAAATCTGCGTCTAGGTTACAAAAACGCTTATAAAACCTATGTCCCTTGAGGTGTTACTTTCATATTTGATTTGCATGTGTATATGGACAAGACCTTTCCATGCAGGCAAAAAGGTTGACCTCTGTGACCTTGAGTGTGCTTTCAAGTTTCTTAAGGTGCCTTTGGTGAGCTTTGTTGTCTCTCTGACAACTCTTGTTATCTATACAATGTTAACTTCGATGCAAAGCTTAAACTCACACCAAGAGGTAATTGTTGCGCTGTATATATTAACTCACTTCCCAACATACAATGATTTGGGAAGCCTCATTGGCATATACCAACCTTCCACGACTGTGATAGCAGACATCAGGGCTCCAGATAAGATGGGAGTAAACTGAACAAATCCAACAGAAGAGACAATTCTATTGAGTGATTTGTTATGATATGTTATGATTTTACGTAGCTTTTAACAGTATTTGAGTCATATCCTGACGTCCAGCTAATTACAGGTGGAGGAAAACCCCAGAAGCCCTATATATGCATGGTTTCAGTCACAAATCGGCAACTGGGTAGAACCACCAACCTTCCGCAAGCCAGCTGGAAGGCTTTCCCACATGAAAAACCCGAATGACCAGACCGGGATTCGAACCCACAGTGGTGGTTTTTATGCCCCCGGCATCGAAAGATGCGGGAGCATATAGTAATCGTCCTGTCCGTCCGTCCGAGCGCACGAAAGGTCCTTTGTTGGGTAGGGAGAACAATAGATTCCATTCATTCCGTGATTGCCCTATTGTTAGTGTTGGGTATTTTAGTGTACTGTTGGGTACTTTTAAAAAAAAAATATACCCAACAATGTCCAACTGTGAGAATGGACATCCTTCCGTCCGTCCTTCCGCGCCACTAAAGTGGGTTAGAGGGCCAGATAACGGTAAACATAACAAAAGAAGACCATGGAGTTCACTCCGTAACAATACACTAAGGGGCCGTGGCCCGTTATTCGAACAAAAGAAAATAACAAAAGAAAAGGCCCTCTAACCCAATTCGGTGGCACGTCCGTCCTTCCGTCCGTCCGTCCGTCCGTCCGTAACCAGGTTAAGTAGATTTTACCGTTTCGTCTAGCATCAACACTGCTTATTCAAATGCTTAGATACTTATACAGTTGTTGCCTTGGACCATTCCCTAGCCACCAATAATACCCAACCTTGATTTTGACCTTGACCTTGACCTAATTTGGACTTAGAATACTTTGAATGGGCTATTTCTTGGTTAACTAGATTTTACCGTTTCGTCTGGCATCAACACCGCTTACTCCAATGCTTGGATACTTATACAGTTGTTGCCTTGGACCATTCCCTATCCACCAATATCACCCAACCTTGATTTTGACATTGACCTTGACCTAATTTGGACTTGGAATATTTTGAATAGGCTATTTCTTGGTTAACTAGATTTTACCGTTTCGTCTAGCATCAACACTACTTACTACAATGCTTAGATACTTATACAGTTATTGCCTTGGACCATTACCAACCCACCAGTAATACCCAAGCTCAGTTTGACCTTGACCTTGACCTAATTTGGACTTAGAAAAGATTCAGAATATATTGTCAAGAATGCCACCGGGGGCATAAGCGTTTATTGAATGCGCAGTCTTGTTTTCCCCGCTGTTGGTTCGAATCCAGCTCTGGTCATTCTATTGAGTAGTGACACCATAGGGTTTAATGCAGAAATTAAGATTTAATTGTTTTAAATATTCCCCTTATCTCAAGTTGTGAGCAGTGTTGTTTTGTTGTTGCAGTGTGTTCCTGTGACCAGTATGGAACTGTTGAAGAGGTGTGTGACAAGTCTAGTGGCGAATGTCTGTGCAAGGAGACATTCAGTGGGGAGAGTTGTGACACGTGCGCACGTGGCTACTATGCCTACCCCGACTGTATGCCTTGTCACTGCCAGGAACCGGGATCAACCACAAACATCTGTGAAGACAAGACAGGACAGTGCTCATGTAGACCAAACTATGGTGGACAGAACTGTGACAGATGTTCCCCTGGCTTCTATAAATATCCAGACTGTATTCGTAAGTGCTTCTTTATTATCCCTTAACCCCATAGTTTTAAAGAGCGGTGACTACTTAACCAATTACCCCATAGACCGTTTCTAATTTTGAATTTATGTGATAGCTGAAAGCAGACTGAAAGTAAAGCAGAATGCGCCTGGTTCTGCTTTAATTTCAGTTTGCTTTAAGTTACTATCTCATGAATATAGAAAATATTTATGATACATATTCACAACTATATAAATTTTGAGCTATTAATTTTCAGTGAAGGTATAAATGGGAGGCGTAAAAAGGTGTATTTATGGGGTAATGAATTAAAGTAGGTTGAAAGTAAAACCTTTCAGCCTGCTTTCAGCTACTATCTGCTACTCGTCTAGAATATCGAAAATATTTCTAATGCTACATATAAATGACTGTATTAAATGGCACTTTATTTTTCAGTGGAGGAATGATGGAAAGGTGTAAAATGGCGTATTTATAGGGTTAAATAAGTTCTAGAGCAATATTTACTTTTCAGCATGTAACTGTGACAGTTATGGTTCCTATGGAGATTCATGTGACCAGGAGACGGGCCAGTGTGATTGTCGCTTTAACTTCCAGGGTCTTATGTGTGAAAGATGTAAAGAGGGCCTTTACAATTATCCCAACTGTGAAGGTAAATAGCTACAGGTTACCATTCTGACTGGTAATGATGGACTAACAGTAATAACCTGGGGCCCGTTTCATAAAATTTGTACGACAAATTTTGTCGTAAGTAAGATTATAAAAGTCTAAATTATTATTTATTTCTCCATTTAATCCTGTCTTGTGACATCTCTTTGGAATCGTCTTGAAAAGACGATTCCAAAGAGATGTCACAAGACATGATTAGATAGAGAAATCAGAGAAATCAGATATTAAATATATTTCAAAGTTTTGACTCACGATCGATTTTGTCGTAAGAAGTTTTATGAAACGGGCCCCTGATGTTGCTGAAAGGAGGAAGAAATTTATCTTTTTTTAGCTCAACTGAGCCAAAGGTCTTGTGTTAAACTTTGTTTTCCGTCGTCGTTAACAATTTCTTCAAATGACACCTCCTCCTATACCACTTGACCTTGACCAATTTCAATCAAACTTTACCAGAATTATCTTTGGGTGAAGCTCTTCAAAATTTGTTCAAATAATTTGATTTTGTGGAATTCCATTGCAAAGTATCTATACACTGATCAGGGTTCCAGATAAGGGGAGTATTTAAAAAATTAAAATCTTTATTTCTGCTTTAAACCATATGGTGTTACTACTCATTAGAATCGTCTCGAAGAGACGATTCTAATGAGTAGTAACACCATAGGATTTGGTGCTGAAATAAGAGAGAAAAAGCTGGATTTCTTCAGTTTACTCCCTCTTATCTAGAACCCTGACTGATAGTTAAATTGTTTGTGTCATTGTCAGAGTGTAACTGTAACCCGGCTGGTGCCAAACAGGTGCCCGGCTACCCCCTTGGTGGCTGTGGAGAGGTGGCCATTGGACTGTTGTGTGAGTGCAAGGAGAAAGTCACCGGCAGGATCTGTGACGCCTGTCAACCTGGGTACTGGAACCTCAACAGGAACAATCTTGATGGTTGTGAAGGTAAGGAAATTTACAGGCTAATCTTTAATGCAGTTAATTTATTATAGCGGTAAGATAAAGAATGCTTAACTGTCCACATATGTTAATCTGCTGTAAATACATGTAACTGTGATTCTGATCAAAGGTGTGTAAAGCTATTGATGCAACTCTTTTGCTGTTTAGACTTTATTATGTTAATTAGACTATTAATTATGTTAATTGGCAGGTTGTTTATGCTCTGTTGCTGGTACTATAATTGCTGTTTAGACTATCTATTATGTTAGACTATTAATTATGTTAATTTGTTCATGGTACTATTGCTGTTTAGACTATTTATTATGTTAATTGGCTGGATGTTCATGCTCTGATGCTGGTACTATTGCTGTTTAGACTATTTATTATGTTAATTAGACTATTAATTATGTTAATTGGCAGGTTGTTCATGGTACTATTGCTGTTTAGACTATTTATTAGGTTAAAAGGCAGGTTGTTCATGCTCTGATGCTGGTACAATTGCTGTGTAGACTATTTATAATGTCAATTAGACTATTTCTTATGTTATTTTACAGGCTGTTTAGACTATTTATTATGTAAATTAAACTATTTATTACGTTAATTCACAGGCTGTTCATGCTCTGATGCTGGTACTATTGCTGGTATGAATGTGTGCAACCAGATCACAGGACAGTGTATGTGTAAGGTGGACGTGACTGGTCGTAACTGTGACACATGTCAGGATGGCTACTATGGTCTACACAAACAGAACCTCTACGGCTGTGTTGGTTAGTATGATGACAATACAGTTAACCCACTACCCCATAGCCTGTTCCTAGTTTTAAAGAAAGATGACCACTTAAAGCAGGTTGAAAGTATAGCAGAATGCGTCTAAAGATGCATTCTGCTTTACTTTCAGCCTGCTTTGAGGTATCATCTGCTAGGATTTAGAAAATATACTACATGGTATATATTCTTTACTGTATAAATTGGAACAATTTTGTTCAGTGGAGGAATAAATTGAAGACGTAAAAAGGAGTATTTATGGGGTAATTGGTTAAACTCCTCTTTCACAACCACTGGTGTTATAAATACTTCCTGTACAAAATAAGATTCGATTCAGTGTTGAGATTATGTAGCCAGGATTTCAGATAAAATGGACACTTTCAAAACATTCTATTATGTCTCTACCTCACCCTATGTTCTGACCACTCATTATAAATTCGAAGATACAATTCTAACGACTGGTTACATCGTAGCTACTGTTTGAAATATGAGGAAGTTAATACAGTGTTCCCTCTCTACAACAGCCCTCTAAACAACGACTCCCTCTCTACAACGACCCTTGCCGCAGTTCCCTAAACAGGACAGTTATGTCCAACCTTTTCACTACTGAAATGTCGTCTGCTTAAAATTGTCGTCTGATGTTTTTCTCAAAGTGACATAATAGCCATTTGGACGAAAAAAAAATCAATGACGAGTGACACACAGCTTTAATCCAGATCAGACGCCGGTGGGGTTACGCGGCGTCTGATATGGATTTAAGCTGTTTGCAAATGTAAGCCAATTTCCCTCCCTACAACGACTCCCTCTGAACAACGCACACTTTTTATGCCCCCGGCATCGACAGATGTGGGAGCATATAGTAATTGTCCTGTCCTTCCGTCCGTCCGTCTGTAACCAGGTTAAGTAGATTTTACCGTTCCGTCTAGCATCAATACCGCTTATTCAAATGCTTAGATACTTATACAGTTGTTGCCTTGGACCATTCCCTAGCCACCAATAATACCCAACCTTGATTTTGACCTTGACCTTGACCTAATTTGGACTTAGAATACTTTGAATGGGCTATTTCTTGGTTAACTAGATTTTACCGTTTCGTCTGGCATCAACACCGCTTACTCCAATGCTTGGATACTTATACAGTTGTTGCCTTGGACCATTCCCTATCCACCAATATCACCCAACCTTGATTTTGACCTTGACCTTGACCTAATTTGGACTTAGAATACTTTTAATGGGCTATTTCTTGGTTAACTAGATTTTACCGTTTCGTCTGGCATCAACACCGCTTACTCCAATGCTTGGATACTTATACAGTTGTTGCCTTGGACCATTCCCTATCTACCAATATCACCCAACCTTGATTTTGACCTTGACCTTGACCTAATTTGGACTTAGAATATTTTGAATTGGCTATTTCTTGGTTAATTAGATTTTGCCGTTTCGTCTAGCATCAACACTACTTACTACAAGGCTTCTATACTTATACATTGTACAGTTATTGCCTTGGACCATTACCAACCCACCAGTAATACCCAAGCTCAGTTTGACCTTGACCTTGATCTAATTTGGACTTAGAAAAGATTCAGAATATATTGTCAAGGATGCCACCGGGGGCATAAGCGTTTATTGAACGCGCAGTCTTGTTTTGTCTCCCATTGAATGTCGTTGCAGCGAGGGAGCGCTGTAATTTAAATCTCACCTCATCGTGTAGGAAACGTCTTGTCAGAATAATTTTTCTTTATTTTCGTCAGAGTGTGAATGTGACATTGGTGGATCAGAGTCGTTGGTCTGTGACAAGGAGACTGGACAGTGTCCATGCAAGCCCAGAGTACAGGGACACAGATGTGACCAGTAAGTTATAGCTACTTATTTTAATACCTCCACTAGATAGTGGGGGCTATACATAGGAATCACTTTGTCAGTCGGTCGGTCTGTCCCCAAATTTGTGCGGAGCATAACTTCTTTACTATGCCTTTAGGATTACCAAACTTTGTGTGTAGCTACATATTGGGATTGCCCAGTGTCACATACCACTTTCAAGTCAATTTGACCTTGACCTCTGACCAAGATAATTTAAAAACCTTGTCCAGAGCATAACTTCTATACCATATCATTTACGATTACCAAACCTGGGTGTGTGCATAGACTTGTGATGGCAGAGTGCCAGGTACCATTTTCAGGTCATTTTGACCTTGACCTTGACATCTGACCTTGATTAATGATAAATATAACACCTATATTATGCCATCTAGGATTACCAAACCTGGTGTGTGGATACATCTCAAGATTGCCCAGTGTCACATACCACTTTCAGTTCACTTTGACATTGACCTCTTACCTTGATAGTTGAAAAACCTTGTCAGAAGCATAATTTCTATATTATATCATCCACAATTACCAAACGTGGTGTGTTCATACATCTTGAGATTGGGGAGTGTTACTACCACTTTCAGATCACTTTTACCATGACCTTGACCTCTGACCTAGGTGGCATCATAATTATGTGTCTTACAGACACAACCATGCCTGTAGTTTTGTTAAAGAATTGCACAATTATTATCCATTTATGGTTTGTCTAGAGCAATACAAATTCAGAACTGTTTCCTATTACAGGTCTATTCAGCAACATTTTATCCCTACCCTAGACCAGCTAAGGTATGAGATAGAGGACGGCTACACACCTGAAGGTCATGCAGTTAGGTATGGGTTTGATGAAAGACTCTTCCCCAACTTCTCATGGAAGGGCTACGCTATCCTAACACCACTACAGGTAAGCACAGAGGTGTTTAACTCTTTGAACCCTAGTCACAGATATATGCATCATTGCAAACAGTGTACCTGTGGGGAGTACATTTGTCCTATGCAAACAGTGTAGACTCTGATCAGAGGGCTCCTTAAGGAGCCCTCTGATCATGATCTACACTGTTTGTCATTTTGACATACAGTAAAACCTGTCTTAAGCAGCCAGTGAAGGGAAGCAGCCAAGTTGGCTGCTTAAGACAGGTGACCGCTTAATCCAGGGGCAAGAAAAATGACTACAGTAAAACCTGTCTTAAGCAGCCAGTGAAGGGAAGCAGCCAAGTTGGCTGCTTAAGACAGGTGACCGCTTAATCCAGGGGCAAGAAAAATGACTACTATTTTGAAAACGGTCACGGTTTCGTTTCGCTATTAATTCCTATTTAAAAAGTCAACAACATATTAAAAGTCCTCAAACTCATACAGAAGTGTATGACCAGTACACTTTTTGATTATAGAAACATTGACACGAGCATCAGTTACTTGGCGTCTGATCTCCATATCAACATGTGCTGGTATTACTGGTAACTTAATGTTCATTTTCAGAAAATGGAATACAGTAGAATCTATATGTTGTTTCATTACACTTACGTTTGTACATGTATTTTTCTGTGCCACGGAGGCAGAATCCATGTGCGCGTGTCTACGGATTTTCCGGAGCTCATTTAAACTTTAAACTTTACAAATGTTGTCAAACGTACTTTCAAGTCAGCATTAGAGATTAAAAGTAAAAAATCGGTCGACCATTTTGTTCAGTTCTGATTGTTGTCGAGGAAATTAATTGCAGGATGGGAAATTTAACACCGGCTATTTTTACACTGGGGGAACACCCCAGCATCCTCGAATTACGCAAGTTTTGATTGATGGATAGTATTCATTTGCATAATAACGCGAGATTTTCTCCGAAGTCACTAAATCTAATTTTAGTGATGTACAGTACACATAAGAACGACGCGGGCCGTGTAATTGACGATTAATTAAAGAGTTTGATACCAGTAGCAAATGCTGTGTTATTTAGGCGGTTATTAAGAGTGACACGTTCGACAGAAATCACAACACGTGTATTCAAGTTGCCTGACCGTTCATTACAGTAAGTTTGATATGGAAAATGTTGATTACGTAATCGCTAATCTCCCAGACAAACTTGTTGATAATAACACGCCCCGCCGAGCACGTAATTTGACAAGTTGAGGTTACAGACGGATCGACGCGTGGATTTGTTGAATGACACAGGTATTCAGGCATATCACACTTCAGCGGGCGGCCACTTGGCCGTTTAATACAGTGTGGAAACAGTGTTTGGGATGAATTTTTCTGGCCGCTGGCTGTGTTATACAGGTGACCGCTAAGTCAAGGGGCAATATAGAATGAATTCAATCGGGGGGAGATCGAACTGGCCGTTAAAGCCAGGTGACCGCTTATACCAGGTGACCGCTAGGACAGGTTTTACTGTATATTGTAAAGATCAACCCTAAAATGTCCAAAATAAAAAGTCCAAAACAAAAAGTCAGTAAAAAAGTCAAAAATGAATATTTAAAAAAGGTTAATAATGTTAGTTTTTTCAGAAACAAAGATTCCAATACCTAAATGGTATTCCAATATTCTGTCTCTTGGAATATTCAAATATTTTATTATTCAATCCCATCACTAGTCTTTACCAAATCTTTAGGGGGTTTGGGATAAATAGCAGAGGATTAATTTGGATTGGGGAGGGGGAGGGTTAAAAATAAGTCAGTAAAAAAGTGTTTTTTTTTGTTTTTTAAAAGGCCAATAATGTTATTTTTTTTCAAAAACGAAGCTTCCAATACCTAAATGGTATTCCAATATTCTGCCTCTATTGGAATATTCAATTATTTTAGTATTCAATCCCATCCCTAGTCTTTACCAAATCTTATGTTTTGAGAGCACATTAGAATCGTCTTGAAGTAATTAAGCTTGTAAGACATCAAATCATAAAATTTTGAAGATATTTAAAAGAAATGTTTAATTTACTCAAACTTAATTGATGCTTGAGGCAAGCATTTAAACTAAAAATAGTAAACTTTAAAGCTTGTGAGACATCAAATCATAAAATTTTGAAGACATAATAAAGAAATTTTTAATTTACTCAAACTTAACTGATACCCGTGGCAAGCATTTAAAATAAAAAAAGTAAACTTTTAAGATCCAAAAATAAAGTAATTTGTGATTTTTTATTCAAGAATGAGGTTCGTGTTGACGTTGACATTTACAAACCGAGCATCTACCGTGTAATCTACCGCTACGTCAACCTGAATGAGGAAGCTGTTACGGGCACTGTGAAATGGACAATGGCAGAGGGCGGGGCTGAGGAGGAGCAGTCTGGCATGATGGAGTTTGAGCCCAGCTCTGATCCTGCCTTTGTATCCCTGAGTGATATGGGTGGAAACTCTGGCTATGTGTTAAACCCTGGCCGCTGGACCATGTCTGTAATGACAGATGAGAATGTATTCTTGGTGAGTAAGCTACATTTACTTTGGTAGTACTGTACAGGGCTCAAGATAAGGGGAGTATTTCAAAAATTGAAATCTTTATTTCTGGATAAAACCCTATGGTGTCGCTACTCATTAGAATTGTCTCTTCGAGACGATTCTAATGAGTAGTAAAACCATAGGATTTGGTGCTGAAATGAGTGAGAAAATGCTGGATTTGTTCAGTTTACTCGCACTTATCTGGAGCCTGCTTTACTTTCAACCTGCTTTAAGTAGTCACTTTAACTGAAACAGTTTTCATCTGATCTTCATCAAACTTTTTTAAAAATGTCTAATAACATAAAATGGAGGCTAAGTTCGATAACAGTCAATTCGCACCAGGCACTTTGGAGTTCTGGCCCTTGAATTTCTCAACATGTGGCTCTTACTCAAACAGTTTTCATCTGATCTTCAACAAACTTTTAAAATGTTTGTTGCCATAAACTGAAGGACAATTTCGATAACTATTTGAATAATATAGGCAAGTTTGAGTAATGGCCCGTTGAACTTGAAATATTAGAAATTTGTTGGGTTTTTTGTCTGTTTTCCCCACATGCTTTCACATAAATGATCTGAAATTTTATTATATATTAGGATTTTTTAATGAACAACGTTTTGTCAAAATTCAGTATGTTTTCCATGAGTTGTGTCCTTTTATTAGCTTAACTTTTTAAAAGAAAAAAGTTGAGCTATTGTAATCACCCTGTTGTCTGTATGTGCGTCAGCATTGGTTAAGTTTTTTGTTAGACAACATTTCTCAATAACTGTTAAAGGTGTCCATTTGAAACTTGGAATACTTGTTTAGTATCAAAAGGGCAACTTAGGCACGTTAGAATGGGTATCTATAGAGAAATGGGTTAACCCATTAATCCATAAATACGCCTTTAATTTATTAATCCTCTGTAGGAAATATGTCCACTTTATACAGTCATGTATAATGTACCAGAGGAAAAGTTTTCTATATCCTAGCAGATGCTAGCTTAAAGTAGGATGAAAGTAAAGCAGAATGTGCCTTAATGTGCATTCTGCTTTACGTTCAACCTGCTTTAAGTGGCCACCTATCTTCAAAGCTAGAAAAAGGCTATGGGGTAATGGGTTAAATAGTCCATTTTGTCTGTATGTAGTTCACTGTCATTGTCTTTTCCTTACAGGATTACATGATACTAATTCCTCAAGCCTACTTTGAGGCCACAGTTCTACAAACAAGAGTGTTTAGGCCTTGTGTCACACCTGACGATGAAGGACCGTAAGTCAAGTTTCTTAATAAAAAGTTCACATTGTAAATACAGTACAACTTCTCTACTACGATCACTAAAACGAAAACTAATTGATTTGATAAGACAGGTGACAGCTTAAAGCAAATTGGACAGTAAAACAGAAAGCTCCTGTAGGAGCTTTCTGTTTTACTGTCACCTTGCTTTAAGCAGTCACCTGTCATAAACACCTTATAATTAACACAATTAAGTGTTCGTAGTAGAGGGGTTCCACTGTATGTACATGTATTTGTGTACAATTTATACAGTCATGAACATGTTCCATCAGAAATATTTTCTTTATATATCCTAGGAGATGTTAGATTAAGCAAGCTGAAAGTAAAGCAGAATTTGCCTTAAGTGGTCACTTGTCTTCAAAACTAGAAACTGGCTATGGGATAAAGGGTTAATGAATGTTAGGCAGGGGCCCGTTTCATAAAACAATGTACGACAAATGTTGTTGTAAGTCAGATTATAAATTTCTCAATTAGTATTTATTTCTCCGTCTAATCCTGTCATGTGACATCTCTTTGGAATCGTCTTTTCAAGACGATTCCAAAAAGATATCACAAGACAGGACTAGATGGAGAAATCAGAAATTAAATGTGCTTTAAAGTTTTGACTTACGATTGTTTTTGTTGTACGAAGTTTTATGAAATGGGCCCCTAGCTGGTTCTTCTGTCCACTAAGTTTGTTTGTATTGTATTTTTACAGCTGCCTGCACTACACCTACCCAGAGGTTTTGGATTTCCCAAGAGTGACAGGAGATTCTGGCTATGTGTTAGATGACAACGACAGTAGAGTGCCCGTCCACCTCTTTGATAATGATGGCGTTCTCACAGAGCTGAACATTGACTCCATGGCTGAACTCAACCCAGACCAGGTACTGCCACAGCTCCAGTAAAACATTTAACCCTTTACCCCATAGCCTCTTTCTTGATTTGTAGAGAGTTGACCACTTAAAGCAGGTTTGAATTAAATCAGAATGCACCTTAACCCATTACCCAATAAATACGCCTTTTTGCTCCTCAAATTTATTCCTCTACTTAAGAAAATAATACCAAAAGAAATATTTTCTAAATCCTAGCAGATGATAGCTTACAGCAGGCAGAAAAAAATAAGTAGTCACCTATTTTCAAAAGTAGAAATAGGCTATGGAGTAATGGGTTAAAGATTGCCTATCCTCTATCGAATGGCATGGAGAACTCATTTACAGACAGTGTTTACTTCTCATTTATATTTCAGTCTTCATTCTACATGAACTTATACATCCCTTATTTATATTTCAGTCTTCTTTCTACATGAACTTATACATCCCTTATTTATATTTCAGTCTTCATTCTACATGAACTTATACATCCCTTATTTATATTTCAGTCTTCATTCTACATGAACTTATACATCACTTATTTATATTTCAGTCTTCATTCTACATGAACTTATACATCCCTTATTTATATTTCAGTCTTCATTCTACATGAACTTATACATCCCTTATTTATATTTCAGTCTTCTTTCTACATGAACTTATACATCCCAAAGACTGACAAATATGTTCTGGTTCTCAACTACTTCTCTATGGCCAATGAAACCCAGAATCTGTTGTTTAACATTGGTGATGATGACCACCAAGCCACGGCTGTTATATATAACTGCCAGTATAGGTAAGTTTCACTTATGTACAATATATAAATGTTGCATGTCTCACAGGGTGACAGCAAAATTGTCAACTTTCGAAAAAATACTGTCAACCGAGGCTTCGCCTCCGTTGACATTATTTTTCCGAAAGTTGACAATTTTACTGTCACCCTGTCAGACATGTGATACATGTATTTAATTATACCAAAACTCTAGGCTTTAACCAGGAAATCTAGATCTTTCCTAAAGCATTCTGGAATCTTGAATATAACTAGATCCTCATGCGATTCATAATGAAATTCACCTTTTATAAAAGATTGGAATTTGAAGGAATTATGCAAACTCTAAGCTGTATCTCCCCATTATATAAAAAAGAAAATGTGCATCATGCATAGGTTTCCATTTTCGGATCTGACTGTTAATTTGCATCATTTAGTTAACTTTGAACATCAAACTGCTTCAAATTGTAGATCACTGTTCACTGTTCTTATTGTTACACTGTGGTATGTTTTGTAGTTCACTGTGTCGCCAGGTATTGTTGGGCCTAGATGAGATGGAGGGGGTGTTTGAGATGGAGGAAGGTTACCACACAGTTAAAGTGACAGGAGAGGACGACATCAATGCTGGCATTGTAAGTCTACACTTTTCCCTCTTAACACAGGGCTCCAGATAAGAGCGAGTTTAATGAACAAATCAAACATTTTTTCATTCATGTTAGCGCTAAATGAAGAGACAATTCTAATGAGTAGTGACACCGTAGGGTTAAAATGCAGAAATAATTTTTTAGTTTTTGAAATACTCCCCTTATCTGGAGCCCTGTATAACCCATTGTCATATAGCCTGCTTCTGGTTTTACAGCTAGTTGACCCCTAAAGCAGGCTGAAAATAAAGCAGAATGCACATTAAGGTACAGTCTGCTTTAATTTCAGCCTTCTTTATGTAATCTGATAGGATATAGAAACTATTTGTGGTGCATATTCAGGAATGTATAAAGTTTTTCTTCCACAGAGGCACAAAAAGAGTATTTGTGGAACCTCACTTGCTATTTTGGATAAAGTATAGGTTTACACATTCTAATGCTACTTATGACCAGCTGGGACAAATACATTGAAAACAAATGTTTGTTTTATACCCCAGGAATCCATTGTAGCCATACCCTACCACATCTGGACCATCCGTTACATCAGACCAAGCATTGTATGCATCAGAATCAATGGCGTGTAAGTACATTATTATATGCAATTTGACCCATTACCCCATAGCCAGTTTCTAGTTTTTAAGACAGATGACAACTTACAGTAGGTTGAAAGTAAAGCATTACTTTTAGCCTGGTTTAAGGTACCATTCGCTAGGATATAGAAAATATATCATATGGTACATATTTATCGCTGTATAATCTGGAGATATTTTCTCCAGTGGAGGAATAAATAAAAGGGGTGAAAAGGCATATATATATATGGTGTAATGGGTTAAAAGTACATGTGCAATAAAGCCATGTAACAACAGCCACTAAAAACATTTCTTTTCAGTCCTCTGTAAGAACTAAAAGCTTAATTCAAGACAATTTTGAAGAAAAAAAACCCGCAGAAAACTCCTTTTTAGCTCACCTCCAAAAATATACTGTTTTGAGTGGTCACATAATTTAAATTGTGTAAATTCTATATGTAATTTGTGTATTTGTTTTTCAAACAGCTGTGTAGGTTCAAGGTATTCCATTCCTATTGGCTCAATCAAAGTTGAGTTTGAGGCCCTGCCCAATGACCACCTCATCTCCACATGGCTACCACCCAATGTAGAGGACCCAAACATTGAGCTTGTACTGCTGAACAGTACACAGGTAAGGCTGCACAAAACACAACAGGTTTGATAGAGATATGCATTCTCTCAACTCTGACTCTATGCCCCCCAATTGTTTTTTGGCCAGTCCGTCTATCTTTCTGTCACTAACTTTGGTCATAACTAATCTTAATCGGTCAACATTTGTACTTTTGCTTTTAATTGAAAAAACAATTTTGTTCAAAAAGTAATTTAAAAGCATGAAATAAATAGAATAACTGTATTTTTCAGTGAAAGATTGAAATTTATTTCATTCGTCTAAATCAGACAATATTTTCACTTGTGGCTACACCACTTGTGAAAGTAAAACGTCTGATGTTCACTCAATGAATTAAATTTCGATCTTACACTGAAAAGTACAGGCTCCAAGGTTATAAAGCTTTTGAGTTGAGCCTGAAGTTGTTCTCAAGCATTTGATTGGTCAGATTTGAGCCTAGGCTCAAATCTGACCAATCAAATGCTTGAGAATGGTATCAGACTCAGCTCAAATTCTTTATAACCTCTCTGTATATTTTCAGAGTCTGATAGTTTTACTTGGGTCAGCTAGGAATGCCGGTCTGCACAAGTTCCTGGTGCACTACTACCTGCCGTATGACACAGGAAGTGAGATACCAGTAGTGCTGTATGCCAATGGCCAAGAGTACAAAGGTGGGTATTGTGGCTGTAAATACAGCCATCCACATAGAATTAACTTTTTCAACATTTTTATGCCCCCGTACTGGAGAATATTTTCCTTATTTTATTGGCCAATTGACTCATTACCCTATAGCCTTTTTCTAGTATTGAAGATATCTGACCACTTAAAGTAGGTTGAAAGTACAGCAGAATGCGCCTTAAGGCACATTCTACTTTACTTTCAGCCTACTTTATACTACCATATAATCAAACGATTTCGGAAAAATTCGGAGAAATGGCAGCCCTGTTCCTGTCAATCATATGGTTTTCATGTGTGATATGATTTGTAACAGGGCTATTCAATGGAGGATCGAAATTGTCATGATAAAGAAGTTTTGTGGATATGAACATATAGAACTCTTCAAATAAACAGGGCTCCAGATAATAGGGGGTAAATTAAACAAATCCAGCATTTTCTCACTTATTTAAGCCCTAAATCCTATGGTGTGACTACTCATAAGAATCGTCTCCATAGCGTTAAATTAAAAATTAAAGATTATAGTTTTTGAAAAACTCCCCTTATTTGGAGCCCTGATAAATATTTAAACTGTCCTGATGAATTTATTTCGAGAACTGATAAAGGAAGATTTTGTGCCTTTTATTTCAGGTGTATTCCGACCCCGTTTCTGTCCAGGTGTCAATGGATGCCGTGACCTGATCTACTTTGAAGATTTAGGATTGTCTGGAGACATCAACCTGCTGAACTTGGACGTAAAGGTTGAATTCAACAACACCAGTGGACAAGACATCTGGATGGTAAAGGACTGGTTCATTTCTGGTTAACATAGAATTTTTATTTTTTTACGATTTAAAAGACAAAAAAAGATTCAAACAGCAAATTCAAGGCCGTCCTCAATTGTAACTTGTTAAAATTTGGCCAACGTACACTTCAGTAACATACCTTCTCCTGATGTACAAGTTGTCTTTTCAATTGTTGTTTTGTTTTTCAGGACTACCTGTTACTGATACCCTCTGGTCAGTACAGCCCAAACAACATTGTGCCTCATTGATAGTGTTATTGTTGTTTGTGTTTCAGGATTACCTGTTACTGATACCCTCTGGTCAGTATAGCCCAAACAACATTGTGCTGCAGCCAGTAGACAACTCCAGGAACTTCATTGATGTCTGTCTCGATGAGGGCTATGAAGTGAAGTAAGTCAAGTGTTTAACTCATCTTTAGAATCACCTTTTGTTTGGCCGTTTGGCGTCTAGTCGTAATGGCTTTAAATGACTATTACAGGGCTCCAGATAAGAGGGAGTAAACTGAACAAATCCAACATTTTCTCACTTATTTCTGCACCAAATCCTATGGTGTTACTGCTCATTGGAATTGTCTCTTCGAGACAATTCTAATGAGTAGTGACACCATTGGATTTAAAGCAGAAAAAAAGATTTTAGTTTTTGAAATACTCCCCTTATCTGGAGCTCTGCTACTCCTCCTATACTGCTGTCCAGATTTCAAAATAACTTCATAGAAATGTTCATTTATATAGTAGTTCCGTTTCACTGAACAAGATGGCTGCCAGAGTTTAAAACAAAAGAAACTTGTAGCTTTTTTATTTCTAAATTAAGTATGGGGTATAAAAGAAAAGATTATGTTTGTCCTGCATTAAAAATACTTTAGAACATAAACTATGCCATTATAGGTGTATGGGGTTGACCACATTTTGTAGCATGTAGATATCCTAAAACTGCTTAAATCTTAGCAGAAGGTTTTAAAGAAATCGTTTTTCACTGACTGCACTCTTGCAGATTATTTCTTAAAGATGATCTGAAATTTAAGATTTCTGATTTTCTATTAAACTCCAATGTTTTCAGGACCCCAATAACTGACTTCTGTGAGAACAGTCTGTTCACCTTGACAACAGAGTTCAACAACGGAGCCCTGGAATGCGAGTGTAACATCGACGGCTCTCTCAACTTCAACTGTGAAGCATACGGGGGACAGTGTACCTGTAGACCCAATGTGATTGGACGAACATGCTCGGCCTGCAGAGTTGGGTACTATGGCTTCCCCAGATGTCAGCGTAAGTAACACATAGATCTCCCCTACCGGACCAAGTCCTTTGGATGAGACTTTATAAACCGAGGTCCGATGTATCAGTGCTTTACACTGGGCATCTAAAAGAACTAAATAACTCTTTCAATAATAGGAGAAGGGTATCGTGCCAGGGTTCTCTGTATCCGCTTCCCTCTCTCTGGGGTGTCCAAATAGCCCATAGATGGCGGAAACGGACGTTAACAAACAAAACAAATATGGGTCTTACTAGTGTTTGCTTTTCCTCAGATGTGAAAAATCAACTATAACCAACTGTTTAATGCAGGTTATTATTGCTTTAACCCATTACCCCATAAAAACGCCTTTAATTTGTTCCTCTTCTGAAGAAAATATTTCCAATTTACACTGTTACAAATAAAAATCATAAATACTTTCTATATTCTAGCAGACATTAGCTTAAAGCAGGCTGAAAGTAAAGCAGAATTCACCTAAAGGCACATTCTGCTTTAAGGGGTCACCTGTCTTCAAAACTAGAAACAGGCTATGGGGGAAACTGTCAAGCAAGATGATAGGAGCAAAAAGCTCATATAGGAGCTTTCTGATTTACTTTTATCATGCTTTAACCCAGCAACTCCTTGTGACATGTATATATGTATAATTTGCAACTGGTATTCCTGTGAAATGGTCAGTTGTCCTATGTAGTGTAGAGTCATCATTAGAGAGCTGCTCCTACTGGTCAGGATCATTAATCTAATGCGTCATTAACCTTTTACCCCATAGGCTGTTTCTAGTTTTGAAGAAAAAAGACCACCTAAAGCAGGTTAAAAGTAAAGCAGAATGTGCCTTTAGGCACATTCTGCTTTAATTTCAGCCTGCTTTAAGCTATCACCTGCTAGTATTTAGGTAATATTTCTTATGGCACATATTTTTGGCTGTATAAATTAAAACTATTTTCTTCAGTGGAGGAATGAATCAAATTCTCCTAAAAGGCGCTTGTATCATGTACGGGGTAATGGGTTAAGCAACTACCTTTATCATAAAACATGTAAATGTGTCTCAACGTGATTGTTGCTCATAAGATTTTGATGAATGTATGTTTGTTGTGTTGTAGCATGCAACTGTCCGTTTGGTTTGTGCCATGATGTGACTGGACAGTGTATCTGCCCACCTCGTGTCACTGGAGACAGATGTGATGTGTGCCAGCCAGGTACATACGGATATGACGCTTTGATAGGATGTCAGGTAAGTCAGTAAAACATCAACATGTGCCACGTCTGTCTACAGCTGAACTTCGATATCTTGACCTCGGTTAACTCGAATTATTCCATATTTCGAAACGTGAATGCCTTATTTCAAGTTCGGTTTAGGTGAACATACCCGTGTTTCAAAGTTAAAACGCTGCTTAGCCGTGTTTTAACTTTGAAAAACGGGTATGTTCAACTTCACCGAGTTCAACTGTATTTGAGTCACGATTTTGTTTCCTAATAAAAAATCATATCCTTTCATTGTTATTTATCTACTGTTATTAGCTCACTGGCACAAAGTGCCTGGGTGAGCTATTGTGATCTCCCTCTGTCCGTTGTCGTTGTCGGCAACTTTTTGTGTAAAGAACTTCTTCTTGGAAACCACTTGGCCAATTTCATTAAACTTCATAGGATTGTTTCTCATAGGGTACTCTGTCAGATTTCTTCAAACAAAGGTCATCCAATTGAAATTGTTTAAAACGATTTTCCTACCTTAAAAAAACATGGCTGACAGTGTATGAGGCAAGGTTTCCTTATTAGTGTATAGTAAAAAACATAAATGTACTGGTCTGAATTGAAAATAATTTGACACAAATAATTCAGGGGATTTGACAGATTTCTTGAAATAATTGTTCTAGTTTCACAAACTTGGTCACCACTGGTTGGGCAAGTTTACTTATGATTGCTTATAGTGAAAACATAAAAATGCTTCTTCTGAAACCATTGGTCCAAGTTGAAAATAAACTTGACCATGACTTACAAGGTTGTTCTTTTAATAGCTGTAATTATCAAAATGTTGTCAGCTGGAGTACAATATTCTCTTGTGAGCAAAATGAGGGCCATAAATATAGCCCTCTTGTTTAAGAAAACAGACTTGTTAAGCATTAAAAGGTTTAAGGTGAGAAATAGTATAATTATAGGTGTATGACTTTACCCTTGTAGGAATGTAGCTGCAATGTCAACGGTGTTATAGGTGCTGATCTAAACTGTGAGGAGGACACAGGCCAGTGCAGGTAACCAGTACAATTTAACCCATTACTCAATAAAGACGACTTTTTACGCCTTTCATTTATTCCGCCACAGAATAAATGTTTTTCTATATCCTAGCAGATGGTAGTTTAAAGCAGGATGAATGTAAAGCAGAATGTGCCTGAAGGCCTTAAAGTGGTCACTTATTTTAATAGAATTGTCTCATTGAGACGATGCTAACGAGTAGTGACACCAAAGGGTTTAACATAGAAATTAAGATCTTAGTTTCTAAGATATTCTTGGCCCCATTTCATAAAACTTTGTTGTCGTAAGTCAGATTATAAAAGTCTCAATATTAGTTATTTCTCCATCTCATCCTGTCGTGCGGCATCTCTTTTGAATCACCTTTTCAAGACTATTACGAAAAGATGTCACAAGACAGGATTAGATAGAGAAATCAGAAATTAAATGTATTTTAAAGTTTTTGACTTACAACTGTTTTGTCGTACAAAGTTTTAAGAAATGGGATAATAATAACTTAGATAATATGTTTGCAGCCATTGTAATACTACTTTGAATGTTTAAACACAAGGGGATGGGCTGAATCTAATGTTGTAAGAACTTGTAACCCAAACCCCATTTCTCTATATATATGTTTAACCCTTTGAACCCTAGTCCCGCATATAGGCGTCCTTTTCAAACAGCATACATGTGAAAAGTGCCCTTGTCCTATGCAAACTGAATACCCAGATCAGAGGGCTCCTTACGGAGCCCTCTGATCTGGGTCTTCACTGTTTGTCATAATGCAAAACATTGACAAAAACAACCTTTAATGGCCAGAAATAGACAAGACAAAAATGGAAACTGGGATTGTCCATTTAAAGTTTTAGGGAGGAAAGAGTTAAACTAAATTATGAAAGGGGCCCAGGAGCACAGCATATGTTTGAAATGTTGCTTTGTTTCTTCAGTTGTTTGGAAGGTATTGGGGGTCGCAAGTGTGACTTCTGTATCGCTGGGTACTATGGATTCCCTCAGTGTAGGGAATGTGAATGTGACAGAGAGGGAACAACAGAGGAGATCTGCAGTGCCGCAACATCACAGTGCATGTGCAAGGTACACAGCTTATATAATCACGGCTGCCATTTCTCTGGATTTTTCTGAAATCTCTTGGTTTTTATCTTAGCAGAAGGTAGTTTAAAGCGGCTGAAAGTAAAGCAGAATGGGTTTTAAGTCGCATTCTGCTTTACTTTCCATCTGCTTTCCTTTGCATATCTAGGCAGTAGGAGCTAATAACAGATTTTTCATTGATAACTTCAAACATTTTCCTGTCTGAAACCACAGTTCCCCGATAGACAAAGCATCATCTACAGGTCCCACTTACAAAATTGCTTGCATAATTTCAGTAATCCATATTCACAAGACATGAAAGACAACAGTTAATTCCTATTAGTCTGTCTCAAATCCGGCCAAATTACTTACAAGAATGGATTTTTTCGTCTTTTTGTAAATATGAATTTGAATTTTTACCAAGAAACAGACAATTTTCTTAAATACAGTTGATGTAATTTCCTTGCTTTTCATATACAGTTTCTATGGTAAACATAGGTGTTTTCATGGAAAACAAGTACATTTTTGAAACTAAAAGTAATGAAAATATCAAAAAATCTTTTGTCTAATATCACAAAGCATAAGCCACAGCTTCTCTATCAAGTTTGATCAAATTGTTCCCGTTGCGTAAAATATGACCCCGCCCAGAGTGATTTCCAGTTGAGGGATCTAGGGCTGCATGGACCTCTTGTATTTCTTAGTGTATGTTTGCCTTATCACTCACTCTCACTCTGAGTGTTTTCCTTATGTAAATGTTGTTTAACAATGTGACATTATTTATGGTGCTATAGGAGAATGTGATGGGAGAACGGTGTGATGTATGTATGCCCTTCACCTACAACCTGGATATGGACCACCCAAAAGGCTGCACCAGCTGCTTCTGCTTCGGTAACACGGCCAAGTGTGAACCCTCCACCCTCCCCTGGGATATGGTAAGTAGGATGCTTGTTCCTTTCTGTTATAGCTTGATTTCAATGTTTAACCAATTATTCCATGACATATTTCTAATATCAAAGCTAGGTGACCCCTTAAAGCAGGTTGAAAGTAAAGCAGATTGTGCCTAAAGGCAAATTGTGCTTTTCTTTCAACCTGCTTTAAACTACCATCTGCTAGGATATTGAAACTATTTCTTTTGATGCATATTCATTAAATATGAACTGTTTTCTTGAGTGGAGGAATAAATTAAAGGCATAAAAAAGAAAGCTTATTTATGAGGGAATGGGTTAAACTGGTTTGAGATTGCAAGGCTTGACTGCACGCTATTAGTATGAGATGGGTAAAAAAATGCAGGATCAGACATATTGAATGTAAAACATGATTACTGGATCAGACATATGAATGTAAAAACATGATTACTGGATCAGACATATTAAATGGAAAAAAGCATGATTACTGGATCAGACATATTAAATGGAAAAAAAAGCATGATTACTGGATCAGACATCTGAATGTAAAAAACATGATTTACTGGATCAGACATTAAATGAAAAAAAGCATGATTACTGGATCAGACATATGAATGTAAAAAACATGATTACTGGATCAGACATATTGAATGAAAAAAACTTGATTACTGGATCAGACATATTGAATGAAAAAAACTTGATTACTGGATCAGACATATTGAATGTTAAAACATGAATTACTGGATCAGACATATTGAAAAACATGATTACAGGATTAGACATATTGAAAAACATGATTACAGGATCAGACATATTGAAAAACATGATTACAGGATCAGACATATTGAATGTAAAAACATGGTTACTGGATCAGACATATTGAATGTAAAAACATGGTTACTGGATCAGACATAATGAATGTAAAAGTATGATTACTGTCACAGATCAATGAGATGATGGGCTGGAACATAACCAACATTGTGGATGATGCAGAGCTACGTGAGGCAGGCCATGTTGTTGCCATAGTTGATGCCCTAGACGCTACAGCCAACACAAGCAGATCCATGTATTGGATTGCTCCAGCAGAGTATCTTGGAAACAAGGTAACTAGTCTAGATGATTAACCATTTCCTCTCTGAAACCTCAAATGGACAATTCTAAATTTCAATCTAGTCTAGTATATTTTTGACTTTTTAGCGTTGATTTTTACAATATATGTCAAAATGACAAACAGTGTAAAACTCTGATCAGGGTCTATACAGTTTGCATAGGACAATAGTACTCCTCGCATGTACGCTGTTTGCAAATGATGCATGTATGCATGACTAGTGTTCAAAGAGTTAACACTTAGCCTGCCACGCACGACTATAGCTCCATATGCAAACAGCTTGGATCCGGATGAGACGCCGAGTAACTCGGCGTCTCATCCGGATCCAAGCTGTTTGACACTCGGACAACATGTTCAGCAATTTTGAGCAACTTTGAAGCACTTTGAAACTTGAAGCAGACGAGAAATATAGCAGACGACAATTTATTTGGCGGGCTAAGGGTTAATGTTGTTTTTTGTCTGGTGATTATTAAATCTTAGCGTAATAGCAGTGAAAATGATAACCTTTGCAAACAGTTTGGATCTTGATGAGGCTCTGCTTGACACAGCATCACATCAGGATCCAAACTGTTGACACTATAACCCTGTTTTGAAAAGAAAGTTAGAAAATTGTATTTTTAGAGCAGTAGTAGATGACAATTATTGCAAACCAAATAATACCCAGCATACAAAGAGTCAGGGCTGCCATTTCTCCGGATATTTCCGAAATATTCGGATTTTTATTCCAACAGATGGAAACTTAAAACAGGCTGAAAGTAAAGCAGAATGCGCCTTAAGGCACATTCTGCTTTACTTTCAACCTGATTTAAGCATCACGTGTCTTAAAAACTAGAAACAGACTATGGGTTAAAGGTATAATCAGGAAAACCGGGCTTGAGAAATTGAAAAAAATGAAATCTTTGGATTTTTTTTATCACATTATGGCAGGCATGAAGAGTTAACTCTTTCAACCCCATGGACCTGATAAAACTTTACATTTGCATACAGTGTAGACCCAGACCAGGGGCCTCTGAGCAGGGTGTACGCTGTATGTTAAAATAGACCAGTATTTATTAAACTACCCAGAATTCCATGTAGACATTTATTCTCTATTTTCTGTTATATATATTTGTAACTTCTCTCCATCAATACTGATGATTATGAGAAGGGGCACTTTTTAGGTGCACCATTGGCTGGAACTGTACCCGGCCGGTCACTTTATCCTGACACCGATGAACCAGTCGTTATGCTAACCCGAAATCCTGAGCGCCAAGGAGGGAAGCCATTACTACCAATTTTCAAGTCTTTGGTTTGACCCTACCGGGATTGAACCCACAACTTCAGCACTGCAAGCGGACTCTCTACCACTGAGCTTTACAGGCAGTTTAATTTAAATAATTTTAGAACCTTCACTCCAACCAAAGTAATATGCTTTCTTTTTGTATTTCAGATCCGAAGTTATGGAGGATTGTTGCGTTACCAGGTTCTGTTTGTGTTGCCTAGGAATGAGTCTATCATGACTGAGGCATTGGTTGGTGAACCAGATGTGATTCTCCAAGGCAATGGTCATACCATAGTGTACAGGTCTCCAACCGTGCCCTACAATAACATTGTCACCGACATGGAGGTGAAGCTCTCAGAGGTATGTATTTAACCCTTTAACCCATAGCCTGTTTCTAGTATTTAAGATATGTGACCTATTAAAGCAGGCTAAAAGTAAAGCAGAATGCGCCCTAGGGCGCATTCTGCTTTACTTTCAGCCTGCTTTAAGTTACTATCTGCTAGGAAATAGAAAAAAAATTCTATGGTACATATTCATCACAGTATAAAATGGAATTATTTTCTTTGGCGGATGAATAAAATGAATGCGCTAAAAGTCGCTTCTATAAGGGAAAGGGTTATTTTAGCTTACATTGCAAACTGAGTAGACCCAGGGCAGCTCACAAAGCCTTTAATTCAGGTGTGTACTGTTTGTAGAAGTCAAATACTGATTAACTTTACAAGTGATAATCAGATGTCCCAACAAAAGTGAGCCGATAATGACCTGGGGCACGTTTCATAAAACTTCCTACGACAAAAATGGTTGTAAGTCAAAACTTTAAAATACATTTAATTTTTTATTTCTCTATCTAATCCTGTCTTGTGACATCTTTTTGGAATCGTCTTTTCAAGACGATTCCAAAGAGATGTCACAAGACAGGATTAGATGGAGTAATAAATAATAACTGTTCCCAAGACAATTATGTCTAACACTTACACTGCTGCAACATCGTCTGCTTAAAATTGTTGTCTGCTGTTTTTCTTACTCAATGGTTATTTTGACGGAAAAAAACATAGTGAGGAGGGACAAACAGCTTGAATCCAGATCAGACTCCCCCCAAACAACACACATAATCTTTGTTTCCCATTGGGAGTCGTTGTAGAGAGGGAGCGCTGTATTTGACTTTATTACATAACTTGCGGTCTGGGAGTAGAATAAAGCCATTATAAATATATTGTAATCCACTAATGGAATATCGTTATCTGGCGTTACCGTAAACAATGTCACTTTTTGGATGAAAATCTATATGGCGAAAGTGACTAAAACTTGCGGCTTCAATTAACTAAATAGGTTTTTAAAATGTTTATGTGATAAATAGAATCTCACAATTCAGGGCTCCAGATAAGGGGTAGTTTTCTGAACAAATTCAACATTTTCTCAATCATTTCAGCACCAAACCTTATGGTGTCACTACTCATTAGAATCGTCTCGAAGAGACGATTCTGATGAGTAGTGACACCATAAGGTTTAATGCAGAAATAAAGGTTTTAGATTTTGAAAAACTACTCTTATCTGGAGCCCTGTCACATTCATGCTCATCGCCAAGGCTCGCATCATATTATTTTAGTCAACTTGTTTATTAAAATTGATAAATAATAAGCATTCATGTAAGATCCTCTATTTTTGTTACAGTACAACTTTGTGAATGATGACAGTGGCTACCCAGGCCAGACTGTGCTACAATGGTACAACTATTTGACTTTATATTACAGTACAACTTTGTGCATGCTGACAGTGGCTACCCAGATCAGACTGTGCTACAATGGTACAACTATTTGACTTTATATTACAGTACAACTTTGTCCATGCTGACAGTGGCTACCCAGGCCTGACTGTGGACAGGGAGACTATGATGATGGTCCTGGTCAATCTGGAAGCTCTCCTTATCCGTGGCTCATACTATTCTGTTGTAGAACAACTCCGGTGAGAAAACTTGGCAAACTTTCTATTTATTTCTATTTATTACTTCTTTCCATCAATACTGATTATGATGAGAAGGGGCAATTTTTAGGTGCACCATTGTGACTGTCCCCGGCCGGTCACTTTAATCTGACCCAACAAACCAGTCGTTATGCTAACCCGAAATCCTGAGCGCCAAGGATGGAAGCCATTAAGTCTTTGGTTTGACCTGGCGGGGGATTGAACCCCCAACCTCCTGCACTGCAAGCGGACTCTGTACCACTAAACATGGAAGCGGGTTATCCCATACAGCTGGTTACTTATCTCTGTTAATAATACATGCTAAAGCGTACATGGTCTACACCTTTTGCCATTTTGGCATATTTTGTAAAAATCAACCCTAAAAAGTCAAAAATGGACTAGGCTGAATTGAAAACTAGAATTGTCCATTTCAGGTTTCAGGGAAGAAAGGGTTAAACATAGCTAAGGCATGGCTCAAGCTTTATACCAGCTATTTCAAGAACTGTTGTTAAAAAAAACCCAACAACTTCTCATTTGCAGATTGATGACAGTGGTTTTAGACTATGCCTCTGAGATGGGTCTTGGACAGCAGGCCAATTCTGTAGAAGAGTGCTCCTGTCCACGGGGCTATGAGGGCACTTCCTGTGAGGAGTGTACTGAGGGTTACTACAGGGCCCGCACATATCCCCACCTTGGTGTCTGTCTACCATGTGAATGTAATGGACATGCAGAGACTTGTGATATGAACACAGGAGAGTGTGTGGTGAGTTATGTCTTTGATGAGCTACAGTGGAGAATCTGTTATTCTTTCCCGTTTAAACGCAAACGTACGCAAACGCAAAGCACTAAAACGTAGAAAAGAACAACTTTTTGACAATTCTGATATTTCATGTTTATCATGGTGGCAAACAGTTTGGAGCCTGATCAGACGCCGGGTTACCCGGCGTCTGATCTGGCTCCAAACTGTTTGCACTGCAAATAATAGTTTTTGCGTAAACGCGTTTATTGGGAAACAGATTCTCCACTGTATGCCCTATTGTACAGTGCTTCCTCTCTATATTGGCCCTCCAAACAACTCCCTCCTTACAACCACGCTTGTCGCAGTTCCTTAAACAGGACAATTATGTCCAACCTATTCACGGCTGCAATGTCATCTGCTTAAAACTGTCCTCTGCTGTTTTCTCAAAGTTACTTAATGAACATTTTGACAGAAAAAAAGTAAATAACGAGTGACAAACAGCTTGAATCCAGATCAGATACCACATTATGCTTTGCCCTATTGTACTAGATTAACCCTTTAACCTGTAGCCTGTTACCCGGCATCTGATCTGTCTCCAACCAGTTTGCAATGGAAATAATAGTTTTTCTAACATATCAGTAAAGTTAGCGCAGCGGTCTCGTGCTGCACAATGATCATGCTTATCTCAAGTAGGAAAGTATACAAATATATATCCGATGTTACCCTGTTATCTATTTACCATTATAAACTACAGTCGAACTTTGATATCTAGAACTCGCTTAATCGAACTATCCGATTTGTCGACACATGAATTGCATTATTTCATGCTCGGTTAAGTCAAACATGTCCGTATTTCAAAGTTAAAACATGGCTTAGCCTAACCGAGTTCAAGATATCGAAGTTCAACTGTGTTCTGTTCTAAAAAATTCTGCCAAACATGGCATACAGTTTTCCCTGATTTGTGTTTATTGTTGCTATGCTCATGGCTCATGTTAGAGTTATTGCATACTAAAGACTATTCTATACTATAATCAGAATTGTGGTAACAACACTATGGGTGCTCACTGTGAGTACTGCTTGCTCATGGCTCATGTTAGAGTTATTGCATAATAAAGACTATTCTATTCTATAATCAGAATTGTGGTAACAACACTATGGGTGCTCACTGTGAGTCCTGCTTGCCTGGCTACATGGGATCAGGCTACCTCAACCTGGAGACAACAGCTGGCTGTACAATCTGTGGCTGCCCACTGCCAGTAGACTCTAACAAGTAAGTCATCCATTCAACACAATCATACTAACAGGGCTCCAAATTAGAAGCGGGTAAACTGAACAAATCAATTATTTTCTCACTTATTTCAGCACCAAATTCTATGGTGTAACTACTCATTAGAATCGTCTCGAAGAGACGATTCTAATGAGTAGTGACACCATATGGTTTAACGTAGAAATAAAGATTTCAGTTTTTGAAATACCCCCTTTATCTGGAGCTCTGACTAAGCATTCTGCTTTACTTTAAACCTGCTCTAAGCTACCATCTGTTAGGATATAGAAACTATTTATGTTATGGTACATATTCATGACTGTGTAAATTGGAACAATTTTTTCAGTGGAGGAAAATATTTAATGTGTCAGAAAAGTGCATATCTTTTGCTGTAAAAAGAACTGGCCGTTTAAGCCAGGTGACCGCTAGGACATGTTTTACTGTTTACATTTACAGCATTCAATGATATAAAGGAGCTTTCTGTATTTTTCTTTCATATGATAGTTGTTTATAAAAACAAGTGGTATAACATAACAACTATGATGTAACTACAGTTAAATCTCTTTATTACGACCACTAAACTATGTTCATTATTAGGGTGCTTACGATAGGTGACCGCCTAAAGCAAGGTGGCAGAGAAACAGAAAACTCCTTAGGAGTTTTCTGTTTCACTGTCACCTTGCTTTTAGCAGTCACCTGTCTATGAAACAATCAATAAGCCTTCGTTTTAGTGGTTGTAATAGCGAGGTTTTACTGTATCTGTTTTATTCAGCTTTGCCGATACGTGCCAATTACACCGATATGTATCAGGAGATACACGTCTTTTCTGTGACTGCTATGATGGATATGCTGGAGATCGCTGCGACAGGTAACTCTCTATAACTTCTACTCCCAGAGCTCCAGATAAGGGGAGTATTTCTAAAACTAAAATCTTTATTTCTACATTAAACCCTATGGTGTCATTACTCATTAGAATCGTCTCTTTGACCATAGGATTTGGTGCTGTAATGAGTGAGAAAATGTTGGGATTTGTTCAGTTTACTCCCACTTATCTGGAGCCCTGACTCCTATCACTTATCAGGGCTCCAGATAAGAGGGAGTAAACTGAACAAAAGCAACAATTTTCCACTCATTTCAGCATCAAATCCTATGGTGTTACTACTCATTAGAATTGTCTCAATGAGTAGTGACACCATAGGGTTTAATGAAGAAATAAAGATTTCAGTTTTTGAAATACTCTGCTTATGTTGAACCCTGACTAATCCTATAATAAGGAAATGGGCAGTTTGTAGAAAAGGCAAAAACTTTTAAACTATCGGTTCAAGTGACACCATAGGGTTTAATGTTTAGATGATACGAGAAAGTGAAGGGATTGGACGTATATTACATGTTTGCCATGTGACTCTTTATTTTCAGAGTTATGCCCCTTTATCCCTTTTGTGTGCTTTACTTTGTTAGGGCTTCGTTACCTTTATTTTTAGACTGATTATAATAAAACTTGCTACAAGTATTCCACACTATGATAACTCGAACAGGATCATGTTGCAGAATTTGTCACTTATGGCCATTGTATAGATAAGGCAAGAACTATGTAGCTCACCTGATGTGAGCTTTTGTTGTCAGTCAATGTCTGGGTCCAAGGGTATAAAGCGTTTGAGCTGAGTCTGAATGAGTTCTCAAGCATTTGACTGGTCAGATTTGAGCCTAGGCTCAAATCTGACCAATCGAATGCTTGAGAATGACTTGAGATTGAACTCAAAAGCTTTATAACCTTGGAGCCTGGTGTTGTACGTTGTGTGTCAATTTCTTTAAAATTTAATATCTTCTTCTAAACCACATGCTTGATTGCAACCAAACTTTACAGGATTGTTCCTTATGTCAAGTTCTTTCAAAGTTGTTCAAATAATTTGAAACAATGATGCCATGGGCACGGAATTTTTCATTGACTGTCAAACTTTGAATACTTGTTACCAAAAGAGTAATTCGTTACAAGTCAGCTAACCCTGTGATTAATTTTGCAGATTTAGTACCCTTGTTTGACTTAGAATTTACTTTTAATGGAATGCAGGTGCAGTTATCTATTCTTTTGAATTAAAAATGAGATTTATTAAAAACTTGCAGTGTAATATTTCCTCTTATATGACCATTGTAAACGCATGTAGGTCCAAGTATGTAAACAGAACAGGAATGAAAACATTTTGTTTACAAACTTTTATAATGAAATAGCATCAAACACCCACACACGTTCTTTAAGTTTGGAAAATGTAGACATCTCAAGTAAGAGAAAGTCAAGCATCCAGCATCCTTTTGCGGTGCTCTCGTTTAGTGGTCATAATAGAGAGGTCTCACTACAGGACTCCAGATAAGAGGGAGTAAAAGGAACAAATCCAACACTTTCTGAATCATTTATGCACCAAATCCTATGGTGTTACTACTTATTAGAATCCTCTCGAGACAATTCTAATGAGTAGTGACATCATAGGGTTTCATGCAGAAATAAAGAATTTAGGTTTTGAAAAACTCCGGCTTTCTGGAACCCTGTTCACTATATTTAATTTCTTACTTATAGATGCTCCCCTGGTTACTATGGTGACCCTATGGTTGTGAACAATTCTTGCGAGGCTTGTAAGTGTAGTGGGAACATTGACATGACTGACCCAGACTCCTGTGACTACCAGACTGGTGCCTGCCTCAAGTGTATCAACAACTCAACAGGTGTACACTGTGAGAGGTGTAGGGACTGGTGGTATGGAGAGGCCGTTCAGGACAAGGACTGCTATCGTAAGTTGCCCTGCTGCTAAAATTGGCCCCCAAATCAGGGCTCCAGATTTGAGGGAGTAAACTGAACAAATCCAACATTTTCTCATTTATTTCAACACCAAATTCTATGGTGTAACTACTCATTAGAATCGTCTCGAAGAGACGATTCTAATGAGTAGTAACACCATAGGGCTTAATTCAGAAATTAAAGATTTATATGTTTGAAATAATCCCAATATCTGGAGCTCTGCAAATAAGGATGCCCATATCCTATCCTGATATAGTGTACCTGTGAATAGTGCTTTTGTGTTATGCAAAAAGTGAGAGCCAGATCGGAGAGCTAGTTGTTATTTTATATATTGTTTATAGAATAAGTACTACAGCTGGGTCACGCAACATCACATGCTTACTAGGGGTGTAACGATTCGGCGGTGTACCGATATATTGCGGTGTGAGCTGAATAATATTGTCCCGCGGTTCAGATTCAGAAAAACCGATTTTCTTTGCCTTATTTAAAAACGGTAAAAAAATGGACAAACTTACTTTTTGTTTCGCGGAATTGTTTTCGAAACAACGCGTAGTAGACGCAGTCCGGTGTTTTATCCATATCCCTAGCCAGTGTAACAGTACTATTTCGTTTCCATTTAATCTCGCTCAACAAGACGCTCTTATTAAGAAACAAGCAGCGAATCAAGGGCCTGGTTGAACAAGATTAATACAGTAAACACGATGGCAGATGCTTGTTTCATACTTACACGGTATATTGCAATATATTGCGATTCGATTTCTCCGTATTGCGATTATATGCGATGCGGGTTTCGGCGAATTGTTACACCCCTAATGCTTACCCATTACCCCATAAATATTCCTATTACACCTTTAACTTATTCCTCCATTATAGAAAATAAATTCCAATTTTACACAGTTATAATTGAGTAGAGCTGACTGATGTATCTAGTCCAGGGCTCCAGATAAGAGGGAGTAAACTGAACAAAACCAACATTTTCTCACTTATTTCAGCACCAAATCCTATGGTGTTACTACTCATTCGAATCGTCTCGAAGAGACGATTCTAATGAGTAGTAACACCATAGGGTTTAAAGCAGAAATAAAGATTTTAGTTTTTGAAATACTCCCCTTATCTGGAGCTCTGTAGTCTGATGGACACAGATAGACAAAGCAGAGACAGGCAAGATAATCGAGTGGAAATTCTTGTTTATTATTACAGCTTGTTCGTGTTCCAAATGTGGATCAGTATCGTGCAACAACCAACAAGGCCAGTGCCTGTGTAAGCCCAATGTGATAGGCATCAACTGTGACAGCTGTGCAGTAAGTTTACATAGCATTACTATATATTAACCCTTTCAACAGGGCTGCCATTTCTCCGGATGTTTCCTAAGTATACGGATTTTTATCCTAGCAGATCGTAGCTTAAAACTGGCTGAAAGTAAAGCAGAATGCACCTTAAGGCGCATTCTGCTTCACTTTCAACCTGTTTTAAGCTGGCATGTGTCTTCATAACAAGAAACGGACTATGGGGTAAAGGTACAATTAGTAAAATTGGGTCTTGAAAAATTTGAAATCTTAGGATTTTTTGTGATCAAGTTATGGCAGCCCTGTTTCAACCCTTAATTTCTTTTGTGGGTATTTATAATCCTTTTGAAGGACTACACTGAATCTTATCAAAATTTCCTTTATATTAATTTTCTAGTATTAGCACATGCAGAAGTCTATGTCATCAAGATGCATTTCCGCTCGCCTGCAAGAAAACTCATATGCGAAGGGCCTTAATACTGCTTAGATGAATGATGAAAGTTCAAGGTACTTCAGATAAGAAACTCACAGAAAGCAGAAGGTTGAATCATGCTTGATACTAGCATTGTTTATTTGTTCCAGCCTGACACCTATGGGTTTGACCAGTGTGAGGGATGTCGGCAGTGCGAGTGTGCAGAGGCCTCAGTGGACTCCCAGTGTGACATGTATAATGGCTCCTGCCTGTGCCAGCCTGGAGTGACAGGTCAGAAGTGTGAATCTTGTGTGGGCGGCTATTGGAACTATCAGGAGATGGGATGTGAGAGTAAGTTGATGTTTCTCCACAGTTGACATGACATTCTGTTAACTCTTTACCCCATAGTCTTGTTTCTAGTTTTGAAGACTGGAGACCACTTAAAGCAGGTTGAAAGTTAAGCAGAAAGTGCCTAAAGGCATTCTGCTTTATTTTAAACCTGCTTTAAGCTAACGTGCTAAATAAAGAAAATATCTTTTATCAAACATATTTATGACTGTATAAATTGCAACTCTTTTCTTCAATATAGGAAGAAATTAAAGGCATAAAAAGGCGTATTTATCGGGTAATGGGTTAATATGGGTCAACCCAGACGTTTGACGGTAGTTGTATAATATTATGTATACTATAAATTAAAATACCATATCCTACTGTTTCAGAGTGTGCCTGTGACTTTGAGGGAGCAGTGACCTGTAACCCTCTTGATGGTAGTTGTCAGTGTCTGCCTGGTGTGACAGGTGACATGTGCGAGTCTTGCCTTGACCGCTGGGTCCTCATACCACAGGAGGGGTGCAGAGGTATAGTCATACACTTACAGATTCTTTCTGGGCTACCAATTGTTGTTCATAAAAATCCTTAGATTTCCCAATTTTCAAGCGCAATTTAGGAATCGTAGCTTTTAACACCTTCGCTACCACGCCACATAAATATGCAAACAGTTTGGATCCAGATCAGAAGCCACGTAACATGGCGTCTAATCTGGATCCTAACTTTTTGACACAAATATCAATGTTTCCTTGGTAAAAAACACATAGAATTACAAGTCTTTCAAGTGAGAGCAGAAATCCGAAGATTTCGGACAAATTATGAAAAATTTCTGAAAATTCCGGAGAAATGGCAGCCCTGTTCTTTACAATGGAGTGCCTTCCCATTAATTATACATTAGGAGCATATGTGCACAGACCAATATTTAGCTGACGAGGCACAAAGTAAAAGTAAAGGAGAAAACTCCTACTGAAGATTGTTTACCTTGCATTAAGCATGTATTTTTCTCTTTAGAGATTAACACTAATATCTATTGTGGGTTATTGTAACATTCCATGTGGATCATTTTTGTTAAAAAAACATGAACCAGTCTGCTTCAAATTCTGGGTAGTTTAATAGATACTAGTTTAAATAAGCAAAAAGTGTAGACCCAGTTCAGAGGGCTCCTATAGGAGCCCTCTGAGCTGGGTCTACACTGTTTGCAAATGTAATGAGAATATTTTAAACAGGTCCATGGTGATGAAAGAGATAATAAATATTGTTCTTGATGACTTGCCACAAGTCTTAACTGTTTTTATGTCACCTGCTGTAGGCAGAGGTGACACTTAGGGATCACTTTTCCTCTGTCTGTCTGTCTGTCCATCCGTCTGTCTGTCATGCCTCATAACTCCTGTTCTACTGAAGCTTTTAAGATTAAACTTCATTTATGGCAAGAACTTGACTAGTGGAAGTGTATTGCACAAGCGTCACAACTCTTGCATCAGTATTGTGAGAGTTACTCCCCTTTTCAACATTATCCTTTTATGCAGATTTATTCTGTTTTACTGAAGATTTTGAAATGAAATTCTTTTATGGAAAGAGAATGTTAGACTGATGCTTGCTGGCAGGTGACACACTTGTTCCGAGGAACCCATCTATTTTTCTAACAATTTGATTATTTGTATTTCTTAGAGTGTGACACCTGTACTCACCACCTACTGAATGATCTCGACTTCCTCCTTAGCAACATTACTGCGGTTCAGGATGGCCTACAGACTGTGTCCATTGGTGTGTACGCTATGCAGAGACTAGATACTGCTAACAAGTCTGTGATCATGTATCAGGTATGTCTAGTTGGGTGTCTTGTTATACAACATAGTAAACTAAAGATTTCTAAAAGAGATTCCATTTTAAATTTTGAGCTTTTAGCTCACCTGAGCCTTTAAAGTAAATCCCCTTCTCCAAGGAATACTTGCACTTTATACAATCATAAAATATTTCCTATATCTTAGCAGATGGTAGCTTAAAGCAGTCTGAAAGTGAAAACCAAAATCTGGTAAGCGAAATTACCAAAACTTCAGTTGTGTAGTATGAAACATTAGGTTGGATAAGCTTAAAATGGTGAAAGGTCAGATGTTTGAATAATGAGCCTGATTACGCCCATGGATCAACACTGTTTTATCTATGTCCCCCAACTATTATAATAGCATAGCTGTATATATTTCAGCCAATGGTTACAGCACATTTGTATATATTTCAGCCAATGGTAACAGCTCATTTGTATATATTTCAGCCAATGGTAACAGAACATTTGTATATATTTCAGCCAATGGTAACAGCACATTTGTATATATCTCAGCCAATGGTAACAGAATATTTGTATATATTTCAGCCAATCTAATCAGCACAGATGTAGCTAATTCAGCTAATTGTAACAGCACAAATGTATCTATTTCAGCCAATGGTAACAGCACATTAATTATGTATATATTTCAGCCAATGGTAACAGCACATTTGTCTATATTTCAGCCAATGGTAACAGAACATTTGTATATATTTCAGCCAATGGTAACAGCACATTTGTCTATATTTCAGCCAATGGTAACAGCACTGTTGACTGACAATGAGAACATCACTCTAGAACCAGTGGAGAAGGAAATTGAGCAGTGGTCTACAGTCACCAACAACATCCTAGCTAGGGTATATATAGTTAGTTTTATTAAATTAACAGCCAAGAGTGAATTCATTAACCATAACCTGGTGAAAGCGGTTTAGGAAAGAAAGCTTCCATGCTTTTGTTTTTATCCTATTGTTTGTATATTTGTGAAATGCATGTAAAATATTTGAATAAAATAAAGAATATTTAAAGTATGTAATGTCCCAGGCCCATATTTGTAGCTTTGGATGGGGGAAGGCAATTCGGGAGCATTTGTCACCTACTGTGACATTTCTTGTTTTGTCTTGTGGAGAAGCAAAAGTGAGACTTTACACATTCAACCCTAGTGACTAGTATACTTGTCATTTACAAACAGTGTACCTGTGAGGATTACACTTGTCCCATGCAAACAGTGTAGACCCTGATCAGAGGGCTCCTTAAGGAGCCCTCTGATCAGGGTCTACACTGTTTGTCATTTTGAAATATATTGTTAAAATCAACCCTAAATAGTGAAAAATGGACTAGACTTATTTTGAATTCTCCATTAAAAGTTTCAGGGTGAATGTGTTAAGCATTTCATTTTCCCATTAGCCATGGCATCAAAGTCTTACTGTAAATTTTTACTCAGTAAGATGGGAATTTTATGAAATTTGCTAGGGTGCATCACGACTAGGTGAAGATACACAAAATAAATGTGTGCTTTGGTTCTGGTTTGGTTATCAATACCGTAGTTTCACTTAAGAACTTATCATCACATCTAATTCCTCTGAATCCTTGTGGGATGTTAAAAGGGCATACTTTTATTTTAGAAAAATTACAGACAGCAGGGGTTGAAAATCTGAAATTTATCATTTGTCCTGCATAAAAGCCAATGAAGGCAAACCAAAAATGTTTGAAAAAACACACATTAGACAAAGAAGGGAAAAACCGTGCAGGTAGAGTGGAATTTTCAAACCCAAGAGACCTGTACATGTAAAATTCAATATCTTTGTAATTATTGATCCATGCCATGAGAAAAGCTGCCTAATTGCATTTCAAACGATGTATCTCAAGGCCAGCCGCTGTGTCAAAGACATGGAAGCTAGTCTTGATCTACACTGTTTGACACCCACATGCATTTAAAGCATTGTATTTAGCAGTATTATATATGGTATTTAGCAGATGCAGAGTCTGGGATGACAATGGTGCTTGGTTTGTACAGTGTTGCAATGCATTAACCCATTTCCCATGATAGCCTGTTTCTAATGTTTAAGATCTGTGACCACTTAAAGCAGGTTGAAAGTAAAGCAGAATGTGCCTTAAGGCGCATTGTGCTTTACTTTCAACCTGCTTTAAGCTATTATCTGCTAGGATTTACAAAATATTTCTTTTGTTACATATTCATGACTGTAAATTGGAACTATTTTCTTCTGTGGAGGAACAAATTAAATTTGCTAAAAGGCGCTTCCATGGGGGAAAGGGTAAGGGCAGGATTTTGTCATGGCATGGCTGAAATGTGTAATTGTGTATTGTTTATGGCAGACAACTACCTCAATGAACAATGCTGAGAGTATTACTGAGGACAGCGTCACTTTGATTGGTAAAGGGGAAGATGCTGAGAAACTAGGATTGGAGAGTGAGAATAAAGCCAAAGGTATGTAACAGTTACTGGCCCTGAATGTGTAAGGCTGTTTTAACCCATTACCCTATATCCTGTTTCTAGTTTTGAAGATATGTGACCACTTAAAGCAGGTTGAAAGTAAAGCAGAATGTGCCTTAAGGCACATTCTGCTTTACTTTAAGCCTGCTTTAAGCTATTATTTGCTAGAATATAGAAAATATTTCTTATGACTTTTATTTGTGACAGTATAAATTGTAACTATTTTCTTCAATATAGGAATTGTAATAAATGGCGTAAAAAGGCATATTGATGGGGTAATGAGTTAAAGTTGTAGATTGCAGACAGTTTATGAATGTCATGTTTTAAGAAGTAAAATTGTTTCAGTACAACCCTGCTTTAATTACCATACATGATAGGTGATTGTATAACCCATTAACCAATAGCTTTTCACAGCATTGATTTATGCCTCCACAATAGAAAAATGTCAAGAAGGTGCACCATAAAGAGTGTTTCCTTTATCTTAACAGATGGTTCCTTAAAGCAGACCTAACAATGTATTTTGCTCTACTTTCAGCCTGCTTTAACTCACTGAGCCCTAGTGAAGCATATATGCGTCTTTTACCAAAAGTGTACTTGTGAACAGTACACTTGTCCTATGCAAACAGTGAAGTCCCTGATCAGAGGGCTCCTGTAGGAGCCCTCTCATCAGGGACTTCACTGTTTGTCATTTTGTAAAATATTAGAAAAAACCAACCCTAAATAGTTGAAATGGATCAGCCTTTATTGCAAAATGGACTTGTCCATTGAAAGTTTCAGGGGATAGTGAGTAAATTATTTTTTTATAATGAAACCAGCTATGAGGGAAAGGATTAAATATAAAAGTGCCTGCTTGATTAATTCTTTCAACACCATGGACCTGTTTTGAATATACAGTGCTTCCTCCCTACAACAGCCCTCCCAAACAACAACTCCCTCCTTACAATGACCCTTTCCGTAGTTCCCTAAACAGGACAATTATGTCTAACACTTTTACTACTGCAATATTGTTTGCCTAAAATTGTCGTCTGCTGTTTTTCTCAAAGTTGCGCGCTACGCGGCGTCTGATCTGGATTCAAGCTGTTTCCAAATGTAAGCCGATTTCCCCCCTATAATGACTCCCTCAGAACAACGCACACAATTGTTGTCTCCCATTGGGTGTCGTTGTAGAGAGGGAGCACTGTATACTCATTACAATTGCACATTTGCAAGCAGTGTAGACCCAGATCAGAAGGTTCCTATAGGAACCCTCTGATCTGGGTATACACTGTTTTCTTATTGAGAGCAGTATTTATTCAACTACCCAGAATTCCAAGTAGACTGGTTCATGTTTTGGCAACTTAAAAGATCCACCAGGGAACCTAATAACCAACAAGAGTTACTTAGTGTTGAAAGAGTCTAGATTGATTGATGTGATGAGGAAGAGTATGGTTTATAACTATGTGTTGTTCCTTGCAGATGCTATAATGTACATCAAGGATATTCTACGTCAGATCAACGAGGGGATACAGGTGACCAACATCGAGACATACATCGACCTATCTGAGCAGATCATGGAGAAAATGAGGATGACTAACTACACCATGCAGAATGAAAGTGTTGCTAATGAGCTAGAGGAAGCTGAAATGTGTAAGTAGAAAATAAAAGTATACCAGAATGGACATTTACCCATATCCAGTGTCTATTTTTAAACAAAAATAATCACTTAAAGGAGGTTGAAAGTAAAGTAGAATGCGCCTTAAGCCTACTTTAAGTTATTTGCTGGTATGATATAGTAAATATTTCTTATGATATAATATATTTATGACTGTAAAAATAGGAACTAATTACTTCAGTGGAGAAATAAAAGAAAAAGCGTAAAAAAGCGTATTTTTGGGGGGGGGGGGGGGTTATTGGGTTAAAACATTATTGTAAGGTGGTTTGTGACACAGGATCTTTGTCCAGATCTCTATTAACTGTGATTTTTGGTTGTAGTACTCGCTAAAGTTCTGGGCCAACAGATGCTACCCAAAGAACAGATGATTGGTACCAAGACCACTGAGGATGGACTTGAGGATATCCAGAAACGTCTCCTAGACCTACAGGAGAACAGTCAGCAGTCTGAAGCTACAACTACAAGTGCCATGGCAATTATTGGCAAGCTAAATGAGGAAACACTCGTGTCTATTGAAAACAATCTGGCAGGCATAGAGATTAGCGAAGAAATGACATATGAAACCATTGACTCAGCTGAAGAGTTGCTAGAGAATGCGTACAGCAACTTTAATGACAGTGTCATGGAGTTCAAGGTTAGTTATACACAGCGTTACTTCCCTACTACGGCCCTCCCAACAAGGACTCCCTCCTTACAACGACCCTAGCCACTGTTCCCCAAACAAGACATGTATGTCCAACCTTTTCATGGCTGCAAAACCGTCTGCTTAAATTTGTCGTCTGCTGTTTTTCTCAAAGTTTAATATAAGCGGACATTTTGATAGAATAAATATAATGACGAGTGACAAACAGCTTGAATCCAGATCAATCGGGATTCTAGCTTTTTGCAAATGTAAGCCAAGACTTAATTTTTCCTCTCTATAACGACTCCCTCCGAACAACACACACAATCTGTGTCTCCCACTGGGTGTCGTTGTAGAGAGGGAGCACTGTATACCAGTTTGTAGCTCACCATGCTAATGTCCAGGGGCCTGTTTCATAAATAGAGGATATTGAATGAGTGTTTTTTCAGTAATGAATTTATTGAACGAGTTGGATAAAAATGATATTTTGCGAGCCTTGGCGAGTTCAATAAATTTATTACTGAAAAAACACGAATTTAATATCCTATTTATCACATAAACACCAAATGACACGAAAATCCTAACGGTCTTACTTTCACTTTTGCCCTCGGCTCTTAGGTAAACGATTCTTCATAGGTGTTATTCGGTTTTATTCATCCGTAGATAAAAACACCAATCATATTAACGTAAAGAAAATCAACACCATTACGTTGTGAAAAGACTTCTCTGATACCATAATTATTAAAATTTTAAATTAATATTTAAATTAAAGTTGTTCTAATTGACTAAAAATGATCATTTGACATTAAGAATCTAGTTTCGTTTTCAAAATAACGTCAAGACGTAACATGACGTCATTATCATTGTAACGTCTAAATTTGAAAAACAGTCTGAGTCACTGTTAATACTAAAGTCTACGTAGTATTAAGTTTAGCCTGATTTGCAGCCTGAGTTTGCGAGACTGCTAGGGATAATGTTTCTAGGACACTTGGGAATGTTCCAATACCTAGTGGTGATCTATGTTTGTCTAGATTCTCTTAACTGATTTACAGTCGGCGTAGTAGTACATTAATTTGGTGATTCGAAAATTAGTATAAAATATATGCCCAGTGGGCCATACAATTTTTACGGCCCTCTATATTTTGCACGTTTATGTGATAAAACTTCTTAAGACAAAAACAGTCATAAGTCAAAACTTTAAATACATTTAATTTCTGATTTCTGATAATCCTGTCTTGTGACATCTCTTTGGAATCATCTTGAAAAGACGATTCCAATGAGATGTTACAAGATAGGATTAGATGGAGAAATAAATAATAATTGAGACTTTCATAATCTGACTTACGACAACATTTGGAGTTTAATGAAATGGGCCCAAGGAGAGCTTTTCTTGTCACTTATGATTGGGGTCGTCGTTGCCGTTCCCATTACTGTTCCTGTTTGAGTCTGTATTGATATACTGTTTGCATAGCACAAATGTCTCCTTGACAGATATGTGATTTGTTAATGACGAGTATACTCATCCCTAGGGTTCAGTGTGGTAAGAGACAAAATTAACTTATTAGTTTCTTAAAATGGAAGAGTCTATTTCAAAATTCTGCTTGGTAAACAGGGCTCCAGATAAGAGGGAGTCAACTGCACAAATCCAACATTTTCTTACTCATTTAAGCACCAAATCCTATGGTGTTACAACTCATTAGAATCGTCTCTTCGAGACGATTCTATTGAGTAGTGACACCATAGGGTTTAAAGCAGAGATAAAGATTTTAGTTTCCGAAATACTCCCCTTATCTGGAGCCCTGCTGGTGAAGTGTACTACAAGATTGACTGGTACAGAATGTTTTCCGTTCACAGAGTCTTGATGCGACTTCGGCAAGGATGGGTCAAGCCAAGGCTGTGATGACCGAGTTTAGTAAGAAGTATGTGAACCTAGACAGGGCTGCATCCTATGTCAATGACAGCTGGGATCATGCCAATACTCTTCAGTTTGACGCTGAAATTCTGGATAGGTCAGTTATCTACTTTTATATCAACAGCAGGAGCTGAAACCTTGTTGTATAAATCCAGCTTTTCTAATAGTCCAGGGCTCCAGATAAGAGAGAGTTAACTAAACAAATCCAACATTCTCTCATTCATTTCAGCACCAAATCCTATGGTGTTACTACTCATTCGAGACGATTCTAATGAGTAGTGACACCATAGGGTTTAAAGCAGAAACAAAGATTTTAGTTTTTGAAATACTCCTCTAATCTGGAGCAAGGCATCTTATATCAACAGCAAGACCTGAGACCTTGTTATTTAGTCATTAGTTAGATATAACGACAATCATTAAGACAGGTTACTGTTTAACACACAATGAAGGTACTTACATACTTACTGAAGTTCACTGTCTACAACCATAGACTACGATTTCTTAGTCATTGGTTTAATGTACATGTGTAGGTGATATTGTGTGTTTATGAGATGTTACTTTTGTTTGTAGTTCGTACACTAACACCCGAGACCTGGCCTCTAAAGCTGTTCAAGCTGGCAATGCTTACGAGAACATTGTCTTTGCTCTAGAGACAGCCAAGGCAGCAGCACAAATGGCTGTAATGACAGCTAACATTTCTAAAGAACAGGTAATCATACTATATTCCTCCATATACACATATTTCTAATAATATAGAGTATTTCGAGTAATGAAATCCTGATGTTTGTATCAAACCATATGATGTGACTTCTCATTAGAATCGTCTCAAAGTCACGTCATATGGTTGAGTTGTGACATAAGGAAGTAAGTATTTGAAATCTTTGGCTCTGACATCCAGTGTTCCTAAATAAAGTTGAATAACAAAACAAAAACAAGACTGTATATGGGGAATATCAAGGAATAGATATATATGAGGTTATGTTAAGTCATTAACACTTTTTATGCTGGGAACATGTAAAGTTAGATTTTACAGTTTGTTGTTTTAAACAGTGTTTAAGTTACTCTCAGCCTGCTTTAAGCTAACATCTGCTAGGATATAGAACATGATTGTTATGTTGCACATACATTGTACATCCCTGTATAGAGTTGAACTTATTTCTGTAGTGGAGGAACAAGTTAATTGCATTAACTCTTTGAACCCTAGTCCCGCATATAGGCGTGCTTTTCAAACAGTGTACATGTGAATAGTACACTTGTCCTATGCAAACAGTGAAGACCCTGATCAGAGGGCTCCGAAAGGAGCCCTCTGATCAGGTTCTTCACTGTTTGTCACAATGCCAAACATTGACAAAAACAACCCTTAAAAGTCAGAAATGGACTAGACTAAAATGAAAACTGGAATTTTCCATTTAAAGTTTCAGGGAGGAAAGAGTTAAAGGTGTTTGTCTATGGAATAAAGTGTTGAAATGGAATTGTTGTATAGGTAGTTTAACCCATAGCCTGCTTTTAGTTTTGAAAATAGGTGACCACTTAAAGCAGGCTGAAAGTAAAGCAGAATGTGCTTTGAGGCACATTCTGCTTTACTTTCAGCCTGCTTTAAGCTACCATCTGCTAGAATATAGAAAATAGATCTTATCATACATATTCATAACTGTATAAATTGGAACTATTTTCCTCAGTAGATATATAAGTTAAAGGCGTAAAAAGGCATATTTATGGGGTTATAAGTTAAATGAGAATAATGAGATATTGCTGATGTCCTGTTGATTTATACTGTTTACAGTCTAGAGGGACAGGAGAACTTACTAAACAAATGGCTATGAACAGTGAAATGCTTCTGTCAAGTGCCATCATGATCTACAACTCCACAGAGATAGGTAAGTGTTCTCAATCAGGGCTCCAGATAAGAGGGAGTAAACTGAACAAATACAACTTTTTCTCATTCATTTCAGCACCAAATTCTATGGTGTTACTACTCATTAGAATCGGCTCAAAGAGACGATTCTAAGTAGTGACACCATAGGGTTTAAAGCAGAAATAAAGATTTTAGTTTTTGAAATACTCCCCTTATCTGGAGCCCTGATAAGACTGTCATTATTGCTGGTTTGATGGGAAAATTATTGGTACATTTGTATATCTTCAGCGTTGAATGTGAAAAAAATCAAAGTACCTTTAAATTTCATGTCACTAACAAGCTTTTCATTTTCAACCCTAGAAGTATATAAAGGGATTTTCAGAGCTGCAGATAAGTTTCAACTGCTCCGTGTCTCCACTGAACCAAATATTGTGACCGCTCATTAAAATTCTCACAACATAGGAGTTTTGTGGATACAAAAAGGAGAAAATGTTACTTTTCATTTGCTCTTATCTTTAGACATTAGCTTAAAGCAGGCTGAAAGTAAAGCAGACTGCGCCTTAATGTGCATTCTGCTTTACTTTCAACCTGCTTCAAGTGGTCACCTATCTTAAAAACTAGAAACAGACTATGGGGTAATGGGTTAATGCTTTGATTGCTACTTTATTTACTTAAAATGCACGTTTGTTGAAGCTTTAAACTATGTCTGTTTATATCCAAACACTTTGCAAATTAAGTTTACATATGTTCAGGATTTCAGATATTGTCAATGATAAGTTCAAGACAGGTAGTTTCCTAAGCTAATAATAAGTAGAAAACTCCCATTGTTTACCAGATAACAACCCATGATCGTGATATATTTTTCATATCAATCCAAAGGAATTGATAATCCTATTTATCAGCCATTTTCTTTTTATGTACATGAGAATTGAAACTTTTATTTTGTTTTACAGAATTAGTTGGTAGACTTGAATATGCCAAATCTGGGACAGAGCAGATGAGCGAGTTAAACAAAGATGTAAAGAAAGCGAGCGATCAGTTGGACATGAGTCTACAGAGAATTGCCGTGGGTAAGAAAGTAGAGCTGTGCCATGTTACTGGTATACCAGTATCTTGTAGTACGACATGTTAACTCTTTCCTCCCTGAAACTTTAAATGAACAATTCCATTTTCCATTTTAGTATAGTCAATTTCTGACTTTTAAGGGTTGTTTTTGTCAATGTTTGGCATTATGACAAACAGTAAAGACCCTGATCAGAGGGCTCCTAGGAGCCCTCTGATCTGGGTCTTCACTGTTTGCACAGGACAAGTGTACTATTGACATGTTCACTGTTTGAAAAAGACGCCTATATGCGGGACTAGGGTTCAAAGGGTTAACCAATTACCCCATAGCCTGTTTCTAGTTTTTTTAAAAAAAAACACCTACTTAAAGCAGGTTGAAAGTAAAGCAAAATGCGCCTTAGAGCGCATTATGCTTTACTTTCAGCCTGCTTTAAGCAAATATCTGCTAGAATTTAGAAAATATTTCCTAAGGTACATATTCATAATTGTGAAAATTGGAACTATTTTCCTCAATTGATGAGTAAACTAGAGGCATAAAAAGGCGTATTTATGGGGTAATTGGTTAAATGCAATATACTGGCATACAATCTGGTATGGTGAAAAGTACATATACTGTAGTAGGTATAAGGTTGACACTGTGTTGGTGGATGGATTGGGATTCATTTTCTTAATTTTATGTCGACAAGTAGGAGCTTTCTGCTTACTTCATCTTGCTTTAAACTGTAGCATGTCTGTATTACAATCAGTTATAATAGTGGTAAAATTATATATAGTTGGGATTTACTGTATTTTGAAGCAAGAACTTTAATCCATGTGAATGGAGTCAATTTTGTATTTACCGACAACATTGAACCATAAACCATCTATGTGCATTCTTTGATGCATGTGGTTTGCTTTATGCAGGATAGACATACTGTAGGAGCTTTCTGCATTATGCCTATCCTGCATTAAGCAGTCATTTGGCTTAAGAGGTCCCCATACTACATCACAGAATGATGGCTTGATACAAGACTGACCGTATTTCTTATTGATGAATGTTGTACAGGTCGTGCTGGAAACCAGTCTAAAGCTGTAGAAGTCAAGAGTGAAATGGCAGTGAATGAAGCTGAGGAATCCGTAGTCAATGTACAGGGCATTCTTGATGGCCTACCAGAGGAACTGGAGAAGACAGGACCTCTTGTCACTAACGTGATCAACTTTGGCAAAGACATCAGTCTCGCCAAGACACAGTGTAAGTATTATTTTGGCAACATTCATAAGAACAGAAAATTTCTTTTATACTTTCATCCTGCTGTAGTGAATAATCCTACCTAAACCTAAATAAACAAGCCTCTTTTTTAAGCAGCCTACTGTTTAAGGATATCAATTGATGATGATAATATCAGAGTTGTTCTGTATGACCTGTAATAGAATCTGACGTTGATATGTATGATACCATTGCAGTGAACAATGTACAAAAGTCGATACCAGAGATCACGAAACTGCTTGCCGATGTCAAAGGTCAGTCCGAGGAGGTTAAAGGTCTTGGACGTCAAGTGACAACCAGTCTACAGGCTCTCAGGGAGAAAATAGCAATTGCCAGGAACAAGGCCAATTTAGTTAGTATCATTCTTAGCTTGAAATGTATCGGGGAGTAAACTGAACAAATCCAAGATTTCTCACTCATTTCAGCACCAAATCCTATGGTGTTACGTTACTACTCATTAGAATCGTCTCAAAGAGACAATTCTAATGAGTAGTGACACCATAGGGTTTACTGTAACAATAAAGATTTTAATTTTTGAAATATTCCCCTTATCTGGAGGCCTGGTGTATATGACAGAATTGTGTTTTATGATGCATTATGATTACCAGGGACCATATATATTCGAAAGTGATAAAAAAATTATACATTGGGAGAATGTATCAATTTTTCTCTGCCATAGATAGGGCCCATGAGATGAGGGATTACTGACCAGTTGGATAATAAGTCTGTTGCCGACAGTTCTGCAGAGATGTATTGATTTATTTGATATATTGATTGATTTGATAGATTGATCTATTTGATATATTTATTGATTTGATGGAATAGTGAGAAATAGTCATTTTTCTGAACCCTTGAGTCAGCGACCACCTGACTTCAGCGGTCATAATGGCCAGTTCCCTTCACTGGCCCCTGAAAACAGATTTTACTGTATACAAAAAAACCTCTCTATTACAACCACTAAATTGTGTGAATTATTGGGTGTTTAAGACAAGTGATTGCTTAAAGCAAGGTGACAGTAAAACAGAAAGCTCCTATAGGAGCTTTCTGTTTTACTGTCACCTTGCTTTAAGCTGTCACCTGACTTTTATACAATCAATTAGCCTTCTCTTTAGTGGTCGTAATAGAGAGGTTTCACTGTTGTTTTTTTTTCTTTAGATTCGAGTGGGACTGAAGTTCCTTGGCAACACAACTGCTACACTGCGTAACCCACCATACGTGGCACAGGCTGGCTCTTACAGTAAGGTGTCATTGTTCTTCAAGACTGAGTCAGATAATGGACTTCTCCTGTATGCAGGCAGCCCAAGATCTGGTACAGGACAAGCTAACCGGGTTAGTAACACACTTATCTCACACAACTACGCCTGTTTTCAATAGCGAACAATGATGGCGAATATCCTTGTCTCCAACATTTGTGAGATCAATTTGATGACATCATTATATAACATCACTATTTATAAAGGCGAGAGAAAAAAATCTGTCACTCGTCGATGTTTAAGACAAGCTGATCTCAAACTCGTCTAATATAGAACATTTATCAAGCTCACCATGCAAGGCTCGTTTAATAACATTTCAATTCTAGACTATGTTGAGATAAGCTTGTCTTAAACATTTTTCCAAAATCTTTTGATTTTTATCCTAGCAGATGGTAGCTCAAAGCAGGCTGAAAGTAAAGCAGAATGCGCCTTAAGGCACATTCTGCTTTACTTTCAACCTGCGTTAAAGTAATCACGTTTGAAAAATAGAAAATTTGGAAATCTGAGAATTTTTCATGATCAACTTATTGCAGCTCATTTGACAGTCAGTTTTAAAAGTTCATCTACAGGGCTCCCTTGGACTTAGTCAGTTTTCTAGTTTTTCACTGTTTCAGGACTACATGGCTGTGGAGATTGAGAATGGTAATGTTGTCTTCAAATATAACCTTGGTAATGGCCTTGCCAGACTGAACCACCCTCACTATGTGGCTGACGGCAAGTGGTACAAGGTCACTGCAAAAAGGTAGTTATGAAAACATGCAGGGCTACAGATAAAGGGGAGTAAACTGAACAAATCGAACATATTCTCACTCATTGTAGCACCAAATCCTATGGTGTTATTACGCATTAGAATCGTCTCTTCGAGACGATTCTAATGAGTAGTGACACCATAGGGTTTAAAGCAGAAATAAAGATTTTAGTTTTCTCAAATACTCCCCTTATCTGGAGCCTTGAAACATAGATTACAGTCATTATTGTTTTAACTATTTACCCAATCAAAAACACCGTTTTATGCCCATAAATTATTCCTCCACTGAAGGAAATAGTTCCAATTTACACAAAAATATTTTTTCTATTTTCTAACAGATGGTAGCTTAAAAAAAGCTGAAAGTAAAGCAGAATGTGCCTTAAGGCACATTCTGTTTTACTTTCAACCTGCTTTAAGTTGTCACCTGTCTTCAAAACTAGAAACAGGCTATAGGGTTAAGAGACAGCTTGATTAATTAGCCTGGGGATCTTTTAAAACAAGTTATGCTTATTGCAAACTAGATTTTACCGTTTCGTCTAGCATCAACACAACTGACTACAATGCTGTGATACATATACAGTTGTTATCTTGGATTGCTATCAATCCACCCATATTCCCAACCTTGCATTTGACCTTGACCTAATTTGGACTTACATTATTTTAAATGGGCTATTTCTCGGTTAACCAGAATTTACCGTTTCATCTAGTATCTATTATACTTACTACCATGCTTCAATAAATTTACATTTCTTGCCTTGGACCAGTATCAATTCACCAATGTTACCCAAGGTCAGTTTGACCTAATTTGGAATTAGAAAATATTCAGAAAGTATTGTAAAGGATAAGCGTTTATTGAACGTGCAATCTTGTTAATGTTTATCATTCCTCTATCTTTCTGTCTGATCTTTTCTCATATCTGCCCTTACCAGCCATCCATCATAAAAACCTGATAACCTAATGTCTTTACATTCCCTCTTTTGATTTCCTTCTTTCATTTCTATAGAATTGGCAAGGCTGGCACATTGACCCTGGAGAGAGACCCGTCTGAGCAGCCTGACCTGGAGCCTGTGTATGGTAAAGCCACTGGACTCTCCTCAGTGCTGGAGATGCACCCACTCACCACCAAGTTCTATGTTGGTGGACTACCAGCTGGAGTTACAGTAAGTTAACCCTACCACACCTCCATGAAACCTCAAATGGACAATACTAGTTTTCAATTTAATCTAGCTCATTTTTAGCTCGACTTTTTCGAAAAGTCGAGCTATTGTCGTCACCCTGTCGTCTGCGTCTGCGTCAGCGTCTGCGTCGGTTAAGTTTTTTGCTTAAGGTTTTTGTAAGAGTTGATTTCTCAATAACTATCAAAGGTATCCATTTGAAACTTGGAATAGTTGTTTAGTATCGAAAGGGCAACTCATTACAATAAGGCAGGTAACCCTTGGATTTGTCATTTCAGAGTTATTGCCCTTGTTTTATTTACTTAAAAAATGATAAATTAACATATCTCAATAACTAGCAAAGGTATCCATTTGAAACTTGGAATAGTTGTTCAGTATCAAAAGGGCAACTCATTACAACAAGGCAGGTAACCCTGGGATTTGTCATTTCAGAGTTATTGCCCTTGTTTTATTTACTTAAAAATTATGAGTAAACATATCTCAATAACCATCAAAGGTATCCATTTAAAACTTTGAATACTTGTTCAGTATCAAAAGGGCAACTCATTACAACAAGGCAGGTAACCCTGGATTTGTCATTTCAGAGTTATTGCCCTTGTTTTATTTACTTAAAAATTGTAAATTAACATATCTAAATAACTATGAAAGATATTTACTTGAAACTTGGAATAGTTATTCAGTATCAAAAGGGCAACTAATTACAACAAGGCAGTTAACTCTGGGAGTTGTAATTCCAGAGTTATTGCCCTTTTTATTACTTCAAAATTGTAAATTAACATATCTAAATAACTATGAAAGATATTAACTTGAAACTTTGAATAGTTATTCAGTATCAAAAGGGGAACTCATTGCAATAAGACCGGTAACCCTGAATTGTGTGTATCCAGAGTTATTGCCCCTGTTTTATCTACTTAAAAGTTATAAATTATCATATCTAAATAACTATGAAAGATATTAACTTGAAACTTTGAATACTTGTTAAGTATCAAAAGGACAACTCATTACAACAAGGTAGATTACTCTGTGATTTGTAATTCCAGAGTAATTGCCCTTGATTTTTTTACTTAGAAATTGTAAATTGAAATATCTCAATAACTGTCAAAGGTATTAACTTGAAACTTTAAATACTTGTGTTATATCAAAAGGGCAACTCATTCAAACAAGAAAGGTGACCGGGGATGTGCCATTCCGGAGTTATTGTCCTTGTTTTGACTTATAGTTTACTTTAAATGGAATGTAGACTGTCCAAGTATGTTTGAGTTGTTGTTGCTTACAAATTTCTATGATCAATAGGGCATTAAACACCCATACACGTTCTTTAAGTTTGAAAAATGTAGCCGTCTCAAGTATTATGAAAGTCGAGCGTCTATCACCCGTTTGCGGTGCTCTCGTTTACTTTTTAGTGATGCTTTTCTACAATATATGTCAAAATGACAAACAGTGTAGACCCTGATCAGAGGGCTCCTTATGGAGCCCTCTGATCGGGGTCTACACTGTTTGCATAGGACAAGTGTACTCCTCACAGGTACGTTGTTTGCAAATGATGCATTATATGCGTGACTAGGGTTCAAAGAGTTAACCCACACCTCCATGGCAACTTTTCATTTATGTGTCACCTGCTGTAGGCAAAGATGACACTTAGGGATCACTTTTTCCATCTCAGTCTGTCCGTCTGTCTGTCACACTTTTTCCGTCACACATTTATTTTTGACTAACTCCCGTTCTACTGAAGCTTTTAAGATAAAATTTCATTTATGAAAAGAGCTTGACAAAATGGAAGTGTCATAACTCTTGTAGCATTATGTTAGAGCTTATTCCCCTTTTTTCATAGTTTATGTTTTAATACATAGAAAACCCCCCTGAACTTAAGAATTGCTCTTTCAAACAAACTTAATAGAAGCAGCATCCATGATAATATTTAGGTTTGAATGAAATTTTTCTTTGTTGTTTTAGATCTCTGACGATGTGACACGAGCTCACTATATGGGGGTGATGGAGAGTGTAGAGTTTGATGATATGCCAATGGGCTTGTGGAACTTTGAGACCGCTGAGAACAATTATGTCGGTGCAAGAGAAAGGTAAGACCAATCTCGTATATTAGATAGGTATCTAATGGAATGTTCCTAATTTGTATTAAGGACCCTTTAAAGAATGCTTCATGCATTAATCAGTGTAAAATTAAAGCAGGAATTTCCTATAGAATCATAATTCTGCAACTTACTTACCTAGCCTTTTTGGGGGGCATGAGCATTTATTGAACACAGTCATGTTTCAATTTAAACTTTAAAAATATTCCTGTCTGAAACCACAGTACGCTAAGCTTAGATATTTGCCACAAAGCATCATCAACAGGTACTCTTTCAAGATTGTTTAAATTATTCCCCTCGGTGAAAAAACCCACTGCCCCGGGGTTGCAGTTTAACATAGTTATATAGTGAAATCTTAACACTTCTTCTCTGAAACTAATTTGGCCAGAGCTTTGATATTGTATATACAGTAAAACTTCTCTGTTACGGCCACTAAAACGAAGGCTTATTGGTTGTATAAAAGACAGGTGACAGCTTAAAGCAAGGTAACAGTAAAACAGAAAGCTCCCAATGGAGCTTTCTGTTTTACTGTCACCTTGCTTTAAGCAGTCACCTGTCATAAACACCTAATAATAAACACATTTAAGTGGCTGTAATAGAGAGGTTTTACTATGTTTTTAGGAGCATCCTAACCAGCATTTTCTCCAATGGTTTCCGATTTGATGGCTCTGGCTATGTGATTCTGAGCACAAAAGCAGCAGGCTGGAAACCAGCTGTCAAATCCCAGGTGACGCTGAGGATGAAAACATTTGCAGAGAACGGTCTATTGTTTTATGCTGGTGATGGGAAACGTGACTTCCTCTCCATTGAAGTGAAGATGGGAAAGATCTTGTTCCAGTATGATCTGGGTGGAGGTCGTATCGAGCTGAGGTCTGATTCTCATGTTAACGATGGAGAGTGGCATGATATACGAGTGTCAAGACTGAACAAGACTGGCGTTATGAATGTGGATGAAGAGCAAGGTAAGCACAAAGCTACAGTCAAACCTCTCTATTGCCTCCACTAAACACAAGGCTTAATCACTGCATAAAACACAGGTGACAGCTTAACCCATTACCCCATAGCCTGTTTCTAACTTTGAAAATATGTTACCACTTAAAGCAGGTTGAAAGTAACGCAGAATGTGCCTTGTGGCGCATTCTGCTTTACTTTCAGCCTTCTTGAAGCTACCATCTGCTAGAATGGAGAAAATATTTCTTATAATACATATGTATAACTGTATACATTGGAACTATTTTCTTCAGTGTAAAAATAAATTAAAGGCGTAAAAAGGCATATTTATTGGGTAATGGGTTAAAGCAAGGTGAATGTAAATCAGGAAGCTGTTTTACATCACCTTGCTTTAAGCAATAACCTGATAATTAACACAATTTATTGGTGGTAAAAGAGAGGCTTTACTGTATGTCACATATAATCTCAATGCATAATAATGGTAACTTATTTCATACACCTACCACACATTTTTGGACAGTTTGGTCTACTGGAATCAGTGCCAAATATTTAGTCAGTATACAGTATATAAATATCACATGTCTGACAGGGTGACAGTAAAATTGTCAACTTTCAGAAAAATACTGTCAACCGAGGCGAAGCGTTATCTAAAATATCCAGTAAAAGTTTCAATGGTGAATGAGTTAAGACATTAAGGAGAGGAATTAAAATTGAAATGTTTGAAATGATCAGTTTACTCCTTCCTACATTGATCGTTGTATTGTGTACATTTCAGTTGGACCAGTAGATGCTCCTGGCGGCCTCACTCAGCTGTCAATTAGTGATGATATTTCTGTTGGAGGCTATCAGCACGTCATTCTACCAACAACGTACGTATTATAAATAGTTAACCCATTACCCCATAAATACACCTTTTTACGCTTCTTAATTTATTCCTTCACTGAAGAAATTAGTTCAATTTGATATACAATAATAATATTTCGACCTCTAACGGCCTTTTTCAAAGAAAATCACGTCCAAACACATGTCACATTTTAGTTACATGCATTCTTTGAAAAAGGCCCTTAGAGGTCAAAATATTAGAAAAGAGTTGTTTATATATTAATACAATTTGATATAGTCATGAATATGTATCACAAGAAATATTTTCTATATTCTAGTAAATAGTAACTTAAAGCAGGCTGAAAGTAAAGCATTCTGCGATCACATATCTTCATAACTAGAAACAGACTATGGGGTAATGGGTTTAATGACAAATAGTTCCAATACCCATTCAGAGACAATACTCTTGAAAAATGATTGCTGCATCGTTAGAAGAGACGATTCTAATGAGTAGTAACACCATAGGATTTGGTTCCAATATGAGTGAGAAACTGTTGGATTTGTTCAGTTTACTTCCTCTTATCTTGAGCTCTGATTGATTTAGTTCTGAGCTCTGATTGAGTAGTAACATCATAGGATTTGGTTGTAATATGAGTGAGAAACTGTTGGATTTGTACAGTTTACTCCCTCTTATCTTGAGCCGTGCAGTTGGAGAGGAGATGAGGCTATGCTAATGCCATAATTGTTGTTATCTTCAGTGGTGTCACCAAGAAAGGCTTTGAAGGCTGTATTGAAGACCTTACGCTACAGCTGACTACCTGGGACCTGAACAACAACAAAAAATCCAAGGGTGTCATTCCAGGCTGCCCAGAACAGGTAAACCAATATATATATTACAATCAAACTTGTATTAACCCTTAGCCCGCCAAATAAATTGTCGTCTGCTATATTTCTCGTCTGCTTCAAGTTTCAAAGTGCTTCAAAGTTGCTCAAAATTTTAGAAAATGTTGTCCGAGTGTCAAACAGCTTGGATCCGGATGAGACGCCGAGTTACTCGGCGTCTCATCCGGATCCAAGCTGTTTGCATATGGAGCTATAGTCGTGAGTGGCAGGCTAAGGGTTAAGACTGCACCTATGGTCACAAAACTTCATATGCTGAAGAGCCTCTATGAGTAGACCAAGATGCATAGCAGTTTGGTGACCTTGACTTCTAGATTCAACTTTAAGGTTTTTCATTAAAATCTGTTCAAAGCAAAAGAACATCGCAGTTTGGTGGCCTGGACCTTTTACCTTAACTTTTTAAGTTAACATTAAGTTTTGCGTTAGTTTGTTCTTTGCAGGAGGTGAGCTTGGTAATTTTTTATTACTGTGTTGGTTGGAAATATGATTGCTGAAGTTTCTTTACATTGTATTTCAGATTGCTCGGGTGGCCACTTTCGATGCAGCCCAGTTGTCTTACGTGGCCAAACCAATGGACAGTATTGGTGCCAACTTTGACCTCACCTTCAAAATGAAAACCAAGAAGGACTCATCTCTCATGTTATTTGCTGGACACTCAGAGCAGGTACTGTAGCAGCATTTACTTTATCAGTCTATCAGATTAGACTATGAAAAGAGATCTATCTAATTCCTAATACAACCTCTTAACAGTTTACCCTATAAATATGCCTTTTTACGCCTTTAATTAATTCCCATACTGAAGAAAATAGTTCCAATTTGTACTGTCACAAATAAATAGCATAAGAAATATTATCTATATTCTAGAAGATAATGGCTTAAAGCAGGCTGAAAGTAAAGCAGAATGTGCCTTAAGGCGTATTCTTCTTTACTTTCAACCTGCTTTCAGAGGTCACATATCTTCAAAACTAGAAACAGGCTATGGGGTAATGGGTTAACCCTTTGAACCCTAGTCCCGCTTATAGGCGTCCTTTTCAAACAGTGTACATGTGAATAGTACACTTGTCCTGTGCAAACAGTGAAGACCCAGATCAGAGGGCTCCAAAAGGAGCCCTCTGATCAGGGTCTTCACTGTTTGTCATAATGCCAAACATTGACAAAAACAACCCTTAAAAGTCAGAAATGGACTAGACTAAAATGGAAACTGGAATTGTCCATTTAAAGTTTCAGGGAGGAAAGAGTTAAGATAGAAACTATTAATTATATACATTAGGCTTGTCTGTGTCTGTAGTATGCTAGTAGCCCTATTGCAGTCATTATATCCATTGTTTGTAATGTTTTAACTGTTTATTTGTAGGCTGTAGGTTTCTCTGTGTCCATGATCAATGGTATGATAGCTGTAGTGAGTGATAATGGTGAGGAGAAGATAGAGCTGATGAGCCGCGTGAATACCTACAATGATGGCAGGTGGCACTATATATCCATCATGAAGATGGGCCTAAAGTAAGCTTACATTTCACTTCTCATAAAGCTTTAAATCTTGTCTAACATTTCTTCAGCATTTTCAAACTAAACAGTTATCTGCCCTTGATGTGTTGAAATTGATATATCTAACAGTGTGTACACTCTAGAGGCCACAACTTTGATCCAATTTTTCTCAAAGTTGCTCAGATTGGAAATGACCATAATTTCTCGGATTAGTCTGAATTTGGTTGAAATTGGACCAAGGACGTCAGGACAACTATTGTTGAAATTTGATCATTGTGGAAAGAGTTATCTGTCCTTGATATACTTAGAAATACTAGAAAAAGCTTTATTTCAACATTGTTTACGCTCAAGTGTCTTCTTATATGAAAGGACTTTGATGAAACTTTCTAAAATTGTATATGTCTATAAATTTACCAATGAGTTCAATAATTGCTGAAATCTGTGAAATAAGTCAGTTATCTGCCTTTGATGCTTTGAAAATGTCATATAATTGGTTTTTACACTCTAGCAACTACAGTTTTCAATGGATTTTGATTATATTTGCATGCAGTGTATATAAGTTCTTGAAGAAGTGCATTTATTGTTGAAATCGGGTCATTGTGTCAAGAGTATTCTGCTCTTGATTTACTCTTGATATGCTAGAAAACTATTTTAATATTGTTTACATTTTAATGCTGTTTGAATTACCCCTTTCCCCACGTAGAAGGGCCTTTTAGTACATTTAATTTATTCCTCCACTGAAGAAAATAATTCCAATTTATACAGTCTTGAAAATGTACCATAAGAAATATATTATATATCCTGGCAGATGGCAGCTTAAAGCAGGCTGAAAGTAAAGAGGAATGCTCCTTTTAACCTGCTTTAAGTGGTTACCTGACTTCAAAACTAGAAACAGGCTATGGAGTAAAGAGTTACCATATGCGGTGTGTAGCTGTAAATTTATCTCTACTGTTTAACAATTTTGGCGTTTTCTGTGGAAAAATGATTGCGATCTTGAGGTCGAGATGACCTGGATATCAGCATTGCTCACTCCTGACTCAGTGACGACTGTGTATAAGCCAAGGTAAGCCTGGCTACCTGTCACCTGTATAGATGTGTCTGGTGATTTATGTATATATGAGATCTCTGTCACTGGGGGCTTTTTGCCTCCTTTGGGATGAGTTAGTAGAGGGATGATGAGTCAGCTGATAGAGTGTGTTTTTAGCTCACCTGAGCCAAAGGCTCAAGGTGAGCTATTGTGATGGCCCTATGTCCGTCGTCCATTGTCATCAGTCGTCCGTTGTCAGTCATCTGTCGTCATTAACAATTGCTTCAAATTACATCTCCTATACTGCTTGACAGATTTCAACCAAACATTACAGAAATGTTCCTTGGGTCAAGCTCTTTCAAATTTGTTCAAAGAATTTAAAAACAATGCAGAACTCTGGTTGCCATGGCAACTGAAGTGAAAAAATAAGGAAATCTTAAAAAATCTTCTTGTCAAAAACTTTATTCGGTACATAGCTTCATCTACAGGTCCTCTATCAAGATTGTTCAAATTATGCCCCTGGGGTCGAAATTGGCAACACCCCGGGGGTCATCGTTTTACAAAGAGTTATATATAGTGAACTTTTCAAACATCTTCTTCTCTGAAACTAATGTGGCAAGAGCTTTGATATTTGGCATCATGGTGACACTTTCAGATGTCCTGTACCAATTTTGTTTAAGTGGGTCCAGTTTGTTGCATATCTAGGTTACAGGAGCTAAAACTAGATTTTTTCAATGGAAACTTAAAAAATCTACTTATCTAAAACCCTTGTACCCTGAGCTTAGATATTTGGCACATAACATCATCTACAGGTCCTCTGTCAAGATTGTTAAAAAATGCCCCTGCCCCTGGACATAAATAATGATCTCCATTTTGTCAGCTATTCTCAGGTGAGCGAAATATGGCCCATGGGCCTCTTGTTAAGAATGAACTGTTGTAATAATATGAAGCTCCTGGAGCTGTGTTTTTGCATGATTATTTTACTAATTCTATTGAACAAAATTAGATAGATCCTGAGGATGGGGTCCATTCTCACCTCTTGTACTACAGTGGGTTTTTCCGTTTCATAAAACTTTGTAGGACAAATGTTGTCGTAATTCAGATTATAAAAGTCTCAATTATTATTTATTTCTCCATCTAATCCTGTATTGTGACATCTCTTTGGAATCGTCTTGAACAGGATTAGATAGAGAAATCAGATATCAAATGCATTTTAAAGTTTTGACTTACGACCGGTTTTGTCGTACAAAGTTTTATGAAACGGGTCCCTGCTTCAGCAAGGAGATCTGACATAGCGGTCCATTTTTCCGTATACTAGTTATACTGCAACTTGATATTATTGTATATTTGAGTTTATTTACCTGATTTAAGCCACAAATATGAACATATTGTACTGAAATGCATACTGACTTTAAGTTAAAATGATAGCTTAATGGTTCCTACCTGAAATGAGAAAAGTCTCATACAGCAGGGATGGCCCTGTCAGCGGACATCTTATTTACAAACACTTTGGATCCTGATCAGATGCCATGTTTAAATACCTATCATTTAAATTTGAGAAATGAAACCAGACAACAGTACTGTTGTTTCAAGCAGATGACATCATGGCAGTGAAGGGATTAATTTGGGGCCTGTTTGATACAGTAAATAGTGTAGTGAAAACTGTCATAACGGTCTATCTGAAGACCCCAATCCTCCAGAAACTTCGCCAAACCTCCCCAAACCACTTTTAAAAAGCAACTTTTCCATGTTCTAGCAGATGGTAGCTTAAAGCAGACTGAAAGTAAAGCAGAATGTGTGTTATGGCAATGGGGTAAAGGGTTAATGTAAGCAAGGGATTATGCTGATGATAAGGAAAGGTGAAAAAGCCCTTTAGGTGTAAGAGTTTCATACTGAATCACCAAGTACCATTAATCCTTTCTCCACATAAACGCCATAGAAAACCTTGAATCCTTTCTCCATATAAACGCCATAGAAAACCTTCAATCCTTTCTCCATATAAACGCCATAGAAAACCTTGATTCTTTTCTCCATATAAACGCCATAGAAAACCTTGAATCCTTTCTCCATATAAACGCCATAGAAATTCTTGAATCCTTTCTCCATATAAACGCCATAGAAAACCTTGAATCCTTTCTCCATATAAACGCCATAGAAATTCTTGAATCCTTTCTCCACATAAACACCATAGAAAACCTTGAATCCTTTCTCCATATAAACGCCATAGAAATTCTTGAATCCTTTCTCCACATAAACACCATAGAAAACCTTGAATCCTTTCTCCATATAAACGCCATAGAAATTCTTGAATACTTTCTCCATATAAATGCCATAGAAAACCTTGAATCCTTTCTCCATATAAACGCCATAGAAAACCTTGAATCCTTTCTCCATATAAACGCCATAGAAAACCTTAAATCCTTTCTCCATATAAAAGCCATAGAAAACCTTGAATCCTTTCTCCATATAAATGCCATAGAAAACCTTGAATCCTTTCTCCATATAAAAGCCATAGAAATTCTTGAATCCTTTCTCCACATAAACGCCATAGAAAACCTTGATTCTTTTCTCCATATAAACGCCATAGAAAACCTTGAATCCTTTCTCCATATAAACGCCATAGAAATTCTTGAATCCTTTCTCCATATAAACGCCATAGAAAACCTTGAATCCTTTCTCCATATAAACGCCATAGAAATTCTTGAATCCTTTCTCCACATAAACACCATAGAAAACCTTGAATCCTTTCTCCATATAAACGCCATAGAAAACCTTGAATCCTTTCTCCATATAAACGCCATAGAAAACCTTGATTCTTTTCTCCATATAAACACCATAGAAAACCTTGAATCCTTTCTCCATATAAACGCCATAGAAAACCTTGAATCCTTTCTCCATATAAATGCCATAGAAAACCTTGATTCTTTTCTCCATATAAACGCCATAGAAAACCTTGAATCCTTTCTCCATATAAACGCCATAGAAAACCTTGATTCTTTTCTCCATATAAACGCCATAGAAAACCTTGAATCCTTTCTCCATATAAACGCCATAGAAATTCTTGAATCCTTTCTCCACATAAACACCATAGAAAACCTTGAATCCTTTCTCCATATAAACGCCATAGAAATTCTTGAATACTTTCTCCATATAAATGCCATAGAAAACCTTGAATCCTTTCTCCATATAAAAATTAAACGCCATAGGAAACCTTGAATCCTTTCTCCATATAAACGCCATAGAAATTCTTGAATCCTTTCTCCACATAAACACCATAGAAAACCTTGAATCCTTTCTCCATTTAAACGCCATAGAAATTCTTGAATACTTTCTCCATATAAATGCCATAGAAAACCTTGAATCCTTTCTCCATATAAACGCCATAGAAAACCTTGAATCCTTTCTCCATATAAACGCCATAGAAAACCTTGAATCCTTTCTCCATATAAACGCCATAGAAAACCTTGAATCCTTTCTCCATATAGACGCCATAGAAAACCTTGAATCCTTTCTCCATATAAACGCCATAGAAAACCTTGAATCCTTTCTCCATATAAACGCCATAGAAAACCTTGAATCCTTTCTCCATATAAAAGCCATAGAAAACCTTGAATCCTTTCTCCATATAAACGCCATAGAAAACCTTGAATCCTTTCTCCATATAAAAGCCATAGAAATTCTTGAATCCTTTCTCCACATAAACGCCATAGAAAACCTTGACTCCTTTCTACATATAAACGCCATAGAAAACCTTGAATCCTCTCTCCATATAAACGCCATAGAAAGCCTTGAATCCTTTCTCCACATAAACGCCATAGAAAATCTTGAATCCTTTCTACATATAAACGCCATAGAAAACCTTGAATCCTTTCTCCATATAAACGCCATAGAAAGCCTTGAATCCTTTCTCCACATAAACGCCATAGAAAACCTTGAATCCTTTCTACATATAAACGCCATAGAAAGCCTTGAATCCTTTCTCCACATGAGCACTATAGAATACCTCTACCTACTGTTGAGAAATGCACTCAAACTAGGAGTACTTAAAACATTGAATCCCTTGCAGAATTTCCTGAGAACTTCCAAGGATTATCCCAAGAATTCCAAGGGAAATAATTCTCAGGATATCCCAGGAATTCCTAGGAAGGTCCTAGCTGGGGGTGATTGGAACAGATATTCTTGGATATCCTGAGATTTTATGGGATATCCTGGGATTTCCTGGTCTTGGAAAATTCCTAGCAATTCCTAGCTGGTGGTAATTGGACAACCAATCTTGAGCATTCCAGGGATTTTCCTGAGAATTCCTTGGATAATAAAAACCTCCAGGATATATTTCTGCAAGGGAATCCAGGTGGTAGCTTGAAACAAGGTGATAGGTAGACAGAAAGCTCATACAAATGCTTCCTGATTTAATTTCAATTTGCTTAATCTATTACCCTGTAAATACGCCTTTTTATGCCTATAATTTATTTCTCCACCCAAGAAAGTTATTCAAAACATACAGTCATAAATATGCATCTTAACCCATTACCCCATAAATAAGCCTTTTTACGATTCTAGTTTATATCTCAACTGAAGAAAATAATTCCACTTTATATAGTCATGAATATTTAGCATAAAAATGTTTTCTAGATCTATGTAGATAGTAACTTAAACCAGGCTGAAAGTAAAGTAAAATGCGCTTTAAGGCACATTCTGCTTTACTTTTCTACCTGCTTTAAAGTGGTCACCTGTCTTTAAAACTATAAAGTGGCTATGGCGTAATTGGTTAAGAAAATTATTCTACATTCTAGCAGATGATAAGCTTTATGTGGCTGAGAGTAAAGCAGAATGCTCCTTCGGGTGCATTCTGCTTCACTTTCAATCTGCTTTAAGTGGTCAGATGTCTTCAAAACTAGAAATGGGCTATGAGGTAATGGGTTAAAGCTTCCAGCTGCCTTACACATAGAACTACTGTATAGCTACCGATATATCAGTTTGATATCGGTGATCTCTCACTGATTGCTATGGAAGAAAGGGTTAAATCATCCAACCCTAGCGATGAGTATACTCGTCATTTACAAACAGCATACCTGTAAATATTACACTTGTCCCATGCAAACAGTGTAGACCCTGATCAGAGGTATCCTTATGGAGCCCTCTGATCAGGGTCTACACTGTTTGCTATTTTGAGATGTATTGTTAAAATCAACCCTTAATAGCCAACAATGGACTTGACTTATTTTGAAAAGAAATTTTCAATTAAAAGTTCCAGGGGTGAATGCGTTAACAGAGACTAGTTTTAACTGGATACAAGCCTGTATAATACAGGGTAGTGTGTTGTCTGTAGTATGATATATAAGACAGGTGGCCCGGTAGGTCTCTGTGGTGTGGATAGTTTACAGTGTATAGTGACCAGATCCTAGTGCTATACTCACTGGGGGCCAACTACGTAGTATCATCAAATGGTTTTCCTACGACAACTTAGATGGGTATTATAATAGATTTGTGTTCCTATGATCTCAATGTATGAACATGTACTGAGAAATGTTTCCTGCAAAAACAGTTGCCTTTGTAGGTAAACAGATGAACTGTGCCTCAAGTGAAACCTGTCTTATTGCATTTCAAACAGTGTAGATCAAGGCCAGCCGCCACATCAAAGACACAACAGCTGCTCTTGATCTACACTGTTTGACACCCACAATCATCTAAAGCATTTTATGCAGCTATATTATATAATATTATGGTATTTGGCAGTGTAGACAAACTCATATTATACAGAGCCTGGGATGACAACGGTGCTTGGTCTGTACAAATTTGCATTGCAATAAGGCAGGTTTTGTCATGACACTGCTCAAATCTAATATGATACCCATGGCCCCCAGTTATACTCTCTTGTCATCATATTGATGTGTGTGACACACCCCTTGTTACCCATTCCTTCATTGCTTGTTGTATACAATGTATTTATGAGCTGTGATTGCCTAAATCTTCCTAAGATATCAGATTCTTTCTTAAAGATGATATAAAAAAACTAATCCAATGACCTAACATGAGCCACAGAAAAGACGTCATTATAATGTTTAGTAAGCTGTATTAGGCACTTTGTAGCTTAATCATTGTTTTTATTAACATTTATTTCATGCTTTCTAGTAGGTTGCAAAGGAATAAAAGTGGAGTATCACTTGATAATCCCAGTGTTTAAAACAGTGGGATTATCACTCTTTGTGCTTCTATTCTGAGTTTTCCCGTAGGGCTCCCCAAGAATCATAGTCAATCGTCTATTATCATATAACTCCGACATCCCAATTGTCAAGAACCATTAAATGGAAGAAAATGAATCCTAGATTGGAAATAACAACATCAAATCAATACATTCATGACATCATTGTACGGCAAATTTTCACAAAAAGGTCTTTGATATAAACTTTGGGCTCCACACTGGGTAAAATTGCTTAAAACTGACAGACAATTTAGTTCAAAAAGTTGTTTAAACGTATGAAATAAAAAGAATAACTATATTTTTTTAGTAAAAGATCTAACTTTAATTCATTTGTGAAAGTATAATGTCTGATGCTCACTCAATGAACTAAATTTCGATCTTACACAGAAAACTACAGTTGTCCTCTATTTGTTAACTATTTCAACACTAAGCAGGGTTATTACGTCCCCTTATGGACTTTTTAGTTACCAAAGCATGAACCAGTCTACTTTGAATTCTGGGTAGTTTGATAAATACTGATCTAAATTAGAGAACAGTGTAGGAGCCCTCTGATCTGGGTCTACACTGTTTTCAAATATTATTGTACAATTTAATAATATCTATAGTGTTGAAAGAGTTAAACCTCGCCTTCTAGATTTGATTTATATGAAATTATGTTAACAATGATATCAAACAGTTTTTTGCATCATAGCTGGATCCATACTTTTTGCAAAAGTCATCAACATGTACACTGGTAGCATAACAATGGTTAGAGAGAAAAAAAGTATAAATATTCCCTTTGGGATAGCATATCTACATAGACAGTGTTGTGATTTTTATTCCAGACTTATGATGAACATAGATGACTATGAGATTGTCCAGGAAGAGGGTAGTGGTACCCAGAAGAAACTTGAGACCAACAAGCCCCTGTACTTTGGTACCCCAGACAATGTACCCACGGGCCTAACACCTACAACAGAAGCTTTTGATGGCTGCATTGGTGATGTGACCATCAATGGAGAGTAAGAGCTTGCATGTTTGTTTGTTTGTTTTGTTTGTTAACGTCCGTTTCTGCCATCTCTGGGCTAATTGGACGCCCAAGAGAGAGGGGAGCGGATACAGAGAACCCTGGCGCGATACCCTACTCTTATTATCGAAAGAGTTCTCTGGTTCTTTTAGATGCCTAGTGTAAAGCACTGACACATCGGACCTTTGTTTACACTGGGCATCTAAAAAAAAACAGAGAACTTTTTTGTTAACAAGAGTAACCCAGGTTTAAATAGTCTCATCTGAAGGACTTGGTTCGGCGGGAGAGCTTGCATGATTCATTTTCATTTTCAATATAGTCAAGCCTCAGTCAAACAACAGTTGTCTGTGGAAACAGAGAGATTCCTGAAATACATCAAGTGGAGAAGACCTTATTCTTTCCCGTTTAACCCTTTGCGGGTTTGCAAACAGTTGGAGTCCTGATCAGACGCCGCGTAACGCACCATCTGATCAGGACCCAAACTGTTTGACACCCTTATAGATGTTTATTTAAGTCATACAACCTTAAATCTAAGTTTGAAAGGTGTCTTGCAGACAACAATACTGAAGCCAGAGCTCCAGATAAGGGGAGTATTTCAAAAACTAAAATCTTTGTTTCTGCATTAAACCATATGGTGTCACTACTCATTAGAATCGTCTCGAAGAGACGATTCTAATGAGTAGTAACACCATAGGATTTGGTGCTGAAATAAGTGAGAAAATATTGGATTCGTTCAGTTTACTCCCTCTTATCTGGAGTCCTGCAGTGAAGCAGATGAAAATAAAGCAGTAAAGTGGTAAAAATATCCTGAATTATTTGATCATGAAAGGTTTAAACAAAACTTAACTCTTTCCTCCCTGAAACTTTAAATGGACAATTCCAGTTTTGATTTTTGTCTAGTCCATTTCTGACTTTCAAGAGTTGTTTTTGTCAATTTTGGCATTACTGACAAACATTGAAGACCCTGATCAGAGGGCTCCTTTCGGAGCCCTCTGATCTGGGCCTTCACTGTTTGCACAGGATAAGTGTACTATTCACATGTACACTGTTTGAAAAGACGCCTATATGCGGGACTAGGGTTCAAAGGGTTAACACAAAAGCAAATACAACAACATGATGAGAATGGCAGTGCTTATGCTATAAACCCTGCTTTTGCATGGTTGTGGGCAAAGTGAAAGGTAGGTCAGTACGTAAAGGCCTTGTTTCATACATAGAACATGTAGGGAAAACTTGTATGTAGTTAACGTCCCCTATACTATTAGAAGGATTGGCTCCAAACTTTCAAAGATTAACTACTTGCTTGTGGAATTGATGTTGTTTGAAATTAGGGCTGGTACCATTTCATTTTTGTGTCCCCTGCTATAGACAATGATGACCCTTAGATAAAGGTTTAAGCTGCCATCTTTATATGTTATGCTTGTACATCTGTCCTCTTTAGAGTGACTGTATTTCATTTGTTTTATTTCAAGGTTCCTGAACTTTGCCAGTATACCAGCGTCCGGCCGCTCTGGAGCAGCCCTCTCAGGCTGCCCAATACCTGATCCTGAGGGTCCATACGAGAGAAAGAAGCTTACTACATTGTACCCACCATTTGAATGGCCTTCCACCACAACAACACGTCAGTTCATTACTCTGTCCTCCCCTGTTTTAAATGTGCTCCTTATATGTAGTTCTTTAACTATATGTATGTCTTATTTACTATGTGTCCGTAAAACCTCTCTGGCAGCATAATATTTTGTCAAAGCAGACTTCAATCAAATTAAATCTAACCAAAAGATGTCAAGATATTATTTTGCAGGGAAAATAATTTGTTTTGATTGATGTTAAACATGCTTACCTGCGAGTAAGTATCATGGTGCCATGATTAGAGCTTATTTGTAAAATTTACTTGTCTATTTCAGTAATTTGCACAATGGGATTGAACACCAGTTTTGAAAGAAGTATTTTAATCAAATAATTATACGACTTCATTTTCACTTATTAGTAAGATTTTAACACTCATATGTTGCAAAATGGCAAACACTGAAGACTCTGATCAGAGGACTTATGTATCATCTGATCTAGGTCAACACTGTTTGCGTTGGACAAGTGTACTTTTTACATTAACAGTTTGTTAAGGGTGTGTATACACATCACTATAGTTTAACTCTTTCAACACTTAGTAACTCTTGTAGGTTATTATGTTTCCTTGAGGATCATATTAGTTACCAAAACATGAACCAGTATATTCAATTCTGGGTAGTTTAATAAATGTTGGTCTAAATTAGCAAACAGTGTAGACCTTGATCAGAGGGCTCCTGTAGGAGCCCTCTGATCAGGGTCTACACTGTTTGCAAATGTAATGAATATATTTTAAACAGATCCAAGGTATTGAAAGAGTTAATTAAGAGGTGACTAGAAGTTTGACTGTCTCTCTGTTTCTAAAAGTTTGACCGTCTCTTTGTCTTGCAGTGGCACCAGAAATAGTGGACAAGTGTGCTCTAGAGTCCAGCATGCCTAGAGAGCTGGCTGCTGAAGAGCTCAAGGGATTATACTATGGTGCCTATCCAAACAGTAGGACAGAATACACCTCCTTGCCTGCCAGTTTGAGAATAAAGTAAGTTTTGTCTTTTTGTGACAAAGGAGGTCTGCAATTTTTAGCTAACTGGAGCGAAAGGCTCAAGGTAATCTTTTAGAGTCACCTTGTGTCCGACCTCCGTCCGTCCACAATTGCTTTAAATGACTATACTCCTCCCAAACCGCTGACCAGATTTCAAAATAGCTTAATAGAAATGTTTGTTCTCTTCAAAATTTAGTATAGTCATTCAGATTCGTTGAACAAGATTGCCACCAGAGCAAAAATTAGAATAAAACTTTAAACAATTTCCTCCCAAGTCAATGGTCCAATTTCAAATGATTTCACAGAAATATTTGTCTTATGGAATTCTTCAAAAGTTTATGTTCCTGTTTCTCTCTGCTGAACAAAATAGCATGCAGCCAGAATTAAAAATGGCAAAAAAGTTTTGTGTTGGACATTTTGAAAAATAAATAAATAAATATGAGTGACAAACTGTTTGAACCCAGATCAGAATTCACATTAAGTGGTGTCTGATCTGGATTCAAACTGTTTGCAAAATCAATGTAAGCCAAGTGTATTAAATCCCCCTGACCCCATAACAACTCCCTCTGAACAACACACAAATATTTGCCTGCCATTGGGTGTTAATATAGAGAGGTTTTACTGTATTGCAGGGCTCCAGATAAGAGTGAGTAGACTGAACAAATCCAAAATGTTCTCCCTTATTTCATCACAAAATCCTATTGTGTTACTACTCATTAGAATCGTCTCGAAGAGACGATTCTAATGAGTAGTGACACCATAGGGTTTAATGCAAAAATAAAGATTTTAGTTTTTGAAATACTCCCCTTATCTTTAGCCCTGTATTGTTTTTGCTTCTGTTTGCAGGTCAGCATTCAGCATGGACTTTAGAACTACTGCAACTGATGGAGTGATCTTTTACTTTGCTGATACTAAACACCTCGATCATATTTCAATCGTCATGAAAGATGGCAAGATTCGTTACACCTACAACAGCGGTACAGGCAATGGTATAATTATCAGCCCAGACGCATACAATGATGGTGCCTGGCACATGGTAACCTTTCATTTTCACTTTCCTCGTAACCCATTACCTTATTAATATACGCGTTTTTACGCCTGTTTTATTCCTCCACTGAAGAAAATAGTTCCACTTTATACAGTTTAATGAAAATGTACCATAAGAAATGGTTTCTATATCCTAGTAGACATTAGCTTAAAGCAGGCTGAATGTAAAGCAGAATGCCCCTTAAGGCGCATTCTGCTTTACTTTCAACCTGCTTTAAGTGGTCATCTATCTCCAAAACTAGAAACAAGGCTACGAGGTAATTAATGGGTTAAAGGGACTATTTATTGAAGTAGCCAGTCTCACTAAGGAACAGAGGCTATCTAACCCTTTAACCCTTTCCCACATAGCATATCTCTAGTATTGAATATAGTTGTCCACTTAAAGCAGGTGGAAAGTAAAGCAGAATGCGCTTTAAGCGCATTCTGCTTTACTTTCAGCCTGCTTTAAGCTATCATCTGCTAGAATATAGAAAATATTTTGTATTATACATATTTATGAATGTATAAATTGGAACTATTTTCTTCAGGGCAAGAATAGACTGAATGCGCTAAAAGGCGCTTCTATGGGGGAAAGGGTTAAACCAATAGAGGCTAGTGCAAGTCATCTCTATCCCAGTGATAAAATATAATACACTTAGAGCTGTCATTGAATCAGCAAAAGGCATATCGAAAATATTGATATATCGGGAGACAAATATCGATATCTACCAATTTGAAAATTCAAATGACTCGAGAGACAGGTTATTGGAATAGGAGGTTTTACTGTAATAACTATGTGCTTGAAGGAAAGGTTTGTTTGTTTCAGCTTGAGATTGGGAGAGCTTTGAGACAAGGTGTAATGCAGATTGATGGTGATGTGATAGATACAACCAATTCTAAAGGCCGAGCAAGATCTATTAATGGAAGGCCCCCATACTATTTTGGTGGTGTGAATGCAGATGCCTTAACAAATACTGGAAAAGCTAACCTGGATGTAAGTACTTCAGAAATTAACTAATTTCTTTGGGTGCTTAAGCAAAATAAGCGACAGAAAATGATTGGCAAATTTACCATGAATTGCACTAGCGTGATTCATGTTAATTTTGCCGATGATTTTGTTACATGGTGTACTCAGGTGAGAGCGCTTAATAGCCATCTTGGCCCTCTTTTACCTTTAATGGGGAAAAAATGTTGCTTCTGTTGTTTTCAAAATCAGTTTTTGACCATGCTAAAGTATTGTATCATTCTCTCCCAACACACAGAACGTACTGAACAGTTTCCAGGGTTGTCTGGCTAACATTAAGCTCAATGGTATTGATATTGGGGAAGCTCCAGTCCAGAATGGCACCATCCCATGCTCAGATGTCACAGAAACAGGCGCTTACTTCTATGACGATGGAGGATACATCCAGATCAGTAAGTAGACATCTCAAAATACCAAATATCAGTCAACCCTTTCTCCTATAGAAAAAACTTTAGTCACCTAACATGCCATACACTATCTCCCCTTGAGACTCTTTCAAAACAAAGTAAATAAAATATTGTGGGTTAATAGGTTCCCTTGTGGATCTGGGTCTACACTGTTTGCTAATTTAGAACAGTATTTATTAAACTACCCAGAATTCCAAGTAGACTGGTTCATGATTTTAACTCAAATGATCCACAAGTGAACATAATAACCCACAAGTGACTGAGTGTTGGAAGAGTAAAAGGACAATTAACACAAGTTTGACAATGCATTTTGTCGGTGCTAGCCATTGCCTTGTTTCTTCATACTTCACTAAATGTTCACTTGAATTAATCAGATTGAAAGTATAATCCTTCTGCTGTAAGCAACACATGTCAAGTAGTAAATAACATTTCCTCTGACTATATATCAGGACATGTTAGAAGAATGGTCCAAAGGTAGTTCTTTGAGGAATAGCTTACCCCATTACACCATAAATACACTTTTTTACGCCTTTGATGTATTCCTTCGCTGATGAAAATAACTCCCCAATTCATACAGTCATGAACATGTATCATAAGAAAATAATTCTGTATTCTAGCAGATGGTAGCTTAAAGCAGGCTGAAAGTAAAGCAGAATGTTGCCTTAAGGCACATTCTGCTTTACTTTCAACCTGCTTTAAGTAGTCACATGTTTTCAATACTAGAAACAGTATATGGGGTACAAATGTAATGGGTTGAGGTGTGAAAAGCTTATCATGGTTAATGGATAGTATTAAAAAATAAATAATAATAATTATAGTAATAATAAATGTTGTTTGTTACTTCAGTTGACTCATTCAATGTGGGTCAGGACCTTACAGTAGAACTTGAGATTAAACCCAGAAGTATGGATGGTGTTCTCTTCTCTGTGCATGGCAGCAAGGGTGACTTTGTCCTCCTACAGATGATAGAGGGACAGGTAAGACCATGTTCACCCACTCACAACCCTCCAGCTCACTCGGTAGATTTCCTGTAATTACATGTAGCTAGACCTGGCGATATGACTGAAATACTGTTAACCCTTTCCCCCATAGAAGCGCCTTTTAGTAAAAATTATTTATTCCTCCGCTGAAGAAAATAGTTCCAATTTTATCAGTCATGAATATATGTTATAGGGAATTTTTCTATATTCTAGCACATGATAGCTTAAAACAGGCTGAAAGTAAAGCAGAATGCGCCTTAAGGCGCATTCTACTTTATTTTCAACCTGCTTTAAGAAGTCACCTATCTTCAATACTAGAAAGAGACTATCAGGTAAAAGGTTAAAAGTGACGTAAAATCATTATAAATCAAATTAAATCAAATCATTTCATGAAGACATATACTGTGATCAAATACATAATCAAATTATAGTCCTTTAGTACGAACTAGTGTTTGTGTGTTGATATTTCAGCTTCAGTTCCGTGCTGATAATGGAGCTGGTCCAATCATTGCTGACTATGTACCAGAAATGAAGAGTAAACTGTGTGATGGCATGTGGCACAAGATTGTTGGTGAGTAATAATGCCATAGACAAAATCTAGGTACTGTATGAATATGAGTTATGTCAGCTTAAAAAGTAGGCCATTAGGAAAAGCTTTTGAACACACTTGAGGCCTTATTGAAACCCAAGCTTCATGAGTCTTACTCAGAATGATCACATTGACAAATATATCTAGATCATTTGACCACCTATAAGCCAAATAAGCTTCAGCGACATTTTCAGTTGTTTCTTTTATAGCTATATCAAAATATTGTCTTGCCCAGTCAGCTTAGGTATGATGTTCTCAGTAAAGCAAATTGAGGGCCAATTGAAATAGTCTCTAAAACACAAGCTTGTTTGTAGACTTGATCAAAACCTTCAGTCTGCAAATTATTTCAATGGCTGAATTTTGTCACGTTCGTTGTCCCTAAAACCTGAAATGGATAATTCTAGATTTCAATTTAGTCTAGTCCATTAATTTTTTGACATTTAAGGGTTGATTTTTTCCAATACACGTCTTAATGACAAACAGTGTAGACCCTGATCAGAGGGCTGATCAGGGTCTACAATGTTTGCATAGGATAAGTGTACTCCTCACAGGTACACTGTTTGCAAATGACGCATATTTGTGTGACTAGGTTTCAAAGAGTTAATTCAAAGGGTATGACTAATGCTGATATGGATACTATTTTAACAGCTGTCAAGAACAAGAATGTGGTATTCCTGACCGTGGACAAAAATAATCCTATTAAGACAGTGAGCAGTGGTAGCGCCTCATCTACAGATACCAAGAACCCAGTGTACCTAGGAGGAAAACCAGGTAATGATCAGTACTACAGACAAACAGTAATAACTTTACCTATGCATCCCGAGTCCTATACTCATTAACTTTGCCAGGGACTCTTTATTTAAAAAGTTGCGAAGTTTTACCCGTGCATCCTGAGTCCTATACTCGTTCAATTTGCCAGGGACTCATTATTTAAAAAGTAGCGAGTCCCATGGACCCATAGCTTTTCTGGCCTTTATTAACCTATTTCTCATTCATAAGCAAATAGTAGCTTAAAGCAGGTTGAAAGTAAAGCAGAATGTGCCTTAAGGCACATTCTGCTTTACTTTCAACCTGCTTTAAGTGGTCACCTGTCTTCATAACTAAGTTATGGGATATCGGGTTAATTTGTCACCTGAAGGACTCATGTTTGTCTAAAGGACTCGTTGTTTTACAGAATGTGCATCCCAAGGACTCATTCATCTGATTTCTAAAATTATCGCTGAGACAAACTTCTCTCAACCCTTCTCTTGCTGATACAGTTGATACTGCTATATGTGACCTTCCAAGGAACCCCATGGTAAAGGTCACATATAACAGGGAGTCTCTTAACTCTTTCCTCCCTGAAACTTTAAATGGACAGTTCCAATTTCCATTTAAGTCTATTCCATTTCTAACTTTTAAGGGTTGTTTTTGTCAATGTTTGACATTATGACAAACAGTGAATACCCTCTGATCTGGGTCTTCACTGTTTGCATAGGACAAGTGTACTATTCACATGTACACTGTTTGCAAAGGACATCAATATGTGGGACTGAAAACCAGTATTAACCCCTTTCTGGAAAGCAGTATTGAATCCTTTCTGAAAAGCAGTATTAACCCCTTTCTGGAAACAGTATTAACCCCTTTCTGGAAACAGTATTAACCCCTTTCTGGAAAGCAGTATTGAATCCTTTCCATGGAAAGCAGAATTAACCCCTTTCCGGAAAGCAGAATTAACCCCTTTCTGGAAACAGTTTTAACCCTTTTCTGGAAACCAGTGTTTAACCCCTTTCAGGTGAATGCTTAAAGCAAGGTGACATTAAAACAGAAAGCTCCTTTAGGAGCTTTCTGATTTACTGTCATCTTGCTTTAAGCTGTCACCTGTCGTTTAAACATTCAATTAGCCTTCGTTTAAGCAGCCATAATAGAGGGGTTTTACAGTACTTGTTGATTGTGACATTTCTCTGCTTCAGATGCCATAACAAAGGGAGTACGCACCAAGGGAAGCTACCTGGGCTGTATGCGTAACCTTGTCATCAACGACAAGCCTCAGTTCCTGACAACTGGTGTAGCCTTCGATAGTGTAGATGTCAACAGCTGTCCTGTCGACTAAAGAAGAAGGATACTATGCAAATGAAATAGTCAAACCCATGTATAACATCTGTTTTTAGAAAGACAATTTCTATGCCTTTCAGGTTGCAATTTAATATGTATTAAGCAGCGTATCTAAAGAAGATGAAGTCTCTAAGAACGGTTACAGCTTGATGCAAGACAAAAGCAATGAAAAAACTGCTATAGGATCTTTCTGCACTGCTTTTTGTCCTGCATTAAGAGGCTTCTTGTTTTATTTACAGACCTGTGTGCTTCTTCATTAAATGACTGTCAAACTCAAGTGGTAGCTTAATGCAGAACTGGAGTAATGCAGAAAGCTGCTTTAACCCATTACCCCATAAATACACCATTTTACGCCTTTAATTTATTCTTCCACTTAAGAAAATATTCCTATTAATAGTCATAAATATGTTTCAAAAGAAATAGTTTCTATACTCTAGCAGATGATAGCTTGAAGCAGGCTGAAAGTAAAGAAGAATGCGCCGTAAGTCGCATTCTGCCTTACTTTCAACCTGCTTTAAGTGGTTAACTGTTTTCAAAACTAGAAACAAGCTATGGGGTAATGGGTTAAGAGCTTTTGTAAATACTTTATTGTGCATTAAGCATTGACAGGTCATTTTGTATGTTTCTTCATTAAATAGCTGCTTTACCTGTGTTTGACTGTATTTACCGAAAACGAAAACTAAGGAAAATGAACAATGAAAACAAGAGACTGAAATTTACTAAAGTATACATGTACTAAGAAAACAATTCTGTTAACAGTCTTGTTTGTGTTATGGAGCCATTCAAATGACTATGCATGAGCAAATCCTATTTTGCTGTGGCAGTGAAATTCAGAAAAAAGTAAAGCAGAAAGCTACCATAAGAGCATTCTTCTTTACATTTCTCTTGCATTCATTTGCCCAGTTTGTGTAAAGGTTTACATTCAACTTTTGAGTAGCTGCCTAACATAGGTTTTACTGTAGGTGATAAATATGCCCAGTCAATTAACCCATTACCCCATAAATACGCCTTTTAATGCCTCTAGTTTATTCCTTCCCTGAAGAAAATAGTTCAAATTTATATAGTCGTGAATATGTATCATAAGAAATAGTTTCTATATTCTAGTAGATTGTAGCTTACAGCAGGCTGAAAGTAAAGCAGAATGTGCCTTAAGGCGCATTCTGCTTTACTTTCAACCTGCTTTAAGTGGTCACCTATTTTCAATACTAGAAACAGGCTATGGGGTAATGGGTTAAACATGAATAGGAGATACATGAAGAAACAACTATGGAAATTGATATTTATTTTCTGTACAAGTTCTTGCCAGATAGCTTGAGCAATACTCAAATATAATTACTGTCAAACATGTGTATAGAGGTCATTCTGACAACTTCTGTATGTTTCTTCATTAAATAGCTGATTAATTACTGATTACATATACAAACAGTGTAGTCCCTGATCAGAGGGCTCCTATAGGAGCGGTCTTATCAGGGTCTGCACTGTTTGATATTTTCATTAGTTTTTGTTGTCATACCAAAAATGTAACAGTAGACTGGTTCAAAATGCATGTTCGGTATAAGAAGAGTCCAAAAGGATTATAAATACCCACAAGAGAAATTTAGGGTTGAAAGGGTTAATGGCGGCTTTACATAGGTTTGACCATATATTGTACATTGGGCATTTTAAGAATTGTAGTTACACTTGTATCAAAGTCTCTTTTAGTGATGACACAAAGAAATAGAAAAGTGGGAAAGAGCTTTTCTGATATTTATAGAGGCATAGGTAGCATCATGAATACTCATTTTTAGTTTTTAGAGATTTTTAAATTGCTTTTGCAGTACTGTAATCTTTTAAAATTTTAGAACTTTTTTTATATAGTAAAGCCCTGTTGCTATGATCAGTCTAAAGACGACTTGTTGATAGTTTTAATGACAGGTGACAAGTTATAGAAGGTGGGCATTTAACCAGATATCTCCTTTACAAGCTATCTGCTTTACAGTCGTTTTGATTTATGCAGCTTTCCATCTGAAACACTGAAGACTAACTTTAATTTTAATGGTGGTAAGAGGGATTTTTACATCGATGAAGTTTTACTATATTTTATCTAATGGCCAAAAGAGGAAAAACATTTAATGCCACCATGAGTTTTTTTTTAAGTGGGTTCCTTTTTAGCTCACCTGAGCAGGAAGTGTTAAAGGTGAGCTTTTGTCCTGCGCTGTGCATCGTGCATCAACAATTTTTCTTTTTCTTCAAAACCAAATGCCTGATTGCACCACACTTTACAGGAATGTTCCTTGAGTCAAGATTTTTCAAAGTTGTTCAAAGAATTTGAAACCATGCAGAACTCTGGTTGCCATGGCAACTGAAGTGAAAAAATAAGGAAATCTTCAAAAATCTTCTTGTCACAAACCAGGTCATTAAATAAACTTAAAAAACAAAAAAATTGCTGATCCAAAGGGTTTTTCTTGTGATTTAAGCCCTAAACTATATTACTTGTTTGTATTTAGATTTGCTTTATCCCAGCCTGCACCTGCACCTGCACCTGATATATAAGCTACCACTGAATATAGTCATGCGAAAAAGTTTCGTGATAAGATGGCAGATTTGGCAATAAGTGTGAGGGTATTTGGATACTTACCTCTCCTGACTGTCACATAGTTTAGCAGAGGAATAAATTGAATGCGCTAAAAGCGCGTCTATTGGGTAAAGGGTTAAGTCCCACATTATAATAATGTTATGCCAATTAATATTTGGTTTGGAGATATTTTTCTTGCAAAATAATTTTTCATAGCAGTAAACTCAAAATCAATTAACTGTTGGTATGTAGATTTCAATTTTAAGGTGTTTAAGCTTCAGAAGATAAATTTTAAATTCAAGTTACATACCAAAATTGAGATGGATACAGCAGCACCTCTATTTATATACAGTGGAGAAAAGGCTATTCTTTCGTGCAAACAAAACGCAAACGAAAATTGCTAAAATGTAGGAAATTGCCATTTTGTGACATTTCTAATTATTGCTTCTTTATCTGAGTGGCAAACAGCTTGGAGCCTGATCAGACGCCGGGTTACCCGGCGTCTGATCTGGCTCCAAACTGTTTGCAATGGAAATAATAGTTTTAGGGTAAACACGTTTATTGGGAAAGAATAACTGTACCATGTTTATCTTGTCTTTTAAGATAATTGGCAACTAAGTCTATAGAACCAATATATCACCTACTTATAGAGCTCTTAGTGGGCTTTTATGCATCATTTCTCTTGTCCTGCATTAGGTGTCCACCTGTCTTTAAAGACTCATGCTTTGTTCTTCCTTTCCTTTTAAATAGCAAAGCCGGTGGCAGGTTTTACTGTAATGCTGTATTAAGTTACAAGATTATTCTGGTTTGTGATTATTAAGGTTAATAACTTTACCATAAAATTTACACTAGCCCTTTGATTTAACTCATTATCCCCTGACATTTCCAATGGACATTTCCAGTAAACATTAAAGGTTGGTCCATTTAAGACTATTTAGGGTTGTTTTTTATTACATATTGCAAAATGACAAACAGTGAAGTCCCTGATTAGAGGGCTCCTGCAGGAGCCCTCTAATCAGGAACATCACTGTTTGCATTAGACAAGTGTACTCTTTACAGGTACACTTTCGGTAAAAGACGCATATATGCGTCACTAGGGTACAATGAGTTAACACGTAGCAAGATGAGACTTATCAGATAACTATCTCACATGACGCTGTTTAATCTTTTTACAACACTTGATATTACATTTTAGTCTTATGAAAGAAATAAAACTATTTTATGTCTACTGGTAAGACAGTCCCCTATAAATGCCCTGAGACTCCCAAATTTCCAGTATTCGGAAGATCTTTGGGTATTCATTATCATAACATTGCAATGTCACGGTGGGTTATTTATTACCCATTAGCCCCTACAGGGGTCAGAGCGATCAGTGCTAATTAGGCTTATCAGTCCAACTGATCTCTGAGCATTGCAGGTTTTGTTTCCAGTGTTATGTAGGAAACCCCAGTATTTGTTTCATGGTTTCACATTCAATGGTTTGTTCACATTGTAAATAAATTTGTGTATTTTTTCTTTATTTCTACATAATCTTCTTGAACTGACCTCTTATTAAAACGGTATCATAAAGACAATTCTTACAAGTGGTTAGACTTGGGATTTCTTGAGAGATATGTTATGCTACCAGCTTATTTAGAAACCTCAAACTACTCACTGGATATCTTTTGAAGAAAACGATGTTATAATCTCAAATTCATTTATATTTTATTTTGAAATTTAATTAATACAGCAATTTAACTAATTGGCTTGTACAGTAAAATCTCTCTATACCGGACACTTATCTAAGCAATAAAATGCCCGTATAAGACAGGTGGTTGCTAAATACAGGTCACAAACAGCACTGAATGCTCTTGGTGAACGTTCATTGCTGTTTTTGACCTGTATTTAGCAACCACCTGTCATAGAGGTCCGAGGACCACTAAACTTCAACATACTATGGCCGGTTTAAAGAGGTTAAACTGCAAATTGTATCAAGTACAAATGGTGTCTTTGAAAGTATACCATTCCTTTCCACATGCAAATTTTACTAAGAAGTGCCAACCGAAAAAGCAACTTAAATTGTTATTTTGCACATCGCTGTTTTCACTTGTATGCAAACATATCAGTATCAATATTTACCACAACTCCATGAGAATTTTAAAAGATATAGATTTTAAATTATCATAGATCTCTTACTAGCATTTATGAAAATGATATTTGAAATTTGGGGATTATATCATGCAAGCATAATACATACAAAAACATGAAATTAACATTATAAACATTCACAGACATTTATTTTACATTACATACTATTACATTAAAACATGCATTATACATTATATACATAATCACCATGGTTTCCTTTTTTCTGTATTTGAGTTAACCAGTATCTATTTAATTTTGTAATTTTGACAAAAGGACAAGGCATCCATATTATCTGGCATTTTTATATCGCATTCCTTTGTCCTATTTCTCAACAACAATACTGATTTAAAACATATATTGGTTGTATGAAAGACAGGTGGCAGCTTAATAAAGGAAGATAAAAGCAAAACAGAAAGCTCCTCAGGAGCGTTCTATTTAACTACCATCTTGTTTTAACCCATTACACCATAAAAATGCCTTTTTACACCGATTTTACAGTCATAAATACATATTGTAAGAAATATTTTCTATAGCCAAGCAGATAGCAGCTTAAAACAGGCTGAAAGTAAAGCAGAATGTGGGCTATTGGATTTAGTAGTCACTTGTCCTAAACACAAAATAATTAACTTAAAATGTAGTGGTCATTATTGAGAGGTTTTACTGTACAGTCAGCTCTAAACCTCCTGCTGAATATATACTGAATATATGCTTATAATAAACATTTATAATCTAAATCAGCACGTTGACTAATAAAATAAGGAAACTTTCACAGAAGAGAATTCATGTTGGACTAAAGTCACAAGTACATCCAGAAACGACCCAACAGGGAAACCAAAATGAAAACAAATCTGTTGAGGAAGAATGAAATAGATTTCCATTTACTAATAATTATATTGACAACAATTGAGTTTTTGTAAAATCCTCTGTAGGTGCCCATATAATAATATTTTTAGTAGCTACATGGTGTGTTTATTTTTCAAAAGTCTCTTCTGTGCTTTACAGGCATTCCATTTGAATAATGTTTAAATACGTGTAATTTCAAACAGAATGTACAACATAGATTTTGGAAAAGTATATACGCCATGAAAACTTCTACAAAACGTTTTATATCATAAGTGGTTTGACCTAAACCCATTCTCCAGTCACTTTTTGTTTATTTTTTTCTTGATGGATCGTTTTGTGACATATATTAGGATCATTGTTATTAATCTATATTAATTTACAATATCTACATGTTCACAAGATCAAAGTTCATCTGATAGACCAACTGGCCCACGGGGATAACATTATTTACATTACAGGACAGGCAGGCATACACAAAACACATGCAAATTATGATAGCGTAAATAGGTGTTCTACATACTATTATATTATACAAACTATTTAGAAGCCAACATAATGATAATGATGATGTTCAAGAAATATCACTTTGTTACTGTGTTTAACTTCTTGCTGCTTACGGAGAAACATATTAGTGTACAAGAATTCCATCTATATACTGGCGTTTCCCCATCAGCAATTTCATGACAAAGTAATAACATCCTTTACAGTCTGGAGAAACAAACACCATTTAAATGATATGTCAATCCCCCCACCCCCTTCCCCTCCCCTTGAAATGTAGATTTTTACATATTTGCAAAGGGTGATGATTTCGTTTAAATTATTTATAAAGTTATCTATTTGTTGTAATATTGTAAGATTTAGACGCCGTATTAAAAACTAATTCTGCAAAAAAATATGTGTTTATAGTTCTATCTTAATATAATTTTGAAAAGAAGTTTTAGGTGGTAGATATCAATGACTTCCTTAAATTCAATCCACACACAAAAGAACATTTTCAAATTCATACCATGCTATAGTTTGCAGTTTGACGACTGTGTATTGTCCATAAGGTTTGACCTGGCAGTCATCACTTCAGTCATCTTTCTTTGGTACCATCGGAATTCTCCGTATACTTTATTTAGTTATCTATTTGTTGTAATATTGTAAGATTTAGACGCCGTATTAAAAACTAATTCTGCAAAAAAATATGTGTTTATAGTTCTATCTTAATATAATTTTGAAAAGAAGTTTTAGGTGGTAGATATCAATGACTTCCTTAAATTCAATCCACACACAAAAGAACATTTTCAAATTCATACCATGCTATAGTTTGCAGTTTGACGACTGTGTATTGTCCATAAGGTTTGACCTGGCAGTCATCACTTCAGTCATCTTTCTTTGGTACCATCGGAATTCTCCGTATACTTTATTTAGTTATCTATTTGTTGTAATATTGTAAGATTTAGACGCCGTATTAAAAACTAATTCTGCAAAAAAATATGTGTTTATAGTTCTATCTTAATATAATTTTGAAAAGAAGTTTTAGGTGGTAGATATCAATGACTTCCTTAAATTCAATCCACACACAAAAGAACATTTTCAAATTCATACCATGCTATAGTTTGCAGTTTGACGACTGTGTATTGTCCATAAGGTTTGACCTGGCAGTCATCACTTCAGTCATCTTTCTTTGGTACCATCGGAATTCTCCGTATACTTTATTTAGTTATCTATTTGTTGTAATATTGTAAGATTTAGACGCCGTATTAAAAACTAATTCTGCAAAAAAATATGTGTTTATAGTTCTATCTTAATATAATTTTGAAAAGAAGTTTTAGGTGGTAGATATCAATGACTTCCTTAAATTCAATCCACACACAAAAGAACATTTTCAAATTCATACCATGCTATAGTTTGCAGTTTGACGACTGTGTATTGTCCATAAGGTTTGACCTGGCAGTCATCACTTCAGTCATCTTTCTTTGGTACCATCGGAATTCTCCGTATACTTTATTTAGTTATCTATTTGTTGTAATATTGTAAGATTTAGACGCCGTATTAAAAACTAATTCTGCAAAAAAATATGTGTTTATAGTTCTATCTTAATATAATTTTGAAAAGAAGTTTTAGGTGGTAGATATCAATGACTTCCTTAAATTCAATCCACACACAAAAGAACATTTTCAAATTCATACCATGCTATAGTTTGCAGTTTGACGACTGTGTATTGTCCATAAGGTTTGACCTGGCAGTCATCACTTCAGTCATCTTTCTTTGGTACCATCGGAATTCTCCGTATACTTTATTTACAGATCAATTAAAACTTAAGGGGGTAAATTCTTCAGTCGATAATCAAAAGTCACTGTGTTGCAATAGCTTAATGGAAAGTGTCATTGACTCGTAGTGCTAGGGTCGTGGGCTCGATTCCAGGCACTGTTTTGTAAACGTCGACTTCGGGGTATTTTTTTTAAATAACTATGTATAATACTAAAATAAAGCAGAAAACATTTTGGTAAAGAAAAACTTATAACGAAATACCAAAGTAAGACAGAGTGTTTTCTGCCGGAGAGCGCTTTGCAACGTGATGTTGCTATCAGCACTTATCTATCAAATTTTCCTACGACAAGTTTCCAAATACTTTATAATTGCATGAATGTCATGGTTTGTATGTGTCTACCATAAAAAAGATTAAAACAAAAATTACAAAACGAACTCTATCGGGGATGGGATCAAACCCACAACCTTTACGTTGGTAGCGCAGTTTCATTACCAACTGTGGTTACCTTTATCAGCTAATATAATGAAATTGGAGTCATCGTTAAATTGTTTATTTACTATACACTGTAGTTGCTTCCAGAAAATAAAAATAGCTTATGGAAAAAGACGGAATAGTCATAAACTGACAGGTCAAACCTTATGGACATAGCCGTAAACAAACAAACAAACAAAAACACCACATTGCTTGAAAACAAAATCCAAGAAAATGGGTAATGTCATTTTTTGTTTTGCTTGTTTGTTTTGTTTTGTTTGTTAACGTCCGTTTCTGCAATCTATGGGATAATTGGACGACCCAGAGAGAGGGGATCGGAAACAGAAAATCCGGGCGCGATGCCCTACTCTTATTATCGAAAGAGTTGTCTGGTTCTTTTAGTTGCCAAGTGTAAAGCACTCATACATCAGACCTCGGTTTATAAAGTCTCATCCGAAGGACTTGGCCCGGCGTGGGATCGTACTTGCAACCCCTGACGTCGCAAGCGGGCTACCTTTAGCTACAAAGCACTTTATTGAAGAATCTATATGGTTAACAATTTTATATATAGATCGACATGAATCATGAAATAGTGTGTATAACTGTGACATCTATAAATAAAAGTTATTATGCTTCTGCATCCTTATGCAGGTGTACATGTACTACCGGTACAATCCGAAAAATCCAAATAGCACTGACGACACTTCATTTACATCCTGTGTGTTTACATAGAGAACAGTTAAAACTCCCACGTCAACCGCCAAATCTATCAAAATTGTCTATTATGAGTTTTTCTTTATCTTTGATTAAGTTGCTTTTACCAAAGATGGTAGATGACCCACAGAAAGTATAACAAATAGAACTACAGTGGAGATCCTCCAAACTGGAACCTTTAGATACCGGAATCCGGACAAAAGAATTGGTCATGTTTCCAACTTTCTTTATGTTTACCCATTACACCATAAAAACGCATTTTTACGTCTCTGATTTATTCTTACACTGAAGGAAATAGTTTATACATTCGAGCAGATGAAAGCTTAAAGCAGGTGGAAAGTAAAGTAGAATGCGCCTTAATAGGGCACATTCTGCTTTACTTTCAACCTGCTTTAAGCGGTCAGCTATCTTCCATACTAGAAACAAGCTATTTGGTAATGGGTTAAAATCCATCTGAACTGGAAACCTCTCTAAACCGGTTCGTTTTAGTTGTCCAGTTTAGAGGGGTTTCACTGTACCATTGTTCTAATCTGGTCTTACAATACTCAGTTTGTGTGATTTGGTGGGAAATATTCTCAGAACAACATGCATTGTCATTTTGAAATGATTTAAGTGAGAATTAACAATACTTATATAATATTGTATTTACTTTTTACAGTGGATCTTTACTACATTTTCTTGAACTGCACTATTAAACGTCTGTCATGAGGGAATTTTACATTCACTGTACTGTTTAAAGTTCCCGAAACAATTTATATAAGTAGGCATTTATATTTGTACAATTTTCAGAAACGTACATCTTCACAGAAATTTTCAACAAACTCAATACAAAGTTAAACTGGTACATTTCTAGGACTGATATTAAGTGATAAACATCTGGTCAGTGCAGGGTATCAGTTTCCTGCAGACCAATATTTCACAGCATGTTACCTCATTACCGGGTCATTGGAATTTCATGCATTGCTGATAAGCTTGGTTCCATTGGAACCACTGGTCAGGGCTTATATTGCTGACTGAAGAGGTGTGTACCACAATGTTTTAAAGTATGATAAACAGTGCAGATCCAGATCATAGAGATCCCGAAGGAGCCCTGTGATCTGGGTGTACACTGTTTTCCAAGGATTCTATACTATATGAGTGCAGTGTAAGTGATGTATCACAGTGGGATAGACGATATACAGTCAAACCTGTACTCACCCGACATTCTTAACACATTCAACCCTAACAATGAGTATACTCGCCATTTACAAACAGTGTACCTGTTAGGATTACACTTATCCCATGCAAACAGTGTAAACCCTGATCAGAGGGCTCCTTAAGGAGCCCTCTGATCAGGGTCTACACTGTGTGTCATTTTGAAATACATTTTTAAATTCAACCCTAAATAGTCCAAAATGGACTGTGCTTGAAATTGGAATTTTCAATTAAAGGTTTCAGGGGTGAATGAGTTAAAGGACATTAACTGAGATCTCTTTTAGGCATGTGGGTGCTTAATACAGGACAGAACTAATTAGCATAGCTGCATTAGGAAGTTCCTCATTATGTTTGTTCTGCATTAAGCTACCAGCTGCCTCATTACTACACAGCATGGTTGATAAATAGATTGAAATAAGATTTTTATATTTGAAAACTACTACCTCTGATCCTTATGGGGGTGTTTGTCCATAAATTTGACATTGAAACCCTACAGTTTCATTTCATTTCTAGTCATATTAATTTGATAGCAGTATTAGAATGTACAGTTGATCTTGTGTTAAGTGACTGCTTGGTGAAGTATCACATATATACAGATTAAGAAAAGTGACAGCTTAATGCAGGAAGTTCACATAGGACATTACTGCATTATTCATGTACTTAATCTGCATGCATTAGGCACCAATATGGGTTAACATAATACTTCAGACAGGTCTCCCATTGAGTAGTTGCTTGATACAAGAATGTTTGTAAGAAAAGTACAGTAAAACCTCTCTATTACGACCACTTAATTGTGAAAATTATTAGGGTGTTTACGATAGGTGACCGCTTAAAGCAAGGTGACAGTGAAACAGAAAGCTCCTTTAGGAGCTTTCTGTTTCACTGTCACCTTGCTTTAAGCTGTCACCTGTCTATTATACAATCAATTAGCCTTGGTTTTAGTGGTGGTAATAGCGAGGTTTTACTGTAGTTGCTTGATACCAGAGTAATTGTAAGAAAAGGGGTAAATTTATGGTAGGGTGTTGAAGAAAGATGTTTTTTTAACATAGCTAACCCATTTATGCCTGGATATAGCAATAAACTATCCCTGTTTGCCGGCTCGGAGATTTTAGTAAAGATAAACAAGGGTGATCTAAAGACGGCTGCAATGTTTGTAGATACATCTGAACATTGTACATAAAATAGCAAACAGTGCAGACTCTGAGACACCGTATAACACAGCATCTCATCAGGATCTACACTGTTTGCAAATGCGTTCTTTAGTAGACACTAGGCTTAACTGGGTTAAAGTTTTATGGGTTTTACAAGTATCTTTATCTTAATAACATCAAATTAAAAAGATATAAGATGTAGGTTTTATGACCGTAACTGACAAAATATGAAGAACACCCACTTATGGTTTGACAACATTTTTATTTTGGGTGTAAATGAAATGATTTTTAGGTCATGTCGAATATAGTATAGATTATGGAGTTGATTGAATTATCAATCAAAGATCGGATAGCTTAGGATTACAATTGTACATTGATTAAGCATAATATACAAACAATAGAGCAACAGAAATTCTACTGCCATCAAACTGTCATCTTTAAATTTGTTGTCTAATTGTTTCATAACTTTAGTTCCATAATAAGAATTAAGCTATCTAACTATTGTTTTTAACCCATTACCCCATAGCCTGCTTCTAGTTTTTGAAACACATGACCACTTAAAGCAGGTTGAAAGTACAGCAGAATGCGCCTTAAGGCGCATTCTGCTGTACTTTCAGCCTGGTTTAAGCTATCATCTGCTATAGGATATAGAAACTATTTCTTATGATGCATATTCATGAATGTATAAAGTGGAATAATTATTTTCTCAAGTAGAGAAATGAATTAACAGCGTAAAAATGCGTATTTATGGGGGAATCGGTTAAACAGTATCCATGAATCATATTCAGATAACAAGTCACCCTTTGTCTGAGCCAGAACTAAATGATTTGCAATTCCGATGGTATTTATTAGCAAAATAGTTAGATAAATTCAACAGCTCATTTATTTGAAATCCATTTTAATTCATTTGTTTTTTTACAAGTTTGCATTTTATAGTCCCAAAAGCAAGACTTTAATGAAACACAATTTAGCTATTTATTGTTTTTACAATCTATATTACAAATATGCAATGATATATTAATTTTGACGCTACATTTGTATTTTGTTGTTTCGTCAAACTCATAAAAAATTCAAAGATTCTCAGAAAACAAACCTTGAATACCAGCATTTTCCATGACAAAAAAAAGCTTTTCCTTCTAAAGTCCAGATGTTAAAGTTACTGTGACAGGGGACATTCTTCACCTTTTTTTTTTAGCTCACCTGGCATGAAGTGGGGCAATGGGTGGATAAGATTTTCTTATATGGCTAAAGTGAAAGCTAAATACAAATCTTCTTTTCCCGAAATCAATTGCCCTATTTTGATGTCACCGTGACCGTAATCATGGTATACCAGGTGAGCTATTTGGGGCCATCATGGCCTCCTTGTTTGAAATTAGATCTTGAGTAAAATGAAAATCAATTTTAATTGAAAACCTTTATAAACTACTGGGGTAAACAGTGTTCAATCTAGTAACATATTTTCCCTTTACCCATTACCCCATAGCCCGTTTCTAGTTTAAAAGAAAGATGATAACTTCAAGCAGGTTGAAAGTAAAGCAGAATGCGCCTTAAGACGCATTCTGCTTTACTTTCAGCCTGCTTTAAGCTATTATCTTCTAGGATATAGAAAATATTTCTTATGATATAAATTATATTCATCACTGTATAAAAGTGAACTCTTTTCTACAGTGGAGGAATAAATTGGCGTAAAATGCATATTTGTGGGGGAATGGGTTAAATAAACATTTTTTCAAATAAGATCCGTACAGAATAGTATAAAAATGGCCCCTGTCACATGTCTTTGAAATCTGCTTGTTTCCATGTTTATGTACATTCAGTAACAATAATGCATAGCAAGATTTTTTTGAGATGCAAAACATATTTAGTAACCCTTGACGTGTACCAAATAATCATTCAGAGACATCTTCAAGGACAGTCCTTAAAACAGTTGACAGATTTTATGATGTCTTATTATTTCCTCGGGTATAAGATGGCACCATTCTTTATCAAACCAGGTGTTTCAATGTAAATGCAATGATATTCGTTTCTATAAATGTAGGTTATCATTAACTTTTTGCATGCTAGCCACAGGTATTTGTGCCATAGTGATTAATAACCTTTGCAATCAGTTTGGATCCAGATGAAACGCCGCATAACGCGGCGTCTCCTAAAGATCCAAACTGTTTGATACTCTGACCCTGTTTTGAAAGAAGGGAAGTTTAGAAAATTATAGTTTTAGAACAGTCGCAGACGACAATTTTGCAAACAAAAATTTACCACGCATGCAAAGAGTATGAAATATAAGGATGATCCTACCTCAGAATCTGGTAGTAGAATACAGATCAAGGGTGCTTATTAAGAACTACTGATTGTATTTAAATGTCCAAACAATAAAATTTACCAAATCCATGTGACTTGTTCTAATTATTTTCTGTTAATATCCCTTGGTCTTACTTCTGCTTTAATTACTTCAACTAGACTATCTCCTTAGTCAGCAAAATCAGATTGACAAACCTGCGGACGTAGTCCAGTGGGTAACACACTCGACTGTTGTACCAGGGGCCGTCAGTTCGATCCCCCGCCGCACAAAGTCCTTCAAACGAGTCTTTATAAACTGAGGTCTGATGTATCAGTGCTTTACAATGGGCATCCAAAAGAACCAAATAATTCTGTTAATAATAAGGGTAGGACATCACGTCTGGGTTTTCTGTATCAGTCCCTCTCTCTCTAGGGCATCCGATAGATGGCAGAAACGGACGTTAACAAACAAACAAAACCGATCAGTCCATTATTCAATTAAGTGCATTTTAGCTCACCTTGAGCACTTCATGCTCATGTGTAATTGGATAATGATAATGATGTCCGTCGTCGATCCCTCCTACTTTGCCCCAGTTCTGGGGCTTGATTGTCATATGGAATCATTTCTGAGATTATCCCCTCTGCCAAGAACTAAAAGGAAAGCAGGTCGGTGGTTTTGATACCATGCGCTGCTTCACAACGAAGGAGGTTAGCCACAATCATCTTCCTGAAATCATCAGCATCTAATCTAATCAGCTCTCATCATTCATCGGCACCATATGACCTATTTTAGCTCACTTGAGCTATTGTGATCGGTCGCCGTCCGTCATACGTTGGTGTCGTCTGTTCACAATTTGTTTCAAATAACCTTTCTGACTAAACTGTGCCAGATACATACAGTAGTTGTGAGCTAAAAAGGCGTTTAAAAAGTTAGTGGGACCATCGGCCTTTTGCCACGGCAACCATGCACAATATCTATAAAACATTTGCTCAAGAATTACTGGTCTGGCTTCAATTTGGTTTTCACCAAAATGTTTCTCAGCTGATATACTTTCAAAGTTGCTAAAAAAATGTTCATCCCTTGAAAAACATTACCACAAGAGGGCGTATTCATTTTCCATATTTGCATAATAGCTGCATTCGCAGTTAAATATGGCAAAATACTTTTGCGATACTGCTGTTTGCAGAATTGGTCACGCTTTACACGAACGGTTAATGGCACTGTTGGTACCAAGGGCACGGTCAGATGACCGAATTTAGAATATATTGATAATAAGCAATACTACATATATTTAAGAAATAATCTATTTTCTACCGTTGTGAAACGGTATTTTACAACGGTTGGGAGTTGTGGTGCGCAGGAATTGACCACGAAGGCCTGAGTGGTCAATTCCTGCGCACCACAACGACCGACCGTTGTAAAATACCGTTTCACAACGGTAGAATATAGATTATTTCGATTCTAACATGACCAGATTTAAAGAAATTCATTAGAAAAGAAATCAAATGTTCCATACTTATTTCCTCAGCGGATGCAGTTTTTCGACCGAATAACTTCTTCCGCGGCATTACAACAATCTAACACACAACAGCAAATTTACATTTACTGATCCACAATCTGGCATAGAACAAACATTACATGAAACAAGACAGAAGAATGGGAAAATTACATGACTGTTTAAAAGTATATGGTCTTTACGGGCTATATGAATAATGTAAGAAATTTAAAAAACATAACGTATGAACGCACGAGGTCACGTCATGCCATATAACCGCGGGAGGAGCGGGGTAGGGAAGAGCGTGGTATACCGTCTCAGGTATACCACGATAGACCTGTTCTTTGTTTATAGAGACGAATTCACGTGTCATGTTAGAATGATCAATTACATACGACAAGATATATTTTCATCTAGTGTATTTTTTCTAAAAGAGAAAGTAATTGAACTGATCTACTGGGGTCGCTTGACAGAAAACATGCTGTCTATCATTTTGAATTGCATGCGCGCTACCTACACACTAGGTTGTCTGAAAAATAATGCTGCCATTGGCAAATCCTATAGGCAGACAGTAATTGCAAGGCTGCCATTTCTCCGAATTTTTCCTAAGTCTTCGGATTTTTATCCTAGCAGATGGTAGCTTTAAACAGGTTGAAAGTAAAGCAGAATGCGCCACAAGGCGCATTCTGCTTTACTTTCAATCTGTTTTAAGCAGTAATGTGTCTTCAAAATAAGAGACAGACAATGGGGTAAAGGTATAATTAGTTAAATTGCGTCTGAAAAATTGAAAATTTGAATCTTAGAATTTTATGATTAACTTATGGGAGCCCTGTAATTGGTACAATTGGCATACCATTGGTAGTAAATGCTGCCGATGGTTACCAATGATATAACTCCGAACAACCAAATTCAAAACTTTATAAATCTTATTGTCAATAATCATAAGTCCTATAGGACAAAACAATTGATACGTAGCATCTTGTTGTGAATCAAGCTTGTTCAAATTATGACCCCAGGATAAAAAAGATCCCGCCCGGGGTCTATCAGTTTCACATAGGAAAACCTTTAAAAATATTTTACTCTGAAACCGTAAGGTCCTGACCTTTTATATTTGACAAGTATCTTTGCCTAATGGTCCTCCATCAATATTGTACAAATCATGACCGCTTGGTCAAAAATGGCCCAATTCCCAGGAATTATCAGTTTTACGAAGATATACTTTAACAATCTTCTCTGAAACTGTAAAGACCAGAAATTTTATATTTCATAATTATGTAGCTTTGCCTTATGGTCTTCAAACATATTCAATCATAGCTTGTAAACATGTTAAAGAGACATCTGTTTAGATAAATGCTGGCAAGATAACGAGTATTAAATATATTTGCACTAATAAAGTATAATGTAACGAATGTCTATATTATAACCACATCAAGAAGTCCTTTTTATTCGATGCGTCGCCTTTTTAACGCTTCAGTTCTTTACCCCCGTCCCAAATTATAGCCTTTATGCAATGCATTAAATTCAATAAGTGTGTACAGTAAAACTGTTTGATAACGACCATTAACCCAAGGGCTGCCATAAGTGCCATAAAAAATCTTAAGATTTCCAAATTTGCATTTTTTAAGTGCGATTTTACGAATCGTACCTTTTCCCTTTGCCTGTTTGTAGTTTTGTTGACACGTGGCAGCTTAAAGCAGACTGAAAGTAAAGCAGAATTGCACATTAAGGCGCATTCTGCTTTACATTCAGCCTGTTTTAAGAAGTGAGAGTGAACGGATTAAAAAGACGGTAAATTGATTGCATAGAAGACAGGTGACAGTTTAAAGCGATGTGAATTTCCACCTTGCTTTAACCCACCACTGCCTGAATCAACTGAATTTTAGCACAATTCAGCGGTCATTATAGAGAGGTTTTACCGTATAAAAGGCGGATTTTTAGCCATCATTTGCGGAGTGTACGAATTTGCTATAACTCGTGTAAGAAGAAAGGGTCGCATTTATTGGCCGCGTACATAACAACCAAATACAGTAGAATCTCTCTATTACGACCACTAAAAAGAAGGCTAAATGTCTGTATAAAAGACAGGGGACAGCTTAAAGCAATGTGAAAGTGAAACAGAAAGCTCCTGTAGGAGCTTTCTGTTTCACTGTCACATTGCTTTAAGCAGTCACCTGTCTTAAATGACTAATATTTGACACATTTTAGTGGTCGTGATAGAGAGGTTCTGCTGTATATGAGTCTTATCATGAAATGATCACACTAATAGGGTACGAAATGGCCAAATACGAAGTAAACAGGATATAAATTTTTACGGTTTTACGATAGGTGAAGGGTAGCTGAGCATCCCCACCTTCCTCTGACTAATTCGTGAATAGGTTTTCAGAACGCTCGGCGAATATATGGTATTAAGCTATAGCTTTTGAACTATACACGTATGTTATGAATAATTTATAATTGGTATGGACTCTACAATAAACCCTCTGTGTGCTATTGTAAACTTGCAAACTGAGAACTTTTTGCAAACAGTTACTATCCAAAGCCGAGTATCTCGGCGTCTCATCTATATCCAAACTGTTCCATATCCTGATACCATTTTCTGATAGAAAAATGGAAATAAATCAATTTTGGGAAATTTTGCAGACAGTAACAGAGCATGATATAGGTTTCAACTTTGTTTAACTCTTCTTAAGACGCCCTGATGTATATATTTCAGACTAATTTTTTCCGCTGGACGCAAATACTGTTTAATAAAAATAGTTTTTAATAAATAAAAGAATGGACCGTTTTCTTTTACTGTTATTCTGCAATCTACAGACTTAGATTAAGAGATCCCAAATATTTCCTTAAAATATAGCACTAAGGGTTGGGTGACACTGGTTGACACTGGGGCCCGTTTCATAAAACTTCGTACGACAAAAACGGTCGTAAGTCAACACTTTAAAATATATTTAATTTCTAATTTCTCTATCTAATCCTGTCTTGTGACATCTTTTTGGAATCGTCTTGAAAAGACGATTCCAAAGAGATGTCACAAGACACGATTAGTAGGAGAAATAGATAATAATTGAGACTTTTATAATCTGAATTACCGGACCGATATTTTCGTACGAAGTTTTATGAAACGGGCCCCCTGATATCCTAGGTAAAATGTTGATTCATATTGGTGATGTATAAGAGTCATTATAACAAAAATATTTTCTCCCTTTGCTTACTCACGTATTGCCAATTACGTAAAACCCGTGTCTGCGGAAACAAAATTGGATATGAGTGCCAAACAGTTTGGATCTAGATCAGACACCGTGTAACGCGGCATCTGATCTAGATCCAAACTGTTCGCTAAATTTAGTCATGTTGCACTAAGCATGATAAGGGTTACGCAACAAACCAAAATACGATGAATTGACAGTCTTACAGAAGAGTGACAGCGTAACCCTCTCACCCGCAATGACGTCATAAAGCGCGTTTGCAAACAGTTTGGGTCCTGCTCAGACGCCGCGTAACGCGGTGTCTGATCACGACTCAAACTGTTTGACACTCTATTTATTAAGTCATACAACCTTAATTCTAACTTTGAAACGTGTCTTGCATACAACAATACTGAAGCAGACGACAATAATGCGGTGAAGGGGTAAAACTTTCCCGAATAATCTGATCATGAAAGTGTTAATGCATGACAAAAGGGGAATACACTAATATATGAGTTGTCTGCATTACTTTTGCTCCGCATTGATCTGGTAATTAGTCATATCGCAATATCAGCTTAATGATTGTTTGGATCTTAACTGTTTGCAAAATCTAGTCGATTCGCGATCGTCAGGCAATGGGTCAAAATATAAATCTACCGGGGTAATTGACGCGTTCAAGTTCATGTGAACTATATATTCGGGTAGGGTTCGACAAAGGAGTCCTTACAAATACAAATCACGTTTTACCAATGTCGTCAGCCTGTATATATAAATGAGTCCTAGGTATTAAACCTTCACTGACACCTGTTTTCGTAGAATATAGGGGCCCGCTTCATAAAACTTCACTAAAACGACAAATGCTGTCGTAAATCAGTTAAAAAAAGTCTCAATCATTATTTATTTCTCAATCTTATCCTGTCTTATGACATCTCTTTGGAATCGTCTTTTCAAGACGATTCCAAAGAGATGTCACAAGACAGGATTCGAAAAAGAAATCAGAAATAAGATATATTTTAAAGTTTTAACCTACGATCGCTTTTGTGGTACGAAATTTTATGAAACGAGCCCCTGTTGTACCCCGAAATCTCTACATTACCAGCAGCAACCAACACATACACACAGATACTGTGAAATAACTTGGGGTGCATATTAGGATATTTTGTAATGTTTTGTATAATTCCAGAGTAATTGTCATAACAGCAGAACTGTAGTTATGTTGCAGACAAGAACATGCCACATGAAAAAGAGGAATAACTCCATAAATATTGAAGCCAAAGTTATGGCCTTTGTGCACGACACTTCATCTCAACAAGCTATCTCCATATATGGAATTTCATGTCCTCTGCATTAGCAGAACTTTAGTTATTTAACGGGCAAGACAATATAAGGGGAATAACTCCACAATATTGATGCAAGTGTTATGGTCTTTGTAAACGGCACTTCCTCTCTTCAAGCGTTTTTCTTGTATGAAACTCAGGGCTGCCATAAGTTGGCATAAAAAATCCTAAGATTTCCAAATTTGCTTTTTTCAAGTGCGATTTTACGAATCGTATCTTTCCCCATCGCCTGTTTCTAGTTTTATTGACACGTGGGTGCTTAAAGCAGGCTGTAAGTAAAGCAGAATGCGCCTTAATGCGCATTCTGCTTTACTTTCAGCCTGCTTTAAGCTACCATTAACTAGAAAAAAATCCGAAGATTTAGGAAAAATCCGGAGAAATGGCAGCCCTGGAAACTTCATTTCACTAGCATTGGCAGATCAGGAGTAACTATGCAACGCCATAGCTGTCTCCTGTTATCCATTTATTCTTGTCTTGTTCAAATTTATTCTTGTCATCTCTAAACGCCACGTCATTATGTCAAAGCGATGTGTGAACTTGTCTAAGGATTATCTTATTATGGTATACCGCTATGGTATTTTGTTAAAAGTTGGTTCATCTTGTTAGCAAACAATGAGAACTTGTCGATATGATATGTTATCATGTTATATGCATGTGTTGTTCTGTCAATATGTGATGTCCAAACAGCGTCTTGTTATGTTCAAACATATTGTTATTATGTTAAAGAGTGAAGTTATCTTGCCTAGAGTACGTTTATCAAAACGGTGTGTTGACTTGTCCACTCTGCTTCTTATTATGTTGAAATGTTATGCTTTTATTTCGAAAATGTGTGGTAATTTTCTACATATCGTGTGAACTTGTGTAATTACTGTCCTATTATGTCTATTGGTTATGGTGTTATGTTATAAAGCAGTTTCATCTTGTTAAGATATAGTGTGATCTTGTCTATAACATATGTTATCATGTTAAATCCATGTGTTGTTGTGCCAAAGTACAGTGTTGACTTGTTTAAATGTCATGTTATTATGTTAAACTGCTATGTTATTATGTTACACTGTAGTCTCATCTTGTCAAGATATAGTGTGATCTTGTCTATAAGAATTGTTACCATGTTAAAGGCACGTGGTATTATGTCAAACAACACTGTTGATTTGTCCTAATGTTATGATATTATGTTAAAAACCTAAGCTGTTATGCTAAAAGTAGTGTCATTTTGTTAAAGAGCAATGTTAACTTGTCTGTATAATATGGTATCATGTCAAATACAAGTGTTGTTATGTCAATATACAGTGTTGACTTGTCCAGACTGTGTCTTATCATCTGCAACATCTATTTCATTATGTTACAAAACAGTTTCATTTTGTCAAGGTGTATTGTTAACTTGTCTATATGATATGTTATCATATTCAATGTACGTGTTGTTATGACAATATACAACGTTGACTTGTCCAAAGACTGTTATATCATGTTCAACACCTATGTCATTATGTTACAAAACAGTTTCATCTTGTCAAAAAGCGAGGTGAACTTGTTTATATGATATATTATCATGTTCAATGAACGTGTTGTTATGTCAATATGTAGTGTTGACTGAACACGTCTTGTCCAAACTATGTCTTACATGTTTAACACCTATAATTTTAACAATACGTTCTTAGTCAACACTACATATTGATATAACAACACGTGCATTGAACATGATAACATATGCACCTGGTTTAAGATTTTGATCACTCTAAATATTTTCAATGAATTACAGCCATTTTAACTTATTTTTGCATATAAGGTTCATGCAACGGTACATATTTTCCCACATATATCACATATGTGCATGTGGACAGGGTGACAAATAGCAGCGGCATCATATTTGTTTTACAAAAAGGCCATCCTTCTAGTTCAAATAAGTATACACCGTATATTGACAATGAATATTGTTAAATTTGCCGTTAAGTCGGCTGCCATGGCAACCGAAATTGTACCTAGATGACATATATTTGACAAATAATCGGATAGCGAATCATTTATAAAGCACCTGTGAATATTAATTAAAAAAGACGTTTTCTACGAACAATTTCTTTAAACAAATAGCGGATCGTGTCAGATAAGGTAACACTCGTAACTCTTTTATTTCTTTATGACGAAATAATTTATTTCGTTTAAAGTTTAAACTAAACATAATTTTGTTATAACGAAATTTTATTTTGTTTGAACTAAATATTATTTCGAGGGAGGTCACTAGTTGGCAACACGCATACTATTTCAATTTGCTTATAACTTAACTTTATAAAGCCTTATTAAAAATACCCCTGCACTTACATTTATATAAAATGCATCTAAAATAATGCACGTTCATGACCGTGATATCAATCAAACCACAGAGTAACCGGTCGCGATTGATAAACTGTTCGCGCTAAATTAGACTACCTTCCATTCTCTAATTTCCTTCCGATTTTTTTAAATAATTGTATTGATGGAAAGCCAAGACAAATTTCTTTAGGTTATGAAAATCAACTACGATTTAACTAGGAATACTTAATTAATCATCACAAATATGGGTCAGTGAAAAAGATAATGATCGAATAAAGTATATGTGTTAAACTAAAAAAGAATAAACCACAGGAAATGCTGTCCTATAAATCTCCAAGACTATAAACTGTTTTTTTGTGTAGCCAGTAGCCACCAAATTGTTTTTAGACATCGCATTACGTTTATTATTACGTTTCGTTTGGCAACATTTCTTTAACTAACCGTAAAATCATTCTAGTTCTTAAGTAAACTCTGGTACTTTTGTAGCCGAAATATAAATACCCTGGCTTTCTTTTAAGACCATTATGAAAATCGGGTAAAATGGAGGATTTAATGTAAATTTAACTAACAGATGGTAACCATTACACATGCACGCCTCCGATAAGATGAACTGAATTATCAATCAATCGTGTTTACAGGTATCAGATGACCAATGGACGATAAGAGTATTGGGAAATGTTTTGGTTCTATAGGTCGTTTCTTCTTCGTGTTTAGTTACTCCTTGGTCAAACACAACAGATACTTGAGTACGCCGCTTTTCTATAACAATTACATTTTACATTTGGCGGCGAGAAAAATGACATTATGATTATTGTTCTACTGCTCATGGGAATACGAATTCGTAGTTATGTGGAACTGACGCAAAAGTAAAACTAACCTGAAGATGTCTATAGAAATATTTGGGAAAACTAATTTAAGATATATTGAGAAGCTTTTGTTTGTGACATTTTACTGTATTTATCTTAACGTTACTACTATTAGGAGTTAAAAGTACATCAGATTTGCTCCAGGACGAGGTTGAAGAGAGATGGTGACAAAAAGCAACCTTTCCTGACTCAACCCATGGTTCTGAACCCGTCACCTAAGCTCCCGCTGATAATCTCTAGTTCCAAGCGTTTGAGCTGAGTCTGAATTTGTTCTCAATCATTTGATTGGTCAGATGTGAGCTTAGGCTCAAATCTAACCAATCAAATGTTTGAGAACGACTTTAGACTCATCCCAAAAGCTTTATAACATTGAGTCCTGTGCTACAAGCTTTGTCAAATACAGTGTTCCCTTTCAACAACGTCTGCTGTTTTTCTCAAAGTTGTATAATGGACATTTTGAGAGAACCAACTTCCTGACGAGAAACAAACAGCTTAAATCTATAAAACAACTCCCTCTGAACAACACACACACTTATTGTCTCCCATTGGATGTCGTTGTAGAGAGGGATCGCTGTTTTGTATGACCTTGATCAGATCGCACTGGTGTTGTACTTTCTCGTGGATGCTCATAATGCTGCATGCCAAACTCTACCAAAAGCGTAAAAAATCATTGATTTCAAGTGTCTGTGTTGTTCGGAGGGAGTCGTTTTAGGGAGGAAAATCGACTTACATTTTGAAACAGCTTGAATCCAGATGAGACGCCGCATAACGCCGTAAACTAAGGCTGTTAGAAAGTTGTGATCCTGCCCCATTTTTGTGAAAATAAGGAAAAATAGAATGTTTTAATTGAACCTGAACATTTGATACACATATATCTATAAACAAAATGAGTCCCAGAAACTTTCCTAGTTCTGGGGCTTAATTGTTATAGGGAATTGTTTCTATTTATTAGACCGAGATTATCCCCTCTGCCAGGAACTTAAAGGAAGGCAGCTCGGCGGTTTTGACCCCATGTGCCACTTTGAACCGAAGGAGATGAGCCGAAATCATCCTCCTAAAACATCATCATCTCACCATTCCTCATTATTCATCGGCGCTATATGACCTGTTTTGTGCCGCAATGCCGTAAAACACAACTCATCCATACATCATGAGCACGCCGTCATTATAATTTGGGCGCCTGTTGCTTAACCCTTTACCACATAGCCTGTTCTAGTTTTGAAAACAAGTGCCCACTTGAAGCTGGTTAAAAGTAATGCAGAATGCACCATAAGGCGCATTCTGCTTTACTTTCAGCCTGCTTTAAGCCACAACCTGCTAGAATAAAGAAAACAAATCTCTATGATACATATTCATGACGGTAGAAATTGGAACTATTTTCTGCAGCGAAGGGAATAAATTGAATGCGCTAAAAGGCGCTTCTATGGGGGAAAGGGTTAACAATGTATTATTACAGAAGAACGGTTCAAATGACAATGTGCACACAACAATTTTGACGCAGGCAGCATTAAAGCGAAACTAATGTTGATTTTAAAATGTGTATAGTTTGTACACGTTCAATTGACGACTAGAGGAAAGTTGATCTGGCAGGAATGTGACACCTATGTATAAGGTAGACGGTAGGCTAATGTTAAAAATTTAAATAAAGCAGTTAAATCTAAACCAATAAATCAAAAAGCGGGTGAAAATTTATTGCCGCTATATTATACCTTATCAAGACATTGAACCCTAACGACGAGTGTATACAGGACGTTGCTTCACTTAAAACTATTTTACTATAAAACACCGCTTCAACATTCAGACTGTAGAATATGCCCCCACGGTAAATAGGCATCGTTATATGATTTTCAGTGGACGCAATTTCTCCTAGAAATCATCATCATCATCAGTCTGTATTAATGTTTATATACTAATTATTTTCTGTTTAAACGAGATTATACACTATCACAATGTAGAAACTAAAGTATTTTGGTAAATGTAGACGACCCTGTCTTATTGTAGAGTCTTTTGAACCAGTTGTTATTTAAGTATATATATTTCACTTGGCTGTGAAGGTCGTTAGGAGATACAGGACACTAGGATTTTATGAAGTTATGTAGCTACACGGACCAATCAGAGTCCGTCCTTGTCAAATCGCCATTAACTGTAAAAACGGGAAAATGGTGAATATTTTACCACAGAAAACCCATCACCGTCCTTCCTTCTCCACAGATGCATATACATGTATACTAAATGTTTATTTCTTAACATTTATGGCAATGGTGATCCTTCTTTGTCCGGATTTTTGAAAGAACATATACAACTTTTAATTGAAATAGTATTACTAATAGCATTTTTTTTAAAGCCGCATTGTGTTTTTGAGAAACCTGCATAAAACGGTTGTTTGGGGTCCCATTTGAACTACGTAGGACGTGATTCTTTCACAAAAACCGGCTTTATCTAAGAAATTCGCTTTTTAAATTTTATTTATAATATTTTTGTGCTGCACAAATTAAAAAGCCTCCCTTGTGAATGGAAAGAAGGACAACTCTGTAAATACAGGGCTCCAGATAACGGAAGTATTTCGAAAAACTAAAATCTTTATTTCTGCTTTTAAACCCAATGGTGTCATACTCATTAAAATTGCCTCGAAGAGACGGTTTAATCAGTAGTAACACCATAGCATTCGGTGCTGAAATGAGTGAGAAAATGTTAGATTACTCCCGGTTACATATGTATAGCTGGAGCACTGAGAATTACCCTGTTAACCCATATTCTGCTGCACAGACGTCTGCTTTGACATTGTCGTCTGCAAAATTTGTTCAGTTTAGATTTATGCATTGTTAACCTTAAGACGAGTGTCAAACAGTTTGGATCTAGATGAGACGCCGCGTTACGCGGCGTCTTTCTAGATTCAAACAGTTTGCAAACTCCCGTAAAGTTACGACCAATGGACACAGGGTTAAACACTACTTGATCCAGTGACAACGTGTACATATTATTCACCATGGGTAAGCGATTAAAAACATTACGGAGGATCTATACCTTGAGCTTGCTGAAAATGACTGTTTCAGCCTTGTCCGCTCTCTAACTCAAACACTTCTTTTTTTATCTTCACCAATCTTGCTACAAATGTTTATTAGTATAGAATCTAGGTCAGGTTCAATAACTAGCAAAATCGCATGAGGCATGTTTGAGTTATTGTCCTTGAATAATTAAAAAATGACTGTTTCAGCATTTTCTGCTCTCTAACACAAACACTTTTTATTGGATCTTCACCAAACTTGCTGACAACGTGTATTGGTATTAAATTTAGGTCAAGGAAAAAAAGTATTTGTGTTAGAGAGCAAAAAATGGTGAAACAGTCCTTTTTAATACATAAAGGGCAATGACTAAGATAATCCTTATGGGACTTTAGTAATAATCACACTGGACCTAGATTTTATATAAATAAAGCATTTCAGCAAGTTTGGTGAAGATCCGATGAAAACTCTCTGTGTTAGAGAGCAATAAAGGCTGAAACAGCCATTTTAATAATTAAAGGGCTATTACTCCAACATGCCTCATGCGATTTTAGTGGGATTCAAACCTAACTTGATTTTATATTAATGAAAACTTTCAGCAAGTTTGGTGAAGATTAAAAAAAAAAGTATTTGTGTTGGAGAGCAAAATTTGCTGAATACAGTCATTTCTAATACATAAAGGGCAAAACCTCAGATATGCCACATGCGATTTTTGTAATAATCAAACTAGACCTAAATTTGATATGAATACATATTTTCAGCATGTTTGGTGAATATCCGATAAAAGCTGTTTGTTTTAGAGTGCAAACATGACTGAAACAGTCATGTTTTATTAATAAACAGGCAATAACTCAAAAATACCTTATGCGATCTTAGTAGTAATCAAACTAAACCTTGATTTTATATCAATGAACATTTTCAGCAAGTTTGTGGAAGATCGGATAAAAAATATTCGAGTTAGAGAGCGGACAAAAAGTGTGATAGTCTAACTGACTGATGGATGGACGGGCGAAGGTAGATAACGGTTGCACACGGTGAAGTTGAATCCGGCTGTATCACGTGCTATTAAGCCGTGTGGTAATGTTTATATCAGACGTTCTATTTTCGGTTTGTTATGATTTTAAATCGCCCTTTTTGGTGATTTAGGTCCGTCTTCATCATTTCATAGATCAGTTTGGCCCATAAGAATGTTCAAACATTATTATTAGCCGTTATTGTATTTCAGACATTAAGAAAAGGTCTGAAAACACAATGGGACTTTAAATACCCAATATAAACACTATATCTATGAATGTATATACAACGAGCGAGTTCTAGTCAAATCCGTGGCTCATATGGACAAAGTGACATTTAAGGGTGAATCAAACCCATAAGCGAATTGTTCAAAGTATTAAACTTTTTTTCGTTCATGTTTATTTTGAAAGAGCTGTTTACGATAAATGAAAAAACAGGGAAAAAACATATATTGGTGTGCATTATTTTGCACAACGTAATTTGGAAAAAATGTGTCAAATTCAGACTTTTTCTCAAATTTTGTCAAATTTAAAGAATAAACTTCAATAAAATCTATTGTACATAAAAGAAGCTTTGTAAAAAACAATTTCACATGTATTTCATGTCTGTGGAAATATTTTGATATAAAGAAACTAAATCAAGACCAAATGGGCACCAGATTTGAAAATAAATATCTGAATCATAGTAAAAAATAAATATTTCTAGTATTTTTACTTATTCTTATATTCTATTAGATGAAAATCCATACAAAGGCAATTCAAAATATGTTAAGAAATTGATATGTTAGTGTTGAAAAATTTGAGTTATTGAAGAAAAATGAGTTATCTCCCTTTACAAAATTTACAAAAAGTACCATATCGATGCTATTTAGAGCTTTATAAATTTCACATTTGGTGCCTGTTTTGTCTTAAATTAGTTTTTTTATGAAGAAATACTACCATAGACATGAACTCAATAACACCAAACCAAATTATCTTGTTTGTTTTTCTTATTGAAGCGGGCTGTTTGAAAAGGACAAAATAAGAAAAAGTGGGTGGGGTAAATTTTTCACCTTTTAAAATGGCCGTATAGCCAAAAGTTGAACACCAAAATGTACACCTTTTATATTTTTTCATTCATCTTAAATAGCTCTTCAATACAAAACCACCATAGAGTGTTTTCATATACTTTGAAATATTCAAAAATTCATGAGTTTGATACACCCTTAAAATATCTATATGACTATTTAGCTAAATGTTCCATATCCCGATCTACCGCGTCACCCATACCAACATCGCCCGTCATTTCCACCTAATCCGTCATACGACCTGCATCAGATATACCGTTCGCCATTTCCATCATACCCGTCCTGCATTAGATATACCATTCGCCATTTCCGCCAAACCCGTCCTGCAATAGATATACCGCTCATGTGGGGAAGCCTTCCAGCTGGCTTGCGGAAGGTCGGTGCAACAGGACTTCTGGGGTCTTCCTCCATCTATAATTAGCTGGACGTCGCGATATGACTGAAATACTGTGGAAAGCGACGTAAAATCAAAACAAACCAAATCAAATCAAACCACACCCGTCCTGCAATAGATATACCACTCGTCATTTCCACCAAATCCGTCCTGCAATATATATATCGCTCGCCATTTCCTTCACACCCGTCTTGCAATAGATATGCCGCTCGTCATTTCCGCCAAATCCGTCCTGCAATATATATACAGCTCGCCATTTCCACCAAATTCGTCCTGCAATAGATATACCGCTTATCATTGCCGCCAAATCCGTCCTGCAATATATATACCGCTCGTCATTTCCGCCAAATTCGTCCTGCAATATATATACATGTATACCTCTCGTCATTTCCGCCAAATCCGTCCTGCAATACATGTATATATATCGCTCGCCATTTCCGTCACACCCGTCCTGCAGTAGATAAACCACTCGTCATTTCCACCAAATCCGTCCTGCAATAGATATATACCTCTCGTCATCATGTTTACGGAAATGACCAAATGATATTCAGAGTCAGTCGAGTTTACCAAGTGCACACTCTTTATAATTCAATTCAATTCAATTCAATATCTTTATTTCCTCCAAGAATGAAGCGACAGCATTGGTACAGTAAACATATTTACAAATAGCATGTAACATATTATACAGTTATGTACATTTCTATGACGAAGTATATACAGTTTTATACAAAAACCCAAACTTTTTTACAGGACATGTTATGATTTGAATACTATCGTTGGTTGAAATTGGAGGAAAATAGTTTCAATATATGCAATGAACATGTAGCATAAGAAGTATTGTATGTACCTATATAGTATCAAAACGTAGCTTAAAGCAGGTTGAAAGTAAAGCAGAATGCGTATTAAGGCACATCCTGATTCACTTTCAACTCGCATTAAGTGGTTACCTGTCTTCAAATCTAGAAACAGGCTATGGATTTAAAGGTCAAACGTGTGTGTTTTGTAGAACTTATGCCTCTTTCGAAAGGTATTAAAGAGTCATATTAACAATACACGCACATTTACCCCAATGTGAATAATACATAAATTCAAATATGTGCACTTGCATATATACGTCTACAAACATAGGCACATAAATGCATCCATATAAGAATCCATGTATGCAAAAGTCACTAACAATAAGTTAGTAGTTAACATTATGCCTCTAGCGAATCGAAACATTGAGACATAAAAATTGGTCATTGATACAAGCGAAAACTTTCAGAACACTTCAAAGAACCATGTTGTTTCTTTTAGTAAACACAGCTAGCCAACTAGTATATCAAAGGATTATTTCTGTAGTATGGATGTATTTTTCAAATACATACACTGCATTTCTTAAAGAAGCTAAAGTAAACATAGCATATCATATTAGCAGGGCAACCCTGAAGTGTGCATAGATGTGTGCGCGCGCGTGCGTACGCGCGCGCACACACACACATCCCCAACACATCCCGACAAAGCATAAACATATACAGAATGTATACGTTATACTTCCGGTAACATAACATACAATTCAACTTAAAATACTATAAACCAGTATTGTATTGTTTAACCCATTACACTATAAATATACAATAACTACACCTTTTTAACCCTTAGGTTATTTGTCCACGGAAAATAGTTGCAATTTATATAGTTGTAGATATGTATAGTAAAACTATTTTCTATATTTTAACAGATGTTTGCTGAAATCATGCTGAAAGTTAAACAGAATGTGCATTAAGGCACATTCTGCTTTACTTTCAAAACCCTTCAAATAGTCATCTATGATCAAAACTTTAAACAGAATATGTAGTAATGGGTTAACTTTATCTTTCTCAATGTTGCTTTACCCTACTCCGTTTTACATTGCTTCACCATGTAATAGTTTGTTTTATTATATGTAAGTACATAAGATATGCACATCAAGTCAATCCAATAAACAACATATTGGTGGTGAAACGAATATATGCTTTTACAGTCACATACAAGTGGAAGGAAATAAAGGTGTTTATTCAGCTCAGCAGTTATTTGTAATTAACAGATCACCAATCATGTTAAGTTTAAATAACATTACAGCTTGTTAGCCGGCCAAACTATAGTAAAGCGCTGATGTCATACGTTGTAGAAATTTCGATGTTATTTTGAAACTCCTAACCCTTGTAAGTAAAGTAAGTAAAGTACCAGTTAAAGTTTACTTTCAGTCCAATGACCGCTCAGCCGACTGTACATTTACCCCCTGATCGTTGAGCCATCTTGCCTACAATATTGAGCACTGCTAACATATGGCACTAAAGCAGCCGCAGTACCGGCTCAGACCCTCACAGGTACCCATTTTAACCCCTGGATGGAGAGGAGCAATTCGCGGTACATGTATTGCTCAAGGACATTCCAGTACATCATCAGGGATTCGGAAAAAATCCCCTAGTCAGACCGCTGGTCCGGCGGGGGATCGAACTCACTACCCCTGGTACCGTAGTCCAACAGTGTTACCACTGGACTACTACCGCCTTGTATGATCGTCAATGTCCAGAGAAGTGAATCCACCTACCATTTCCATTATTTGGTCTAAAGGGCTTAATTGATAGAACATTGTAAATTGAATATTATTAGATATTGTCTGTAATACGTATATGCCAATGTTCGTACCGTAGCCCATCGTTCGTCGCACAGTATAGTACTAAGTGTTCTATTATAGAGTCTGTCATTAGTCTACATTTTGGGCAAATTATATTGTATTTCCTGGAGAAAAGCTTACCTATAATATATAGTATTAAGACTTAAAGAAAGCGTTGTTGGAAGATTTCATCACACACTAAACGAATCTTCTAAATGTGCATTTATTTCGCTATATATCTTTTATTTATAAGAATTTCTACACACATTTTTGCGTGTTGGCTATTGACGGACATTGAAATGTCATATTGTTATCAAATTTAAAAAAAATTGTGTTTGAAAACCCAGTGAACCATGACACGACAAAATACTCATTTTGCACGAGAAAATCGTGAACTAGTGGACACTTTTTTTCGATGCTTTTCTCGTGCATTCGCTATCAAGCCACCCATTCGGAAAACATGTGGTAGGACGAATATCAAGCGACGTTGAATAACCGTTCAATTATACGTCACGTCGATATAACGTCGACGTCAGGTTGTTATAAACGATGCTGGACGAAGGCGTTACTGAATAAACACTGTTTGTTTGTCTAAATTGACAATAACATAATGTTTTAATGATTTTTCGTTACACTCAACGTCGGACGTGGTCGAGGAGTAACGCGCTCGACTACGATACCAGGGTTCAGGGGTTCATGATCGATCCCCCGCCCGACCTATTCCTTTGGATAAGACTTTATAAAGACCGAAACCCAATATATTGATAACTGCTTTACACTGGGTGTCTGAAATAACCAGCGGTTATAATAAGAGTAGGGAATCGCACCTGAATTTTCTGTATACGTTCCCGCTCTCTTTTGAGAAACCAACCTTTTTTAACTCACTCATATTTTTCGTTCAAATTTATACATTTTTTTGTTTTATACTAATTAAAGTATACATGTTACCATCAGAAATATGTCTTCTTGATTTCTTGAAAGTTTTAATACGAGCTGGTCATTAGCGCCGGATATATGATACCATAAATATGTGCACACTTAGAAGTTTCGTTAAGTGTACAAGGGTTATCCAAAGGCACTAAGTACAGTGTTTTATTTGTACAGTAGAACATTTAATATAAAATAGGAAACAGTGCGCACCCTGGGGAGGCGGTGCTTCATCAGGGGTTATGTTGTTAGCAGATCCCATCTATAGACAACACTTGGCTTACGTGGATTTGCACGCTAGACTATTTTATTCGTAAACTATATCGTCTATAGCATTTCACATGATACATGAACTTTTGGTTGAATTTGGTTTACGGGTACATATTATATTACCTGTTTGCACCTAAATGTACACGAAATGTACATGTTAAGGCTGGCACCCTTAGATTGACCTCAAATATCAGTCCACATATACGGTACATTGTAGTTTAATGTTCCTGTTGGAGCTCTCTGGGTTCATTGACTGGTATTGTTCATCACATTTAGGCAATACCTATACAAATACAGTGAAACCCCATTTGAACCCGAACCTCTTAACCCTTTCCCCCATATAAGCGCCTTTCAGCGAATATGATTTATTCATCCGCTGAAGAAAATAGTTCCAATTAAATCAGTCATGAACATATATCATAGAGAATATTTTCTACATTCTACCACAATATAGCTTAAAGCAGGCTGAAAGTAAAGCTGAATGCGCCTTAAGGCGCATTCTGCTTTACTTTCAACCTGCTTTAAGTAGCCACCTGTCTTCAATACTAGAAATAGGCTATCAGGTAAAGGGTTAATACCGGAATTTTCTCTAAACAGGACAAAGAATTTGGTCCCGTTTCCAACCCTCCTTTATTTAACCTGTTACACAATAAATACGCATTTTAGGCCTTTGATTTATACATTGTAAATTTTTTTTCTATATTCTAGCAGATGATAGCTTAAAGTAGGTTGAAAGGCGCATTCTGTTTTCCTTTCAAGCTGTTTGAAGTGGTCAGCTATCTTCCATACTAAAACAAGCTATGGGGTAATGGGTAAAAAATCCTTTAACTGGAAACCCCTCAAAACCGGAAATTTATGTTGTCCCAAAACACATGTCCGGTTTAGAGGGGTTTGACTGTACAAACAAATTATTTAAAGTCGGTACACATAAACATATATACATAGGCTTGTTTATGGCAATTTCTTTTTTGGCAAAAGTATCGTTCATAGAAAATTTTAAAGAAATTTAGTTGTCCTTTCTGTCAAACAAATTGTATCCAGATGAGACACTCAGTTACCCGGTGTCGTATCGGTCTTGCTTCAAACAGTTTGAATCAGTTATGCCATTGCCGCCCACAGCTGTCTAAACGTTAACCGCCTCACTTCCTAATCCCGAGTACAACGCTTATTTGCAATTTTTGAAGGTTTCATTGAAAAAAATCTGTTTAGCTCATGTGACCTAGATATGCAATGGACCGAAACCACTTGAATATATTATTGAAGTGCCTCTAGAAGTGTCACCATGCAAAGTATCAAAGCTGTGGTCATATTAGTTTCAGAGAAGATGTTTCACTATATAACTCTATGTAATTTTGTGACCCCGGGTTTGGGCTAATTTTTTAACCAAGGAACATAATTTGAAAATTGACAATAGGGATTTTGAAGATTTAATTGAAAAAGTCTATGTTTAGGTTTTGTGACCTTGATATGCAACGGACCAGAACAATTTGAACAATAATGGTAAAGTTTCTCTAGAAGTGACACCATGCCAAATCAAAGCTCTGGCCATATTAGTTTCAGAGCAGAAGCTGTTTGAAGATTTCACTTTATAACTCTATGTAAATTTGTGACTCCTGGGACAGGGTCATTGTTGACCACAGGGACATTACTTGAACAATACTTGATAGAGGTCTAATAGATGATGGTTTATGTCAAATAGCTCAGCTCAGGGTACTGTGGCTTCAGACAAAAAGATTTCTAAACTTTTCATTGGAAAACCATATTTTCAGCTCATGTGACCTAGATATGCAACAGACCGGAACAATTGGAACAATATTGGGAAAGGCCCACTGTAAGTGTCACCATGTCAAGTATCAAAGCTCTGGCCATATTTGTTTCAGGGAAGAAGTTGTTCGAAGATTTCACCATATAACTCAATGTAAATTTGTGACCCCTGTGGCGGGGTCTTTTTTTACCCTAGGGACATAATTTTAACAACTTTGATAGAAGACCTCTAGATGATGTTGTTTGCTAAATATCTAAGCTCAGGGTACTGTGGTATGAGACAAGACGATTTTTTAAGTTTTTATTGAAAAAAAAACCCTCTATTTTTAGCTCCTGTGACCTAGATATTTAACGGGCCGAAATATTTGTACAATATTGGTAAAGGCTCTCTAGAAGTGTCACCGTGCCAAATATCAAAGCTCTGGTTTTATTAGTTTAAGAGCAAAAGCTGTTTGAAGATTTCACTATATAACTCAATGTAAATTTGTGATAATTGTTTACCTCAGGGACATAATTTTAACAACTTTGATAGAAGACCTCTAGATGATGTTGTTTGCCAAACATCTAAGCTCAGGATACAGTGGATTCAGACAAGAAGATTTTTAAAGTTTTTATCGAAACGATCTATTTTTAGCTCCTGTGACCTAGATATTCAACCAACCAAAACCATATGAACAACTTTGAAAGAGGACCCTATAAGAATCATCCCTGATAAGTTCGGTAAAATCCATCCAGTAGTTTAGGAGGATATGTCGTTTAAAGAAATTGTTGACGACGAACGAACAGACGGACGACGACGGACGACGGACACAGCACGATCAAAATAGCTCACCTTGGCACTTTATGCCAGGTGTGCTAAAACAACTCACGAAAATTTGGGAGTGCAAGGTTTAATGCAGATGGCGTCATGATAGTGACTTTATGTAGATCTAGATAATATACATAGGCTTCACTGTAATTGCGAAGGCGACGAATGATCCAGGGCTGCCATTTCACCGGAATTTTTCCGAAATCATCGGATTTTTATCCGAGCAGATGGTGACTTAATGCAGGCTGAAAGTAAAGCACAATGCGCATTCTGCATTACTTTCAACCTGCTTTAAATAATAGCGCTTGAATTATAGAAAATATGTAAATATTAGGATATTTTTATGATCAACATATGACAACCCTGTCGATCTCTGTCTTCGCTGTATGCAGGGCTGCCATTTCTCCGGATTTTTCCTAGATCTTCGGATTTTTATTCCAACAGATGGAAGCTCTTAAATCAGGCTGAAAGTAAAGCAGAATGCGCCTTAATGCGCATTCTGCTTTACTTTCAACCTGATTTTAGCATCACGTGTCTTAAAAACTAGAAACAGACTATGGGTTAAAGGTACAATTCGGAAAATCGCGCTTGAAAAAATGAAAAATTTGAAATCTTAGGATTTTCTTGATCAACTTATGGCAGCCCTGTGTAGGCAATCTTCAAAATGCTCTTTTTTGTCCCATTACTCACATGCATATGACATTCTCCAACTGAATATTGACAGTTGCAGTTTTATAGCATTAACAAACTCGCCGGGTGCATGTTTTATGATCCACAAGATATCATCTTTACCCTAGTGAGTATTTAAAGAACCATAATGTATTGCTTGCTACAGAATTGATATAACTGATGCAGACATAAGAGATGTGTAAACCGGCGTCTCATTGAGATACAAAGTTTGTCACTCTGATAAGAAACTAAATGCAGAGTTGTTGCAGACTACAGACGACACATTTTATAGACGATAAATTAATAACATGGCGTCCTAAAAGTGAATGGCGACAGCGCTGTACATAATTTGCAAATAGCTTTGTTCCAGATCAGGCACTGAGCATTACATCGTCTATAAAGATCAAAACTGTTCGGACTTTTTGTATAGTTGTATACATACAATTTAATTTGTTTTCTATTTTTCAGCAGATGGCATTTTTGAAGAAGGTTAAATTTATTCATCATTGGACGGGTAACTTGCCATGTTACATGTAAGTAGAATAACAAGGCGACCGCGCGTGTCACCTACTTAGCAAGTTGTTTCTGTTAACTCCTCGACACTTGTCTATCACCCACATAACTATGAGGAGCTATGAGATTGAATCCCCTTCGTCGGGAAAATCGAACGGCTGTCACTGTTCCGTGGCCGTCGGGTTCCTTTTACTGCTTTTGGCTATTGCAATAGCTGTCGGTGTGGGATTAATTGTTCACTTTGCAGAGAAAGATAGCAGAGAGATAGTTTGTAATGTCAACTTGGCTGGTATTACCGGACCCCGGGGTCTGCAAGGTTGTATTGATCTGGCCAGGAACAACACGGAGGAAGTCTGTAAGTTGATGCATTTTAAATACTGTAAAACCGACATGTGTACATAAGCGACTGAAAAGAACGTACAGTGTAGAATCTGTTATTCTTTCCCGTTTAAACGCAAACGTACGCAAACGCAAAGCACTAAAACGTAGAAAAGAACAACTTTTGGACAATTCTGATAATTCTTGTTTATCTTGGTGGCAAACAGTTTGGAGCCAGATCAGACGCCGGGTTACCCGGCGTATGATCTGGCTCCAAACTGTTTGCACTGCAAATAATAGTATTAGCGTAAACGCGTTTATTGGGAAAGAATAACAGATTATCCACTGTACTTATGATACACAGTCGGAAGCTTAACTTATGCGTGCCTAACGCCCCATAAAAGGGACATAGGCAAACAGAGCAGACTCCGATCAGACGCGGCATAATGCGGCGTCTGGTCAGAGTATACACTGTTTGCTGATAGGAATATCAATATAAAACAAAAGTGAAATGAAACATTTAGACAAGACACCCTTTAGCTCAAAATGGACTTATCCAATGTATAAGCATGCAAGAACCCATTGAGGTCAAATGGGTAAGAACATACAACATGGAATACAAAGAAAGCTTCTTATGATTGCCTATTGACTGTCTGATGTTTTACTGCAACCCGCCACCGTGCCATTAACCCTTAGCCCGCCAAATAAATTGTCGTCTGCTATATTTCTCGTCTGCTTCAAGTTTCAAAGTGCTTCAAAGTTGCTAAAAATTGCTGAAAATGTTGTCTGAGTGTCAAACAGCTTGGATCCGGATGAGACGCCCAGTTACTCGGCGTCTCATCCGGATCCAAGCTGTTTGCATATGGAGCTAGTCGTGACTGGCAGGCTAAGGGTTAAGTTATCCCATTCGTTGTCAACCGCATGTTTAAAGTATAGAACATATAAAACGGAACATAAACTGGAAAACTATTTCGATATATTGCCTAGGTTTTATATACAAGGATTTGTTAACTTTCGTATGTGTAACAATCACATGCCTATTGAAAAAGGTCGTTGGATAAATGTAGAACGTCAAAATCGAAAGTGTAATTTTAATGAAATGGGTGATGGATTTCATTTTAACTTTCGGCAAAATTATGTCACAGAATAATGAAACAAAACTGTTAAGTAAATCTAAATTCATTTCAATAATTCTTAAACACTGTCAGTGTCCGCCTAGCGTAGAAAACACATGATTTAATTTATTGCAGTATACGAACATATTGGTTGTCTTTTTCAATTCGTAGTTTGTGATATGTTAGTTTTTCATGCGTCGTTTTGGCCTTTGGCATGCTATGGGTGACTTTGTGATAACCTTTGCAAACAGTTTAGATCCAGATTAGACGTCGAGTAACTCGATGTCACATCAGAATCAGAATTATTTGATACATTGCTAGTAATTTCTGCGATAATGTCTGATTAGCATGCTAAATGTTAAAGGATAACCCTTATTTTATTTCCACACAGCCTGGTAATTATGTTTTGTCTATTGTATTTTGTACCTCATGTTACATACTTAACATGTACTTAGAGTAACAAAATATGTCACAAGACAGAATTAGATTGAGAAATTAATAATAAATAAGACTTTTATAATCTGACTTACGACAACATTATTGTTTCGAAATTTTATAAAAACGGATCCAAGGATCCAGACTATATAGTGTTCGGCACCCATTTAAATGGTTCACCAGAAAAGAAGATATTATGTAAATGTGAAGAAAAGATTCAAAGACAATTTCAAGCAGGCGATATTTGGGCAAATAATGGGGTTACAGGGAGCCGATCGTTTTCATTGTTGCTGAATTGTATTAAACTGTTTGTTTATCAATATTATTTCGAAACTGTAAAAATAATTCTGTTGCTAAATAGATCTGCAGTCAAACCTCTCTATGACCACCATCAACTTATATAAATTAGTTTGTGTTTCCGGCATGGTGGGCATAAAACAAAAAGCTCCTTTCTACTACCAACTTGTTTTCTGCATCCATAATCGAAACAAGATTCTTTCTTGATTATGACTACGGAAATATTGATTCTAATGTTGTATCCTAATCAGATGCCGACTTACTCGACGTCCGCACTTGATCCAACGGTTCTACACATAGTTTGACATTTCGCAGTTCAGAATTCCATTCAGCAGGTGATATGCTGGCAATGAATGGGGGTAAATATAGGAATAAACAACATATTTTTGACGTTCATGACGGGCGTTTACGTTTAATTTACCCCCCGAAGCTAATGTAGTCATACCGTCATGAGCGGCAAAGAGATGTTGTTTATTCCTTATATTTATATTTATATTTTCTGTCTTGTCAATTTAATGTGTTTATTGGCCAGATTTGTTTTTCTGTATAAGAATTTATTATATACCGGTCAAAGAGGTTTGATAGATGTAATGTCGATGTAATAGCCATTCCAGTTTCTAAATATGGTGAGAAAGTAGTCCCAACTACATGTACTGTAACTGTATTAAAAATTCAGATTTTTTTCCAGTAAACTTTTTCTCTCTGTGAATGGAAAAGACTTACAAGGCAAACAAATAACAGTGCAACTTGAATATCTATTGCAAAAGCACATTCTAAAAATACAGGTCGCGGTTGTTTTCTTAACCCATTTACACACATAGCAACGCGATGGCAACGACCTATGGGTCTGTATCACTCCGCTAGTGTCATATGACCGTCGACCAATGGGAGCTTAGTGCTAAGTGCCCGATGTAGTCTATTTGAAGAAGTCCACGAATAGCACGGGGGAAATCCGAACTGGCTAAATCCAGTTTGGAAGTGTAGGTTCATCGGCAGATGTACTGCATATTTTTAAGAGGATTACATAAAGACTTTACAGGGTGAATGTAAATATTTCAAGTTGAAGAGGGCAAAAAACAACATTTGTTTATTGTTCTGTCTTCTGCATTGTAATTTGCAATATCTTTTTAAAGATATCTCAAATGTTTTTTATTGACTTAGTTAAGACTTGCATTTTATCCTGATCAGATGTCGATTTATCTGTAGAAGATACAGAGAAGCTCACCTATAACGAAATTGGATCTAGATCTAAAGAAATATTGGATATAACACAAAAAACCCATCGATAGCTAAATTATCGCCCTGTATCACATCACCAAATGGTGTTGTGTTTATTATATGCCTTAAACATCGTTTTTTTTGGATTCCGGTGTAACGCAGTAGAATGACACACCCCTGCTAAAATGACCCATGGGTCATGTCACTACGTAGAACAGTGACCCGGGTAATTTTACTACGTAGAAAAATGACACCAGGCCGCAGGAAAGGACATCATCGACTCGTAGTAGAACTGTTCGTCAACCAACGCTGCATCTAGCGGGACACAAAATGACGTAATCTGCGTTATCGTAAACAATGTCACGTTTTGACGGAAAATCTTTATGGCGAAAGTGACTACAACCTGCGGGTTCAATTAACTAAATAGGTTTTTTAAATATTTATTTATTAACAGAAACATATTTGAAGCAGAATAAGGATTCTTTTATCCTCAAAGAATAACGCGGAACTTAACAAGTATGTGTAGCCAGGATACACGACGTCCCGCAGATAAAAATTAACATCAGAGTTATCGAAAATCAAATACGAAATCGGAGTAAAATACAAACATAATTACATAAAGTAACACAATAATACAATAATTTTTTTCTATATTCTAGCAGACGATAGCTTAAAGTAGGTTGAAAGTAAAGCAGAATGTGCCTTTAGGCGCATTCTGTTTTCCTTTCAACCTGCTTTAAGTGCTATCTTCCATACTAGAAACAAGCCGCTTATGGGGTAATGGGTTAAACCCCTTCTAAACTGGAAACCCCTCAAAACACTTGTCCCAACACATGTCCGATTTAGAGGAGTTTCACTGTAATGAAAGAAATAAGAATGCCCCTAGGACTTCGTTATAAGTGAGCTTCACTGTTTATTTTTCAATTTGAAGAACCATTTCATGTTATTTTAACCCTTTCCCTTATAGAAGCGACTTTTAGCACATGCATTTTATTCATCCGCTGAAGAAAATAGTTCCAATATAAACCATAATGAATATGTGTCATATTTAATACTTTCCATATTCTAGCTGGTAAAAGCTTAAAGCAGGCTGAAAGTAAAGCAGAATGCGCCATATGGCGCATTCTGCTTTACTTTCAACCTGCTTTAAGTAGTCAGCTATTTTCAAAAATATAAACAGGCTATGGGGTAATGGGTTAAGAAGCCGTTTGATACAGCTTTTGAAATGTATGGCGTTTAATTTCGTTTACTTGTGCAGTACCTGTGAATATATGTAATGAAATCTTCCAGCAACTGTTTTTATTTTAAATTTGAATAGAAAGTGTTGTCAGTAGTTTAAAGTACATATACAGTGAAACTCCTCTATATAGAACCTCTAAATACCGGAACTATCTCTAAACCGGACAAAAACTCTGGTCCCGGTTCCAATCCTTCTATTATTTCTATCGGTCGGCAATCCAGCCGGTCGGTTTATTGCTGATTGATAGGGGTATTGTGTTCGCCGTTTGCGGGGATGACTTTTGTTTGTTTTATAAGCTATTATGTTTATTTTAGATCTAATTGTAGTTATTTGTCTTTTCTCGCTTTGTAGGTACGTTTACATGTATGTACACTTTCATGTGAAGCGCTTTTGAACGCACAACCCCTGTGTGAAAAGAGCGCTATATAAATCTGGTATAATAATAATAATAATTAAAGGAGTTTCACCGTATATGGTATTATGGAGGTTAACGTATTTCAGAAGACGATAAATTTTGGCGGTAAAAATGGAATCTTAGCGTGGTGTCGTATTACGAACTGGTTTGTGTCAATAAATCTAGTATACCATTTCCTTACCAGATCTACATTCTTGTTTGCGTAACCCTTACAATACCCCTTCACCGTTTCATTGTCGTCTGCTTCAATTTTGTGGTTTGCATTATCGTCTCAAAATAGGATTCAATGTAGTATGACTTAAAACATATCGATACGAGTGCCAAACAGTTTGGAGCCTGGTCAGACGCCGCGTGACGCGGCGTCTGATCAGGATCCAATCTTTTTGCAAGCGAGTGTCCCATAAATGAAACATAGGCAAACAGTGCCGACTCAGATCAGACACCGGATACTGTAGCGTCTAATCTGAGTCTACAATGATTGCTTACATAAATTCATATAAACAATACAATGAAAATGAAAAATCAGATCAGGCACCCCTTAAATGAAAAATAAACTCAATCAATATATATGAACACGGAGGATCCATTTGGCAGAAATAGGTAAATTAAACAAAATTTGCAGACGATAATTTCAAAGCAGCCGATATTGCGGAATAGAATAGAATAGAATAGAATCTTTATTATTCAATAACTCTTACATTAGCAATGAGCATAGCAACAATAAACACAAATCAGGGAAAACGGTATGGCAATATGGCGTTTTGCAGAATACTTTTGGTCTACATATTAATTGTGTAGCTGAATATGTTATTATAGGTCATTCAAGCATAGGTCAATATCCCGAAGTTCAAAAGTAATTTCTCATGGTAATCTGTTCCAGATACGGGAGAGACAGACCGATACATCCATGGTCTTTTCCGACGGTAAATGTGCATTTATCAAATCATATTTTGCCAGAACACCTTATTTTATATCATTTTCGAAACTAATGATTTCATAAACACCTATTTTAAATGGATTTTCCTTAACCGGGTCATTGCACTTTGAAAATATCATTTGAGCCTCGTAGTAAAGTTAAATGTATAGCAATGTGTACGGCAGGATAAGGGAACACGCTTTCAATGCAAATATTATCTTCACTAGCATTTGCAAATAGTTTGGATCCAATTCAGACATTAAATATACTTGTCGTCTAATCCGAAATCGGACTGTTTGATATTCATTTCAATGTTGCGTCTTCAGACTAAGCCTAAACTTTTAAATCTGTGCAAATGACGACTAAACTTTGCGTCAGTGGAAGATTCAAATTGTTTTACAATTGCATCTATAGACTTCTTGATTTGAAAATTAAATTACAGTAAAACCTCTATATTATAATGACCACTAAAACGAAAGCTAATTGATTGTATAAAAGTCAGATGACTGCTAAAGGAGCTTTCTGTTTCACTGTCAACACGCTTTAAGCAGTTACCAGCCTTAAACACACAATTTAGTGGTCGTAATAGAGAGGTTTTACTGTATCAGTTGGCGGATTGCACTAACTAAACAGCCAATATTATTGCAGAACAGGGCTAAATCATTACCCCCTGATACTTTAAATGGGCAATTTATGGTTCTTATAAAGTCTAGTCCATATTTGGACAGTTAATAGGTTTTATACTGATCTAGGTCTACACTGATTGCATATAACAACCGTTCTCTTCATAGGTACATGTACACTGTTTGTAACTTACGCATCACTTGGGTCAATGGGTTAAAAGCTGTCAACAAAGTTGAGACTCGCAATTTAACCCATTGCTTGCCGATCGTGACTTGAATATTACAGTGCTCCCTCTCTACAACGACACCAAATGGATGACACAGGTTGTGTGTGTTGTTCAGAGGAAGACGTTATAGGGAGGGACATTTAAGACTTGGCTTACATTGACAAACAGCTCGAATCCAGATCAGACGCCGCGTAACGCGGCGTCTGATCTGGATTCAAGCTATTTACCACTCGTAATTCTATTTTTTCTGTCAAAATCTCCACTTATTTGTCACTGTGAGAGAAAAAACAGCATACGGCAATTTCAAGCAGACGATATTGCAGCAGTAAAAGCGTTAGACATAATTATCCCGTTTAGGGAACTGCGGCAAGGGTCGTTGTAAGGAGAGAGTCGTTGTTTTTAGGGCCGTTGTAGAGAGGGAACACTGTATTTGCAAACACTTTAGTTAGTTTAAACATACTTTATTTCAATAATATACATGAAATGGGGTTGCAAACAGTTGGGATCAACCCGTCAATTTAAAATGCATAAAACTTATTTTTGTACGAAGGTTAATCTAGTTATAGGTGACACTTTCAAAGGCGCACGTGATGGTTAAATGGAACGTATGAAGCCGTTGTAAACCTATACTCCCCTTGAGATTCAATGTCTCCAATGGCAGATCTACACTTATAGAGACAGGCTGATAGACTTGACATACAGTAGAGACGACGTCATTCATTCTTAACAAGTTACGCGTTTACGCTAAAACTATCATTTCCATTGCATACTGTTTGGAGCCAAATCAGACGCCGGGTAAACCGGCGTCTGATCAGGCTCAAAACTGTTTGCCACTCAGAATACTAGTAACATGAATATTCAGATTTGTCATAAAGTAATTTTTCATTTTATTGCAATGCGTTTGCGTTTCGTTTTGGTTAAGGTTTGGGTAAGAATAATATTAATTACATGGCATTTCGGCAGGTATGACGGTTTTGAATTCCGTATTAATTTTCCTAATCGCGAAGGAAATACGGAATTCAAAACCGTCCTACAAGGCCATACACCCTGTCAAAATGCTGTGTAACGAATTTATTTCCAGTCTAGATCCAATACAAGAAAGAAAACATGCATAACTTGACAAAGTTTTACTGACTTGACCCTAAAAGTTGACACTTGAAATTGACATCAGTTCACTTAAAACTCACGCGCTATTCGATGGTTGGGAGGAAAAAACGCCACAGTACGTGACTTTATGACGAAAATGTGCATGAAAGTTGGATAACGAACTTTCATGGAGGCTTCCATTTTTTGTCCCTAGTAACATCATCTATGTATAGGTAACCCGTTCGGTATATGTTTACAACCAAGCAGAACGACAGTTTGTGAAAATAAAAATAACCCAATCAGTTAAAACCTGTTTTCATGTACGATTGGTGTCTCGTCGAATACCCATGTTAGTTGAACGCTCGGGTATATCGATTGTTTTTTCTCTACTTTACATATTTTATAAAATAACATTATAGTTCACAAAAGTACTTTGAAATGTCCGAAATTGACCATAGTTTTACGTTACATATCGCGTCTTTATGCCTTTATTTTTCTGAAGAATATTCCTGAGATACTGACACGAATTATTAAAAAAGTGAGCAAAACATCAAATGTTCCGACCTTTGACACGACAGGTAAAGAATGCAGTTGTTATCATACATTTCCGGTAGCGGTGAGTCTCCTGTTAGCGCAAATGCAAGTCTCCCTCGACGGGTGGTTTATGGGTATTTTTGATAACTCCAGTGTTACTAATCGGAAAAAGTTGCATTTTTGTTTGCAAGGACAGCAATAATCACGAAGTATTGACTAATTGCAATCATATTCAGAACGCATGATGCAGCATGCCATTGATACTGCACACACATGGCTGAGTTGTGTGCGTGTTTGTCTAGTTGTAATATTCATTTCGCGTTAAAATAAAACCTGGAAAACGGGTTTATCATTCATCATTAAGTCTGCCTGTAATTTCATCAACAGTTTAGCCAGTAACTTTTCGAAAAATTGCTAAGAGTTGCAAATCATTTTATCAGAGAAATAATGACTAAGTTGTATGTTCTCTGTACAGCAAAAGTACCCGACAGCATCCGAGGGTACACATGACGTCATAAATAGGATAAATACTTACCGCTACCGAATATTGAAAGATGGCGGCCTTCCATTTAATTAGCAAAGTCTGGATAGTGTATTATCTATTTCTACGCTTATATGCATTCCAACGACAACGGGATTCGGACATATGTTGTTTGTAAGGCAATATGTACAATATAAGTATGATTTTCCCCGAGCTGTCCATTTCCCTTTAATAAATAAAAGCAGACCATAACTTTGAAGTAGACTCTATTCTTTCATAGCATTATATGGATTAACATAAGAACGGCTAGGGCTTACAATTGGTCCGCCACCAAAAACTAGGGTTAGGGTTAGGATAAACTTTAGAATATGTACGCAGGTCTGTTTGGTATTTTCGTAGAAATTAACTGGCCATCTCTTGTGACATTAACCTGGCCATTTATTGTCACATTAATCTGGCCATTTCTTGGGACAGTAACCGGGCCATAAAAAATGACATTTTTGGTGGCGGACCAATTGCTCCTGTATAAACACAAGAAAAAAAGAGCTTGGAAAGATATTTTAGGCGGGTGTTCGGATGGTGAGATTTTGTGTTTTATTGGTTTAAATCTTTGAATCCTAGTCACGCATGCATGCGACATTTGCAAACTGCATACATGTGAGGAGAATACTTGTTATATGCAAACAGTGTAGACCCTTATCAGAGGGCTCCTTCAGGTGCACTGTTTGTCATTTTGAATAAAATTGTAAAAATCAATCCCTAAAAGAAAAATTTAGACTTACTTGAAAATTAGAATTTTCCATTTGAGGTTTCATTTTCCATTTGAGGTTTCAGGAAGGAAAGGGTTGAATAAACGAGGTTTAACCATTTTCATTTTACATCTATTTCGTAAGTATGTGGGGGTTTTTTTCACGAAAAAATTTAGACATTTGTAATGTATGATACAGTGGAGAATACGTTGTTCTATCCTAAAGGCGTTTACCCTAGAACTTTTTTTCAGAGCAAACACTTTAGATCCAGATCAAATGCCGGGTCACCCGGCGTCTGATAAGGTTCCAAACTGTTTGCTACTAAGATTAAAATAAATGGTCAGGATTGTCAAAAAGATGTCATTTTCTACGTTTTTATTGTGATCACATGCGTTTGCGTTTCGTTGTGTTTAAACGGAAAAGAATAACGTTTTCTCCATTATACTACATTTAACACGATATATTACCCCCAAACGTCTCGTCTGTTATTTATTTATCAAATTCAGATTTTAGACGTTTTGTCAAATTAACCATAGAACTCTGTTTACAAAAACATGTATGTAAGTAAATTAAGCGTCAACCAGTTAATTAATCTCGTTCTTCAATTTCTTCAACAAAGACCTTCACCTTCTTTTGCATTGCATTTTTTGTGTGGAAAACTTTTACAACCGAGGGTTTTGCTTAGTCAGGTAAATGTTCGATGTTTGAGAACCAGTGTTAGTTTTTCGTAGGTCTTTATTTTAGAGTGCTATTATATCTAAACAGGGAGATCTAAATTCAAACTTTGTATATGTTTGTCCGTAGCCATTCATGTCTCGAATTTGCAACGAACTCTCCTTATGTGTTTGCTGGCAGGTTTAATTATATATAGATATGCATGATAAAAAGGCATTGTCCATACAGCAGATACTGTCATCTGAGAAAGCAAAGCATGTAGACCTTAACCCATTAACCCACACTAGCCTTTATCTAGTATTAGTTTAAACAATATTTTATTCAGAAGAAAAGGATTGGACAACAGGCAAAGCCTATGTGAGTCCTCTCTTATCTATCTAGTATTGAAGACAGGTGACCACTTAAAGTAGGTTGTAAGTAAAGCAGAATGCGCCTTAAGGCGCATTCAGCTTTACTTTCATCCTACTTTAAGCTTTAATCTGCTAGATAGGGAATATTTTTGATGTAACGTATATTCCAGACTGTTTAAGTGGGACTTATTTCTTCTGTGGAGAAATAAACTAAAATGGTTAAAAGACGTATCGTGTTATAATTTGCAATTTTCTACTTTTGTGGGCTACTGGAAAGTCCGACTACACAGTCTTTTAACACATCAAACCCTAGTGGTGACGAGTATACTCGTCATTTACAAACAGTGTACCTGTGAGGATTACACTTGTCCTATGCAATTAGTGTAGACCCTGATCAGGGTCTACACTGTTTGTCATTATGAAATATATTGTTAAAATCAACCCCAAGTTGTCCAAAATGGACAATACTTATTTTAAATTGGAATTGTCCATTCAAAGTTTCAGGGGTGAATGAGTTAAAACAAATTAAATCCAGAGCAGACATACACACACGTTTTTTTCTGTCAAATGTGATAAATAAAACCAGATACCATAACTTTGAAGCAGACTGTATTATGACACTGACGAACTTATTTTCTATATGAAATGCATTACCTTTTATTACCTTATCAAACCAACCATGAACATGGCTGATAGATCTACCTCTAATTTAAATTTAAGAGAAAATATTTAAATTTTCAGAAATTTGATTTTCCACTACAACTACGTAGTATGGTTTATTATTATTTAACGCATAACAAATTGATACTTAAGGTGACGTTTGCGAACTGTCTATACCATATAAAGGCGATGTCTTTGATGTGATGAGCATGATGACCTATACGTTTATTGCTTTAGGAAGTATGTAAGCCGCCATCGTCAGAATACCGTTTGCTAAAATGATTTAAAACCTCAAGTAACGAGTTTAGGAATTTTAGATATAGAAATATCAATACATGTAGTAGTGCCTAACAGTATTTATCCTGATCGAAAAACCGATTTTCTTTAAGCGTCTGTTCTGTTTCCAAACTGTTTGAAACTTGTGGTACATGCTGGTAAATAAAGTGACGGTTTTAAAGGTATTAAAGTAATGAAAATGTATGAATATTTATCCCATGTTTCTTTCAAACTGTGTGACTAAAACGTATGTTAAAGATCCGGTAAACTTAACTACATGGATCATTGAAACGATTACACAATTACACTGAGATTAAAGAATAGGTGGTACCTTAAACCTTTACCTCATTATCTTTCCTAGTTTTGAAGACAGGTGGGCCACTGACAGCAGGTTGAAAGTAAAGCAGAATGCTCATAAAGAAGCAGTCTGTTGTTTCTTCAAATTGCTTCAAACTACCATCTGGAAAGGGCCTCCGGGGCCTAGTGGTATAGTACTGTGACTTGTACATCACTAAGCTTCTCACCGCTGTGAGTTCGAATCCCAGTCTGGTCATTGGGAATTTCATGTGGGGAAGCCTTCCAGCTCCCGGTCAGGTAGCACGGTCAGGTAGCTTGGTCAAGCCGCTAAACTGTTTTCCACTCAGGCTACAATAAATCACACATATAGTTTCGAGTAACTGTTATTTTCTATATTTTACTGCGAATGGCGTTAATGGTAAAACTGGCGGACGTAGTTGAGGGGTAAAGCGCTCCATTACGACGTCAGGGTCGTGTGTTCGATCCCCCGCCGGACCAGATCCTTCGGATGAGACTATATAAACCGAGGTCCGATGTCCCAATACTTACATTGGGCATCCAAAAGAACCAGAGAACTCTGTCGATAATAAGAGTATGGCATTGTGCCCGGGTTCTCTGTATCCGCTCCCCTCTCTCGGGCGTCCAGTTAACACAACTATGTCAGAAATGGGCGTTTACAAACAAAACAAACACGTTTATGGCCAAATGATTAATAACTGTGTGTGCATTTCGTTTGAATTGAAAACAGAAACGTTTGCCGTCTGCTGTTTGTTTTCCTAAAGTTACACATACATGTAATTGATAGAATAGATTTATTGACAAGTGATAAACAGTTTGAATCCAGATCAGACGCCGCGTCACGCGGCGTCTGATCTGGATTCAAGCTCTTTGCAAATGTAAGCCAAGTCCCTATAACGACTCCCTCCGAACAACACACACAATCTGTGTCTCTCATTGGGTGTCGTTGTAGAGAGGGAACACTGCACTCTTGGCTTTGAAATGTCACCAATCTTCAACACCTATTACAAGCAGACGGAGCTCAATGAGGTTAGCCTAGATGCAAGTTCAGAAGTAGGCTTAGGCAGACGACCAGCATTGCTCACAGACTTGATATATGAGATATATTTACACATTGAAAATATCATACCGGTATTAAAATTTGAAGTCAAACTGGTAGTAATAGTGAGGTTCTTTTACACACATTTTATATTGTGTTCGGTTTTATTTTATTTGGCGAGTTTTAAACTTTTAATATGAATTATATCTATCTATTAATAATTATAAGCTGTAAAGGTACGCAGCCAACGATTAAAATCATTACACCAGATTCATGGTACTTACGTTTATATGTGGAAAATCATTTCTATTTTATTTCAGTTTTATTTCCATTAATTTAGCATACCGGAACCAACCATAGTCGATGCGGCTGAATTAGGCAGATATTTCTATTACGCTAACGCTTTTATAGGAACTTTCTGCACTACTTTTGTCCTGTATTGATACGAGATGCCACCTATCATATGGGCTATATGAGACACAGCCTTAGTGATCGCTATACAGTGTTCCCTCTCTACAACGACACCCAATGAGAGACACAGGTTTCGTGTGTTGTTCGGAGGGAGTCGTTATAGGGAGGGAACATAAGAATTACATTTGCAAACAGCTCGAATCCAGATCAAACGCCGCGTTACGCGGCGTCTGATCTGGATTCAAGCTGTTTGTCACTCGTCATTTTATGTATTCTATCAAAATCTCCACTTATTTGTAACTATTAGAGAAAAAAAGCAGACGGCAATTTTAAGGGTGTATCAAACCCAAAAGCGATTTTTTCAAAGTATCAATTTTTTTTCTATCATTGTTTTTTTGGAAGAGCTATTTATGATTATTGAAAAATGAAAGTTAATATATATGGTGATGTTCTTGTTTTTGAGCTACAGCGATTTGAAAAAGGTATGTCAAATTTGGACTTTTTTTTCAAATTTTACCCATTCAGAGTACAAGCTTCAGTAAAATCTATTTCAAAACAAAACAAACATAGTAATTTGGGTTTTCTTTATTTATTTCATGTATATGGTGGTATTTTCACATATAAAAACCAAATTTAGACACGGCAGGCACCAGGTTTGAACAATATGGATCCTTGAATATCAAAAATATGCTTTATATAGGGCATGATTTTATTAGATTTTTTATTCTATGAAAAAAAGTAAAAAAGTTTGAAAATGAAATAGTTCTAGTATTAAACTTTTTATTATATTCAACCAGATGAAAGCCCATGCTAAGGCAGTTCAAAATATGAAAAGAAATTGAAAGGTCAGTGTAGAAAATTTTGAGTTATTAAAGTAAAAAGAGTTATCTCCCTTTACAAAATTTACAAAAAAGTACCATATCGATGATATTTAGAGCTTTATAAATTTCACATTTGGTGCCTGTTTTCTCTTAAATTAGTTTTTGTATGAAGAAATACTACTATAGACAGAAAATAAATAACACAAAACCAATTTATTATATTTGTTTTCATTTGAAATGGATTTTATTGAAGCGGGCTGTTGTTTGAAAAGGACAAAATAAGAAAGAGTGGGTGGGGTAAATTTTACATGGCCGTAGAGTCAAAAGTTGTTCACCAAACTTTTTGTATTTTTTCATTCATCTTAAATAGCTCTTCAATACAAAACCATCATATACTTTGAAAATTTCCCAAATTCATGACTCATACACGACGATATGGCAGCAGTAAAAGCGTTAGACATAATTATCCCGTTCAGGGAACTGCGACAAGGGTCGTTGTAAGGAGGGAGTAGTTGTTTGGAAGGCCGTTCTAGAGAGGGAACACTGTATACACAGCCTTATTGATCGCTATATTTGATAGTACATGACAGTTACTCCTGTTTTAACTTTTTCTCTGCCAAGTTTTATAATCTGCTTTAATCATCTTACCGCCAAAATATCGTCTGCATTGGTAGTGTCGTCTGCATTATTTTCAAAGTCAGCTTTAGGGCAGTTTTGACTGAAGAAATGTTGATACAAGAGTCAAACAGATGGATCGTAGGTGTTACGCGAGGTGTGATCTGAATCCAAACGCATTGCGAATGTCGCGATGATTCAACACTGTACATAAGAGTTGAAACAAGGAGGTTGATTTAAATGCATGCCGTTACCCTGTTAATGACTTGACACTATCAACGCTACAGTATTAACATATATATGAGCTGTGTCATGTGAAAAACCAGATATAGTGTAATAGAAATGGTTTAAATACTGACTAGCCGCCGAGGCCAGGGTCTACAGACTCTACACTGTTTGACACTCAACAGAATGTGTAGTGTTATGCCATCTAACTTGTAAGACAATGTAGACATAGAGCCATGTTAGATGTTATGGTTATGTTTTGGATAGTCTGGTTTTCACAAGGAAACAGTCTTGCATGCATCAAGAGATAATGCTGTATTTCACAACAGACCCGTTCTGTTATTTAAAAGACTTATGTCTAGGCACTTCCGCAAACGAGTTGGTGCCAAACAAGACGCTGGATAACTCCGTATTTCTCTTCAAATAAGGCCCACTTTAATCTTTTAAATACGATGTGCACAGCCTCATATAGATGGTTTTGAATTACCATTATCTGGCCTAGCTAAATTTTTCGTCCACAACTTGTTTCATTTACTTTGTGCCTGATCATGGTCCAAACCTGTGTTAAATAGATTTGTTACCGATATTGTTGAAAAGGTTAAGTTTCATTATTATTTTTCATTGTAGGCAACGCTTGCTCGTCAAAAATGACGTCACCTCTGACTACGTCTATGCGGACTACGATGCCAACAAGAACCACAACGATGAACGTATCGAACGCTACTATGACGAATACTACAACGATGATTTTTACACCTAATATGACGTCAACAACACCAATACCGCCAATGAAGTACCCGCTCCGCTTGCCTCATCACCTGACTCCGATTTCGTACAGGCTGACGATAAAACCTGACTTCTATGCCAGTAATATATCAGACTTCAACGTACACGGCGATTCTTCGGTCCACGTCATGTGCAACAACGACACGAGTGAAATTATCATGCACCTCAAAGAAGTGCATCTTCTAAGTATGAAACAGTATAAGGCTTCTCTTTCTTGTTGTACATCGATCATCTGTTTAACACTTTCTAGTTATCTCCCCTAGCTTTAATACCTATTGAGTAAGGCGTTATCGGTCAAGGGACATATCTCGTCAGTGTAGCTGTCGTAGATTATTATTTTCTCCACGAGTTAGTTTTTTGATTTATAAACAATAAGGTTTCAGATTTAAAATTTTGTTCTTACTGTATCTCAGTTATCAGATCTTGCTTTAACCATTTTCACACCAAATCTTTTCATCTTTATGTTAAAATTCACTATAAAACACGCTTGCGTTTTAGAGCTGAATGTGACGTTAATATGGCTTCGATAATCCGTGCATCAAGAAATGTAGTGCCGTTGCGGCAGTGCACATTATAGTTAAATTGAATAGTTAGAATCGAAAGAAAAAAATCATACCAGGTGTATAATCGTGCAATAGAACACGGGTAGTCATTGAGATGCTGGTATTTAAATCACTCGACATCGTGGTTTAATTACTACGGTGGTATGAATATTTTTATTTTTTAATTATAATGACTAGAGCTATTACCTTTTCTGTTGACGATTATTTCATTTTGAGGACGTAGGTATATACAAAGGCTCATTATAATCACTATAGTTTTTACCTTTGCTGTTGACGATTCCATCATTGTGAGGACGTAGGTATATACGAAGGCTCATTATAATCACTATAGTTTTTACCTTTGCTGTTGACGATTCGTTCAGTATAAGGATGTAGGTACTTCTACATATAAACGTTGCTTATAATCAAATGATTGGTACCTTTTTCTGCAGATGATTTTACCATAGTAGGACGAAGGCATATACGAGTAAACCGCTGAATATAATCAATAGAACTGTTACCTTTTCTTTAGACGATACAAATATTTTGAGAACGTAGGTATAAATAAACGCTGATTGTGAACACAAGAGCTTTACCTTTGTTGTAGACTATTCCATCATTGTGAGGTTGTAGGTATATAAACGCTGATAATAATCAATTCAATTTTTACATTTTCCGTAGACGATTCCATTATCATAAGAACATACGTATATATAAACGCTGATTAAAATCACAACAGTTTTTATTTTTCTGTAGACGATTCCATCATTGTGAGGACGTAGGTCTATTTAAACGCTGATTATAAGTTTAACTTTTTCTGTAGACGATTCCATAATTGTGAGGGCTGACAACGAGGTGGAGAACTTGTTTGACTCCTACGAGATGTACGACCCTACTCAGTTTATTATAATTAAGACGAAAACGCCACTAAGGCACGGCAATAACTACACCATAGAGTTCAAGGATTTCTGGTACCCCATTCGACAAGATTATTTTGGTATCTACCTCGGTTCGTGGGAAGAAAACGGCGAAACAACGTACGTATACAACAATACTACAGGCAAATACAGAATATCGTCTTATTAACCATTTCTTTTAGGGATTTTTGTCGTTTAAAGTCAAATATAGGATACCGTTGGTAAAATTGTCCTCCAATATAGGGTATCATCTGGTCAAAGAGTGTCGTCTGTCTTTTAATTTTTTATTCAGGATAAGGCAGTGATGGAGTTAAGCTGCATTAAATGAAGCATGGGCTTACTAGTCTATAGCGACTAAGTGAAGAACAAATGTTAAGGTGAAAGTCCTTTATGAATTGTCTATTTTACTTTTGCCTTCCATCTCTGCAATCATCTGTATTAATATATTCTTTGTAGTTATTAGAATACGTCATTTAACACTTTCCCTCCCAATGACGCTTAAAAGCGCTTTTGCAAACAGTTTGGATCCTGGCCAGACAACGCGTCATGTGGTGTCTGGTCAGGACCAAAACCGTTTGACACTCGTTTCTACAGTCATGCTGTCTTATTTCTTAAGTTTGAAACGACATTGCAGACAACACAATTGAAGCAGACGACAATGAAACTGTGAAGGGGTAAACATTTCATGACAGATTTTGAAGTGAAAGGGCGATGTTTAACTCTTTGAACCCTAGTCCCGCATATAGGCGTCCTTTTCAAACACTGTACATGTGAATAGTACACATGTCCTATGCAAACAGTGAAGACCCAGATCAGAGGGCTCCGAAATGCCAAACATTGACAAAAACAATCCTTAAAAGTCAGAAATGGACTAGACTAAAATGGAAACTGAAATTATCCATTTAAAATTTCAGGGAGGAAAGAGTTAATTGGGTTTTATTTGAAATGAGAGTTGTGCTGGCTGCATTTGACATTGCTTTCACGAGACGAACTTGCAATTTTACATTTACAGTTACCACGTGGCATCTCAAATGGAGCCCGTGTCCGCCAGGACGGCCTTCCCTTGTTTTGACGAACCTGCGATGAAAGCCACGTTTGACGTCACAATTTGCAGAAAGGAGGGCGTGGTATCAATATCTAACATGCCGGTGATTAAAACTGAAAATGGGTGAGAAGCTAAGAAAATAAACGCATAATCATTTCAGTAATGCTTGTATGAAAACACCAGTAAAATCCATCTATAAAGACAACTTAACTGCGTAGATTGTGTTTAAGGCAGATTCGCCTTGCTTTACCCTTTCACTCTCGATGACGCTTAAAAGCGTTTGTAAACAGTTTTGATCAGACGCTGCGTAACGCGGCGTCAGACCAGGTTCCAAACTGTTTGACACTCTTATCGATATCTATTAAGTCATCATACAACCTTAAATCTAACTTTGAAACGTTTCTTGCAGAAGACAATACTGAAGCAGAAGACACTAAAAGTGAAATGATTAAGCTGTCCCCTTATATTATTGTATACAACCCATAATTAGCCTCCGTTTTAGGGGTCGTAATGGCGCGTGTGTCTGCATTGGAGATTTATATAAATCTGATTGGCAAACAGTTGGAAGTTTGGTCAACGTGGGGACCCATAATATGATGTGAATATAAACTGTTTGCAGTTCAAATCATTTGTTTTAGCATGTATACGTTTATATTGAGAAAAATAACGCATTTCCCTTCCACAGAACATCGTTATTCCCTCCAACACTGAAGATAACAGTATCATTACATCAATAATGTAAACATCAATTGATCATGGCAAACTAAACAATATACAATAAACACTATAACTGGGAGCCGTTCCATAAAACTCCGTACGTCAAAATCGGTCGTAAGTCAAAACTTTAAAATACTTTTAATTTAATTTCTGATTTCTCCATCTAATCCAGTCTTGTGACATCTCTTTTCAAGTCGATTCCAAAAGAGATGTCCCAAGACAGGAATAGATGGAGAAATAAATAATCATTGAGACTTTTATAATCTGACTAACGACCGTTTTTGTCGTACGAAGTTTTATGAAACGGGCCGACAGCAATAGTATAATTATGGCAGTTAATGTCTATTTGAAAACCATGTTTCAGTTCAGACGGATGGATCCATGACACGTTTCAGCAGACCCCAGTGATGTCGACATATTTACTTGCTTTCATCGTTGGCAACTTTACCAGTACAAGCGCTATATACGATAACAGGTTTCCGGTACGTTCATGCTTTACTTTCAAATCCCTTAAACTGCCGAGTGTCTTAGAAATGACTAAAACATGGATATGAGCCATGTTATAAGAAAACCTGCCTTATTGAATCGCAAACAGTGTAGATCAAGGCCAGCCGCCGCGTCTTCGACGCGGTGGCTGGTCTTGATCTACACTGTTTGACAATCGCAAGCATCTAAAGCATTTTATGTAGGTGTATTCTATATGGTAATTGGTAGTGTAGACAAACTTAGATACAGAGCCTAGGTTGACAATGGTGTTTGGTCTGTACCATGTTGCGATGCAACAAGGCAGGTTTTGTCATGGCACGGCTACTATCTATTTTCTATTATTATCTATATATATATAAAAAAAAGTATTGCCATCATTCCCGTTCAAGTGAAAAAACACTTACGGGTATATATATGAATGTACTGAAAAGAACAATTGGTTCGATGAAAACGTGTTAAATAAAGATCTTGCTTATACATATACAGTGTGGACAAATATTATTTCCATATTGAAGAAGCAACCAAGTTGCAAATTGATAAGAAAAATAATAATAAAAACAAATTGCTTTTACATTTACATTGTATTTTGCAAAATATATTGACTTAAATACGCGGAGGATATCTATTGGACTGTTTTGGCTTACAAGAATATGCTTTTAAAGTTGTTTACGACACAAGTTTTAACACTATTGTTATGCTACCTCTCTTTGATGCAGGAGACGTGGTACTGACATGTCTGACAAAACACCCTTTTATCTATAAACGAAAACAACTAGAATTTATTAGAGATCAATTTATTTATTTAAATATACTTTGTTTAAAAACAGATTGTTCACGATCAGACGCCGCGGTACGCGGATACAAACTGGCCCAGCGCTTATAAAGCGTTTGAGTTGAGTCTGATTTCGTTATAAAGCATTTGATTGGTCAGATTTGAACCTAGTCTCAAAACTGATCAACAAATGCTCGAGAATGATTTAAGATTAAACTCAAACGCTTTATAAGCATAGACTCTGTTTGTAGACGGGAATATAGGATATTACATGAATGATAATAATTTATTGGATTTCTTAAACGCGTCTTTTAGAAAACGATAAAATCGAGGCTTTGTCGAGTTTTTATCGTTTTCTAAAACGACGAGTTTGATAAATCCAATAAATTGTTAACACGAATGTTATATTCTTTTTATAACATAACCTAGAAAAAGGATTTATCTCAGCCTTTGAGGTCATGTGAATGCTAAGCGCGAAATAAGTAGATCTTTACAGGGAAAAAGTTGTTCCAAATTTACCCCGTTCACTAGCATAATGTTTCTGTTATTATATGTATTAATAAACACTTTCATGTAGATCTAATATAGATTAATTACACCAAAAATCTATCAATTAAATATACATGAAGGAATGAAGATGTTGGATATTGAACGCATAGAACGCATTTTAATGACGTCACACGTAGACGACGTCGTGACGTACCTCATTAGAATAGTTATTCAACTAGTTATTTATGACAAATAAACAACGAGTGTTATTCATCGCTCAAGCCGTCTGTTATGTTATAAGTATGTTTATCTCATCCAGGTGGCAATATGGTCACGTGACTCGCAGGCTGGGAAAAGAGATTATGCTGTCAACATCACACAGACGTTGATGAATCATTTTGAAACCAAAATTGGTATAAACTACACACTACCTAAAGAGGGTATGTATTCATTTAACATAAATAACTGCTTAACGCAAGATATAAACGATAACATGTTTTTCTTCAACAAAAGTGAATAATGCGTGAAACGTATTATGAAAAAAATAAAATCTTGCCATTTTATTTGTATTGCAGACCAGATAGGCATAGAGTCGTTCGTGTTTGCAGCCATGGAGAACTGGGGTGCGATGTTGTACTATGAATACTACCTGCTGTATAATGAGAGCGACGCTAGTAAAATGCACCAGATCGCAGTCACTCAAGTCGTGGCACACGAGATTTCTCACAATGTATGAAAATTCATTTTCTACCTCCAATTTTTTTCAATTAAAATCATTTCTCAACTCAATTATATTTAAATTTTCTCTTAATAACGTGTCTAGTACAATAGACCTAATAAAACGAAATTTGTATTTAACGAAAGAAATCGAACCGTCACGAGGACTTCATCATAAGCGAGCTTGTACTGTCATTAGAATGGACTCGAAACTTCTTTTGAATAGTCACAGATATACGATTTGGCGATATACGATTACATAAACAATACTAGAAATGTTTAAAAAAAACCATACATATTCTCATTATTTTATTTCAGTGGTTTGGAAACCTAGTTTCACCGACTTGGTGGGATGAGATCTGGTTAAACGAAGGCTTTGCTAACTACATGGAATATGCCGGCACCGCCATAGTTGAACCAAGGTTAAGTTCAGTAGGTAACATTTTTTCCACATAACAAAACATTCATTCTACATCAGTGCTAGCCATTATATGAAACAATATATATTATATGTCTGCGCGGGAATCGAGAAAAACATTCAGAAATATGTTTGACATTTACAATTGATATTAATGACAATAACGACTTTATTTCATGTGGATTGCATATTTCGTATCGAACAAACAAACCCATTTTCAATATGGTCCACAAACAAAATTAACATATAATTATACAACAAGAAGGAACATGATTACAAATCAGTATTTTTAAACTTTTGCAAACAGAGTGGACCCAGAAAAGACAGTTCCTGTAGGAGCTCTCCACAGTGACTACTCTGTTTACTTAAAGAATTTTAAAGATTAAGCTGAAATTGATAATGACGTATAAGTGTCATTCTGAGATCTTAAGATGTGTTATTTATACATGGATATTGAATAGGTAGATGCAATATAAAGCCCAAATAACCGACGTTTTAACAAATAGCAAAGATCTAGATCAATGAAATTTCGTATCAAACGGGGAGAAACATACCAAAGATACTTTAAACCCTTTATTCCATGGTATAGTTCTAGTATTGAAGAGAGGTGACAACTTAAACCAGGTTGAAAGTAAAGCATAATGAGCCTAAATGTGCATTCTGTTTTACTTTAAACCTGCTTCAAGATACTATCTACTAGAGAACAGAAAACATTTATTATGATACATATCTATGGAGTAAAGGTTAAAACAACATGCAGGTATTAATCAATATCCATATTTCTATTATAACTTCCATAACACATAGAAGCCCTAACAAGCAGCTAAGGCCCCCTGATCAGTCATATAAGCCTTACCTCATCGCATATTCAAAAATAGCCCCTCGTTTTATGAATACTTATCAAATCATTTACTTAAAAGTAGAATACAATGTATTTGAAAACTTGGAATGTTATCTATTTCAGAATCATTTCTTTTATACGTTATCATATTAACTAAACGCAGGCACCGTTCGTGCATGCAAATGTAGACACGACCTATCAAAACAAAAAAATACCCCATCCCCCCCCCCCCCCCAAAAAAAAAAAATGAATAATAGAAATAAACAAAAAATAAACAAACAAAAAATGAAATTAATTTGTTATTTAAATAAGCCCTGTTTTCATTGACGTGAACTCTGCAGAACCTCTCGCCGCGAACTTCCTGGCTCAGGGCGACCAAAAGGAGGACTGACCACGAGAGAAACAAAAGCATGTTGACTAATATAGTAGTACTGCGTAACATAGACGTCATCAGCAGAATGTACATCCATTGTCAGGGCACGTAAAAGCAAAGCGAATCGCGGCGAGAATTTCTGTAGAGTTCGTGCTAATGAACACAGGGCTGTATTTAGGGTTATGCATTTTCAAATTGAGCAAACCAAAGTCACGTTTTGTTTAAATTTTAATTCGAACCGTTTACAGATACCAAACGAACCATGATCGGCAGGATTTATCCCTCCGCGAAAGAAAATGGTTTTACTTTAAACAGTTATGAATAAACACTTTAATGCCAAGTTCCTATATCCTAGCATATGGTACAATTGTAACTTTAAGTGGGGCATTCTGCTTTATCTTCAGACTGCTTTAATTAACCATCCGTCTTAAAAAATGAAAACAAGCTAAGGGGAAGGGTAAACCCCTTCACTGCCTTACCCCAAGTGCACTAGTTATTTGCAAACAGTTTGCATTCTGATCAGACGCCGCTTAACGCGGCGTCTGATCAGGATCCAAACTATTCGACACTCATTTCAATATTTCGTAAGTCAAAATACCTAAGATCTGAATTTGAGAAATGAAAGCAGACGACAATTGTTTAAAATTGATGACGGCATGGCAGTGAAGGGGTTAAACTAGTAGTACGTCGTTATGGAATATAGTTAATTCACATTGTCGTTATTTGAATCTGTTTCAGATGGAGATTATGATGGTATTTGCTTTCAAATATTCAATGGCCGCTGATGCAAGTACTAGCTCCCACCCAGTATTTATCGAGGGGGTAGGGAAGGCGGACGAACTTATTGGCATTTTTGATTGGATATCATATGAAAAGGTAACTCATGTTTAACTTGTTTTACTTGATCCCTGGAGTTAACACCCTTAACCATATGTGGTTCTCTCGAATAGATAGACTCTAGTATGTATATTACCAACTCGAGAGAACCACATGTGCCCTTAACTGCAATGGCATGGTTTATTGTAATTTCAACTGAAATACATATTTTGATGAAGGTTACGGCAGAATAATCTATTAAAATAACAAACTATTTATATTTATTCAGAAACCAAAAACTGGGTGGCGACTTCAATTGTTGAGACATTGACTGGGTCAGTCTTTCAGTAAAATCTGGTGCTGCCCAGAGCCAGACCCAATCCAAACTTATTGATATTGTTAAAGAACATTGCCTCAGCCAGGTCGTAGACAAACCTACTCGTAAAGATAGAACTCTAGACCTACTTTTGACCAACAACCCAGGCCCAGTAACTAGGGTCAAAACTCTCCCCCTTTAGGAAAAGCAGATCATGACATTGTGTTCGTTGAGTACGACATCAAATGTAAAAGCTAAGGCAAACCCCTAGGAAAATCTTTCTCTATAGCCGGGCTGACATGCAGGGACTGAAAGAGTCCATGGGTACCTTTAGGGACCAATTTATATCCACAGCGGAAGGGAAATCAGTTGAGGAGTTATGGGTCGACCTAAAGAATCACATCCAGGGAGAAATAGACAAATATGTCCCCTCTAAAATGACCAAGGGCAAAATAGGGTACCCCTGGATAGATTCCACCATAAGGAAGCTCATTAGGAAACGTGACCGTCTATACAAGAAGGCCCGCAAAACCAAAGATCCCCATTTTAACGACAAGTTTTAGGAACTTAAGTCGCATGTGCAGAAGGTCTGTCGCGATGCCCATTATAAATACATAAGTAATATCTTTGATGACGAAGCCTCAACTGATACCAAACCAAGTTGTACCAAAAAGTTCTGGTCCTACATAAACAACATCAAGAGTGGCTGCAAAAGTATTGCATCCTTTAGGGTTTTTTAGAATTGGTAATAAGGAGAAAGCTGACATACTTAACCGATAATTTTTCTCAGTCTTTACAGACGAAACAAATGCTAACATGCCAAGTATGGGATCCCCCAACCCCCACTCAATGCCCGATATACATGTAGACAGTAAAGGTGTGTCCAACCTCCTGGAAAAAACTTAATCCCAATAAAGCCTCTGTTCCAGACGGAATCAACGCCCGTATTATGAAAGAGTGTTCGGCCGAACTTGCAGACATACTGACAGTGATCTACAACCGATCCCTGAGATCTGGTCAAGTCCCCAGCGATTGGCGCAACGCTTCAGTCTCTCCTATCTTTAAGAAAGGCGATAAATATAACCCCGCCAACTACCGACCTATTTCCCTTACCTGTATTTCCTGCAAAGTCCTAGAACATGTAATTGTCAGCAACGTCATGAGATTTGCCACTAAACATAATATCCTATCTGATATGCAGCATGGTTTCCTTTCAGACAGATCCTGTGAAACTCAACTAGTGCAATTTGTGCATGACTTAGCCAGTAACCTAGATAGCAGTAAAACTAATAAACACACACAAACAGACGTTCTGATCATGGACTTTGCTAAAGCCTTCGATAAAGTGGCCCACAAGCGACTCATTCATAAACTCAATCATTACGGCATCCGGGGTACAACCCTTAGATGGGTCGAAGCATGGCTAAGTAATAGATCTCAGGTGGTTGTTCTGGAAGGTACTAAATCCGACCCTGCTCCCGTAGTATCTGGCGTGCCTGGATGACTGTGTCCTATACCGTACTATACTCTCATACGCAGACTGCATCTTACTCCAAAACGATTTAAACAGGTTACAACAATGGGAGAAGTCTTGGTTGATGAAATTCAATATATCGAAATGTGACGTTATGAGAGTGAGTAGGCACAGACAAGTCAACACGATCAAGCATGATTATCTGTTACACGACCAGAAACTAGAGTCGGTCGATTCCCCAAGTACCTAGGGGTCACAATATCCAGCAACCTAGATTGGTCAGATCACGTCAGCACTGTGGCCAGCAAGGCCACCAAAACACTCGGCTTCCTCAGACGCAACTTGTGCTATACTCCAAAGGGGACTAGACTCACTGCATACAATACACTAGTCAGACCAATTGTTGAGTATGCATCCTCAATATGGAATCCACATACCGACCAAAATATCAAAAAACTAGAAAAAGTTCAGAACACAGCAGCGAGGTGGGCCTGTAGAAGGTGGCGCAGTAATGACATAGACGGCATGCTCACCGATTTAGAACTAGACAAACTGGAACAACGTAGGCACACATCAAGTCTTTCCTTCTCCAACAAAATCCACTACAATCAGGTTTTCATCGACAAGGCTAAGTACCTGTCTCCAGTTGTCAATAGGTCACATAGAACCAGACAAAGTCACCCCCTCCAGTATCAAAGATACTCTCCTAGCACAGAAACCTTCAAACATTCGTTCTTCCCCAAAACCATATCCGACTGGAACACCCTGCCGGAGACTACAGTTACACAGAGCACTGTAGCTTCCTTCAATCAGGCCATCTCCGTAGTGTAGTAAGCAAACCCTGTACATAGTTTTAACCGTGAAGCTGTTTCAGCTGCCCTTTTTAATAGTTATGCCAGTTTTCCCTTTGGCTAAGTTTTTCTTTTGTTAATAGTATGTAGCATGGGTAGTAGCTTCTTTAAAAGCCTGTCTGATTGCTATATATGCAAACCGGACCCACACATGTCAGATTCCTCATTCATGAGTGGTCGACATTAATGGAAGAAAGAAAGAATATTGTAATTGCATAACGTAACAGTGAATCAAGGGCCCATATAAAAAGGAAACAGCCTTATACCGTTTTACATTTTGAACATGTTTTAGTGATCTGCTGTTTAATATCCTATTGCAATGGTTTTAACGCTATGACATATGTCATCATTAATTTACCCACAACCGTATAAAAACGTTTTATTAGTAGTATTTATGATCAACAATTATTGATAGCGAGTAATGGAAGTTCGCTGCTTTCATGGTCACGTGTGTTATGCATGTCCCCATCGTGCATAGCAAAACCAAAACGAAATAAAATCGACAGGATATTCGGAAAATGGAGTATAAAATCATTATGCTTAGTTTTACATATAAACATGGTTTCTGTTAAGAACGGTTTTTAATGCAAGCAAAACCTTATAGACGGTTGCTAAATACAGGTAAACTGCATGCCACTAAAGTAATCAGCTGGGTACCACTCGTCAATGCTTGTTTCACCCCCTTTAAACCCAAGTCAAGTTCTTAGTGGTGGGACAGCAGTGCTGATCAAGCACTATGTATTAGTGGAAAACTTCAAGCTACTGGTGTTCCCCATAAGCCACAGCAAACAGAAGCTCCTTTCTGCAGCCTGTGCGACCTTTTTCACAGCCATCTTTCGTGATTGGCAAACTACATCCTGGAACATTTTTAACAATGATGGAGTTGGAAAACCCCTACACTCAACGTCTGCTTTGGCGTTCCATGCCTGCCTAACTGCATCCTTACACTGGTGTATGAAATCATTCTACTTTTGCTTCTTCCGTTTAAAATCCGGAGTGCATCGTTCTTCCCATGACACTGTCCGCTATCTGGCGTAGCACATGGTCATGCCTCCATCTAAAATGACCACGGGAGAAAGCTTCCCGATATGAAGACATGATATGCTTCAGTGTTGCTCTACCAAATATAAATATTGAGCGCATTCTCATATCTGAACTTCTGGAGGTTAGCAGGTGTTGGCAGACAATCATAAACAGTTTGATCAGGAACTGAATTTGGAAAACATAGTTTCTCCAAAAACCTGACACCTCACTATGAGAGCTTTCTTTCAGTTGTCTGCCACATTGTCCAGCTTCCCTAAATCCCTGTCTGGACAAACATCAATCTTCTCGCTTTTTTTTCTCTCTTGCAGTATTCCACTAGGTTCTGGCCTTCCTCACAACCTCTTTTATCTCTTTCAGAGTTGGTTCTCCTCCATTGAAAGCAACCGCTCGTGTGTCGACATATTATTATGACGAGCATCATCAGAATTTGCCCCCATGGATGAGCCCTACTTTCTCACGACAACAGATCAGCTCTCCTGGTTGTCTCCCTTCTAAAATTTCTTTGCTGAAGCCATAAGGATTGGTATGGAATTTCGACATTTGTTATGCTGTTTTCCCGCTGACCTCATGGCCTAGAGGTTGCTTCGGAAGGTCCCATAGCTCATGCAGACGTATCTTTTCGAGCTCTGGTGCATTCCTATACTGACTCCTTACGTTGCGTAGATCCCTTCTTAGTCTTTTTATCTCTAGCTCTCTTCTACTCTTTGTGTTCTCTGCACCCTATCTGTCGATCTATCTTCGACAACATTGCTCAATACCAAATATCTCCTTCCCGACAGCATATACCAATCACGTCATGATTTTCAACAGCTTCTCTGCTATTCCTATTAACACTTGTTCAGTATACAGTCCATCTCCTTATTTAACTCCTCCCATTGCCTGTCATTCATGCGCTCAAGTTGACTGTTATTTTCTGCTTGGTCGCCCCGGGTCCCTAGAATGGTATCTGTCTCTTGCTGCTCCTCCACCTGCTCTATCTCAGCGTTGTGGAGATTTGCAGCACTATAGTATGGACATCCAGGCAAGACTGCACACTGGTTAAACAAGTTGACAACCTGCACAGGGATTGTGTATCTTTAGGCCCTTGACATTCTTGCATTTTCCGTAGACGCATCGCCTAATCGTTGTCCTTCTGTCCGTCCTGTTGGATCTTTCTTCTACCCCAACATCTCGGAATACTCAGGGTGTAGCGAAAATGGTTTAAGTGAAAATCACTTGCAATCAATATCTTTTTCAAAGTATTTCACTATTATTGCAATGACAACCAACTTGAAGGTTCTACATACTAGTTGTTCCACATTGAGTTTAACTATTTATGTAGCGAAGCATCCTAGGAACACCCAAATGAAAATTCAATATTTCTAGAGCTCAACTTCGCTCTCTATTCTCGTCAGTTATGCTTTAACAGCTTTGGTAGTCTGATGTCAGTCCCTGTAATCTTAAATATTTTATTTCCCCATAATTCATACAGGACTAAAGTTTCCTAGCCAGGGTTACAGGGTCCGGTAGACTAGTTCCAGGTTTTCGACGGCGTGATAAAGTTACGTATTTAAAAAATTGGTTATCTCTCAATTATATTTATATGACTTGTGTTTCTATTTCAGGGTGGATATTTGCTCCGGATGTTGCATAATTTAATTGGCGACGACGTTTTCTATAAGGGCATTAACGTGAGTTCACCTAATATCCATCTACATTATTCCTTTAAAATGTATTTGAAAATAAAACACAAACGCAATGCAACTAAAAAAAGTCAATTAGTTTGAACATGTCCATTTATTTTATCCAGAGGCAAACAGTTTTAAGCCTGGTTCCAAGGTTAGAAAGTTTTTGAGTTGAGTCTGAAGGTGTTTCCAATGCACTTTCTGCTTTACTTTCAACCTGCTTTAATTGGTGACCTATATTCCAAACTAGAAACGGACCATGGAGTAAAGGGCTTAAACATACTGGGCATGGTGACCTGCCGATTTACTCGACAAATAAATACGAAAGACTCAAGCAGGAAACGTAACACAAACAATACACCCACCTCTCAAGCAGAATACACACACACACAGTCATACCACAACAAACACACACACACGCAATACCATTCCTTCATCTACACACTAAATAGAAAACAACACGCAAGACAAACATAAAGCAAAGTGAATATAGGAGCCGGCCTTGGTACGGTCAGTAGCAATCAATAACCAACTATAAATTAATTAATTATTAACAACCACTGGGGGGGGGGGGGGGGTAAACCTGGGTTTAGGGGCGCCCAACCTCACACTTATCTCCTATATTCACCTATAAAGACGAACAGTGTACATAAAATATAAACCCTGTTCCACAACCTCACAATCAAAAAGACCGCCAGCACAGTAAGTAAATACATGTAAAACATTTAGCAAAAATTCTATGACAAGATCATTAGTAACATGGGAAAGAATTAAACATTCAAGCCCGTGTTAAAAATAACCCACTATGGCAACGGTCAAATTGTACTCAAGCGACTAGTCTGTAGTTACGATTAACTGTAAGACATGGAAGGGTCTAGGGTACGACAGAGAGGGAGAGAAAAAACAAAGCACGAAAATCCGACATAACTCTCCCGGTTAAGGACGGCTTTAAAGATACATCATCATGTAGTGCTAAGCCCTGTCTGTCGTCGCACAACCAAAGAGGAAAGCATAGTTATCAATTGTAGATTGATCGATAACCAAACGTGAAGTGCGCAGCAATATAGTTGGATCATAATCTTTTTTGAGGAAAAATCATCAGGATACATATTGTTTTGCATCGATTATGGTCAATTCTCCCATACGAATGTCAAACGGTGTTGTTAGGCTTGAATCACTTTATTCCTACAAGTACATGTGGATGGTGATGGTATATAATGGTTATTAAAATGTATGTTTATAATGATTTGGGACATATTTATGAATAGGTACAATTACGTAGGAATTAGTCAACTTTAGAATTTAGAAAACTGAAGCAAGGAAGAGGTATGCGTGAGTTCAATGTGTTACTATTTTCAGAGATACCTCAACAAGCACGCATATGGCAATGTTCAGACTCAATACCTTTTTGAAGCATTGCAAATGGTAAGTACTGGTTTAACCATTTTCTATTAGTATACGCATTTTTACGCTTTTAATTTAGATCTATTCCCCACTTAAACATATTTTCACTTTAAACAGTTATGTAAATATGCACCATAAATATTTGCAATATTGCTTACGGTAGCTAAAACAAACTTGAAGTAAAGCAAAATAGGTCTAAAGGCGAATTCTGCTTTTATTTCAACCTCTTTTAAGCAATCATCTTTATTTAAGCGAACAAGAATTTGTGGTAAAGGGTTAAAAGTTACTGATATTACAATGCTGATGATGATGATGATGAGTTTGGTTTTTGGTAACTGTGACACAAAATTGGTCATATAGCGCCGACGAATGATGAGGGATGTTGAGATGAGATGATGATTTCAGGAAGATGATTTTGGCTAATCTATTTCCTTGCAATGCAGCGCTTGAGATCAAACGCCATCCCTGCCTTACGTTTAGTTCTTGTCAGAGGGGATAATCTCGGTCTTACAGAAACAAATCCCTATGCCAATTAAGCTCCAGAGCAACGACAAAGTAGGAAGGTTTCTGGGGCCGATAATCAGAAATTACCTTAGTTGTTTATGTCAACTCTTAAACAGAGATACGTTTTAATATATTTATTATGTATTTTTTTCAATTCCATTAAAATGATAACAATAGTTAAGATTCGGGCCCGTGGCTTTTATACGATAGACTTGTTTCCAAAACGCTTTCGCCGTATGATTACTGTTTTGGAATATGAGAAAAAAAGCAATTAAAATTCAATCCAGTGACGCATCTTGAACTGTATGCGTATTCAAACATCGAGTTGAATGTTGTATTTGCACTGATGCATTTACCGACTGTCAAACTCTTGAAATGGGAACAACAATTAGATTTAGCTTATATATTGTATCTCTGATAGGTTCATGCCTGGTGCCAGTGTTGTGGGGAAGATATTAAATATTGTATCTCTGATAGGTTCATGCCTGGTGCCAGTGCTGTTGGGAAGATATTAAATATTGTATCTCCGATAGGTTCTTGCCTGGTGCCAGTGCTGTGGGGAAGATATAAAATATTGTATCGCTAATAGGTTCATGCCTGATGCCAGTGCTGTGGGGAAAATATTAAATACTGTAACTCTGATAGGTTCATGCCTGGTGCCAGTGCTGTTGGGAAGATATTAAATATTGTATCTCTGAAAGATTCATGCCTGATGCCAGTGCTGTGGGGAAAATATTAAATACTGTAACTCTGATAGGTTCATGCCTGGTGCCAGTGCTGTTGGGAAGATATTAAATATTGTATCTCCGATAGGTTCTTGCCTGGTGCCAGTGCAGTGGGGAAGATATAAAATATTGTATCGCTAATAGGTTCATGCCTGGTGCCAGTGCTGTGGGGAAGATATAAAATATTGCATCGCTAATAGGTTCATGGCTGGTGCCAGTGCTGTGGGGAAGATATAAAATATTGTATCGCTAATAGGTTCATGCCTGATGCCAGTGCTGTTGGGAAGATATTAAATACTGTATCGCTAATAGGTTCATGCCTGGTGCCAGTGCTGTTGGGAAGATATTATTGCCTTGATCTACACTGCTTGAAATGCATTAAGCCAGGTTTCATCATTGCACAGCTCAAATTGTATCACAAGAGAAGTGATAATAGTTTCTTCATTGTAAAGAGTGGCCCTAACATATTTCCACATTTACTTACGATTCTGGTTTTATTAACAACAGGAAGCAGACCTTGCAAATAGCAGCTATTCGGACATCAGTGGCCTTATGGGACCATGGATATATCAGATGGGGTTTCCAGTAGTTCATGTGGATTTCTTTGAAGATGGAAAACTCAGACTGACACAAAGTCGGTTCTTAACAGACCCAACAGAAGAAGACACTGGCATCTATCAGTCTCAATATGGGTATGCACAATACAGCCGAACCTTAATAAACACAGTCCTATTAATTTAACCCATTAACCCATCAATGGACCTTTTAACGTCTCTCATTTATTTCTCCACCTTAGAAAATAGTTCCAATTTATACAGTTATGAATATGTAAGAAATAGTTTCTATATTTTAGCAGATGGTAGCTTAAAACAGGCTGAAAGTAAGGCAGAATGCGCCTTGATGCGCATTCTGTTTGACTTTCAACCTGCTTTAAGTCATCAAGTGTCTTCAAAACTAGTAACAGGCTATGGGGTAATGTTAATTTGAAAAACAATGTTCCCGTTATTTTATAACGTAAACGAAACGCAGACGCATTGCTCTAAAATTTAGATACTTGTAATGACAATTTGATGACGATTCTGACTGTTTATTTTAAGCCGAGCGGCAAACAGTTTGAAACCTGATCAGACGCCTTGTTACCCGGCGTCTGATCTTGCTCCAAGCTGTTTGCCTTGGAAATAACTATTTAAGAATAAACGCGTTTATTAATATAACATTCTCCACCGTGCCTGTATATCTACGGTTGAATTTCGATTTAAGTCGGCCTTACCCGTATTTCAAAGTTAAAAAAATGATCAAGATATGTTTGAACTTTAAAACTTCACTTCAACTTCAACTTCAACTTGTTTCTGCCGAACAATCAATCACGATTATAACTGGCAGGCTCTGTCAGGAAACAGTTTGTTAAAAATGTTATGTGCATATTAAAAGATAAAAGACTGAAAATTAGAGTTAAACAAAGTATAGACTTACAGACCACAAGCAGTCAGTCCGTCTTACTAAAATACTAGTAAGGTCTACTTAAGCAAATTTTGTGTTCAATCGTACATGTTTTATCTGCGCTTCCATGATAAACACCCATTAAACAGGCAATCCGGACATTATTTCTTTGGCCAGACTTCGTTTATAAAGCGTTTGATTTGAGCCTTATATCATTTCTAAAGCTTTTGATTGGTCAGTTTTGAGCATTCCACTCCACTCTGACCAATCATAAACTTGAGAACGATCTCAGACCTATTTCAAACGCTTGATAAGCATGGATCCAGGTCAGCATACAACAACAACATGCATGCGTTTCGGGTCACATGTCACTCACTGTGATATAGTTCTGGTTACAGGATAAATATGATATATATCTACAGCGCACCTTCTCTACAACGACACCCAATAGGAGACGAAAAGTGTGTGCGTTGTTCGGAGGGAGTCGTTATAGGGAGGAAAATTCGGTTTACATTTACAAACAGCTTGAATCCAGATCAGACGTCGCCGTGTAACGCGGCGTCTGATCTGGATTCAAGCTGTGTGTAACTCGTCATTAAGTTTGTTTTCTGTCGAAATGCGCATTATATAACTATGAGAAAAAACAACAGACGACAAGTGTAAGCAGACGGTATTGCAGCAGTAAAAGAGTTTGACATAATTGTCTTGTTTAGGGAACTGCGACAAACGTCGTTGTAAGGAGGGAATCGTGGTTGGGAGGGTCGTTGTAGAGGGAGCACTGTACTATAATCGGTTTTGATATGTATCTTCAGGTATAGATGGAACATACCATTTACATACACGTCCAGTGAAGAGAAAGATTTTGGCCTTTTCAACGATGTGGTTATTACTGACTATGCTGATGATTCTAGTAAGTATTGTTTACGCATGCACTTTGTAGCTGAAATCCCGCTTTTACAATATCACAGACTAGGAGTACCACAAGGCCATTTTCTTATTAGTTGCTCTGTATTGACAACATGTCCTATTTTAGTTTCAACACAGATGATCGCTCCAAGTATCTTGAAAGTATAATGCTCCTATTCTACAACGACAACCAATGGGAGACACAGATTGTGTGTGTTGTTCGGAGGAAGTCGTAATAGAGAGGGAACATTAAGACTTGGCTTACATTTGCAAACAGCTTGAATCCAGATCAGATGCCGCGATCTGGATTCAAGCTGTTTGTCACTTGTCACTCGTCATTATATATTTTCCTTCAAAATGTCCACTTATAAGAAAAAATTAATTTAAGCAGACGTTATTGCAGCAGTAAAAGCATTGAACATAATTGTCGTGTTAAGGGAACTGCGGCAAGAGTCGTGTAAGGAGGGAATTATTGTTGGAAGGGCCGTTGTAGGGAGGGAACAGTTGTAAAGCAGAATTCGCTGTATGGTGCATTTTGTTTTATTTCAGTCTATTTTATGCAACCATCTGCTAGGATATAGAACATTTTCATTATGGTGCATATTCATGATTGAATAAAACCAATCTTTTTTCAAAGAAGGAATAAATTAAAGAGGTATTTATGGAGTAACTTTTTTTTTTTTACAGTTATAGTCAACTTGCAGCCCGAATAACCATTCAGTCGACAGTACATTTACTCCCCTGATCATTTAACTATCTTACCTACAATACGCTCGTATTGAGTACTGTTCACATATGGTGCGTAGGCAGCCGTAGTACCCTTAACATGTACCCATTTTAACCCCTTGGTGAAGCTGATCAATTCGCGGCGCATAATTTGCCCAAGAACATTCCTGTATATCATCGGAGATTCGAAGAACATCCTTGGTCAGGCCATTGTGTTGGTAAGGGCTCGGACTTACGACCCCTGTTTTACTCTGCCGAGTACAGTGTAATATATTAAACTATCGTCTGTTGTGCGAATACTGTAAAACATGTATTTTTCGCGTCATGAATATTTCTCGTAATGCGATTTTGTATTAATTCACGACATCATGCAATATTTCTAGCAGGTGATAGCTTAAAGCAGGCTGCAAGCAAAGCAGAATGTACCTTAATGCACATACTGCTTTACTTTCTACCTGCTTTAAGAAGTTACATATTTTCAAAACTAGAGACGCGAGGCAACACATTCGTGAATTAACGCGTAAATTATATTCTCGCGAATAAAACCAGTTTTACAGTATACAGTGAAACCCCTCTAAACCGGACATTTGTGGGGACAACAAAAATGTCCGGTTTAGAGGGGTTTCCGGTTTAGAGGGGTTCTTTCAACCTGCTTTTAGCTATCATCTGCTAGAATGTACAAAGTAATTTCTTCAGTGTTAGAATAACCCAAATACGTAAAAAGGCGTATTTATTGTGTCATGGGTTCAGATAAAGAAGGATTGGAAACGGGACCAAATTTTTGTGTTCGATTTAGAGAGAATTCCGGTATTTTGAGGTTCCGGTTTAGAGGGGTTTCACTGTACAACTTAATGAGTGACCGCCCTACACACGTTTGTTTAATCTGCTTTCTTCACCGATGTCATATGTCCCTGTATTCAACTGACTTTACCTTGGTAATTTGTCTTTACTATTGCCAAAATTCAGCGTCTGTTTTAACCGGGCCCTTCATCGCAAAGAACGCCTGGTTTTATACTTTAAGATAGCTTTAAGACATTACATGGATCTTAAATAGTTTTGATCATGTACAGACGCCATGTTATAGGTGTATGCTCCGAATCCAACAGTTTGCAAACGAGCCGTCCATGGCGGTAAAAGGTTACAGTATTTGTCCTTTGGAAAGGTATTGATTTAAGAAATTAACTGATTTTTTTCGGCGTGTAAACGAAATAAACGTCAGAAACTGATCGGATTTTCCGATCATTTTCTGTCGTTTGTTTCGCTTAAACGCCGAAAAAAATCAGTTCATTTCTTATATTTACATTATATTTGCTGTAATGTCTAATATAAAATGAACATTTTATTAGTGCGCATGCATGTTTAATCCATTTTAGAGGCTGTAACACGAATAGTTGTGTATCCTGAAAGGAACAGCCACAACTGTCATTACACAGCAAACACCACAACATGATTAGCGGAGAGCAGACCGATACGCCCCGCCTCTCCTGCGAGGATATCTAAAAGTCCCACCCCACTAGAAAATGTGCGTTTATACGAAATACACATGACTTTGTTCAATAAAATTGTATGGGGCGAATATAAACAATATTTTTTTTTACAGCTGTAATACAAAGTGATAGGATCCCCAGTCCAACGGGGGACAACTGGATTGTTGGAAACCTCCAGGCCATAGGGTTTTTCCAGGTTAACTATGACCGCAGGAACTGGGAGGCTATTATCAAGCAACTCAACACTGATCACACGGTAACATAGGGTTTAGTTCCATGCACAATGAATCATTCAAGTACTCCCTCTCTACATCGACACCCCAAGCAACGCCCCCACCTTACAACGACACTTTCCGCTTTCCACTGTTCCCAAAAAATACTTTTATGTCTAACGCTCTTATTGCTGCAATATCGTCTATTTAAAATTGTCGTCTGCTGTTTTTCTCAAAGTTACATATTGGACATTTTGATAGAAGAAACATAATTAAGAGCGGCAAACAGCTTGCATCTAGATCAGACGCCGCGTTACGCGGCGTCTGGTCTGGATGCAAGCTGTTTGCAAATTTAAGTCAATTTCCCTCCCTATAACGTCTCCCTCTGAACAACGCACACAATATTTATCTCCCATTTTGGTGTCGTTGAAGAGAGTGAGCACTGTAAATCCTTTGCTGTATTAGAATCTTGTTTTTTTGAGAATTTCAAATGAGACGTCACAGTTAAGATTTAGTGAACATTAAATGAGTGGTAGTATCACAGCCCTGTTGGCTCTGATGTTTCGACGGCTTTTTAGGTCACCTGGCACAAAATGCTATGGTAGGTTATTGCGATCGCAATGTGTAAGACATTATCCGTCCGACGTTATCGTCCGTCGTTTGTTTTTTGATTTTCATTCTCAATATATAGCTGGCGTCAGGTGTCATTTTACCCTTTACCCAAAAGCATTTTCTAGTTTTGATGACAGGTGACCACTTAAAGCAAGTTGAATGTAAAGCAGAATGTGCCTTAAGGCACATTCTGCTTTACGTTCAACCTGCTTAAAGCTACCATCTGCTTGGGTATAGAAAATATTTCTTAAAAATCATATTCATGACTATAAAAAAGTTGGAACTATTTTCTTCAGAGAAGGAATGAATTAAATGTGCTAAAATACAACTTTATTGAGGAAAGGGTTAAATGGCCATTAGGCATGCTAGGAAATAATGTAGTTAACACTAGTATAAACTGTTCACATCATTACATTTAAGGTACACCCTACCTTTTGAGAAATAGTAAATTATCTTATGTACATTGCTCAGAATACTGTTCAAAATTTCAAACGGATACTTAAAGAAATTTACTCTGTCCTATGAATGACTAACCCCTATACCCCATTGTTTACAATAGGCTTAAAAGAAAATGTATAACCCTGGCTTTGTGACCAACCTTATTGCATTACAGCATTTTACACACCAGGCACCGATACCGTTGTAATCACAGGCTCTGCATCGGAGTTTGGTCTACACTACAAACTGCCGTATATGATGTATATGGAAAGCCACAGCTGTCTTATGCTGAGATCGGAAATGCTCTCTTGTTGAAATAGTATGTCTTCATGTCAGATGCATACGTTATCCTGTTGAACTATCAATTTATTGTGTCAAACGCGTAAGTTGTCTTCTTCAAAACCAGTGTTATTATGTTAAATTGGTCAGTCATTATGTTGAATTTATACGTCATCTTGTTATATTAGAATGTTATTATGTCAGTTATGTAAGCTATCTTCTTATAATCACAAGCCATTATGTTAAATTTATATATTATCCTGTTGAACGGGTACGTTGTTCTGTTCACTAAATTAGTGATCATGATGAACAGATAACGCACCCTTTCAACAGAATAACATATCAGTTTAACATAATGACATATAGTTATAAAAAAAAAATAGCTTACAAAACTGACATAAGCACATTTTAATTAAACAAAATGAGGTATGTATTTTAAATAATGACATAACAAATTAACATAAAAAACACTTGTTTTGAAGAAGACAACGTACGCGTTTGACATAATAACATGTTAGTTCAACAGGATAACATATGTATTTGACATAACGGCATACTGTTTCATGAAGACCACATGCTGAATAACATAATGACATACTGTTTGAACAAGACAACATGCACATTCAGTATTTCGTTGAAAACAAAAAAACGTACCTCTTCAACAGGATAACATATCAATTTAACAAAATGACATATGGTTATAACAAGACAGCTTACATAACTGACATAATTACATTGGAATTCAAACCGATGACGTATGTGTTCAACTTAATGACATAACAATTTAACATAACAACACTTGTATTGACGAAGACAATTTACCCATAGACCTAATAGCAAAGTAGTTTAACAGTGAACAAAATAGCGTACCCTTTCAACAGGATAACATGTAAGTCTATGATATATGATTATAACAAAATAGCTTGCAGAACTGACATAATCACATTCAAATTGAACAAGATGACGTATCTATTTAACATAATGATATAAACATTTCACATAACAAAACTTGTTTTAAAGAGGACAAAATACGCGTTTGACATGATAACATTATAGTTCAACAGAATAACATATGTTTTTGACATGACGACATACTGTTTCAACAAGACAACATTTCCGACCTCCGCATAAGACAGTTGCGGCGTTCCATAGTATGAGCTACATAAAGTGCCTTAGATGATTGCGGGTACCAAACAGTGTTTATCTTTGACGCGGCGGCTGGTCTTGATCTACACTGTTTGCATTGAAAATTGCAATAGGGCATGCTTTTCATGATATGACTCATATATAGGCCCAATAACTCAAAATTTCGTCCAAATTGATTTTTTCGAGAATACATATATGTTCATGACAACTAGATCTAGTCAACTACATAACGACCGTCGAAATGAAATCGTTTAAACATTTTTTTTAATAGATTGTTGTATGTAGATAGTAGTTATGTGGTTGCCTTTAACATTAATGTTTGTTGAAAAAGGTGTTTTTGCCGAAATACTGATTACAGGGTTTGTGTTGAATATTTTAAATCAATTTTGTTTTCAGGTGATAGCTCCATTAAACAGATACCAACTAGTTCATGATGCAATTAGTTTAGTAAGGTAAGTGATAAACCACTGACTTGATGGTAACCCTTTGCATGGTGCAGTCAGCCATACATGATTAACCCATTTACGCCCAATTGATTCTTCCTAGTTTATATATTGGATTAGTCCATTTTTTATCAAAGGGATACCTTGTCAAAATGTTCATTTTCATTTTGTTTTTTATTGAAATTCCTATCAGCAAACAGTGTAGACTCTGATCAGACACCGCATTATGCGGCGTCTGATCAGAGTCTACACTGTTTGCTTATGTCCCATATATGGGATCACGGGCACAAATGGGTTAACTATTTCACGGCAAAGTTTTATCGTCTGCTTTAACTCTATAACCCTAAATTATCGTCTGTATTGGTAGTTTTTCTGCAATATTTTTAAAGTCAGATTTAGGACTGTATTCACTCAAGAAATGTCGGAACGAGTGTAAAACAGTTTGGATCCTGATCAGACGCCGCGTTACGTGGCGTTTGATGAGGATCCACACTGTTTGCAAAGTCTCCTTTTGGTCCCGCATTCGCAGTGAACTTAACCTCTCGACATCCATGTTGCAGATTGTCCAAAATTAATGCATTGAAAATTGCATGCTACGGTTTAACAATAAAACTGCAAGTTCAACTTTAAGTTTTGAGTTGAATCGAATCTCTTAGGAATATTAAGTATTAACCCGTTTGTGCCTAGCGTCCATTAAAAGGGACATAAGTAAACAGTGAAGATTCAAGTGACGCCGCATAATGCGGCGTCTGATCAGAGTCTACACTGTTTGCTGTTAGGAGTTTCTATATTCAAACAAAACGAAAAGGAAGTTTTTGAACTGGCCCACCTATCATAAAAATGGACTAATACAATGTATAAGCATGGACGAATCTTCTTTTTTTCTGATGAGATAAATTGCAAGAAAATTGACATACCTTATAAACAGCATTGAGTTCATGTGTGAGATCAAGTTGATGACGTCACTCTAACGCAACTATTTAACAAGGCGTTATTACGTCACTGGGATTCCAAAACAAATGCTTTTGCTTTAACCCTTTACCTGATAGCCTATTTCTAGTACTTAAGATAGGTGACTACTTAAAGCAGGTTGAAAGTAAAGCAGAATGCGCCTTAGGGCGCATTCTGCTTTACTTTCAACCTGCTTTAAGCTATCATGTGCTTGAATATAGAAAATATTCCCTATAAAACATATTCATTACTGATTAAATTGGAACTGTTTTCTTCAGCGGATGAATAAATCATATCCGCTAAAAGGCGCTCCTATTGGGGAAAGGGTTAAAACATAACTTAACATCGTTGGTTTTGTGAGAAAAAGAATTTGTCACCGCTCGAAGTTTAAGACAAGTTGATCTCAAACGAGTCTAGAATAGAAAAGTTATTAAGCGAGCCTTTCAATTTCTAGACTCGTTTCAGACCAATTTGTCTTAAACAACGACTCATGTGAGATCCTATATGTTTTCTTCTCTATACCATAATATGTTGTTTGCTGTTTCAAGAACTCGCCACCTTGACCCCGACATTGCCCTGCAATTAATGGAATACATGCGCTATGAGAGAGAATATGGTCCCTGGTCTTTCTTGGAGCTGGAGTGGGCAGAGATGCAGGAGGTGACAAATGGCTATTCAGCATCTGGACCGTTTCAGGTAAGATGAACCTACTGCACCCTACCGGGAAACTAGTATGATACCCATATATAAGAGGGAGACATACTGATGATGTGGTTTCTGTTCGTCTGTCCATCTCTCTGTCCGTCCGTCTGTTAGCAATTTTGTGCAGCTAACTTCTTTTACACTGCTGTAAGGATTAGCTCCAAACTTTCACAGATTTACTTTTTGTATAGAAAGATGCCAATGTGGTTTTGAATTTTAGCTACGTCCTTTTCGATCCTTTTCGACAACAGTGATGGCGCTTTGAATGTTTTCCTACATAAAATGTATGGGGATTTTTCTTGTGCAGCTAACTCCTTATACAGGAAAATGATCATGTGGTTTGGAAGTTGAGCTGCGATATTTATACCCCCACAAACAGAGTTTGAGGGGGGTACACTGGAATCAGCCTGTCGGTCGGTTGGTCCGTCTGTCGGTCGGTTGGCCGTCAGTCGGTCGGTTGGTCTGTCTGCAAAATCTTGTACTTTCAACTCCTCCTACAGTTTCAACCCGATTAATTTGACATTTGGCATAAATGTTACTCAGGTATAGTAGATGTGCAAAACACAAATTTCAGGTCTCTGTGACCTTGACCTTGACCTTTGGCCTTGAAATTAGTATTGAAATTGGTAGGCAAAATCTTGTACTTTCAACTCCTCCTTCAGTTTCAACCGGATTCATTTGATACTTGGCATAGATGTTACTCAGGTGTAGTAGATGTGCAAGACACAAATTTGAGGTCTCTGTGACCTTGACCTTGACCTTTGGCCTTGAAATTGGTCTTGAAATTGGTAGGCAAAATCTTGTACTTTCAACTCCTCTTTCAGTTTCAACCCGATTTATTTGATACTTGGCATAAATGTTACTTAGGTGTACTAGATGTGCAAGACACACATTTCAGGTTTCTGTGACCTTGACATTTGGCCTTAAATTTGGTCTTGAAATTGGCAGGCAAAATCTTGTACTTTCAACTCCTCCTTCAGTTTCAACCCGATTCATTTGATACTTTGCATAGATGTTACTCAGGTGTAGTAGATGTGCAAGATACAATTTTCAGGTCTCTGTGACCTTGACCTTTGGCCTTGAAATTGGTCTTGAAATTGGTAGGCAAAATCTTGTACTTTCAACTCCTCTTTCAGTTTCAACCCGATTCATTTGATACTTGGCATAAATGTTACTCAGGTGTACTAGATGTGCAAGACACAAATTTCAGGTCTCTGTGACCTTGACCTTTGGCCTTAAATTTGGTCTTGAAATTGGCAGGCAAAATCTTGTACTTTCAACTCCTCCTTCAGTTTCAACCCGATTCATTTGATACTTTGCATAGATGTTACTCAGGTGTAGTAGATGTGCAAGATACAATTTTCAGGTCTCTGTGACCTTGACCTTTGGCCTTGAAATTGGTCTTGAAATTGGTAGGCAAAATCTTGTACTTTCAACTCCTCTTTCAGTTTCAACCCGATTCATTTGATACTTGGCATAAATGTTACTCAGGTGTACTAGATGTGCAAGACACAAATTTCAGGTCTCTGTGACCTTGACCTTTGGCCTTAAATTTGGTCTTGAAATTGGCAGGCAAAATCTTGTACTTTCAACTCCTCCTTCAGTTTCAACCCGATTCATTTGATACTTGGCATAGATGTTACTCAGGTGTAGTAGATGTACAAGACACACGTTTCAGGTCGCTGTGACCTTCACCTTTTTCATTTAAATTGGTCTTGAAATTGGCAGGCAAAATCTTGTACTTTCAACTCCTCCTTCACTTTCAACCTGATTCACTTGATACTTTGCATAAATGTTACTCAGGAGTAGTTGATGTGCAAGACACACATTTCAAATCTCTGTGACCTTGACCTTTGGCCTTGAAATTGGTCTTGAAATTGGCAGGCAAAATCTTGTACGGTGAACTCCTTCACTTTCAACCTGATTTACTTGATACTTGCCATAATTTTTCCAAGTTTTTATGATCTGCCATTGTCAAACCTCATTGAAAACGTCTGCAGAGTGTGACAGAGTGCTGCATAGTGGGGGTATTTATCACCTTTAGTGACAGCCGTTCTAGTTTTAACAAAAGTTATGATCCTTTGAAGTTTTAGAAATATTAGTAACTGGGTCCTCTGCCTGGTAAACAGGATATTTAGTCTTATAGTCTGTTAAACATTTTATGCAGCTAACTCCCCCTACACTACTGTAAGTATTGGCTCCGAACTTTCACATATTTACTACTTATATAGTAAGATGTTCATGTGTTTTGGAAATTCAGCTGTAATCTTTTCACAAAAGTTATGGCCCTTTGAATATTTTCACACAAATAATATATAGGGAGAAAACCTTGTGCAGCAAACTCCTACTACACTAATGGGGGAATTGGCTCCGAACTTTCAAAGATAAACAACTTATATAGGAAGATGTTCATTTCGGTTTGAAATTAGAGCTGCGACCGTTTTGACAAAAGTTATGGCCCTTTGAATTTATTTTTAATAGAAGTTTATGGGACCTCTACATGGTAAAACAAAGATGAATAATTACATTCGCCCTATTCAATTCCATTGAAATAAATGACGTTTAATTCGTATAGACACAATTTCTCTAGTGGGCGAGACTTGTGGATACCTTTCGCAGAGGAGGCGGGGCTTATTGATCTGATCTTCGCGTTGCTTCAGTAATGCAGATATGGCTGTTCCTTTCATGCTACTTTTTATTCGTGTTACAACCTCTAATATTCAGAACTTTTGACTTGTGGTTTAAGTAAATGTGTGAACAAGAAAAAAATTCAGAATTCTTTATATGTACACCTAACGAATCTTCGAAGTGTGCACTAATATATGGTATCATATCTACGGCGCTAACGGCCAGATCGTGTTAAAACTTTGCAGAAATCAAGAAGACATATTTCTTATGGTTATGTGTTAATTTTATTTAGTACATAAGAAAAAAAGTTGATTTCACAAGAGAGAGAGAAGACGTATACAGAAAACTCAGGTGCGATTTCCTACTCTTATTCGCTGGTTTTTGCAGATACCCAGTGTAAAGCACTGATCAAAACATTGGGCTTCGGTTTTTATGAAGTCTTAGCCATCGAGCGCCGTCTAGTGGAATGGGGGTATTTGATGCAATGGTTAAATAATATATTACAATATTGACTGCATTCATTGGCCTTTTCTGCTCTAAAACGGTTGTAAATAAAACCCAGTACACTTTGTATTTGTACGAGCGTGCGTTTGTCAATGTAGCGTGAACTGTTTTTTGTTTGCTTTGATAATTATTTATATATCCCTCATTTGATCATTGCAGAAATTCATGATAGCAATCATGAGCCAGCCGTTTGAAGAGTTAAACAACAAGTCACCATCAGCCATGACCTTATCCCAAGAGTGAGGATTTGTTTTTCAATTTACATTCACGGCTTGAGATGTAGAATCTACATGTATTATTATGAAGACGGATGTTGAAATTAATCGTTCGTCTGTTTATCGCGGCTTTATTTGAGTGTGCAAACAGTTTGGATCCAGTTCAGAAAACCGAGTAACTTTTTGTTATAACAAATTGAAAAATAACTTTTTTGAACTGATGTAAAATGTAAAAACTGAAATACAAAGAATCAAAACGTGTTTGACATTCACTTTTTAAGCCTATAATGAAAAATAAAAGCTGGCTACATGTGTTGCAGACATTTTAGTGTTAAAAAGGCAGTCTTGTCAATAAAAAGAAACAGAAACCGAAAAACAAATGAGGCCAGGGTCTACAATGTTTGCATAGGACAATTGTAATCCTTACAGAACACTGATTGTAAATGACGAGTATACTCGTAGCTAGGGTTGAATGTGTTAAAACAGACGACATGCGTTTGTATGAACGATCAAATAATTTATAAACTTGAATTATGCATGAACTTCGTTTGTCAAAAAAGGAATTGGAAACAGAACATATGCTAACCGACTGAGAACACATATATTGTAGATACAGTGCAGAATCTGTTATTCTTTCCCGTTTAAACGCAAACGTACGCAAACGCAAAGCTCTAAAACGTAGAAAAAAACAACTTTTGGACAATTCATGTTTATCTTGGTGGCAAACAGTTTGGAGCCTGATCAGACGCCGGGTTACCCGGCGTCTGATCTGGCTCCAAACTGTTTGCAGTGCAAATAATAGTTTTAGCGTAAACGCGTTTATTGGGAAAGAATAACACATTCTCCACTGTATATATCATACCTTTTGTATGTCATGATCATGCTGTACGACTTTCTGCCCTGCAAAGAGACACAAAACATGTAAGCAAGTGATTTTTGTTGGTAAATCAAATGAACCAAACCTACGTTGTCTATATATGTATAAACATGTATTTATTGCATATATTTTTTATAAATCTGATTGTCATACACTTTGAAGTGTTCCAAAGTGGCGTCTAATCTAGCTAAAAATGTTTACATATGACACCAGCCACATTCCGGACCCTGTTCAATAAATCTATTATTTTGTCGTAAGATATTACGTTGTCGGTTTTCAGACTGGCAAAGAGGAATGTGCGAAGAGCCTCGTGCAAACATGGTGTACCAGCCTGCATTAACTACGCCCTCTCCCAACTTGGTTCATGGATTGATAACCCGTCCAACAAGCCGTTAGTATTTGACTGGTTTAGTTTCTTATAGTAGACGACAAAAACATACCATGCTACAATCTACTTCACAGTTGGTATATTCGTTCCTTAAATCATTCACCCCTGAAATTTTTAATGGAAAATTCCAATTTCAAAATAAGTCAAGTCCATTTTTTAATATTTAGGGTTGATTTTAACAATATATTTCAAAATGATAAACAGTGTAGAACCTGATCAAAGGGATCATTCAGGAGCCCTCTGGTTAGGGTATACACTGTTTGCATAGGACAATTGTAATCCTCACAGATAGACGGTTTGTAAATGACGAGTATACTCGTCGCTAGGGTTGAATGTGTTAATATACTGTTACATCTCTGTCACAGGCTACAACTCCAAGTGGCAGGAATTTTACAATTACTTTTATAAAACATTTTGTGCGCAATAAAACATTCCGATTAAAATCAGACGTAATTATTAATGTAAAACATGTCATAATTATGTGATAGGAAATAAATCATTTCAGACAAATCTTATAACTATTTCGTGTATTCTGAAAGAACACCGTTTCACCTTTTGATGAATTTCATATATTTATCGTAAATAAACATGGAACACAATGTATTGGATTTTTATGCCTACCCCCTCCCAAACAATGATCCGGGGGCATATTGATTTGGCTCTGTCTGTTTGTGTGTCTGTATGTATGTCCGTAACGTTAACGTTGGCAATAATCTTTGAACTTTAACCAATACATACTAATACGTGACACATGTGTTGTCCATATAAAGAGGTATATGAATATGCAGGTTTTGGGCATGTCTGAGCAAAGGTCAAGGTCATAGGAGTCAAAAGGTCAAATATTTGAATGGCATTTACCTTTTACCCTTAACCCTTTACCTGATAGTCTATTTCTAGTATTGAAGATAGGTGACTTCTTAAAGCAGGTTGAAAGTAAAGCAGAATGTGCCTTAAGGCACATTCTGCTTTATTTTCAGCCTTCTTTAAGCTACCATGTGCTAGAATATAGAAAATATTCCCTATCATATATCTTCATAACTGATTAAATTGGAACTATTTTCTTCAGCGGATGAATAAATAAAACACGCTAAAAGTCGCTTCTATGGGGGAAAGGGTTAAATAGATCAATACATTAACGTATTATTGCAATTGAACGTTTTCTCTATACTGAATACATGTACGATGTAGTTTTCTTATTCGTCAATTCCAGAGCCACTATAATTGATGATGAAGATTTGGTGTACTGCAATGCCGTCCGCTATGGCGGGGACAGAGAGTGGGAATTTATGCTTCATTTGTACAGGAATTCTAGTGACCAGTCAGAAAGGACAGCCGCGCTGATGGCAATGGCGTGTACCCGTGTGCGATGGCTGATGGCAAGGTTATATATTGACTTGTTCAACACTGTGGACCTGTTTGAAATATATTCTTTACATTTTCAAAAAATGTAGACCCAGATCAGATGGCTCTGTAACAACCGGAATTGCAATAAAATCAGGTTTTGCAATAATTATTGCATATCCTATTTTTATTGCAATTCCGGTTGACAGTTCAACCAGTTTGGTAAAAACCGGAATTGCAATAAAAATTTGAAATCGCTCAAAAACGTTTTACTCCATTAGATGATCAATCATAATTGGTATTTTGTGTTTTTTGGTGTTTTGGGATCCTGTGACGAAATTTAATGTATTCCTCGGCGCCGGTAAAAAAATATTTTTGTTGAAAATTTCAACAAAATATGGCACAGTACTTTACGAAATGTTGTCTTAGATAAGAGTGAATCGTGAATAGGGTTATTGCAAATCCGATTAACATGATAGAAACAAACTTAGTTGCAAAAAAAACAACTCTGAGACTGTTCTATTTCAAATCCTGTTTTTATTGCAATTCCGGTTGACAGTTCAACCAGTTTGGCAATAACCGGAATTGCAATAAAATTTTGAAATCGCTAACAAACGTTTTACTTCATAAGGCGATCATACATAATTGATATTTTTGTGTTTTTTTGGTGTTTTGGAATCCTGTTTGACGAAATTTAATGTATTCGCCGGCGCCGGTAAAAAAAATATCTTTTAAAAATTTCAACAAAAAATGACACAGTACTTCACGAAATATTGGCTTAGATACGAGTGAATCATGCATCGGGTTATTGCAAATAAATACGAAAGAAGACTCAAGCAGGAAACGCAACACAAACAATACACCCATCTCTAAAGCAGAACACACACACAACTCCGGTTAACATGATAGAAACAAACGTAAATATAAGTTGAAACAGTGTGAATCCTGATCATACGCCGTGTTTCTCGGCGTCTGGTCTGAATATCAAAGTATTGCAAAACTAATCCATACGTAGCTAGCGTCCTATAAATGCGACATGGGGAAACACAGCGCTGACTCAGATCAGATGCCGTACTTTGCGGCGTCTGACCTGAGTCGGCACTGTTTGCTAAAGTGAATTTCTATCAAAAAATGAAATGAAAATCTAGACCAGGCACCCCTTAAGTGAAAAGTGGACTCAGTCCAATATATTATACGCATGGAAGAATCGATTTGGCATAAGTGGGTTACATCGCGACTTGTGCTTATGAGAATGTCTAAAACTTAAACGACTATATACATGTAACCACAACCTTTTGCAGACAAGGGGTCCGTTTCAAAGACAGCTTAGCTACGATACTATTGTAAAATTATGACTACAACAGAAAGCTGATTTTATGTGCTAACGGCATGTGATTCTCGTACTTGTACTTTTTTACAGGTACCTTGACATGTTGTTCAACGAGATCACAGACACATCGTTAGTCAAAAATGTTTTAGGTTACATGTCATCTCTAAGTTACGAGAAGTGTATGTTGTGGGACTGGTATAGGAGTAACTATGACACAATCATGGAAAAGTAAGCACATACATGTATTTCTCACATAACTACCCTTGTTTTCTATAGCGAACAACGATCACGAATATATCCTTTCTCACATAACCACCCCTGTTTTCTATAGCGAATAAAGATCACGAATATTCTTGTCATTAACATTGTGTGAGATCACTTTGATGACATCACTATTTATAAAGGTGTTATTAGTTATTACGTAATCGGGATTCCAAAAAAAATAATATTGCTTTATTAAATTAAATCGTTGGTTATGTGAGAAAAAGAATATGTCGCTCGTCAAGGCTCACTTGAAAATTCCTTTCAAGGTACACACTATTCGTGTTAACAACCTCTAATATGTATTAAACATACATATATACTAATAAAATGTTCAAAATATAAGAAATGAACTGGAAATCTTTAAGCACATAGGGGAAGGTCATTGCAATATCCAGGCAGCAATTGGTTAATGTTTTCGTTGGATTAACATTTCAGCGCTCCCTCTTTACAACGACACGCAATGGGATACAAATATTGTGTGCGTTGTTCAGAGGAAGTCGTTATAGGGAGGGAAAAAGGCTATATTTGCAAACAGCTTTAATCCAGATCAGACTCCGCGTAACGCGGGGTCTGATCTGGATTCAAGATGTTTGCCACTCGTTATTAAGGGTTTTTTCTGTCAAAATGGTCATTATGTAACTTTAGGAAAAACAACAGAAGACAATTTTAATCAGACAATATTGCAGCAGTAAAAGCGTTAGAAATAATTTGTCCTGTTTAGGGAACTGTGGCAAACGTCATTTTAAGAAGGGAATCGTTGTTTGGAGGATCGTTGTAGGGACGGAGCACTGTGTGTGATTGTAAAGAACAATCACAAACACCACTCGGTGTATCGACGAGTTTGCATTCCAACTATCTGTGGTGAAAAACAATGCCGCTTGTTTCTATAAATATAATTTGATTGAAGGTTTAGAAGCCACGACTCTATAGACTTTTAATCCGACTTTCATAGTGCTTTTTCAATACGTTGACACTCAAAAGGTATAGCAGTGGTGCTAAGACCAGATGACGGCGTGATTTAAGACCGTTTTGTCACTGCCAAATCTTTCGTGAGACTTTTACCTCTTCAATGTTTCATTGTCGTCTGATTAAATTTTATTGTCTGCAATGTCGTTTCAAAGTTAAAAATAAGGCAGTATGACTGAAGAAAATGCAAATCGAGTGTCAAAAAATCCCAGTTTGGATCCTGATCAGACGCCGCATTACGCGGTGTCTGATCAGGATCCAAACAGTTTGCAAACGCGCTCTTAAGCGTCATTGAGAGCGAAAGGGATACGTCTGAATTACTTTTGCCTTGCGATTAGCACCCACGCGCTACTATACTAGAACTGTGCTCGTATTTCTTGCACCATGGTCACAATGCACAATTTTACATTTTTTAAATTATTGTCGGCAGCATTTTCTATCCATAGTGCACATTTTGCTTTGTTTATTTATTTATGTATAACAATGCCATTATTTTCGATATTTCATGTCGATTAAAAAAGGGGGAGTGACGTAGCTAAGTTGTGAGCACTTGTAGCCCGGACCAATGTTTATAAATACAATATTGAAATAAAATGCATGTATGTTAAACTAAAAGAACTATATATCATTTATGAATTATTTGTGTTTCAGTCTGGGTGACACATCGACGAAACAGTTACTGTACGGTCTAAGTACCGGGTTCAACACTGAGCAAAGACTACACGATGTAAGCGCTATCGTAATGGTTTGGGAAAAATACGTCACTTTTTCTCAATGATCAAATACAGTGAAATCCCTCTAAACCAGACATGTGAGGGGAGAACATATATGTCCGGTTAAGAGAGGTTTCCGGTTTAAAGGGGTTTTAACCCATATCTCGTTTCTAGTATGGAAGATAGTTGATCACTTAAAGCAGGTTTAAAGTAAAGCAGAATTCTGCTTTACTTTCAACCTGCTTTAAGCTATCATCTGCTAGAATATAAAAATATTTCTGATGATACATATTCATGAATGTATTTTCTTCAGTGTATGAAGAAATCAAAGGCATGAAAGCGTAAAAAGGCATATTTATGGTGTAATGGGTTAAAATAAGAAAGGTTGGAAACGGGACCAAAGGTTTTATCCGGTTTAGAGAGAATTCCGGTATTTAGAGGTTCCGGTTAAGAGGGGTTTTACTGTACATGTATGTGCTAAAACAGTAAAATCCTGTGCAAACAGTATGGTGTCAGATCAGAGGCCGATTATCTATATTCGCACAATGCTCTAAAACGTTTTTCATTCTGACATTTCTTTCACTGCCAACGGGGCCAAAAGGTGACTTTGATAACAGTGGTGATCCTGATCAGACGCCGCGTAAAGCGGCGTCTGGTCAGGATCAACACTGTTTGACACTCGTATCAACATTTCTTCAATCAAAACAGCCCTTTATTTGACTTTAAAGAGTGTGCAGAGGACACTTGCGATATTTTTGCGACAAGAGTGTTGAAGAAGACGATAAAACTTGGCAGCGAAAGAGTAAAGAAATGATCAACACTGCCAAAAACCAGTCATAAGGTCGACTATTCAAAGAATATGGAGATTTATTACAGTCACACTCGCGTCGGCGTCGCCGTCGGCGTTTTGATCAACCTAGAAAATACCATCCTCTTAAAGCATATATCAATTATGTTGCATTTTAAATTTACCATACACCTATAACCTGCCCTCAATTATCAAGGAGGACAATTCTAGATTGTATTTTTGGTGAATAATCTCCCCTTTTGAACATAGACATGCACGTTAAGATTTTTGATCAACCTAGAAAATGCAATCCTCTTAAAGCATATATGACTGCAACTAATGTTTTTATTCAATAATAGCTTTACCTCAAACATCTTACTTGCCCGAGACTAGAGACGGATAATTCTAGATGTTTCTTTGGGTGAATTATCTCCCCTTTTGGACTAAGACATCCATGTTAAGATTTTTGATCATCCTAGAAAATGCCATTCTCTTAAAGCATATATCACTGCAATTAATGTTTTTATCCAATACTCGCTTTACCTCAAACATCTAACTTGCCCCATACAGGCATGGATATGCAATATGAGTCTCCTAGCAGGAATTGAGGACCGTTCTACTTTACATTCAACCTTCTTCTAGTGTTAATCTGTCTTCAAAACTAGAAATAAGCTGTTGGGAAAGGGAAAGTTTAATGCGGACAATAGTAAGGCAAACATCTTGTTTAATCATAATGAATACTAAGCAGAAATCAAGACCCTTGGCCGACAGCCATATAAGAAGACTGGCGAATGTTCTGGAACCGATTTCAGAGTTATTAAGCTTTTTACAACTATAGGATTTTGATTACTAGAATGCGTGTCTTATATCTATCCCTTGTCTAACATGTAAGTCTGAATGTTCTTGCATTTGCAACAGTTTAGATCCAAATCAGACCACACCTTGGCCAGACACAGACTTACCCCGATACTGCCTACAGTGGCTATTTGCAATCAACAGTAAAACCTCTCTTTTACGACCACTAAATTGTGTGAATTATTAGAAGTTTATGATAGGTGACTGCTGAAAAGCAAGGTGACAGTAAAACAGACAGCTCCGTTAGGAGCTTTCTGTTTTACTGTCACCTTGCTTTTCAGCAGTCACCTGTCTTTTATACAATCACTAGATTTCGTTTTAAGTATTCGTAATAGAGATGTTTTACTGAATTTTGTATATGTTTTGTACATTTGTTATTTTGTATTCAATAGTTCTGATCATTTTATCTTTACAGCTCGAGCAATTTGCACTAGAGAAGGAAATTGCCAATGATTATAGTGTACAGTCAGCCATTGCCACAGTGGAGACAACCTTGCAGTGGGTCAACACCAGCATTCCACTTCTCGAAACATGGCTTATAAACAGTGGCTATTAACTTGATCAATTCTCGAAGCACGGCTTACAAACAGTGGCTATTAGCTTGATAACTATCAAGGTGCTAAATGTCAATAAGATATATACATTATGCCATGCCATTTTTAGTGTTAATATCTAGTTGAACTTTTCCCGGCGAAAACTGTAATTATTACCTATGCAATCAGTCTCAATCAAGATGAGACGCCGAGTAACTCGGCGTCTCATCAGGATCAAAACTGTTGCTCAATCCCTATTTTGATGTTTTGCTTTAATATCTTATTCTAGAACAGAATCAGGCAGATGGAATACATGTATATTGATTACCATTAAAAGATAAAGAAGTCAGCTCTGCTAATTGTAAAAGGCCTGTTGTGGAGGAATACTTTTTATGCCTAGTTATGATGGCTGACATTCGACCTACGATTCCAACTCGTACTTGGCGACTAACCGGCTAACTTCTTGTCCAGACAGACGACTTCCATTTTCTATGTGTTAACGATCCTATGTAATTCGACCAACCTGACCATTATTTTTGATTAGTGATAATGCCCAGGGGCCCGTTTTACTAAACTACTTACGCAAAAATTTTGCGTAAGTCAAAATCGTTTAACTCTTATTTTTCGATCATAAACGTTTGCAAACAGCAAAAAGCCAGATCAGAGGACGCGCTAAAAGCGCGTCCTCTGATCTGGCTTTTTGCTGTTTGTAGCAAGTGATAATAAAAAATACAAATTAAAATTTAAAATTTGGACTTACGCAAACTTTTTGCGTAAGTAGTTTAGTAAACGGGCCCCAGAACTGCAACGTTTCTCAGTCGGAAGTCACTGGGCACCTGTGGGCGGGATTTCCCCTGGGAAAGCATTCCATGGGTTGATTTTAAGTCATCTAACATAGCTTATATTCTCAGTAAATGTCTTGCAGAATCCAATGAAACTTACCTTTAAATTTTATCTTATCTATGCTATATAATTTTTCATAATGCATTCAAAATAACTTACCTGAGAGGTTAAATAGCATTACATGGTCGCAGCCACCTGCTTGAAATTGGAGCATTTCACTTGGGAGAGAAGAAACGCAACACATGTTGCCTAATAATTAGTTTTGCTGTTATTTTTACATATGCTCGTCCGTATAGAGTATAATACAACAATAAAATAATGTCCATCTACATGTATATAATTTCACCTGTGTTAATGACAAAATGTCTTTAATCAGTATGTTTTCGATGCATCAATTTTGTATATGACAGGTTACACATGTAAAGGATTCGGTAAGATTATATAAAATAATTAGTAGTTTTACTGAGAACGCTAATTTCGAGTCAATAAATAGCCATTAACTTGACAACGAGCATTCATATTCGAATTCAAAATTGATACTATTAAATTCTCCCTGTCAAACTACAATTGGTTTTGGTGTTTGGATCAATAATATATTTCTAATCATAGAAGTTCTACACTTAGAACATGTGTTTTCTCATTTACATGTAATGGGGCCTTCACATACACGATATTTTCTACGATTCCTTACGGATCTCTAACTCGTAGTCAATCATAAACACCCGCAAATGATCCTTTAGTGTCCGTAAATAACTCGCAAGTTTTCGTTTTTTGTGTCAAAAATTTTCTTACGATTGTCCGCGGAGTTATTCTTTCGTAAATCAATCGTAACGATCCCTTAAGTATCGTAAACCGGTTGTAACAACACGTCATCCTCCGTAAACAGCCCACAAGGATCCGTAAAATGCCCGTAACATGTTCGTAGTCATCCGTGGTATTTTTGTGGAGATTTTTCTGTCCAAACAGGCATGATCTTACCAAAAAAAACACACAAATCTAAGTGAACTATTCTTTCAGTCATATCGATGTTCTCTCAATTCATGCCAGTTGTCGAATGATGACACATTTGAAATTGAATACTTTTTGGTACTAAAAAGGTCACACACGTCAATTCTATTAGGTAAATCCTAACAACTCATGAAGGTGCCTTCACATAAACGGATGTTTCTTACGAGTCCTTACGGATCTCCAAACCGTAGTCAATCGCAAACGTCCGGAAATAACTCGTTAACATCCGCAAATACATCGCAGATGTCCATAAACAATCCGTTCCCATCCGCAAAACTCGACGACATCCGTAAGACGACATGTCAAAAACTTTTCTACGATAGACCACGGATGGACTTCTCCGTAAACAATTCGTAAATAATCCGTTACAATCCGCAACTTATCGTAAATCGAACGTAACAGCACGTAACCCTTACATTTGCAAACAGTTTAAATCCAGATTAGACCGCGCGTGGCGACTTCTCACATCAGGACCTACTCAAATTGAGACTCTCATTTTTTATTTTGTAGAAATTTTGAAAAAATCACATATAATAACAGTAACACACGTCAATTTATGCAGGCGGTTATATTTACGATTAAGCCCCTTCATTGTCGTCACGTAATGAGATTTGAACAATACGTCTACGTTTATTTCTCCAATTTTTATTTTAGGTTTTTTGATTGAAGGAGTACAAAATTGAGTGTCAAGCAGTTTGTGTGCAAGTAGAGAAAACAAGGTGCGTCTGCTAAAGAACATGGAGTTTTGTCGTAAATATATCGTAAAAACTCGTAAGAAACCGTAAATAGCCCGTAACAACTCGTAACAAATCTTAATTCACTCTTAAAAGTGGCATATATCGTAAGAAACCGTATATATTTAATGATGTGTGCCATCCGTAAGGGAATCGTAGAAATTCCGTGTATGTGAAGGCCCCATAACGAGACGGCCATCTTGAAAAATAGCGGCCATAGAGCATATTCAGGTAAATGACATAATTTGCCTAAAATGTAGATCTGAACATCTTTTGTGTCAATTTTAGTGCATGTATTTCCAAGTGAATGGTTCTAATATGTATTTCAAGTCTCCATAATAAAGTATATAGAGCTCCCTCTATATAACGACCCTCTCAACAACGTCTCCCTCCTAATAACGACCCTTGTCGCAGTTCCATTAACATGACAGTTATGTCTCACCCTTTTATTGCTGCAATATCGTCTGCTTAAAATTGTCATGTGCTGGTTTTCTCAAAGTGGCATAATTGACATGTTGACAGAAAATAAATTAATTACGAGTGACACACAGCTTGAATCCCGATCAGACGCCGAATTACGCGGCGTCTAACCTGGATTTAAGCTGTTTGCAGATGTCAGCCATTTCCCTTCCTATAACGACTCCCTCCGAACAACGAACATACTCTTTGTCTCCCAATGAGTGTCGTAGAGAGGGAGCGCCCGCTAGTTTTTCAGTCATATTATTGCCGCAAGCTTGAAACCAACAGTCGTATTGGATTTCTATTGACACTTTTGACTAGGTCAACCCCATTTATTTTGATGTTTGGATCATTAACTAATTTGTATCTATTGACATTATACTCTGAAAACATGTGTTTTTATATTTTCATGTAACGAGGAGGCCATCTTGAAAAAAGGCGGCCATCTTGGATTTTCATAGGTAGATAACGTGCTTTGCAATAAAAGTAGATCCTAGATATTATTTGTGACGATTTTGATGCTTGTATCTCCAAATAAACGGTTCTTATAGGTATTGTTAGATTACATAATAAAGTATATTTATACCAAAAACGCTAATTTTGATTCATTTGATAGCCGCCGTCTTAAAACTTTAAGTCCTATTTGATTTCAATCTACTATTTTGAGTCATCCAAGTCAAAAACTATTTATTTTGATGTTTTGATCAGTAACATACTTCTATTTATTGACATTCTACACTGAAAACATGTTATGTACAAGAAATCTTGAAATATGGCGGCAATCTTAGATTTTCAGGTAGAAGGGTGGATTTTTTACAAGTATAGATCCTGGACAACTTTTTTTGCCAATGTTGGTGCTTGCATCACCAAGCAAAGTATTCTGTTAAAAAGATGGCTTATGCTGCCCGACTATTACCGTAACACTCAAATCCAATTCGCTAGCAACGCCAATTATTTATTTGGCAATGAAAGACCAAGTATTGCATACCCTTTTTATCTCAGTAGCATATTAATATAATCTGTGAACTGTCGAACCCGCAATATTTAGTCATGACTTGCCAGCCATTACGTGGTATTGAATTATGTCAGGAGGATCATTCAGCAACCTTGAATAATGATATAAAATGTTTCTAAGATACAAAATAATGACCTTGGACCTGTATTTCGAAACGTCGGACGACAAAAATTGACCGTAAGTCAAGTTCTAAAATTCTCAATTTTTATTTATTCCAAGACGATTCCAAAGAGATGTCACGAGACATGATTAGACGGAGAAACATAAACTATACGTTTTTAAATGTATTGACTTACGACCTTTTTTGTCGTACGACGTTCCTAAAACAGGCCCAAGGTTGGTCGGAACATTCTTAACCAGCTCATGCAGTTTAGGACATGTTCAAGGCACTTCCTTTACTTCAAGTTAAATATTAGATCTGCCAACCTGACATGTACTCACATACACACAAGTTGGCTTGATGTATGAAATATGTTCCAGATACGTTGATTCAATGCTTGAGATTAAAGGTCAAGGTCAATGTAATAGTAAACTGGCAATTGTACGCGATACTCCGTCATCCGAAGATGTTCTCACAAATCAAGGTGATGTGTAATGATATATGTTCTGTAATTGAGGTCAAAGACCAAGGTAGTGTAACGTGACCTGAAACAGCAATTCAACACGTCGACATCACCAGTTGATCTTACGCACTTAAATAAGTACCCCGTGATATAAGAAACATACTCAAAACAGTGTTCCATATGATTGACGTCAATGGTCAAGGTCAATATCACGGTAGCTAAAAATTGGTATGCAACACTCCGATATCACAAATTGTGCTCACATGCCAAATTTGAAATCTCAACTTGGTGTAGTATAGAATATAATGCCCCGAAAAGTTATTTTCAAAAAGTAACGTCAAAGGTAAAGGCAAATGTCACAGTGATCTGAAACGGTTTCTACACACTCTGCCCAACATGTACCCAATAAACAAGCTGGTGTCCATAGCTTGAGCTGTAAAGGTGATATCCTCCAAAAACTGTTTCTATGTTCATACAATTGAGGTCAAATGTCAAGATAAAGGTCACAATGACCTTAAACGTTATAGGTTATTAGCCATGACAAGATGTATTCACGTACCAACTTAAGTTAATTTTGTTGATGTAATATAGAAACTATGATCTAAACAAAGATACACGGGCGGACGGAATCACGCCAATACACAAGCAGTTCAATAACTACGAACGCCCAAAATTGACCTGTATGGTATAGATACAACTTAAGCGCGTGTAAAACAATTCAAAACAAGATATCAAGGCATGTAAATGGCATGTCATTTTTCGACAACAGGGAGTCAATATTGGACGATGGGGTCATTATTCGACAACAGGGGTCATTCTACGACATCGAATTTTGACTGGGGTCACTTTTTGAAAGGATCAAGATATTTCGTTACATGGGATCCGATAGTCATATATATAATTGTGTCAAATATTTCTTCTGAATAGATATTTTTTACCAAAAAAATGTTTTACAGTATTTTTTAAAACACATTCAAACAAATGGATTATATAAAACAGGGATGTATGGACATTGTAATGCTTAAAAGTGTCCGTTATTATTTTGCGATTGTACAGTGGAGAAAACGTTATTCTTTCCCAATAAACGCGTTTACGCTAAACCTATTATTTCAAGTGCAAACAGTTTGGAGCCAGATCAGACGCCGGGTAACCCGGCGTCTGATCAGGCCCCAAACAGTTTGCCACTCTGATAAAATGGAAAATCAAAATTGTCAAAAGGTTGTCCTTTTCTACAAATTAGTGTTTTGCGTTTGCGTTTAAACGGGAAAGAATAACAGATTCTCCACTGTAACATGCAGGTACAGATTTTGTGACTTCTACTCGATCACGGAACATCCGTGCAATTTGCCAGTTAAAACTAAAAGGAAAGCTAGGAACGTCAGCATTCTGTTAGTTTGAGTACACTTTGGTAAAATCAACTACAGTTGTAATTGAAAATTAAAACTTCAAATTGGACACTCTAGTTTCCAATTATATCTAGTTAAATTTTGACTGTTTATGATTGTTATAAACACTGTATTGCAAAATGACCAACAGTTTATACCCTGATCAGATGGTTTCTAAAGCAGCCTTCTGATCAGTGTCTACACTGTTTGCATAGGACACATGTACTATTCACTTGTAACATTTTTGTAGACGTTTATATGCGGCAATGCGGTAAATTGATTTATAATGTTTTAAAATAATTGTTTGCCAATTTTTAAGAGTAAAAGATCAAATCTAATCTGACTCATCAAATGCTTGAGAGCGATCTCAGACTCAACTCAATTCCTTTATAACCTACAGCCCAGGTCGCGCTAAGCATGCGTCTATTTTACCTTTTTTGGCATACAGAGAGACCCATCACACTCATTATTAGGCAATTACATGATGCGAAAAAGGTTTCACATTTTAATGTGACATTGACAATGAGAACTATTTATTCCCAATTCGAAGAGTCGAACAAATAGATATAAACTTCGATGACCTGAACTTTTCTTTAAGAATCTGAATCAATAAGGGTCGATCAGACACTGCTTTAGATCCCCACTGCTTGTAAAACTAGTTAGGCCTAATTATCGCTGAAAGTAAGTTCAGGTTACACAAATATGTGACAAGCAAGAAAAATCCAGGTCACTGTGCTGATACCATTAACCGTATCACAATATAACATCTACCTCAATCTTTCTCATGCTGAGAGGCCCTTTCGTTGTTGTTTTTATAAATAAATTACAGTGAATGGGTTAACATTAACAGCGCGTAAATTACACAAGGCCGCTTAAATTTTTCACTGCCAGAATCGCCTAAAGTCGAATTTGCAAACAGTTTTGATCCTGATCAGACGCCGCGTAAAGATATACAATGGTTTCAGGTTAGAGTAATACATAGAATACTGGGCACTAACTCTTATCTATTTAAAATCAAGTATGCTGATAGCCCGTTATGTACGTTCTGTAACAAAGACATAGAAACTATCGATCATTTGTTTTGGAAGTGCACCATCAGCCAAGCGCTTATAAATAACATACTGATGTCCATTCATAACGATTTTCAAAATCTCAATATGGAAACAATGCTCTTTGGTTTTAGACAAACCTCTGATAGTGTAAAGAATTTAATTATCATCTTTTTTAAAATGTATATTTTTCAATGCAAATACAAAAAATATCAACCTACGGCGCAAGGTCTAAGGAACTATATATCTTTTAAATACAATTTACTTAAGTCTATCTCAATTCAAAATAGTACTGAAGACACTTTTCATAAACAATGGGAGCAGTTTAATATTCTGACAAAGACTTAGATTATTATTATTATTATTATTTATTTATTTATTTATTATTATTAATTTTTTTTATCTTCAAAACGTCTGCAAATAAATGTAATTGTTAGTATGTACGAAGATGTGGGTGTATATGGATAAAACAACACTAGTAATAAGCATAATCTATTCATTGCAAAATAATTTTCTGTTTCAAAATCACAAAGAAAACTTATTAGTATACCTGGCTTCAAATACGTATTTTTTCTTTTTGTATGAAAATGTAAACTTTTGGAGCTTTGTCAGCCATAATATTATTATATGTATTTGTAAGGTGTGTCGGTGGATGGCTCCCCGACCCCGACGCACCTATGACGGGGACAATAAATGAGGTCCTTACTGACAAGGCCTGAACAAACAAAAAACAAAAAAAAGACGCCGCGTAACGCGGCGTCTGATCAGGATCAAAACTGTTTGACACCCGGTTCGATATTCCTTATGTCGCACTTTCTTAATTCTAACTTTGAAATGATATTGCAGACAATAATATTGAAGCAGACGACACAATAACGGTGTAGGGGTAAAAAACTCAAAAATGATTTGGCGGTGAAAGGGTTAAGTTCTACCATGCTAAGTGCAGGGCTGCCATTTCTCCGGATTTTTCCTAAATCTCCGGATTTTTTTCTAGAAAATGGTCGCCTAAAGCAGACTGAAAGTAAAACAGAATGCGCCATAAGGCGCATTCTGCTTTACTTCCAGCCTGCTTTAAGTAGTCACGTTTCAACAAAACAAGAAACAGGCTATAGGGTAAAGGTACGATTAGTAAAATCGCACTTGAAAAATGCAAATTTGGAAATCTTAGGATTTTTCATGTTAACTTATGGCAGCCCTGTAAGTGAGTTTAATCTTCTACACGTTGAGATGAAGAAATCCCGTGCAGCCGGGTGTCGTGCAGGCAGACCACGTGACCCTAGTGTTATAGAGCTTAAACATTACAAATACAGTAAAGCCTCTTTTAGACGGGCCCATAGACAATATGTTCTAAAGTATCTCTCCTCACTGGATGAGAAATTAGAGGAGGCTGCGCAGTTAGATAGCGCTCTTTTCTGGAAAGTGTTGAAGTCTCGCAAAGCCAAGAATAAATCTTCTTTAGGGGCAGGGATTAAGTTTGGCGAGATCATCTATAGAGACAGAGAGCAACTATCGGAACAATGGGGGAAATATTTTTGCAAACTTTATAGCCCGTCGAACTCTCCATATTTTGACGAGTTGTGGGAACAGCATGTGCGTTTAGCTGTAACGGATTATTTTGACAGTATGACGGTGAATGAGACCGTTACGATATCTCAAGACTTTGTCGAAAAGTGCATACGATCATTGCCTAAAGGAAAAGCAGGTGGGATTGACGGAATTTGTTATGAACATTTGATATCTACGGTTGAGGTCATTACGCGTCCCCTTGCTAACATGTTTACCGGTATGCTTCGGCGTGGACATATACCTTCTGAGATGAAACTCGGTGAGATAATTACTTTACATAAAGGAGGTAAAAAGACGAAAGACAACCCGGACAACTATCGCGCCATCACATTATCGTCAGTTATTCTGAAATTGTATGAAATGGTTATATTAGATCGATGTCAGCAACAGATTAATGGACAATTAAGTATTCAGCAGGGTGGCTTTCAGAAGCAGTTGGGTTGTAGTATGACGTCATTTGTCTTACGCGAAACATTACATTACGCCCGAGAACAATCATCATAAGTTTTTGTGTGCTGCCTGGACGGACGACAGGCCTTTGACCACGTATGGCACGATGGATTGTTTTATAGGTTAAGTGAACTTAACATTGACGGAAACACAATGGCTGCATTGAAGGCAATGTACAACGATGCTAAGTGTCGGGTGAAGTTCTGTGGGGTCCGTTCAGAAGAATTTCCGGTACTGCAAGGGACGAAACAAGGAGGAAAGAGTTCGCCGGCAATGTACCTTGTATTTATAGATGGACTGGTAAAGGAGATTGAAGCCAGTGAACTGGGTGTATGTATCTACGGTATGAAGATGTCATCTCCAACTGTAGCAGACGATATGACGCTGCTTGCCTTCTCGAAACAAGGTCTCGATAGGATGCTGACAGTACTCATGTAAATGGCGGTACTTCTATAACGCCAAAAAGTGCGCTGTGTTGGTATTCAATGATGTCCCTGATCCACCCAAGCGAATATATAAACTAGGAAATGAATGTATCAGAGAAACAGACTCTTGTGTTCACTTGGGTATCAGTTGTGATAAGTCTCTGTCCTGTAAATCTCAGATATACGATGCTAGTGTGAAGTTGCGTGGTACTTACCTAAATACTGTATATAACGGCTTAAATTCAAAGATGTTATCGCCAACGCTTCTTAAGACTATATACCTTAGTGCGATCCTGCCGAAAGCGTTGTTTGGTTGTGAAACTTGGGATTCGTACTCAAAATGTGACATGCTTCTTCTTGAGAGGGCCCATCGTCAGTGTATAAAGAACATGCAAGGCATCAGTAAATTTTGCCACACTAACCTCGCTCTTGTTACGTTGGATGTGCCACCGATAGAACTAATGATTGACAAGAGAAAACTGCTGTTCTTTGGGCAGTTATGCCGTTTACCATGTACCTATCTTTCAAAGAGAGTATTTATTGAGCGTTTGATCCGCTATATTAACCTGGATAGTCAGTCACGCGGGTTCATACCAGACATTTACCGCTTGTTACGCAAATATAACATTGAACTTGTCTTAGAACAATATATAGAGCATGGGCATTTTCCGTCTAAATGTTCATGGAAACAGACTATTTACAACCATGTAGAACGTCCGTGGAAAGAGCGAGCAGTGTGTGAATTGCTGCAGTCATTGGGCAGTTTGGCCCACTGTGATATAGTTAGAGTCAAAGGTGTTTCAGCTATATGGGAAATGGCAAGGGATTCGCCACATACAGTTAGCATATGTAAGCAGGTGGTTTTTGGTATATCTTTATTAATATCTGGTCAGAAAACATGGACATGCAGGAAATGCAACCGGATGTGTGCAAATATCACAGAGCATCTATTTTGCTTCTGTGAGAAGAATGCTAATCCGGCGAAAGCTCTGTGGGACGCTTTGATTAGATTAACGGTGCAAAAGAGTTTACCTGTATGATGCGCTTCTCTGCCCGTGAACAGTGTATTTATATTCTGTATACAGTAGTAACGCAACTATGTAACGGAACATACAGCAATAGATTGCAGACAATCATTAAGTCTATGCTCCGAGACTGAACGCCTTTACGAGTGTAATGACGTATGTTAGTTGTGCAGTTACCCGATAAGCCGGAATTTGATTCAGTACGTTTGTTTATTACGTCTTGCGCGAGCGCTTCCGCATCGACGTTCTTCCTAGTTTTGAACTTGTTAACTTATTTTGCGACGTACTCACGCGTCGTGTTTTAACTTCCGGCTTTATGGGGCGTTACTGTACATACTGTGTGAGAAAATGTTAATTGTCGTACTTGTGCTTGCGTTAATTTCGCAAGTTCTTAGTGTCTCCGTTTGCTATGGCCGTTATGAGACACAGATCTGGACCATGTAACGCATTGTATTTTAATACATGTACTTTCATTTTCTCCTGTCCATCACATAAGCTAATTATTATGTTCTATTTCAACATACAGTAAAACCTCGCTATTACGACCACAAAAACGAATGCTAATTGATTGTATAATATAGAGGTGAGAGCCTAAAGCAAGGTGACAGTGAAACAGAAAGCTCCTAAGGGAGCTTTCTGTTTCACTGTCACCTTGCTTTAAGCGGTCACCTACCGTAAACACCCTAATAATTAACATAATTTAGTGGTCGTAATAGAGAGGTTTTACTGTACATGTACTTTTATGGAGAAATAACCTATGGGATAGTTGATGGTATGGACACAGTGAAATGTTACGCGCTTGCAGTAACACACCTAAATACGGTGGAGTCTGTCTACATCGTCGCATGACGCTTGATATTTTTGCTGTAAATGGCATGGACAGGCTGTGGCTTCGAGCAGTAGGGAAGCGGGACAGAGTTTTCATAGTGACCTTTCTGCTTTGTTTCCTACTTTTCATGCCATTGGCTGTAGTTGACGTTATTTAATTCCCCTATTATTGCACCAGAGTTAAAAAGATTCTATTGTAATTATTGCTGTAGACCTTAACGACTAAATAATGCAGTGTGAACAGCTATTCTACAGTCGAACCTGGGTTGAGCGATCTTTAAATGACAATGCTTTAAAAGTATTCACTCGGGACAGCTCAGGGCGGGGCGGTGGTGGACATATTGCACCCTCGGGTGCTTTCTGCCTTGCCTTTATCCGACAATGAGTGGTTTTTATCGTAGACTGTCTGCCTGATGCAGGTTTGATTGTAGCTATTGATATTGTGACATGCAGGTGTGTAGAACTATTACTCATTGTTTTCATAATTTCGAAACTTTTCGCTTGAAAAGCAAATGGGTAATTTTACAGTGATGCCTCTATTTGGCGACATTTTTGTTAAGAATGTGGAAGTTTGTCCGAAGACACGAACATCAGAATATCAGGCTGTTTAGATTCTGTACAGACGCAACAATAAATTACGTCTGGTCGGGATCAAAATTGCTGGTTAAGCTTTTATAAGGATCTCCATTCAACGCATTAATCACCGGACCTGTATTACTTTTCCATTTTCGTTTCGGCGGAGTGTATACACGGGTTCATGTTGTTTCGATCCTCATTAAAGAACTCCAGGGAAGGTGAACAATAAAGACTTTATGTCGTGACTACTCTTTAAAATGTTCTCGTCAGGAAGATTCTGAAGGGTAGTCACATCAAGAAATATTTGATGTTCTGGTTAAGTCTCCCTTGTCTGGTTCACTGTTATTGGTGGCCGTTGAGTCACATATTGCAACTGTAAATAATATAGGCATGGGTTATAGGTGCCTATAACCGTAATTGTATATCCTAATATGATATACATGTAAAGATATGTACATGTTACCGTTTGATCATTGATAACATTTATACACATTACTTGTATAGATATTTGTGTCAAATTGTGATTACTTACATTTACACTGTTGAATATCATGGTTTATCTCACATGTATGTTTAACCGGTTCATTTTGTTATATGTATATATGTTAAAGATCTCCATGTATGGAGGAATGAACAAACTACTACTTACAAACAGTTGGAAGACGGATGATATGCAGATTTACATGACATCTCATCCAGATTCAAAACGCCTGTCCCATACAACCTTTGGAAATGTAGTTTCATTTAATGCATATTCGATATGTAATCGTTTGCTGGAAAACATGTTCAAACTCAGATATTATATGCTTCAGCGGTCTGGCGTAATTTACCGCTGTATACCCCTTCACTGTAATGACGCCGTCAATTTTAAATAATTGTCGTCTGCTTTTATTTTCAAAGCTTAAATTTTAGGTAGTTTGAAATGAGTGTCAGCTAGTTTGGATCCTGAAAAGATTCCGCAGAACGCGATGTCTGGTCAGGATCCAAACTGTGTGCAAATAACTATTGTACCCGGCGTATGGAAGTGAATGGGTTTATTACAAACAACTGTAGATTGAGTGGCCTAGATTAAAGTTTATTCAACTTTGTATATTTTTTCATCATTAGAGTTTCGTCAGAGCCATCATCATCATCATCCTGTTCAGTTTAATCAGGCCATTGATTTACCCTTCTTATCAGGGCGAGGTCTGGCTGTCCAGCCTGGAACGAAGTCTCTCTCTCCAAGCTAGGCGATTGTATAGGTTGGTGTTTTACAACTCGATAGCTTCATGGTCACGTTTTACAAGGTCCTTCCAAGATAGCTTTGGTCTGCCTGGACCCCGCTGTGTTGTTTTGTTCAGAAATCTTATTTGAGAGATCCAACTAGAGCTTCTCTTTACATGACCTAGCCTATTTGATTGCAGGATCTCAGCAATGCCTCTTATGTTCAGCTGAGATAACAAAGAGTCAAAAGGGACATCTTCATCTGGCTTGACCAGGCAGATCCATCGTATCATGGCTTTGTCATTTAACAGCATACGTCTGAGTGTACTTGCTGATAGTAAAATACATGTACAGCCCATATGTCTGATCCATAGAGTATAACACTCCTTACACAGGCTGAGTAGACTCGACCTCTGGTTGCAGATGGCAGAAACTTGCTTGTCAATATGGGGAGGAGCTCTCTGAACTTCTTCCGGGCAGACTTGCAGCGTGTTATTTCTGCAAGTTTACGCCCTCCTCCAGGCAATAGTGTGTATAAGAGTATCAACATGAACTACATATAATATCTATTTCAATTTTACATTATACCATGCATTCCATATAAGAATTTTGAGAGATCAGCGTTTTTTGGGTACTAGATATACGTGTGTAAAACATAACGGGAATGTACATTTGTTACGTGTGACATGCCATTTGTTGGTATAATTACAATGTAACTTAATTTTTTAAAAGCTTCATAAACAATTATAATCAATATACATGTTGTGATTTTATTGTTTATTTTCCGTTGATAAATTTGATGTATATATCAAATATATGGAGCTTAAATTGACTTTTATATTGATTTTTATACTTAAACAATATGCATCAATTAAACAGTTGTACGAAAATCGCGCCTCTCGTGATTTTGCGTTTCGATTGCGTTTAAACGAGGAAGAATAATGTATTCTCCTCTTGAAAAAGAATATTCACAAGCACATACAGAAATGCGGAAGCCAATTATAAAGGAGCCGACATTTATTAAAAGATTATTAACCAAGTCAAGTTAAAATTACAAGTCAGCCGTGCGTGTCACCTACATAACAAGGCGGTTCTGTAATAGCTAAATAATATTCGTTTTCACCCGCATTACGAACTATGGGGACCTACGAGATGGAGTCTGAGTCGTCGAAAAAACCGAAGGGTTGTCAATGCTCCGTGGCCGTCGGGTTTCTATTGCTGCTTTTGGCAATAGCCATTGCCGTCGGTGTGGGACTAATTGTTCACTTTGCACAGAAGGACAGCAAGAAGGTAGTCTGTAGTGTAGACATAGCCGGGATTAACATGCCTCAGGGTCTGCAAGGTTGCATTGCTCTAGCCAGGAACAACACTGAAGTCATCTGTAAGTTACACTATTTAATCAATCAAGTGTGTAAACCCTTCATCTCAAGCACATTGACTGTTGTAAAGTGGCTGCCCGGTTTTACGTTGCCAAGTTGACATTTTTGATGCGAAACGCATTAGATTGTTTTTTAATTCTCAAAGCTCAAAGGGTCCAGTTTCATTACGAATTGTAGTCGACAAGGCATTTTGTGAAAAATACCTCCATATTTATACAATTTCAAAGCGAGTGATATATAAATGTCTGTCAAACACCGCGCCTACGTCAGGCTCGTGTAGAATAATGATGGACTGAAGGTCGGGCAGGCATGCAGGTCGATATAAGGTCCAGACACAGGTGATATATAATATATGTGATTTTAGAATATTAGACAATGCCATTTGGCTTATATAATATATAAGTGTATATAGTGTATACAGTGTCAATCAGGTCATCGATTGAGGGTGTTTTTAATTCGAAGTAAAATCGCTCATATAGGCCGTTTATAAGTTTATTCTGATCAAGAAACATATTTGGTTGAGTTCGTCCATTTCCCGAATTCCGCACTGAAATCTAATCATCAGGGGCCCGTTTTACTAAACAACTTACGCAAATATTTTGCGTAAGTAAAAATCAGTTTACTCTTATTTTTCGATCATAAACGTTTGCAAATAGCAAATAGCCAGATCATTGGACGCGCTACAAGCGCGTCCTCTGATCTGGCTATTTGCTGTTTGTAGCAAGTGATAATAAAAAATATAAATTAAAATTTAAAATTTTGACTTACGCAAAAATTTTGCGTAAGTAGTTTAGTAAAACGGGCCCGCTGTTACATGATTGTATTAATTTAGACGAGAGTCTGCTTTAAACAAGATGGCAGTGAAGACGAAAGTCCCTTAACCCCTTCACTGCCTAGCCCCGAGTGCAGTGGTTGTTTGCAAACAGCCTGAATCATAATCAGAGTAACTCGGCGTCTTATCAGGATCAAATATTGTTGACACTCATTACGATATCACTTTGGTCAATATACAAAATAATAGTTTTAGCAACTAAAGCAGATTGATGAGAGCAGATGACGCCTTGACAGTGAATAGTTTAATAAGCTTTCTGTTTTACTACCAATTTGCCTTAAAGACATTACACGACCAAGCTTGGATGGTAACACCTAGTCTGAAAAAAGTTAGGATTAAATCTAGCATGCTTTTACTGTTACAATACTGTACAGATGTCTAGGCAAAGAATCAGTCACAGGCGTTTCATGTGAGGCCCGTATCTATAGTAGGATAGTTGGGTTTGTAAAACCCATTAAAAAACCCTTGAGTGTGAGCATGTGAGGGCCTCTATAGAAAACTTGAGATTGCTGACATTGGCTGAGCGCACGCTTCACATGCTTTACAGTTATTTTGACACCTAGTGGGAACAATGGAGGGGAATCAATGAATGGACTGGCTTAATGTCTTTAAACATTTACGTTGACAAAATAAAAAAAAACAAAGAAAAACTAAAACGGCAAACTACTCCGATTTAGTAACGGTTAAAGAGGCACTTGACTGTGCAACGCCCGTGCGCAGACAACTTAATGAAATTATATTTGAAACACACAGCGCGAAAAGACATAACTACATTTAGATCTAAAGATAACCATGATACCGTCAGGATTTACATGGAAACAAATTCTGAACAAGGGAAATTCTTTCAATGTAATAACCAAGATTATGTAAAATTATTCATCAAAAGTTCGTAATATACAACATAACCATACCATTCATAAATAAATTATAAGAGACAATGTTCAGTGAAATTTACATTCACTGTCGTTTAAACTATTCCACATACATATATAGAGGATATTGTATGAGTGTTCATTATTTATCATTTTTAATAAACGAGTTGACTAAAATAATATGACGCGAGCCTTGGCGAGCGTCATGTTCATTTTAGTCAACGAGTTTATTAAAAATGATAAATAATGAACACGAATGTGATATTCTATTTATCACATTACAAGTTCAAGCACCTATTAAATTGATTTGAAGCCGTAGTTTGTAGACCCTCCGCTATATAGATTTTCCGCCAAACGTTACGTCGTTTACGTTAACGTCATAGTAAATGACGTCATTTGGCACCACGCTACATGCAGCGCTTATGGAGGAACAAGTTAGGCCGGAGCCCAAAAAACGATATTCCACTAGTGGATTACGATATTTATACAATCGCTTTATGCAACTCCCAGACCGCAAATTATGTGATAAATACATCTATAAAGATACCAACCACATAATTAGATTGTATATACATGATAGCATAAAATACATACCACATCTATTAATCTAGGCAATCATACCGTTTTAACAAAATACCGTTGTTGTCTTTAAATTCTGCAATAAAAATCGAATTAAATTTTGACGAACAAAACGACCAAACAAGTCAACTTAAGAAACACTATAACACATCGATTATTATATGTGACATTAACAGTTCATTTGACGCGATACGATGAATTTAGGGTTTCATGAAAATTTTCCACTTATTACATAATTATGTGAGATATTAACTGGAATCCTTTCAGAAATGTGGTGTCAGAAATATGCCAGCATTTTGTTTTTGTTTCGTTTTGTTTTATGTATCCTGTTGAATTCGTTATTTGTACCAATGTTCAAGATGTTTAGGAAAGTACATTATTTTAGTTGTAATCTCGGTTAACCCTTTAAACCCTAGTCCTGCATATAGGAGTCTTTTTTCAAACAGTGTACACGTGAATAGTACACATATCCTGTGCAAACAGTGAAGACCCAGATCAGAGGGCTCCGAAAGGAGCCCTCTGATCAGAGTCTTCACTGTTTGTCATAATGCCAAACATTGACAAAAACAACCCTTAACAGTCAGAAATAGACTAGACTAAAATGTAAACTTGAACTGTCCATTTAAAGTTTCAGGGAGGAAAGAGTTAGCCTATAACAGCATACTTACACTTTTAATTTACTCATCCACTATATTAATTTTGATTATTCTAGCAGACCGGGTTGATAGTAACTAGAATGCTCCTTCAGGATCATTTTGCTTTATTTTCAGCCTGCTTTAAGCAACCTCCTGTCAGCAGTAAAACATCTATTTGAGAAAATATGAATGATTTGACATTCTCGTGACATAAGTCTCTTTTTTGTAGATTTGACATCTGCAGTCTCTTTATAGAACAAAACAGGACAGAACATATGTTGTATTTGACTTAAGCGTTACAAGCTTATCATCATAACGCATAGACATAATATCATAAAACTGATTATACTATATGTGATACAAGGCATGTTTAACAGAACGATCAACATCGACCATGTATTGCGGGAGTGCTCATCATAAACACACGTACATGTAGGCAGATTAACCCTTTCAATCCTAAATTTCTCTTGTGGGTATTTATAATCATTTTGGTCTCTTCTCGTACAGGTTTTTTGAACCAGTCTATTGTGACATTTTGGTATGACAACAAACACCAATGAAAATATCAAACAGTGAATACCCTGATCAGAGGGCTCCTATAGGAGCCCTCTGATCAGGGTCTACACTGTTTGCATATGTAATCAGTAATCTCTACAGAGGGCTGTAGGGTTGAAAGGGTTAACGCGGGCTGGGTACAAGATACATTTTGCTCTTAAAAATAAACACACATCTACACGCTTCATTCCATTCAGCATATCACCAAATATCTTAACTAAAGATATTCCTTGTTCCCCTCAATCTGGGTCCATATTGGTTGTTTTCAATGTTGCAAAGCACAACAGTACTCTTCACCATTTGCTCCTTCAGGGGCTTTGTTTTACTGTCACCTTGCTTTAAGCAGTCACCTGTCTCAAACACCTAATAATTTACACAATATAGTAATTGCAAGAGAAAGGTTTCAGTGTATATAGCGTTTAGTTTAATTTGAAACTATTTGAAAAAGTTTAAGTGCTGTGAAGTTTATGGTAATGTGCACTATATGATCAGATTTGAATTAGTGTTTGTCAAACTGCACGTTGGTTCATTCAACCCCGTCAGTGTTTTCCCCAGAGTAAAATGGTAATTTGAAAACAGTTTGGATCCTGGTAAGAGGTGACAGCGTTTTATCAGGATCCAAACTGTTTAACATCCATTGCGATATCATTTGGGTCAATTTACCTAAAGTTTGAATGTTTTGCATTACAAACAGACGGCTTGTTTTTTAAACCCATTTGTGACCACGATCCCATATATGGAACATAGGCAAACAGGGTAAACTCTGATCAGACGCCGCATAATGCGGCGTCTGATCAGAGTCAACACTGTTTGCTGATAGGAATTTAAATATAAAACAAATTGAAAAAGAAAATTTTAACCAGGCATCCCTTTAATAAAAAATGGACTAATCCAATATATAAAACATGGAAGAGTCCACTGAGAGCAAATGGGTTAAAACAAATGACGTCGTATCAAAGAAAGAGTTAATTTGGACTGAAATTGAAGTATTTTTATTTAGATCTATTTGTGTCTGTGTGAGGTTTTTTTGGCCTGTTCTAGATGAAATAACGATGATTGCGTTAAGCGGCACATACTTTATGGGTAAAAATACAGTTTTCCCCACTGCCAAATCTCTATACTCCAATAATGGCTTGAAAACAGTTTGGCGCCATATTGCACACAGAGACACTCGGCGTAGTATCCAACTCAAAGTGGTCTGTAACTTAAAACACTCTGTTATTTGTCATTTTCAATTTTATGACATCGCGTATAAATTTTTTTGAAGTCCTAAACTTCCTTACATAGGGCGCGCACTGGTATTTGAATCGTCCCTTTCCACAAACATATAAATTGTTTAACCTGTCCCTGGGCTCCTTGTTTATATGTGTGAAAACATAACACATCAAGTAATGTGATAATGTCATTTATTTAAATGACGAACTGCTTTGTGTATATATACATTAAGCAGTAATTCTTTGAATGAGAAAACGTTCAAACACAGGTGGGGCGAAAATCCACTACAAAAGTTAATATCATTAATTAATGACAAAGTAAAAACAAAAGTGAATAAAAACGTACAGGGTGGTGGAAGGGGAAGACGAGGAACTTTCTATTGTATTTTTTTCGAGCAAAGAGATCGGCTTAGCGTCCTGTTTAATCACGTGACCCGAATATGTGCATAAAGTATCACATGACCTAGTTTTATTTGTAAACAGTTTGGTCCCAGGTCAAACGCCTAGTGTGCGTGGGGTATCGGTGAAGGTATAAAAGTCTTTTACGTCCCTTTAAATCAACAGTGACCCGTTATGGTTGGGACGTCCCAAGCAGACCGTAAATATTTTAGTTTTGGGGGTAGGTGCATGTACATATATAGATAGAATCATATCACTGGGGAAAGCACTGGTTCTTTTACCTGCCCGATGTATAGCATACATTGGAAGTCAGTTTTTGGCCTTGGGTATTTTTCGCCCTTTCCATAGTGTTCAATATACAAAATACTTCCTTTCCGGAACAGCTTGTAGCTGGAATTTTACATAATTCATTAAAATACTACATAACAATATGTAATAGTTTATTTTATGAAGAAATCCGGGGGTCACAGCTTTACATAGAGTTATATATTGTGAAGTTTTCAAACATCTTCACTGAAACAAATGTGACAAGAACTTTGATATTGGTCATGATGTAACTGCTCGAGGTCCTAAACAGCTCATTCACCAATTTTGTTGAAATAGTTTCAGTTTGTTGCATATAGGTCACATAAGCTAAATATAAATAAAAATTTCAATGGAAACTTCCAAAATTTCTTGTCTGAAGCAATAGTTCACAGAGCTACGATATTTTTCAAAAAGCAACATCTACACCTCCTCTATCAAGTTTGCTCCAATTATGCCATCGGGTGCGAAATGGCCCCACAATAGGCAGACAGTTTCACATAAGTGTAGAGTTTTATAGTGAAATCTTCAAACATCCTCTTCGTTAACCCTTTACCTGATAGCCTGTTTCTAGTATAGAATATAGGTGACCACTTAAAGCAGGTTGAAAGTAAAGCAGAATGCGCCATATGGCGCATTCTGCTTTACTTTCAGCCTGCTTTAAGCCATTACCTGCTAGAATAAGGAAATTAATAAATATGACACATATTACGGTATATATTGGAACTATTTTCTTCAGCGGAGGAATAAATTAAATACGCTAAAAGTCGCATCTATAAGGGAAAGGGTTAAAACTACATGTACTGTGACCAGAGCTTTCATATTTTGTATGATATAACTGCTAGAGTTCCCAAACCAATTTTGTTGAAATATCTCTGGTATGTTGCATATCTCAGAGGCGCTAAAACCATATTTCACAGAGCATATGTATTTGGCACAAATCATCTATAGGTCCTCTAGATTGTTTAAATCATGCTTCTTGGCTAAAAGCACTACAATTTTTAAATTCTTTAGCATTTAAAGAGACTATTTGAAAACCCAAATGGCGTATTTGCAAAAAGAGAAGAAAGCACTAAATTATAAGCAAATGTGCAGGATTACCGCATACCTTGCTTTCAAAATATGATTGTCAAAAAAATCCTCAAGAAGAGTCACACAATCTTATTTGTTTAGATAATTTCTGTTGCTTAAACAATTTTATTTACTAGGCTGACTAAATCCATATATATTTCATAACGGCTGCGCATGCACAGGTATATATAGGAAAGGATAACGCTTTCTTCCTCGCTGTACACAAAAGTAGGCTAAATCGCATGCAAGTTAATTTCATATTGCGCTGGCTCAGTATGTTAGACGTCTGACTCAATTTTTATTTACCCCCCCCCCTTTTAAGTGTTTAAAAGCTAAATTAGTTTGTCAGTCTCTTTAAAGACACCGTTGTTACCGTCATCAATGTATGTACATATCGTCACAGACCAGTTACTATAGTCAGAAGAAATATTTTTGTATTCTGTTTTCAGTAGTTAGCCACACAGTAAGGAACAGATAAATATATAGATATGTCTTAATATACATCATTGGTCATATATAACTTTTACTCAGGTAAGTGCTATAGGGCATGGTCCTAGCTCTGGTTGTTTATTTGACAGAGATTATTCCCTCTGCTAAGAACTAAAAGGGAGGCAGGTCGGTAGTTTTGGTCCCATGCGTTGCTTCGCAGCGTTTGAGATTAGCCGAAATCATCTTCCTGAGGTTATCACTCATCATCATCTCATTTCAAGATTATTAAACCCCAACTCAACCATCTATCCATGCGACAAATAAAGCAGAATACACCAGTAAACCGTGTAAAACATTGAGGGACCATCAGCATATTGTTCTGGAGGTGTCAATGTAACTGTAAAGCACGTGCAAAACAATCTCAGTTTAACTGTTGAGGTCCAGATTATACTCATGCTCTAGTGATTTTCAATGGTTTTTTCTAACCAAACTATCAAATATGAAGGTCCGGTCTCACATAAGACGATTCAATGGATCAATATGCACAAGACCCATGCTTTTTGCAAGGAAATTGACAGTAAATAATCTGACAAGGCGTTATAACCAAAAGGTCGTCAGGAGATGTCTTTAAAGTGATGTAACTAGCGTCATGTTATTGACTTTAAGCAATTTATGCCTTGTTATTTCAATAAATTCTCCCTTTGTGCGTGCTAGATTTCATTATAGATATACAAGATACTTTTTGCCCACACAGCAAAACATTTAACCCCTTCAGTGCCATGACGTCATCAATTTTAAACAATTGTCGTCTGTTTTCATTTCTTAAATTTTAATTTTTACTATTTTGACTGAAGAAATATTGAAATGAGTGTCAAACAGTTTGGATCCTGATCAGACGCCGCGTAACGCGGCGTCTGATCAGGATCCAAACTGTTTGCAAAAAAACTGTTGCGCTCAGGGTAAGGCAGTGAAGGGGTTAATACGAAATAGCAAATGACATTTCAAATGTTATAAAATGTGAACATGTATGTTCTTTGTATGTGAAAATGAAATAAAATATAGTTTTAACCGAATGGCAAACAATGTAGATCTTGATGAGCGTAACGCACTGTCCTATCAGAGTCTACACTATTTACTAATGCAAACACCAGGGGGCACTATGCTTTAAAAGGTTAACCACTAAAATTTTAAAGTTACGTCATGCGTTGTTTTCTTCATTTATCATCAAATATGAAATTTTTGCACTAATGATTTTTGTGCATTAGAGTATTCTATTACTTGCTTCGTTGATTTTATGTGTGAGTTTTTTTAATGGGAAAACTATCTAATAGGATACAGACGTGCCAATCTATAGCTTTAATGTGGTAACATTAGCATAAGAAATATTAAAATAGAATTATTAAACTTGCGTGAAACGTTCGTTTAACAACACTTTGCGTTGTGGTATTTAACATATTACTCCGCGAATATACCTTTGTATCCTTTTTATTTATTCCTCCAAGAAAGAAAATAGGTCCAATATGCACACTAATAAATATTTTCTATATTGTAACAGAAGGTAACTTAAAGTAGGTAGAAGGTAAGAAGAACATTTAATGTGCCTTAACGGGCGTTCAAATATACGTTTCAACTAATTATAGCAACCATCTGTCTTCAATGCTGAACGCAAACCCAGAGAAAAAGGATTTAGCAAGGCATTTGCCTTTTTGCAAAGATAATTTTTTCTCACATAACTACCCCTGTTTTCTATAGCGAACAACGATGGCGAACTCTCGGACAGAGAGGGGGGTGAGATAACCTTATCTGTCCGGACAGACAATCCGAACATTTTTGTTATTGCCGTTGCCATGACGTCGTCATGACGTCGTCATGCGTGTATTAGCGCATTAAAATACCCTCCTTGACATTACAGTGCTGTTGTTCGCCCATCGCTATGCGAATATGACCGCAACTTCAATCTGTTGAATTTCTGGGATGAGTGCGTAGGTGGCTAATAAGGCCTATCCAGACAACAAAGGTACGTCCACAGTAGGTGCACCCGTTGTCAGATGATATTGGTAAGGTACTGGCTTCTCGCGCCTACCGGTCCATGCGTTTCTTCCTGGTATGTTGTAACCTACTTGTCTCTGCTTCAACCAAGCCTTTCCTGACAGCTGATCTCCATGCAGGGCGGTTCTGAGCCAAGTGTCTGTGTGAATGTCAATCTTGCGAAGCGAAGTCTTCATGCAGTCTTTTAACCCTTTTTTGTGGCCGCCAACTTTCCTTTTACCAGAGGATAGCTCTCCATATAAGAGCTGCTTTTGGAGTCTCTCATCTGACATGAGACAAGTGTACTTCTTTTTTCTATATCCGTCCACCTCATGAGGCGAACGCGAAAATACAACTCGCCTCTGTATAACAAGTTGAACGCGTTTTAAGGGTTGACGAGGTGAGAACAATAAATCTAACACCACAGTTGAGTGTCAGATTTATATCCCACCCTCGGTATAAAAATATTTAAGAACACTCGGAGGGGCCTCGTGTTTCTAAAATATATTCTTACCTCGGATGGGATATCCTTATCTGACACTAATGGTGGAGTTAGATTCACTATATCTCCAACATGTGTAAGATCACTTTCATGACGTCACTTTAACGTCACTATTTATAACGGCGTTTTGACGTAACATGAGGCTTTAGTGAGCGATATTATGCACTGTCCCAAATGTATGACAGCTTGTAGCGGCCCCGTCCTCGTTGGTCGCCAACGTATGTGCTCTGATGTAGATTGCCTCCTCAACCCCACGTTTAAACAAATGACATTTCGCGGTCTAATATGTGCATTGATTCAGGAGACACAGAGTGTGCTGAATTGTCCTGATTAATGTGGCGTGATACCACACTATAGCTTGAGCTTGGGCGCCATCATTCCATAAATCGTGCCTTGAGTTTTCTCACCGTCTATCCGATGTAGTCTTTGTCACACTTAAGGTTCTTATTTCATTCACATTTGATATAATAAATGGGGCCACAGGCCTCCATTGTATCAGACTTGTCTTTTTGATAGACCAATAATTGTCACAGAGTTTTGAATTTTAAGCACACGTTGGCCTTATGCTTGTTAAACATTTTTCTAAATGCTTTACCTTTCACTTTCAAGAAAGGTTAAACTAGGATTCTATTGGTGTCTCTATTTTTTGATGACGGTTTCTTGGTCTTTTCAATTCGGGTTTTCAGTTTCTTGGTGACCTTGCTTATTGCCTATCCGGGATATTTAGAAACAGTTAAAGCATTATTAACATGGTGTATTTCTGCTTTCAAATCATACTGAGCTGAGATCACTTTCTCTGCACACTGGTGTATTGTTAGGATAACACCAAGTTAGTGTTCTTCTTTGTGTTCGGATTCAAAATCCAGGCATTGATCAGTATGTGCTGCCTTTCTAAAAACGTTGTTTTGGTTTTAAAAAATGCCAAGGTGTTCTTGTCCTCTTTCTCAAGGGTAAACTAAATGTCTGGGTCAGTGCCGTTGATACGCTCAGTGACCTCATCCACGAATTCCCTTTTCTGTTTGGAGTGTGTTATCCACATATCGGAACCACCCGCCTGGTGGGTGGGATACTGTTTTCAAAGCTAAAGCCTTAAAAATGTTCTAGATAAAGATTTAGGGTCACTGGAGAACTCCTCGCACCACCATACCATGAATGTGAAAAAGTACTCTCCATCAAATGCAAAGTAGGTACACTTTAAACATAGTTTCCAACAACTTGGTTATACGTTATACGGGTCAGTACGGTTTTTCCAGCCAAGGAACCGTCTGCCAACAAGCTATCGCTATCCCTTGGGACAGTGAGAGCCTTGTCCACAGGTACACTTGTGAACAACGCGCTGACGTAATAGAGACCAAACTCTCACCCTCATTCACTGTTTTGTCCTTGATTACCGACGAAAATGCTCCGTGTTCTTGGTGTGGAGTTTAGACACGCCTTCAGAGGGTGATAACACTTTAGCCAGGTATTTGGCACCACTGTATATGATGGAGCCTACATTACTGACAATCAGGCACGGGGGCATTTTGGTTTTATGCACTTAAGGTAACCAATAAAACTTGAAAGGGGTATCGTTAAGAGTTAATGAATTTTAATTTGATATAAACTGTTTGGCTCTTAGATATTTTTTTCTGAAGTAACTTTCAGATACACCACGAATAAAAAGTGTTGCACTCTACAAATTTTGTTTTTTATTGTAGGTTCAGCTTGCTCTTCAAAAATGACGTCACGTTTGACCACAGCGTCCACGCGAGCCACACCGTCTACAACAACAGTCAACATGACAATAGAGACAACACCATCACCAACACCAGTGCCAACAACAACACCATTAAGATATCCTTATCGTCTGCCTGGTGACTTCACTCCCATCTCGTACACATTGTCATTCAAACCTGACTTCTACCAAGATGATGAAGATGATTTTATGTTGTATGGCCAGTCTTCGGTCAAGGTCATGTGCCACAAGGACACCAGTGAAATCATCATGCACGCCAGAGATATTGATATTGCGAGTATGTACCATAACCTTGACTATGCTTGATAAGGTAAAACATTGTATCGAATAAGACTGACAAGCTAAGACTTATGATGTTTAAGGGTACAAAAATGAGTATGTCAAACATATTTGACCCTGATCAAATACCGAGTTACTCAGCATCTGATCTGACCATAAGCTGTTCGCAATCAACATTAATTCTTAGAGTTTATACAAACATAGTAAACTCTCCCTGTTTGGAAATTTCTCATTAATGAAATGATTTTGCATGCTTTATTCTCATCCTGCTAAAAGTCTCTTGAATATTGTCAACTTAAAGTGGCCGAAAAGCAGAACTCAAAGTTTGTGACAAAACACTGACCTTTTTAAACTATGTATCCCGAGTCACAGAGATGTGTCTTATATCGTCCTCAAGCTTTTGATTGGTCAGAAATGAGCAGAATGACAAAATCTGACCAATCATCGCTTGTGAATGATCACAGGCTTTGATCGCTTTTTAACCATGAGACTTGGAACTGTTAAATTTTACTGGAACCCATTGATGTGAAAAGTTACAAATGCATAAAAGATATACGCTCGTCATTGGTCTCAAACTCATAAATCGAGTATTGCCTTCTCCAGGACTCCTGCTAGGAAAGATGTAAAGCAATCACTAAAAGTGAGTTAAAGTTAGTTAAGTTATAAAACTGTTACAAAGGAACAGAGTACTCACTGTTTTTTGATTATTTACAAATTATTATAATCAAAAATTCCTATTGTTAAGGAAGGGTTTAAAGGCAATAGGCAACGTGAAAACCTTATAAAAATCATTGATACTATAAAGCTAATATACGAAAAGTGTATGTTACTCGATTGATATTTGATAAATACTTAATTTTATTCAATTACCAACTCATTTGCATTAAAAAGAATGTATACATAATTACAGTGGATCCTTTTCTGTTTTATTTTAAACATGTAAACTAATTCACATGCACACAGTGGGGGAGAAATTAATTTTCCTGTTAGATCTACATGGACACCTAAAAACCAAACCTTTCGTGATTGAGCAATACATTAAGAGGGTTTTCGTGCTTGTAGAGATCAAACAGTATTATTAAAGAAATCGAATCGACAATCGTTTAAGCCTGTCTCACACAGAACACACGGCTTATACGGTTGGCCACCCGTGTAAACCGTACATACAACCGAACCAACCGTGGCCTTATCCGAGTTACACTCGGGCCATTCGAGTGTATCCGTGAAAGCCGTGTATGATTTTTAAATTTTTTAAAAAACTGGCACGGGTGCCATGTCCGTGTATGATCGTATAAGCGATCGTACAAGACCGTGAGAGACCGTGTGAGACCGTAGGAGACCGTAGGAGACCGTATACACAACCGCATATGAATTCCACTTAACACGAGTGAGCTCAACCGTGTCAATATCGTATATAAATCGTATGGAGCAAGAGTCGGCGGGGCCGTATGTTAACCCTGTAATTGTCCAATTAATCCAGTAAAAGTCGTGTTTAATCGTACTAGGCCGTAACAGACCGTACTAGACCGTACTTGGAACCGTACAACAATCGTATGAAAATCGTTTTGCAAATTGTGTTCAAACCGTCACAAACCTTGCTTGACCGAGTATATCCGTGCTTTGTTCGTACATACTCGTGCTACATTCGTACCAGTCAACCCGTGTATAACCGAGTATACCGTATTGGAACCGTGTGCCCAACCGTGTTCTGTGATTTAAAAGTGACATAAAGTACGACTGATTATACAAATATGACTGTTTATTTCCTCAAAGTGCTATCCTTCCATATCCCACAAACATTTATTCACAAATATTTTAGTGTGATTTTATGGAGTTTTATTATCTCTTGGGGTTTATTATTGTTTAGATATTTGTTTACTTAAATAAAATGTAGAAAATATTTAGGATGTTTCGGTTTGAAGGACACTTGCAACTTCCAGTGGACACTATGTCATAGATAAGATGCTTGTCTGATAGACTGTTTATGTATTCTGGCTTCAGAGTTTAGCCACCCGGTTTGAAACGGATAAACAAATATGTCTCTTTTAAAATGCCTCACTGTCTATATATCGGCCATATTGTTACCTTTGTTGTAGACGATTTCATCATTGTGAAGACGTCAGAACTACTCAAAGTTTGCTAGGCATCAAAGGTATACACCTTTATAGGAACCAATGAATCGGCCCTATCACATTCGTACTTTCCAAAGCTTTGTTCAATTTCAACAAAAGTTGCAGGAGTGGTAGCTGGAGTTCCATTCAACAGGTTCTAATGTGACTCACACATGTAATATGTACCATGCACATGCATTGATAAAACAAATAAAATGTCACTTTTTCACAGAAAATTGTAAAAGTTACAAATTGTGTTTTTTAGTGAACGAGTATGCTTTACAGTTAAATAATGGATACATTTTATAATTGAGGGGTTAACCATTGTTTTACCAACGAACAGTATCTCTAAGACCTTAAAATGTAGAAATCAATTAATATGAAAAGTTTTTTTTTTAATTTCGCCAACAACATCTGAACATGCGTAATTATCAGATTCTGTAAAATGAACTCCTTGCAATAGTTTCTCCAAGTGTCGATAGAATTGAACAAAACTGTCAGAAGTTGTCTGTTGAGAACGTGGTGTGGTTAATGTATTGGTAACTATGAAGATGTATACCCCTCGTGCTTAGCCAACTTGGATATAATTAAACGTCATCTAATTTTTTATATATATAAAGAGAGACAGAGACCCAGAGAGAGAAAGAAAAGAAAGAGAGACAGACAGAGACGGAGACAGAGAGAAATAGAGACAGAAAGAGAACGAAAGACTGATTTGTAATTATAACTAGATATTTTATCTTTGCTGTAGACGATTCTATCATTGTGAATATATTAGTATATACACGCTGGTTATTATATCACTCGGTAATTGTACCTTACCTGTACAATATTCCACCATTGTGGGAACGAAGGTCTATATAAACGCTGATTATAATCACTATAGTATTTAAATTTACTGTAGACGGTTCCACCATTGTGAGGACATATAGGTATGTAATCGTTGTAATCACTCGAGTTGTTATCTTTACTGTAGTCGATGCCATCAATGTGAGAATGTAGGTTTATATAAACGCTCATTGTAAACACTCGAGTTGTTACCTTTACTGAAGACGATGCCATCATTGTGAGAATGTAGGGTCTATATAAACGCTCATTGTAAACACTCGAGTTGTTACCTTTACTGAAGACGATGCCATCAATGTGAGAATGTAGGGTCTATATAAACGCTCATTGTAAACACTCGAGTTGTTACCTTTACTGAAGACGATGCCATCATTGTGAGAATGTAGGGTCTATATAAACGCTCATTGTAATCACTCGAGTTGTTACCTTTACTGAAGACGATGCCATCATTGTGAGAATGTAGGTCTATATAAACGCTAATTGTTATCACTCGAGTTGTTACCTTTACTGAAGACAATGCCATTATTGTGAGAATATAGGTCTATAAAAACGCTAATTGTAAGCACAAGCATTTTATTTTTACTGTAGAGAATTTCACCTTTGTGAGTAAACGCAGATTATACTCACTAGAGATTTTACCTTTTCTGAAGACGAGTACGTAGATGTGTGTAAAGACGCTAATTAACATCAATAAGTTTTTATCTTTTTTGTAGACGATTCCATTATTGTGAGGGCGGACAACGACGCGGAGAACTTGTTTGACTCGTACGAGATGTACGAACCAACTGCGTTCATTATAATTAAAACGAAAACGGCCTTGACCCAAGGCCGTAACTACACCATAGAGTTCAAGGATTTCTCATATCCTCTTCGCCCAAGACTGTTCGGTATCTACAAGAACATGTGGAGGATTAACGGACAGAACATGTAAGTTTAATGCTCAATCATTTCTACGCCACACCTTATCGTCTGCTTTAACCCTCAGGGGGCCCGTTTTGCGTAAGTCAAAATTTTAAATTTTAATTTATATTTTTTATTATCACTTGCTACAAACAGCAAGTAGCCAGATCAGAGCTTGTAGCGCGTCCTCTGATCTGGCTTTTTGCTGTTTGCAAACGTTTATGATCGAAAAATAAGAGTTAAACGATTTTGACTTACGCAAAAGTTTTGCGTAAGTAGTTTAGTAAAACGGGCCCCTGATTTCAGTGATGACGTCGGCTTTAATACCCAAGTCAACAGTTGTTTAAAAGTTAGGTTCATTACAGTGTGACTTAAGAAATATCGATACAAATGTCAAACTGTGTATATCTTGATCAGAATTCTAGTGTATCGATTGTTAATAAAACAGTGATAATAATTTTCTAGTGAATTTTCAGTATTTGCTTTGTTTTCTGTGCTTTCAAAGGATCTCCCCTTATTCAGATGTTTATGGTCTAGGAATTGCAGTGTAGACAGATCTGGTAAACCATGCGTATATATACTAGTTAATGGTAAGCATTCAGCATTAGAAATATTTGTTAAGGTATTCCTCACAAATTCCTCCAAAACTTGTTACGGGAAATCTCAGAACGAAGCCGGGTGGCCGATGTCATCCGCTTTTAGCAATTACAATTTGACTGCTTGACTGACCGAACTCTAAATCTTAATCTCTATTTTTCCTAAAACAGAAAAAGTAGCCGAATCTATGAACCGCGTCTCTTTTCGTAGCACGTGACTCTGACGGTTTCCCAATAAACTGCATAGAGTATCTGTTTAGAAAGGAGATACTTTAATTGCTATTAAAAGTTTTTTATCCACGAAGTCATGATGATATGTGCCAAAGCTTAATTACGTTAAACATGTTTCAACAGCAAGATTATAAGGATTGAAGTCGATACAAGCGGCATATTAAAGCCAGATAGAAGTAAAACATAAGGCTCCTAAAAGAACTATATGCTTGAATTTTCATCTTGTTTCTGGCAGTCACCTGCCTGAGGCGGAGTTGAATATATGTGATTTGTACTGATGGTTGTGAAGGAAGGGTTTAACCCTTTCCCATAGTGCGTTATGGTCCAAATGCGTTATTTTCCCCAATTTTAAAGAAACTGAACGCAATGCAACAAAAGAATGAAAATGACAAATTGAAACTTAATTTATATACAACAAAATTGGAGTATTGCTAAGATGGTGGATTACAAGCCGTCGGAATAACAAACAGTTTGGAGCCTGTTTAGAACCCGGATTACAAGGCGATGAAATAAGAAACAGTTTGGAGCCTGTTAAAATGCCGGATAACCAGGCGTCGGAATAACAAACAGTTTTTAGCCTGTTAAAGATGCCGGATTACCAGGCGTCGGAATTACAAACAGTTTGGAGCCTGGATTACTAGGCGTCGGATTTTCAAACAGTTTGGAGCCTATTTCGATGGTGGATGACCAGGCGTCGGATTTACAAACAGTTATTAGCCTGTTATGTTGCCGGATAACCAGACGTCGGATTAACATACTGTTTGGAGCCTGTTAAGATTCCGGATTACCAGGCGTCGGAATGACCTAATTTTGGAAGCCTGTTTAGATGCCGGATTACCAGACGTCGGATTTACAAACAGAGTGAAGCCTATTAAGATGGTCGATTACCAGGCGTTGGATTAAAAACAGTTTTTAGCCTGTTAATATGCCGGATTACCAGGCGTCGGAATGGTCTACAGTTTGGAACCTGTTTTGATGCCGGATTACCAGGCGTCGGATTTCAAACAGTTTTGAGCCTTTTAAGCTGGTTGATAACAAGGCGTCGGATTTCAAACAGCTTGAAGCCTATTAAGATGGTCGATTACCAGGCGTTGGATTAAAAACAGTTTTTAGCCTGTTAAGATGCCGGATTACCAGACGTCGGAATGGTCTACAGTTTGGAACCTGTTTTGATGCCGGATTACAAGTCGTCGGATTTCAAACAGTTTTGAGCCTTTTAAGCTGGTTGATAACAAGGCGTCGGATTTCAAACAGTTTTGAGTCTGTTAATGTGCCGGACTACAAGGCGTCGGAATGACCTACATTTTGAATCCTGTTTAAATGGTGGATAACCAGATTGGTTTAAACATATTTTATTTCAGATATTGTACATGAACATAATACATGGATATAATGAAAAAGGATTGGATCGAAAGCTATGCTTATAGAGATCCTTTCCTTTGCAGTATTTGAAATACACTATAGACAGTAGATGTTCACAATTGCATGTTTATCATAATTGACATGTGACTTGACATTTAGAAAAATATACAAGTTATACAAAAAAGAAAAAAAGAAGAACAAAATTTAAACAAATATAAGCGTTTGGTCATCCAAAGGCTGGCGCCCCGGCCAGCGACATGCCCGAGTTCGAGAAGAAACCAGCAGTCCAGTTCAGAGAAATGTACACAAAGTTCTCAGTTGAAACGATTGGACTTTACTATATATGTCTGCACTGCTTCAAAAATCTGCTTATTAGTATCATTATCAAGTGTTGGATCGCCATAGAGGAATAACTTCACTGAAACGCGACGAATTGGGTTTACTACATTTAGAAGATTAGTACGAATGTTTTGATATGTTTGACAGTGAAAGAAGAAGTGTTGCGCGCTTTCGATTTCACCGCAGTGACAGGCTGGCGACTCGACTATACCTTTTTGAAAAAGGCTTAAATTTAAAGAGCTACAATTGGTCCTGAGCCTCGTATGGAGAATTTGCGCTTTCCTATTTCCAATAAAATGATAGGAAGGTATACTGGTAATCGGGCCATTTATTGCCTTTTTAAAAGATTCTACAGAGCTCGAGTTTCTTATTTCTAACGGAAGAGAAATCCACTCACGAACAACAGATGGTAAAAATGACTCAGAATATAGTTTTGTTCTTGCGTATAACAATTGCACGTCTTCAGTATTTCTTAAGCTGTACCTTGACTCATCACCTACAAGGGCTGGGACTAATGAAGATAAATATTCTGGTGTTTGTTTATTAACCATTTTAAAAAAAAGAACAAGCTTATGTTTCTGTCTTCTAGATTCTAAAGTTTCCCAACCAGTTTCATTTTCAAGTTGTTTTACAGAGAAAAGCTTTGTAGTGCCAGTTACAATCCTAGCAGCCTCATTTTGAATCTTGTCTAATTCATATTTTTGTGTGCTAGTACAGTTGTTCCAAACTACATCTGAAAATTCTAAGATTGGTCTTATAAAACTGAAGTAGATAATTTCGAGAGATTTTCTGTCAAGAGTATATTTTAGTTTGCGCATAATATTAATTCTTCCCCATGCCTTGTTTTTGATATATTCAATATGTTTATTCCAATGTCCATCACTTGAAAAATAGATACCAAGATGTTTATGCGATTCCACTTCATTAATTTCTTCAGATAACATTTCTAGTTGAGGGTGAATGGGTTTATTTATTTTACGCGAGATTAAAAGAGATTCAGTTTTAGAAGGATTAAAAGTGACAAGCCATGTCTTTGCCCAGATAGTTATTTTGGTGATATCTGTAGATAGAATTTCTGCTGTTATGTCTGCATGATCAACAACTAAATAGAGACTTGTGTCATCTACAAATAAACGTATGTTTGATTGTATATCAGAAACTATATCATTAATATATAAAATAAATAAAAGTGGACCTAAAATAGATCCCTGTGGGACCCCTGCCCTAATCATTGCCCATTCAGATTTTGCTCCAGGCATAACCACTCTCTGACGTCTATTGTAAAGATAACTGTTAAACCATTTAAGAAGATTCCCCGAGACACCAACAGCTTGGAGTTTCAATAATAGACCAGCATGCCATACTCGGTCAAAAGCTTTGCTTATGTCAAAGAAGACAACCCTGACTTCTTTTCCTTCATCCAAAGCTTTACAAAACGCGTTATACAAGAAAGTTAATTGGTTTACAGTTGAGTCACCAGGAGTAAATCCAGATTGAAAAGGGGAAAGATAGTTAATATCACGAAGGTGATTATAAATATGTTTGAAAACCAAACGTTCAAGGACTTTATCTAAGTTACTTAAAAGAGATATTGGTCGATAATTATTTACTAAGGATGGGTCGCCTTTCTTTAATACTGCAGTCACATGTGCTTCCTTCCAGCTAGACGGTATGGAACCACAGTGTAATGACATATTAAAAAGTTCACAAAGAGGATGGCAGATCTCATTTGAGATTTCATGCAAAATTCGGTTATTAATTTCATCTGGGCCGGCAGCTTTTCCCACAGGGAGTACATTTAGGATAGAAAGCACTTCTTCTGGTGTAAGTATAATAGTGGGCATACTAAATTTACTAGGCAAGATATTTGGCAACACTGATTCGTCGTCATTGAGTAAAGTCTGTCCTGCAAAGTAATCATTTAGTAAGTTTGCCTTGTCAAAAGTTTCCGTGGCATGAACATCATTATTAGAAAGAGTCGGTACAGATTTCGTCTCGTTATTTGAAATAAACATTTTCAAAGTTTTCCACCAATCTCGTGAAGTCAAAGATTTAGATTTAAGATCATGAGCTAATTTATCGTAATAACTATTTTTGGAATCACGAATAAATGTTACTACTTCATTACGTAGTTTTCTAAAAGAATCCCAGTGATGGACATTATTTGTAGATTTTGCTTTTCTATATGCCCTTTTTCTAATTCTAATTTTCTTTTTAATCTGTGAATTTATCCAAGGAGGTTCTAAAGGTCTGATACGTATCGTCTTGTTTGGTACACATTGGTCGGTCAGTTCTTGTAATTTGTGTGTGATATTATTAGTGTAAGTGTTTATGTCATCGTCTTTTAGGTCTGTCCAGTTCGTTTCGTTTGCTTTCAGTCTCAAGAGATCATAGTCGCCTTGATCGTATTTCCATATTTTTCTTGTATAAGATATAACTTTTGGTTTGCGATAATGAAAAATCCCGTATATTGGGCAGTGATATCGATGCTCATTTAATAAAAAAGGGTCACCTACACCGGAAATGGTAAGGTTGTCTTTCCGTTTTACGAGTAAAATATCAATAAGAGACGAAGAGTGCTCAGTGAAATGTGTACTTTCCTGAATTACTTGAGTTAGACCAAATTGTTGACACAAGCTATTAATCTTACGTGAAGTGAGTGGGTTTGACATATTCATGTTAAAATCCCCTGTAATAATAATGTCTTCTATACCCGTATCTATGGCGAGGCTAAAAGAGTCTTCGATCATTTTATAATAGTCAGCATTAGAGTTTGGTGGTCTGTAAAATACACCAATAAGGATGTGTTTACGATTCAGAAAAATATCAATCCAAAGACACTCTAAACCCTGAACTTCTAGGTCGTTTCTTCGACGGTATGCAAAACTATCTTTTATATACAGAATGACTCCGCCATGATTATCCCCTAGTCGGTCTTTACGTTCAGGTAACTGGTAAGAAGGAATACGGAGTTCTTCGGATGGAATAGATGTACTGAGCCAGGTTTCTGAGAATGTGAGGATATCGAAATCTCTCAGTTCAGCGGTTAGTAAGTCTAACTTAGGAAGTATACTTTGGACATTATAGTGAGTTATTGAAAGGTTGTGGGATAGATCTAGTGTCGATACAAATGAGTTCGAAGCAGACGAGTTAGAGTTATCGGGATTTTCCGGACCAGGGTTTGGATGGACATCACCAGAGGCGAGGAGAAGCAAGTGTAACCACATGGCATACAGTATATAATTACAAATCCAGATCATAAGTAAGAAGTGCAGTAAAGCTGAGAACTTAAATCTACAGCGATAAGTCGGCATGGTTACGGCAGTTGGAAAGATATATTTAATTACGTAATCTCTAGAAGAGTAAACAAGAAGACAGCTGCCGTACACACGCAGTCAGACCGTTGAGATATTTGTTGAGCAGGACTCACCAAACAACCAGGATACCAGAGACCAGCTCGAACCGAAACATACACACCAATCAGGACCCCAAACCCCGGATGACCAAACTTATATTGTTCAAAAAGAATACAAAACTGGAAAAATAGTTGAAACATGACAGAAAAAATCAATATAAATTGAAGAGGGTATATATCTTACTTATCTAAAAATACTTATAGCAGAGCACTTTGACATTCAAAGACGTTAACTAATGTAACAGTAAGATGTTATGTTTAATATGTTTACAAGAAGGACTAATGCATAGTTGGATTTGGATATACTTAGTGTGTTACATGAGTGATAGATTCACAAAATAAGAGCACTTGCGATTTCAGACCTATTTTATAACCATAAATGAGTATTTGTTAGCTGATATAGAGTTTTGGCGCAATAAAGCATGATCAAGAAATCCAGTGGCGACAGCATTGCTCCTTCGCCCCAACCTGCCGACGACAATCACTAAAACGGCAGGTCAAATGTCGAGTTACTCAAGCTAGAGTAATTCTGCATCGATCGGCTCTTGAAAATTTCGACACAACCGCTTACCCAAGCGGAAGGAGTGAACAGCCCGTAGCCACTGTAAGTTTAACGTACAAATACGTACACTCTAATGCAAAAAACATTTTAATCAAGAATATACTATTGGTAGCAGTGGATGTCCCATCAAATCAATAAATGGAGATAATATAAACTATTGATAGACTACAATATGTGCTATAAGTTGCACTAATTGCACTACAGAAGTCAAGGAAACAGGCAACCAGACTAGTCTAAATTACCATACATGTATAATACTGATTTATAATTAATTATATTGCCAAATATATGTTGCATTACACTTTCATAGGCTAACAGACAGCCAAACAGAGTGACATGCATAAAGACACACTTGTCTTACTTTTTCCGCGTTGTAGAATATCATGTACGTGTAACTGAATAAATACAACAATTAACAATGTACACCCATGTGAAAACCCAAAATGGTCTAAGCCAAATTCATACAAAAAATTATACAAGTCAATATATATATACAGGTTTCATGCAAAATGCAATAATTTTTATTCTTAATTCTGGGACAGTGTATTAATCGCAGATTACAGTCATGCACCAGGCTTCAACAGAATGTCAAACAAGGCTAACAGAAGTGTGTTACATGTAAAATTAATATAACAAGAGTTTGTGGAAAGTCTGATGTACGACTCAATCTACAATAAACGAGGAAACTATTTTGTCCTCCACAATATAGCTAATAATGTGCGTGCACATTTATGACAGAATATTACTTTGCTGCTTTACTTGTTATCAGTCAGCCGAGCGGACAGACAGATAATCAGATTGACAGACAACCAGCCTGCAAAAACAGACATACAAGTCTATAGTTCCTCTGCAATGTAGATAGTAATGTACATGCAATGTATAACTCAATAACATACTGACTCCATAAACCAGACGGACGGACATGCATACTTACATATCTATATTCCCTCTGTAGTGCAGGTAGAAATGCACATGCAAATCCATCAATCAGACGGACGGACAGACAGTCAGACCGACCGACAGACATAATATCTACATCTCCCCCGCAGTGCAGATAGTAATGTACGTATATACAAAGGCATAACACAATACAAGAGGCTCTACCATACATACTGACTCCATCAATCAGACTGGCCGACAGACAGTCAGACAGACAGACAAACATACATATCTATATTTACCCTGCAATGTTGACAGTATTTTACATGCAAATGTATGACAAACTATTCTCTACCATACATACTGATTTCACCAGTCAGACGAACGACATTCAGAATGACAGACACACATATATCCACAATTCCACCGAAATGTAGAAAGAATGTATCACAGAATATCAGAGGCTCTACCATACAATACTGACTCCATCAATCAGTCGGACGGACGGACAGACAGACAGACAGACAGACAGTCAGACTGACAGACAGACGAACAGCTTTATCTATAGTTCCTCCGAAATATGGAAAATAATTTAATTTACATGCAAATGTATAACACAATTACAGAGGCTCAACTATACATACTGACTCCTTCAATCAGACGGACGGACAGACAGTCAGGCTGACAGACAAACAGCTTTTCGAATGTGGAAAGTAATGTACTTTACATGCAGATGTGGAAAATAATGTACTTTACATGCAAATGTATAACATGTTATCGTGTGACGCAATATATTAAGGAGCTATACTCTATCTATTGACTGTATAAATCAGACAGACAAACAAACAAACATACAGTGGAGAAATGCTATTCTTTCCCGTTTAAACGGAAAGGAAACGCACACTCATTTAACTAAAATGTAGAAAATAACCTATTTTATTTATTTTTGTCACTATTGATTTTAATCTGAGTGGCAAACAGATTTTGTGGCAAGCAGTATGGGGACTGATCAGACGCCGGGCTACCTGGCGTCTGATCAGGCTCCAAAGAGTTTGAATGAAAATAATAGATTAAACGTGAACGCGTGAACAATGTACTATATTCCAGATTCACCAGAGTACTTTGATAGTTCAGCATTAAGCAGACAGTTCATTATTAATTCAGCATTGAACATTAACTTTCTTCTACTGTACATCATTGGTTCTTTATTAAACTTAAAAAATCTGGATAGTACATTAATAGTTCATCATTTAACATAGTTCTTCTATAACTGTTCAGCATTGGTTCATAATTAAACTTGAACAATCTTGATAGTACATTAATAGTTCATCATTGTTTACGTGCGGTTATTCCCCTTTTTGAATCTACTCTCCACTTCGGGAGAATTCGGCAGAAATTCAAATCTGGAAAATTGTAACCAACAGCGAGCGATCGGATGTTTGTCCAAGATATCTTGCATAAAGTGTGAAGTTGAACCGTTAATTAATACACGCAGTCGACGATGCTTGGGTTTTCAACCGTGTTTTGTTAGCGAAGCCGATGAAGGTTAGTTCATGAGAATTTTCCGTGATTGTTTACAAAATTTAGAAGATCCCGGGTCAATTCGGTCCCTCGTCAAATCGACCCCGAATTGACTTGACCTCTAAACTATAGAATAATACATGTACTGTTTATCTAGATAGGAGTTTAACGTTTTGTTATAGGCTGTCGCATATTCTTTTTACAAATCAAAAGTTTCATTGAAGGAAAATTGCTTGTTTTAAATTGACAAAGGGGTCAATGAAATCTGCATGCCTTTTTAGCTCAGAAATGGTGCAGAATTAGTACATTGTTAACAGTTCAGCATTAGTACATTGTTATGAGTACATGATTAGTACATTGTTATAAGTACATAATTAGTACATTGTTAACAGTGCATGGTTGTGATCGACAGTACACAATTGGTTCATTGTTAGTTCTTTATTAGTTCATTGTTGGAAGTTCATTATTAGTACATTGTTACTAGTACATTGTTAACCCCATTTGCATGTGATTTGACAACCAATTATGTATTAATAATGAACTGTACAGAATTAGTTCATTGTTATAGTTATTTGTTACCCTGTTTTTTTTGTTTGGGTAGATTTACAAACAGTTTTGAGCATGTTTAGATGTCGGATAACCAGGCGCCGGAGTAACAAACAGTTTCGAGTCTGCACAGAAGCCAGATTACCAGTCTCCGAGGTTATAAAGCGTTTAAATTGAGTCTGAGTGTGTTCCCAAGCATTTGATCGGTCAGATTTGAGCCCAGGCTAAAATTTGACCAATCAAATGCTATGGAACGAGTTAAGACTCAAGTCAAACGCTTTATAACCTCGGAGCCAGGCGTCGGAATAGCATCCAGATTAGAGCCCATTCAGATGCCGGATAACCAGGCGTTGGATAAACAAACAGTTTTGAACCTGTTAAGATGCCAGAATACCAGGTTTCAAGCCAGGTTTAGAGCCTGTAAATATGCCGGATTACCAGGCGTCGGAATAGCATCCAGATTTGAGCCCATTCAGATGCCGGATAACAAGGCGTCGGAAAAACAAACAGTTTTGAACCTGTTAAGATGCCAGAATACCAGGTTTCAAGCAAGGTTTAGAGCCTGTAAATGTGCCGGATTAACAGACGTCGGAATATCATTCAGATTTAAATCCGTGCAGACGCCAGGCGTCGGAAAAACAATACGTTTTGAGCCTTTAACGATGCCGGATTAACAGGTATCGAAATATCACACCGTTTGGAGCCTGTTTAGAAGCCAGATTAACAGGCATCGGATCAGGCTCCAAACCATTGGCAATGAACTTAAGGCTTTTAGTATAAAAACACGTTTATTTTGGGAAAATAGTTACATCTTCTCCACTGTTGTTAATGAAGTGTGACTTCTAACCCTATTTATATAAATTAACTATTTTATCGGTATGTATCTTCGGGTTTTGATCGCTATGCCAGTTGGGTGTTTGTTTGTTAAGAATTATTGTCGTCAGCCTCTTTTCAAACGTCTAAATCGACAACTTTCTTAAGTCTCTTTACGAAATAGGCCAAGAATGTCGAACAATTTGGAATAAAACATCGAGTTACTCGATGTCTCATCTAGATGCAAACTGTTTGAATGTTAACAACGATCGGCATTAACATGCACATGGTTAATTTTTTAAACGGTTGAATGGGCGCAACAATGATGGATGTTAAAAGAAACCTTTTTGGGAAAACTATATTAGCTAGATCTATCATGATTATCAAAAATCGAAGCTATATAGAAAAACAATTACAAAAAAAGCGGAAGCATATGTAGTTTTTACTGTTTTTAACAAATATTACTGATATGTATCTAAACCATCCGAAGCAAAGGTTAAAGGATGTGCTACATGTATTAAAAGGACTTTCTAATTTCAAACTGATCTGCATCTATAAATCCTCTCATGCTTATCACCCATAACTCCATAAATAGTTCTGTTTATCCCTCAAAACATTTCTACGCTAAGAAAAGGTAAGTCCCATAGGTTGGAAGTCCTGGCTCCAAGGTCATAAAGCTTTTGCATTGAGTCTAAGAACGTTCTCAATCATTTGATTTGTCAGATTTGAGCATAGGCTCAAATCTGACCAATCATATGTTTGAGAATGACTTAAGACTCAGCTCAAATTCTTTATAACCTTGGAGCCTGGTCATGAAATAATAGACTTTTTTCCTGTGCTTTTTTAATATACATTTATAGCGTAATACAGGTTTAAAGTAAAGTAGAATACTCCTTTAACCCTTTACCTGATAGCATTGTTTCTAGTATTGAAGATATGTGACTACTTAAAGCAGGTTGAAAGTAAAGCAGAATGCGCCCTAAGGCGCATTCTGCTTTACTTTCAGCCTGCTTTAAGCTATTAAATGCTAGAATAAGGAAAATATTAAATATGACACATATTCATTACAGTATAATTTGGAACTATTTTCTTCAGCGGATGAATAAAATGAATGTGCTAAAAGTCGCTTCTATAAGGGAAAGGGTTAAGAGCATTCTTTTTTACCGTTAGCTTGCTTTTAAGTGGTCATCTACGACATGTATTTTTTACTTGATAAGATACAAAGTAGCTTGGAATTTCTTCAAGACATACACTGTTTGGCACTGTGATCAAATGTGTAGCTCCAATGAATAAATGTCAGCTACACCAGAACAGCGTATCTAGTGGAGACCTTTGAATGTCTTTCTTCTCCTTACTATTCGTTTATACCTTCCGTCTCAAGAATTTGTTTTAAAATAATAGTGTGTGTTTATTTGAGAGTCAAACATCCCTTTCCAAATTATCTTTTATGCTTCGTCCGAACTTCAGTTTCGTTGTGACCTGCGATTTAATGCACATCTACTACATAACAAGTGATGAAAACTAAACAAAAATATGTTTTCCTTCTAAAAACAAGATATATTTGAACAATTGATTGAAAACTGCACTGAATAATTGTTAACACACTGTAGCCTCAAAAATGGTGTTTCTCGGTTCGAGTAAGTGACCATCAAAATTTTGTTATATTTATCGCCTTTAAAGTTACATGGGACATCTCTAAGGCAGGACAAAAGTTATGCAGAAAACTCTCATAGTCAACCTGTCGTTAGAGATCAACTCTTACTATACTGTTTAGTGGGGTCCATCATAATACCACAAACCACCGCAAACTACCGCAAACCACCGCAAACTACCTCTAAATACCGCAAACCACCTCTAAATAACACAAACCACCTAAAACCAGGTTCATTCTATAACCACAAACTACCGCAAACCACTTCTAAATACCACAAACCACATGTAAATACTGCAAAAACCTCTAAATACCACAAACCACTTCTAAATACCGCAAACCACCGCAAACACTGTTCATCCTAATACCGCAAATCACTACAAACTACAGCAAACAACTTCTAAATACCGCAAACCACATATAAATACCGCAAACAACCTCTAAATACTACAGACCACTTCTAAATACCACAAACTAAGTTCACCCTAATACCGCAAACCACTGCAAACTTTGAATTTCGTGTAAATTATGTCATAAACCATTAATAGTGTCATAAATACATGTATACACACATAGCACACACCTTATTAAACCCCACTATATGCTACAGGATATTTTGTATTATTTTTTATGGGTAATTGTTAATGACTTTATGAATATATGACTGAATAACAATAAAATTACTTAGTTTATACCAATAACAATTTGTGAAGAGTAATTTACGGAAGTTTTGCAGTGGATTGTGGTATTTGGATGGGAGTTGGGGTGGTTTGCGGTTTTAGGATGGGTGGTTTGCGGTATAAGAATGTAGGAAAACGAAGTAATGACGTCATCTATATACAATGACGTCATATACACGACGTCATACACATGGAACAGCAGTGTTTGTCTCGTCACTACTAGCGGTTTGCGGTATTAGGATGAACTTGGTTTGCGGTGGTTTGCGGTATTTAGAGGTGGTTTGCGGTAGTTTGCAGTGGTTTGCGGTGGTTTGCGGTAGTTTGCGGTGGTTTGCGGTATTAGGATGGACCGCTGTTTAGTGTGAAATTGACAATTACAGAGACTGAAATTCAAATGATGTATTTGCAAAAATAAAAGAAAACACTCAAATAAAAGCAAATGTGTAGCATTATCGTGCATCTGGAATAGACAAATATCATCAATCTAATATCATCCTGAAAAAAATCATAAACTCTGAGATGTTTAATTATTTTTCGATCGCCTTTTCCACTGCGTCTTTTAGACGAAGTAAATCCATTTCGCATCTTTTGCGAACGAGCAAGCTTAAACAGGACAGAATGATGTCTTCTTCCTCGCTGTATACCAAAGTATGTTAAATCGACCGCCGATAAATTAATAGGTCGCTGGCCCTTTGGATAAGACTTCTGACTCAAGTTTTCATTTCTCGTCTCCGCATGCCAGTGTGACGACGTATTTTAAATTCCATCAAATTGTGATCCCCGATCAAAATTCGTCGTCGTAGAATGGCCTAGTCATCAAATAATAACCCCAAATGTTGAATATTGACACCTGCTCTCGAAATATGACCCCTTTTTTTCATACCTTATATTTGGTTCGAATGTAGTTTTGTAAGTGCTTAAGGTGTATTTATACCCCAAAGCTCAATTTTGGGCGTGTGTAGTGTTTGCATTGCGCGTGTCTGGCATTGCTTTCATCTGCCTGTTTACCTTTCCTTTAGAAAATATTATCTATACCACATCAGCAAGATTTACCAAACTTGTTGCGTGAGTACAACTTGCCATGGCAATGTGACCCATAACGATTTAGATCATTGTGACATTTATTTTGACCTTTGACCTCAATTGTAGGAAAATAGAGAATATTTGGTGACTAGCTTTGAATGTGAAATGTTATCTGGCAAGGCGGATGAATATATCAGGTGAGCCGCAGGCGAAACTGATATTTTCAGAAGCCGAGCCAGATAACATTTCTCATTCAAAGCTAGGAACCAACTATTCTATTTATCCTTGTCACAATAGTTAAATAAATAGAGAATGCTTTTTTAAAGCAAGAATCATTTTTGGTCTAGAAAAGATTCTCAAAATAGAACTATGTTACTCTAGGAAAGCGCGCTATTACAAAGATGACGTCAGTGACGTCACAACCTAGTTACGTTGAAAAGAAAAAAAAGAACATTTTTAGAACCTTTAAAAATCTAGTGTTTTTCTCTCAGGAAATCTAAAAGGTGGACAATTGTAGAAGTATGTCAGCAAGCGACTGGTGGCGCGTACTCTATAACGATTGTATCGAATATTTCGAATAAACGTCGTTACACGTCGGATTCTGTTGAAAGAGTTTTAGAATACCTTTCCTAACAGCGGGAAAAATAAGCGTCTCGGTGGTAAAAAAAAACAGTTCCGGCTACAGGTCATGTGACCAACTGACATAATAACATCGGTCATATGACCAACTAGCATAATAAAGCAAAGTTTATCTTTCACCACTTTATCCGTCAGGAAAATAGGCACGTAACAGGATAAAAGGAAAACATTTCGTTTTGCGGATACAGTGGAGAATCTGTTATTCTTTCCCAATAAACGCGTTTACGCTAAAACTATTATTTACAGTGCAAACAGTTTGGAGCCAGATCAGACGCCGGGTAACCCGGCGTCTGATCAGGCTCCAAACTGTTTGCCACCAAGATAAACATGAAATATCAGAATTGTCCAAAAGTTGTTCTTTTCTACGTTTTAGTGCTTTGCGTTTGCGTACGTTTGCGTTTAAACGGGAAAGAATAACAGATTCTCCACTGTATATCATTTACCACTCACCAGCAAGGGATACCATACTTGTTTATTGAGTAAAGGTTTGGCAGAGTATGTTGTAACGTTTCAGGTGACTCGACTTACCTGAAAATTGTGCCTGACATTTTTTGACATTCATAACTATCTTCTGTCTAAAATTCAGAAATTTAGAAATTGAGAAATACAAACAACTTCAAATTGTGAGACTCGAAGGGAATGTTTTTTCCCTTCCAGTCTCACAATTTGAAGTTGTTTGTATTTCTCAATTTAGAAATACGAATGTCGGTGATTTTTTTTAGATATCTTGCGGCGTCACAGATGCACCCGTTGTACGCCAGAATTGCCTTCCCCTGTTTTGATGAACCCGCAATGAAGGCCGTGTTTGACATCACAATTTACAGGAAAGATGGCCAGGTGGCATTATCCAACATGCCGGTTATGAAAACTGAAAACAGGTTAGAAACTAATTTGACACCACTTCGACTCAGATATAGCCTTCATATCAATAAATTAACCATCATGTAAATAGTATCAATGTCTATTCAAATATATCTTGAAACGACTTCTTTTTACAAAATAAGTGGATCGTGTCAACAGAAAATCAGATTATTTGCACTACAAAGCAATGTTGACGAGCCTAGCTGTGAGTTCAGGATACACAGAAGTGTAGATACTGATGAGTTTCAAACAGTGTTAACACAACCTGGTTACCGCTGTTCCATATTACAGTTCTGATGGATGGATCCGTGAAACGTTTCAGCAGACTCCATTGATGTCACCATATCTTGTGGTTGTGATCGTTGCCCAGCTAACCAGTACGAGCACTATGTATGACAACCGGTTCCCGGTACGTGAGGCGTTATATGTGTTGTCAATAGTGTATAGACTAGTACAAGTATAAACCCTTTCATCACCAAGTTTACCATGAGTTTGTTTCCCCTGTGCCGTCTGCTTCAATATTATCTGCAATATCGTTTCAAAGTAAACTTGAAAGCAAAATTACTGACGACCTTTTTGATACGAGTGTCCAACAGTTTGGATCCTGAAAAGACTCCGCGTGACAAAACGTCTGATGGGGATCCAAACTGTTTGCAATGTCGACATTAGGTATCACGTGACTTTGACTTATCATTTGAGAGATGGTCGCCACTGTTTGAAGAGAATGACATTTTCACACTACTTTTGATGCACAGGTACTTGACACATTAAATACTATTAATACTACGAGGGATGTTCGGAAAGTTCGTAGAATTTTGCTATAAAAATACGTATAGTCGTAGTTGGATGCAAAAAATTAGATCAACATTAATTTCCAGATCTGTGCTACATATTCTGTGAAAATCGGCAATATACGCTTAAACACATTTTTTCTATGCATCTTACAAATACATACATAACGCATACCCGGAGCACGTCAACGTCGACGTGACGTCAAACGTTATATACGTCAAGCGAACGTCTCACTTTCCCAACATAATCACCCGCAATATCCACCTACTCGTTATGGCTTTCTAACTCATTTTACGCATGTTTCTGTATACAAGTCCTCACTGAATGTAGATACAAATTTCTGGGTCTGTTTGGTAAATTCAGCTGCTGAAACAAATGTAATTCCATGTAAGCTCGCCTTTAACTGTCAGCACTCTAAAACCCATGGGAGCCAATTCGGGGCCGTTTGGCGGGTGTTCTTACATATCAAACCATAGTAAGCTGATTTCTAACTGCGTTGAAGCTGCTCTACGATCCGGTTCATTATCCTGATGTAGCATTACGCGCTCAAGATCCATGTGTAGTCGCTTCTCTCGTATCTCATCCGTAGTGTGCTTCTGTCCTTAAAATCGTCACCTTCGGCATCGTTTTGGCAGAGAAACATCTGAGAGCATCGAACTCGGTTCTTCTTTCCCTTGTCCGTGAACAACCTCGGCACCCAGCGTGCTCTAACGTTAGACATACCAAGTTCATCTATTAATAGTTCAAGTACGGTAGAGCAAGAAACACCAATTTTATCAAGCATATATCTTACTGTTGTAACTCTGTCCGCATTTTCCTTATCTTTTCACTTGTCCTTAATGGAAGCAGCTAAGATTGATGGTCGGTCGCTCCTAGGAGCGTCCTGGATCGATTATTTTCCATTCCTAAAAAGTGATCGCCATTTATACAGGAATGCGAGACTCAACTTCTTGTCATATTTTCCCGTGGATTTAATCATTTTAAGAGTTTTTGTCGGCGATTTACCTACAGTAACATAATTTTATTTACAACAGTTTGCAAGTCAACGTCACTGGTCGACGTCATTTCTTTTTAGTTCGCATTTCCGCTATCTGTAGACTAAATACTGTAAATTCTGTTCAAGCGCTTACAATGTTTTGAAACTATGAGTAACTAACGTCATGACGTCACGTTACAATCAGACCTTTTCGCGCTTATCTAGCGTCAACAGAATTGAGAGAAATCACGTTTGCTTTATTAGAAGAAAGTTTAAAAAATTACAACTTTCGAGCTGCTCCGGGTCCCCGTTACTGCGTTGCTACGGTAACCTGTATATTCGGTAAACATTATCTATTTCATTTCTCTCTTACAAAATAGTTTAAAAATAAGATGAGGTACTTACATACCAAATTTCAAATTTATCAAATAAAGCTAACCAGAGATATAACAAAATTCTACGAACTTTCCGAACAACCCTCGTATTTTGTTTAACTCTACCGTAGTATATAGGTGAAAGGTCTAGTTGCAAAGGCCGTTAACTGGTAAAACCTAATAAATCACCCCTAGTTTTTTTGTTTTTTTTTTAACCCATTACCCCATAAATACGCCTTTTTACGTCTTTAATTTGTTCCTCTCCTGACGAAAATAGTTCCAATTTATACTGTTACAAGTAAAAATCATAAGAAATACTTTCTATATTCTAGCAGATTATAGCTTAACGCTGGCTGAAAGTAAAGCAGGGGCATTCTGCTTTACTTTCAACCTGCTTTAAGTGTCCTTAAAACTAGAAATAGGCAATGGGGTAATGGGTTAATTAGTCAAGTACCTGTCGTTTGATGTTTATATCTCAGACGTTTAGTTTTTAGTTTTTGTATGTCTGCAATATGGTGTTTCAACAGTATTCTTGAAGTGCTGAATTGAATCGGGACACATGCTCTTTTAATCTTGTTGCGAGCGGTCTCCTTACTATGGTCCTAGTCTGGTATCGCGTGACGAATCAATGTCACTTTTTTATTTGTTTTGTTTGTTAACGTCCTTTTCTGCCATATATGGGCTCATTGGACGCCCAAGAGAAAAGACAGCGGATACAGAGAACCCGGTGCGATGTCCTACTCTTATTATCGACATATTCTCTGGTTCTTTTATGTGCCAAGTGTAAAGCACTGATTCATCGGACATCGGTTTATAGTCTCATCCGAAGGACTTGGTCCGTCGGGGGATCGAACTCACGACCCTGATGTCGTAATCGAGCGTTTTACTCCTCGACTACGTACGTTAGTGGATCAAGGTCACGTCACACCCACTGACTTATTTTCAGTTTGTTGATGAAAGCTTTGTGATACGGCCTAACTATCCATTCAATGTATAAATTTGTTGCTCTGAGTCAATGGTTTAAACTGAAATTATGGACAATTCAGAGCAAGATATTGAGAATAACTTAAAACAACTTGTTGTATATCTTATTGTATTGCGTTTAATCGCACTATGCAATATTTAAATTAGTAATGTTTCAACGGGAAAGGTTACCATTTATTGTTGTCATTACACGCGTTTTGATAGAGTTATTTCACCCTGTGTAGTTATAAACTTTTAGATGTCGATATGGACCCATGAAACGCAGGCTGCCAGCAGGGAATTCGCCCTCAATATATCACTGACGTTGATGAAGCATTTTGAAAACTACTTCGGTATTAACTTCAGTCTGCCTAAACTAGGTATGTGTTTACTTGTCACAGTTTCTTTTTTTTTATAGCGGGCGAGATATCAATGCAACACAACCTTTGCGCAGACAACTTTTAAGACTGTATTTTTTATTTTTTTCTGTACTTAGCAACTATCTGCCATAGTAACACTGCATATATCTTTTCGCCCGTTAACATGATATTACTTAAGCATTAGAGTGTAGACTTTTCGTACCAGGCGTTTCACAGTGTCTGATCAGGATGAAACTGTTTCTACATGAAATGTACTCGGGGGAAGGCAATAAATGGGCTAATTATTCGTCTATCAAAATTACATAAAAACTAAACTCCGAGTGTTTGCAGACGACAACATTAAGCGTAGGCTATAATCTCTTGTTTTCTATTTAATGACATTGCAGACCATATAGTCGTGGGCACAATCGTCGCTCCTCGACAGATGGAGAACTGGGGCGCACAAGTGTATAGAAGAACATCCTTACTATACCGAGAAGGCCAATCTGAAAGTGTCAAGGACTCGATCGCAAGACATGTGGCCCACAGTATTTCTCACAATGTACGAATCGTTTTAAAGTTTAGGAAAATAACTTTGAATGAGTCAATTTCATAACACCAAGTGGCTGCCATGGTCGGAATTCAAATCCTTCACCCTAAGGCGAAAAACATGTTTAGAAAACTAGACTAACCTCTTAGCCTAATGGAAGTGTAGTATTTACAGTCTCTGTTTCCATGCTGTCTCGTCTAATTTTGTTTATGAAGTTTGGAAACCACCATGTATGGTCTCTGTTTTAATAGCTTGTTATTTTGTTTCAATGGTTTTAAAACTGTTTACAACCAGCCTTTGTTTTTGTACTAGCCTTTGTTATGTGCTGCACTGCTGTAGAAACCTTTTGTCAACAGTATCAGGGCTACCATAAAAATTGCTCATAAAATCATAAAATATCATTTTTTTCAACAGCATTTTTTGGAAATCGTTCCTCGCTGACGCGGCGTCTGATTTGGATCTAAACTGATTGACACCCATACAAATGTTTTTCTAGGTAAAATCGTAAAAGAATCAAATTTCAAAAGTAAAAGCAGAATCCGAAGATTTCAGAAAAAACCGTAGGTCCGGAGTAATTAGGAAAAATCTGAAAAATTTAGAGAAGTGACATCTGTGCAATGTGTGTTGTTGTACCATTCCTTGTTGTCTTTGTTTTCAGTGGTTTGGAAACCTTGTGACTCCAGCTTGGTGGGATGACGGGTGGTTAATAGAAGCGTTCACTTACTACATGCGGTATACGGGGTTGCAAGTCCTGATGCCTGAACGAAAGCCAGTAAGTAGCACAATAGAAGCTTTCCCTTACTACGATATACGGGACTCCAAGTCCTGTCTTCTGAAGCCAGTAAGTAGCACAACAGAAACTTTCCCTTACTACATGCGATATACGGGGCTCCAAGTCGTGTCCCTTGAGTGTAAGCCAGTAAGTAGTACAATAGAAGCTTTCCCTTACCGGTACTACATACGATATACGGGATTCCAAGTCGTGTCCCCTAAACGCAAGCCAATAATAAGTAGCACAAAAGAAACGATCACCTACTACATGCGATATACGGGATTCCAAGTCGTGTCCCCTGAGTGCAAGCCACTAAGTAGCACAATAGAAGGTTTCACTTACAATATGCGATATACGGGGCTCCATGTCCTGTACCCTGAACGCAAGCCAGTAAGTAGCACAATAGAAGCGTTCACTTACTACATGCGATATACGGGGCTCCATGTCCTGTTGTCTGAACGCAAGCCAGTAAGTAGCACACTAGAAGCGTTCACTTACTACGTGCGATATACGTGGCTCCATGTCCTGTTGTCTGAACGCAAGCCAGTAAGTAGCACAATAGAAGCGTTCACTTACTACATGCGATATACGGGGCTCCATGTCCTGTTCCCTGAACGCAAGCCAGTAAGTAGCACAATAGAAGCTTTCACCTACTACATGCGATATAAGGGATTCCAAGTCGTGTCCCCTGAGTGCAAGCCTTTAAGTAGCACAACAGAAGCATTCCCTTACTACATGCGATATACGGGGCTCCAAGTCCTGTGTCCTGAACGCAAGCGAATAAGAAGCAGAATAGAAGCTTTCACTTACTACAGGCGATATACGGGAATTTGGACTAAATGTTTTACTTGAACAAGACGATTTTTAGGCAATGCCACACAATTTGGATTATGGCTTAGAAAATGGAATTATTTGTTCGGTGATTATGAAAACGGAAAAATGATCACAGAATCGGACTAGATATTAATGGAAAAGCTGCAGATCATTTTCTGTCGTTCTTTTCACATGAACACCGAACAAACTATTTTAATTTCTAATATTTACATTATACATATACATGTATCGGTCCGTCTAAAGACCGAAAACCTCCTAAACCTTCTCGAAACATCCCCAAACCACTTTTTAACACAAGCTCTCTATATTCTAGAAAATGGTTGTATAATGCAGGCTGAAAGTAAAGCAGAATGCGCATTAATGCGCATTCTGCTTTACTTTCAACCTGCTGTAAGTGAATACCTGTCTTCAAAAACAGGAACATGCTATTGGATAATGGTTTGATATCTTGAAGTAACTGTGTATAGCTACCATAAGTTTTGTACGAGTTGTTACCCTGGAAATGAAATACATCGTAGATTCAGTTTTAAATGTAACATTGTTTTCATTATTTTAGCTTAGTTCGCTATTTATAACTTTTATTTAATTAGATATTGAAACGGACCGACGGTCGATCTCAGTATAAACTCCTCTCATTTAATATTTAATTCAAGGACTGGGGCCCGTTTCATAAAACTTCGTACGACTAATGTTTTCGTAAGTCAGATTATAAAAGTATCAATTATTATTTATTTCTCCATTTAATCCTGTCTTGTGACATCTCTTTGGAAGCGTCTTTTCAAGACGCTTCCAAAGAGATGTCACCAGACAGGATTAGATGGAGAAATGAGAAATTAAATGTATTTGAAAGTTTAGACTTACGATCGTTTTTGTCGTACGAAGTTTTATGAAACGGGCCCCAGGTGATCGTACATTTGAGTCAGGATATCATCTGGATTAAACTTGGGGAAATGGAATCAAACAAGTCGAGTTTAAGTTTCAAATCTGACGAACAAGGTTTATTATCTAAACCAATATGTTTTATCAATTCGTCGAAATATTATCAAACTACTAAATTGTATTAATTTAATAATTCTCTTAAATAAAAATATATATTGATCCGGACTTCAAATGGATCTAGAGCCATTAGAACTAAATCTATATGTTCTATTTACCACTCTCGTCTATCAAATTTACGGGCTACACCAAATAAACCCTTCCGTACCTAGAGTCCGCTCAGAAGTCTCTGACTGTGAAGATCGCTCTCCTTATAAACCCATGATCTACCAGCAATCAGCTGGCGCAAGCGAATTAATCCGCTGGTGTCTCTAAGCAACACAAGCAAGAAAAGAACGCTAATGAACAACTGCTAAAATGACGTCATTTAACTCAACAGCGACAAGAGTTGTTCACAAAATTAGAAAGTGGCATATTTCCTTTTTTTTTGTTTCAAACTTATATTTGATTGTAGAGATCAGATTCAGTAAAAATAAAACTTGAAATGATTTTCTTGTAATGTTTACAGTGCAGTGAATATCAGGAAACACAGGAAACGATGAAAGAGTGAAATGTTGCCAATCTATTAACAATTAGAACGTGATTGGACCAACATGAATGACTCCAAAACAGTTTAAACTTCTCACACCAGGTTTCTGTTAAGTACTTAATCTGACCATTATGCTATTTTAACATGACATAATGTATTATAGACAAAATCGATCACAGGTGCTACCCCGCCCATTATTTTACTATGACTAGGTAGATTGAGTTTAAATACTGAAAAGCCCCAAGTGTTACAATTTTAAGGAATTAAGGTAGTTTGGTTTTTTTTAAAGTGGTTTAGGCAAGTTTGGTTAGGTTTGGAGTGGTTTTGGGGAGGTTTTGGTTCTTTAGACGGACCCTACATGTATTTCCTTCCTATTTGTTGACACCAACTTTTGCCTCACTGCCTGTGAAATGTCAAATGTTGTACTAAGAGACAGAAACACGTCGCGCAAAAACGCTTGACGGAACAGAGGTAGTGTTGCTTATACAGTGGTTGATCCGAACAACGATTCTCTCGTACAACAATGCTTGTAGCTGTTCTAATGCTTTCATAGTTGCATTATAGTTTGCTTTAAAAATCGTGTGCTTTTGGTTTTTTTTAAGTTGATTATAGGAAAGTTTGACAGAAGAAACATAAACATGAGTGACAAGTAGTTCAAACCAATCGGGGGGGGGGGGGGGGGGCAAACTGCGTGCTCAAGTAAGCCAAGTTATGCTCAATACTCTAAGAGTATTCATTTTTCATCGCTATAGCAATTTCCTCCGAACAACACGCAATATTTGTTTTCAATTGGCCGTTGTTGTAGAGAGGATGCATTGTAGATCTTTTTCGATTGATATCTTAACAAAATGTACGTCAAAAATGAGTTCAATGGAAAAGAAGGGGCGTTTATAGATATACATGTATTTAGAATATGAGCACAAATATTATGGAACCTAATCAGATGGCTTTTTTAAAAACTCTATCATTACTTTGCTTTGTTTCAGTTTCAGGTGATGATGGTCAATGCATTCTTATATGGAATGTACACAGATTCAAGGTGGGACTCAGAACCACTGTTTACGGAGGGATTAGAAACGGGAAAACAAATTGTTCATAAGTTCTTTTATACAGGGGTTTATCGAAAAGTAAGTCGTGCACAATTGGTTTTACTCTATCATTGTTGTTAATCATCGTATTTATTCCCTTTAAGAGTTTATGCAGCACCAGTGTTATGGCAGATGACTGCCTAAATCAAGGTGAAAGAAGATTAGAAAAATTCTGTAGAAGCTGACCTGGTCCTGTAGTACACAGAGGAACAGTTTCTTTTACTGGTTTATTGTATATTTTGTTTAAAGGTGTCACCTGTGGCAAACACCTTCGTTTAAGCGGGTTATTGTTTTATATTCAATATAACACTGACTTCAAGTCCGGTTCTTGAATACACAATTATATAATTCATCTTTAGAATCAAGAATAATTTTCAACCCTTTTGTTTGACTAAAAGCTTGAACTGAAAGCTTGAAGTCAGATGAACATTTCCCCAAATAGGCGTTATGTATTCCCCTATAGCCCACTTCTAGTTTCTACTTTAAGATACCATCTGCTAGGATATAGATAATTTATTTATTGTGAATAATCATGACTGTATTAAGTAGCACTACTTTAATAATTTGGGAAATAGATTAAAGGTGTAAAAAGGCGTGTCTAAAGGGTTATGTGTTAAACGGCTTTTAAACTGATTACAGAAATGCACGTGCCTGGGCATGTAACACTTGTTCTTATTACTAAATATCGACGCCATTTACTTTTTGGTTGTTACTGAAAACCTTGTATAGGAAGAATGAGGAATAAGCTCTCTCCGTGTAATAGAATATCGTTATCATTAAATACGGAAACCCGTTGATGTCAAATTAATTATTATATGTCGTGCTTTGAGGGCGACGCTTGACACACGAATCAACACGACGTGCAACAACGCGACACGACGCATGACAATATCACATTTGAATACAAATGCTCTAGCGTGGCTAACAATTGATCAAATATAACATATAGAGTTGTATCGATCGTTTGTCGTGCGTCGTATTGTGTGTCGTGTCGCGTTGTCATGTCTAATTTCGACTTTAAAACCACGACATGCGACACACATATACATACTAAAATGTGATGCGACATACATTTACGACGTACGACGTACGACACACGAAGTGACAAACGATATTATGTCGAGCAAATGTCGGCAATTGTCATTTGTCATGCCATAGTTTTGGCCACGACGACATTTGAAATACGAAGCGACACCGGACAAATCGGCTCGACATATTATATAAATATTAGATGGCAGTTTTCGTGATATTCAAATTGTCATCCCGAGAAACAGAATGTCACCCCGAGGCGTAGTCGAGGGTGACATTCTTGTTTTCGAGGGTTGACAATTTGAATGTCACGCAAACTGTCATCTAATATCTATTTTATTACACCGAGCTTATCAACCCTGGCTTTGGAATCGTTTTATTCGTATTTTATAAAATGTTTTGTGAATACCAATTTAGCACGGACATGTACGTAACGCGGGAAATGACGTCGCCGTCTTACGACGTCACATTGTTTATAATTATTTTACAAGAAAGAAAGAAGAACGTTGTGATAAGTAAATTGAAGAAACAGCGTCTTTACCTTGTCTAGGTGGCAAATATCCTCTTCCGAAATGGTGGCAAATCGTTAAGGAATGGACAAAAGGAAGCAACTTGTACAGAAAATGCCAAAAGTTGATTAGAAGTTACCACCTTTAAAAACGTTCTATTATCGCCCATAGCGAAATTCATGTCAATGCTGACAGTAGTTTTTAGGACGGAGAAAAAAAGTAATGTCCTTTAGAGTGACATCACAAAAAGAATATCATAAAGAGTGACAGTATATTTTGGATAGATGTAAAAGATATGCAAAAAGTTAACTGTAGGTCTGTGGGAAATTAACATTGTAACTCAAAGCAAGGTGTAATAAGACACTATATCGCGCAAATGTTGCGTTATTTTCAAATGTCGACCGTCGGCAATTATGGGAGCTGTCTAGCCCGAATATTGTCAAAAAAATAATGTACTCCGTACTCAATTATAATCGGCATATGTAAGATTGTAAAGTAGGTTTGATTCTTTGGTAAAAACAGATGTCTTAATTCGTTAATATAGTAATTTTCTGAGATTTCACCCAAATGTTCATTCATTGAATTCTACATTTGAATTTTTGATCGATGTTATTCGTTGGTAAAGACAATGCTTTACCTTTCAATGTTTAATTTTACCCCTTATCGAATTGTAAATCATGTTTATTAACTCAAAACACATTTTATAACTTTTGCAGTTTTCTGTAAAAAGTTGTATTTTATCTTTTTTAATCAATGCACCTGCATGGAAATAAAAACATGAGTAAATCACATTAAAATCTCTGAAACATTTGTTGAAATCAAGAATTACTGTGGGACGTTGTGAAATTAGAAAGTGATAGGGTTGATGCTTTGTTCCCCTGAAGGTGTATAACTTTAGTGCTTAGGCAAACTTTGAGTAGTAACTGTTACAAGCGAGTCGCTCAGAGTTATTAACATCGGTGTTCCAATTTTGCATGAGATAATTCTGTTGTTCTCAATTCTTCTTGATGTTTTCTTAGCAACAATCATCTCCATCGTTTGAGTGGTCATAGTAATTATACATATTGGGTTGAACGCTACAGGCGTATAGTTCTAAACCAGGAAAGTGGCCAGTCTTCAGCTGTATTTACCCATTTGTACCCATGATCCCATATATGGGACATATGCAAACAGTGTAGACTCTGATCAGACGCCGCATGATGCTGCGTCTGATCAGAGTCTACACTGTTTGCTGATAGGAATTTCAATATAAAACAAAATGAAAATGAAAATTTTGACCAGGCATCCCTTTGATAAAAATGGACTAATCCAATATAAACATGGAAGAATCCACTGGGCATTAATGGGTTAATTGTGCATGTTTATTTCAGGGAGGATATTTGATCAGGATGTTAGAGAAAGCAGTTGGTGAAAATGTGTTCACTACAGGCGTCAATGTAAGTAACTATCGTGCTGCAGTGTCGTCTGCTTTTCAATATCCCTCTGCAGCATGCTTAAATCTTCAGTTTTAGATCTTAAGCGAACAAGGAAGCCCTGTTCGCTTAGAGTAGATGACTGCCTACACTGCCAAGCCAATATTTACTTACATTTGCAGTCAAATACCTAATACTGTTGATTTTAGAAATCAGACGACACATTTAAGCGGACGATTGTGACGTCATTTTTGTAGTAAGCGTGTTAAAAGAACATGTATATATTTCTCTGATGCGAGGAAATAAATAGATCCACCAGTTTTATTCAGTTGAACAGTAAACAATAGCTTACAGGTCTTTCATTATTTAATATTTCTAATAAACCAGTTTGAATAAAATAATATGACACGAGTCTGAGCGGCATATTAATTTTAGCCATCGCGTTTGTAAAAATGATAAGTAATGAGCATAACGTGAGATGCTGTAAGCTCTTGTTTATTTTTCAACTGAACTATTTCAAACACATGCAGCGCTTGCGGACGACCACTGTATTTTACTAGTGAAATACGATAGTATATAAATATTAGATGGCAGTCTGCGTGACATTCAAATTGTCAACCTGAGAAACAGAATGTCACCCCGAGGCGTAGCCGATGGTGACATTCTTGTTTTCGAGGGTTGACAATTTGAATGTCACGCAAACTGACATCTAATATTTATTTGATTACACCGAGCTTATCAACCCTGGCTTTGGAATCGTTTTATTCGTATTTTATAAAATTTGTTGTGAATACCGATTAAGCACGGACATGTACATAACGCGGGAAATGATGTCGCCGTCTTACGACGTCACATTGTTTATAAATATATTACAAGAAAGAAAGAAGAACGTTATGATAAGTAAATTGAAGATTCAGCGTCTTTACATTGTCTAGGTGGCAAATATCCCCTTCCGAAATGGTGGCAAATCGTTAAGGAATGGACAAATGGAAGCAACTTGTACAGAAAATGCCAAAAGTTGATACCAGTAGTTACCACTCGTTAAAACGTTCTAATATCGCCAATAGCGAAATTCATGTCAATGCTGACAGTACGTTTTCGGATGGAGAAAAAAAGTAATGTCCTTTAGAGTGACGTCACAAAAAGAATTCATAAAGAGTGACAGTATATTTTGGATAGATGTAAAAGACACGCAAAATGTTAACTGTAAGTCTATGGGAATTTAACATTGTAACTCAGAGCGAGTTGTAATAAGTATAAGATATCGCTTGGCTCTCTTCTATAAAGCGATAAGCTTTTTATCACCATCTGTTACCGTCTGACCACTTTTAATCTTAATCTATAAACAAATTCCATGCTCTTGTGAAAATACGCTGCAATATAGATAAGTCAAAAGAGCCTTAATGAGCATAGTCAGTTCTAAATAATATGAAACAATGTGTAACACAAAATGAGTTAATCGTAATGTACGGGGAATGTTACCTGATCTATAAATCTTAAAAGTGGCCTTTTATCTTGTGTTAACCTATACTGATTTTAATTTTTTTCGTTTACATGTTATTGTCTCTTTAGCTGTTAGTATAAGGTAGCATACTGCAAGTTGAAACAAATATTCACATGTTACCCGATATACTGCCTTTCTGTAGCTATCTAAAGATGTTATAAAAACCAACCGAAACATTAATTGTTGCTTTTTTTACCGTATACTGTCAGTCTTATCTTATTTTAATTAAAACTTTAACAATAGGTCAGATAAGCATTTGCTTGAGCAATGTAGTAGAAATTTATCAGTCCACCACACTATCGGTCACTGTACGTAAATATTGCATATACCATACACTGGCTAAGTGCCACTCCATGACTGTAAGTTATGCGACAAGTTTATGAATATCTCACACCTGTATACAATTGGAAGCTCCTCTTTCCATAGCCAGGACCAATTTACCTGACGTTGACTTTTATACATGAATAGATTAAAATGGGATGACTAAGTATAACCAACAATCGCTAATGAATCGTATACTGCCGGGTAGATTCGATTAAAGACGTGAATCTTGTTATAGTTGTTAATTTCCCACTTTGAGTGATAAAATACGATTTCAGAGTTTTCTAATAAAATTGTTTCTACTAAAAGTACAATGTTGTGTTCAAGAATCAGTTTTAATTCACGTAGATCTTAGATACCCTAACTTGCGATTCGCGCCAGTTTACTATAAATAGCTAATTGACAACCAGTTGACGTGTCTCATCTGTCAAAGGTGTGTCGTTAGAGTGAAGGAATTGTAATGACAGGGTCCTGGATTTAATTCCCGATTAAGGTGGATATATATTATTTTATATTTTGAATTTTATTTTATTTTATTTAAAATAAAAGAATATGTTTCAGTCGAAATAAGTGATGTATGAATAATTAAAAGAATAACTTGAGTATAAAACAAAAACAAATTGGATTCGAATGGGATTGTGTTCGAAACACTGACTGTACGGGGAAAATGAATATACGTCTTCCTTACCAGCTTGAGCTGAAGGCTTGTAGATATTATGGGAACCGGTCAATGCTTTTTTCCTGTTATACCGGTGAAGATACACTTGTTGTTGTCGCGTCAATGATTACGAAATGTTCTGAAGCTTTATTTAGAAATACAATGAAGTGCGAATTATGCTAATAGATGTCACCGACGTCAAATGATTTTGTCTGGACTATACCAAGTGGTGATGCAAGCGAAACGCCATAAACTACATATACTCCCACTACAAAGAAGGCGAACTAACTGTATGAAAGACAATTGACACCTTAGAGCAAGGTGAAAGTCAAACAGAACCCTCAGATAGGAGATTTCTGTTTTACTGTCGCCTTGTTATAATCAGCAACCTGTCTTAAACACCTTATAATTAGAACATTATGTTGGTCATGATAGAGGGTTGCTGTATTGTTCCAGTTACTTTTTCAGAGATACCTCACGAAATATGCATATGGAAGTACCGGCGCCCATGAACTGTGGGAAGAAATACAAATTGTGAGTAACTTTTTAGCAATTAGCCATTTGTCCAATAATATAAACAGCTTTAGTTGAGTCTGAAATCGTTCGCAAGCATTTGATTGGTCAGATTTAAACAAAAACGGGAGAAAAACCCCAGACTCAGCTCAAACGCATTGTAACTTTGGACCATTATTTTATAACTAAATGACGTCTGACCCTTCGCTAGTTTTACCGTCTGCTTTTACCATCTAACTGCCAAACTATCGACTGCATTGGTACTGTCGTCTGCAATAGTGTAAGGTCAGCTTTAACCCTTTACCCCATAGAAGCGACTTTTAGCGGATATGATTTATACCTCCGCTGAAGAAAATAGTTCCAATTTAATCAGTCATGAATATATATTATAGGGATTTTTTTCTATATATTCTAGAACAGGATAGCTTAAAGCAGGCTGAAAGTAAAGCAGAATGCGCCTTAAGCGCATTCTGCTTTACTTTCAACCTGCTTTAAGTAGTAACCTATTTTCAATTCTAGAAATAGGCTATCAGGTAAAGGGTTAAGGCTGTTTTGACTGCAGGAATATCGATACGAGTGCCAAACAGTTTGGATCCTGATCTGGCACCACGTTACGCGACGTCTGACCAGGATTCAAACTGTTTGCAAAGTCGCCTCTCGGCGCCATTAACGAGAAATATGACCAAACAGATAAACTTACAATGAAGCTTTGTTTTAGGAAAGCTTTGGAATCCTAGTGTTGCATATTCAGTAGCAAGTGAATATGTACTAGGATTGGATCGTAACTAAATTGTGGTAGTGTAACCCATAAGTGCCTATCGTCTTCATAAATGGGACAAAGGCAAACAGTGCAGACTCAGATCAGAGAATGTGATGTCTGATCTGAGTCTGCACTTTTTGTTAACAGGAATTTGTATCAATACTAAAATTAAATAATTAGCACCCGCTTATTTTAAAGACTACTAATATATTTTCCATATACTAGTCATATCCGCTTTATACAACAAGCAAAATGTGTATATTTATTACAAGTCCATATTTCATTAATTTACAGGAAGCGGATCTCGCAAACAGCAAAATCTTGGACATCAGCGAGATTATGGACACGTTTGTAAATCAGATGGGCTTTCCAATAGTTCATGTGGAATTTGTTGACGATGGACGATTCAGGCTAACGCAGAGTCGGTTCTTGGCTGATCCAACGGCAGAGGACCCTGGGAAATATAAATCAGAATATGGGTATTGAACATATGAGCGACCTTTAATACGTTTAGCAACCCTCTTTGCCTATAGCAAGTTTTCTATTTGCCAGCAGTTAAACTAGAAGGATGTTCCTTGGAAACAAATATGTCATCTGCTAGCGACCATCAGTCGAACAAGAAATAGAGCAAATATTACAACCTTCATCATAGCAGAAATTATCTACCGCAAAAGAAAATGTAGAAAAGATATATAACGTTTATGGTATTGATGCACTGTTTTGAACCATGTGCCAAATACTTCCACTCATCGAACTCTTTAAACAGATGAAATTTTATCTAACAAGCATCAGTAGAACAAGTTTCATGCTGAAAATAGAAACTATAGGACAGTATTGCTGCAAGAGTTATGAACATTGTGCAAGACGCTTTTACTGATCAATTTCTTTTTTCATAAATGAAATTTCATTTCAAAATATTCAGTATATAACAAGAAATCGACAGAAAAAAGAAAAAGTAAAAAATGGGAATAACTCTCACAGTATTGATGCAAAAGTTATGATCCTCGTGAATATACTTCCACTAAAGTATTGTTAAGTTCTTTCCATTAATGACGGAGTAAGATGGGGAGATAGAGCTACAAATACGAGCAGAGTGAGAGAATGATCGAGGGACAGATAGGTGACACACAGGGTGATAGACAGAGAGAGAAACTCAGACAAGGGGAGAGAGAGAGATAGAGTTGAGGATACAAAGGTAGATACAGACAGAGATAGAGGGAGATAGACATAAAGAGATACACACAGACAGAGAGAGAGAGCGGGGGAGAGACAGAGGCTTAGAACACATATGAAAAGGCAGAGAGAGATAGAGAGACAGACAGACATAGTCAGAGACAGTCAGAGACAGTCAGAGGCAGAAAAAGACATACAGAGAGAGACAGAGAGAGAGGGGTATAGGTGGAGCATACTATTTTATATTTTATATCTTCAGGTAACGGTCGAGCATTTTTTGTTTATATCTTATATCTCCAGGTATAGATGGAGCATACCATTTTCATTTACGTCCAGTCAAGAGAAAGATTTTGACCGTACCAGCGATGTGGTGGTTATGGATTATAAAGACGATTCCAGTAAGCAACGTGCATAAACACTACTGAATACTCCTGAAAAAGCCCTGTTACAATCACTTAAATGGACACGGGCACGTGTTCCTTCCCTACAGCTGCTCTTCAAACAATGATTCCTTCCAATAAACGATGTTTGCCAGTGTTCCTAAAACAAGATAGGGATTTATGTCTAACGCTTTCTTTCCTGCAATATCGTCTGATTTAAATTGTCGTCTGCCGGTTTTCCTCAAAGTTACGTTTTGGACTTTCGACAGAAGTACACTGTATCATCAAGACGAGTAACACATAGTTTGAACCCAGGGGTCCGTTTTACTAAACTACTTACGCAAAAAATTTGCGTAAGTCAAAATTTTAAATTTTAGTTTGTATTTTACATTATCACTTGCTACAAACAGTAAATAGCCAGATCAGAGGACGCGCTTTTAGCGCGTCCTCTGATCTGGCTATTTGCTGTTTGCAAACGTTTATGATCGAAAAATAAGAGTTAAACGATTTTGACTTACGCAAAATTTTTGCGTAAGTTGTTTAGTAAAACGGGGCCCAGGTAAGACACTGCATTTCGTGGCGTCTGATCTGAAGTCAAACGTTTTGCAAATGTACTCTAAAGATAATTATATATTCCTTTCTAATAACTACTTGCTCCGAACAACACACAAACACACTATGTGTCTCCCATTGTGTTTTGTTGTAGAGAGAGCACTGTTCTTATGGTGGTTAAACAGGCTTGACAATAGACCGGAAGTTCTCCCAGAAACATTCTGCGGGTTGTTGTTATTCTCTTTGCATCTGCAAACTGCTTTACTTTCATTATGCTTAAAAACTTTCTAACATCTCATAATCAGCGACCCATCCCAACTCCTGGCTATAAGAAAAATATGTGTAACTGTCGTTTAAAAAGGTCGCCATATAAAGTTATATCTATATAGTGGTGATGTTAATCACAAAAAGTAAAATTGGCCTGTGTCCGCAACTTCTATCAGCCAGGGAATGGTGTGGATTACCAGTTAAATGAAGAACTAGCCTAGGTAGGTGTAAGAGGGCAGTGATACCGTTGTTATCCCCCTTTAACTACTGTCAGCCAGGAAATAGTGTAGGTATCCAGTTCAATGGAGGACTAGACTAGTTGAGTGTTAGAGGGCAATAGGGACGTTATTATCCCTAGAGTACTGTTTCACAGTATGGGACCCCTATACTAAAGAGCATTCAAGGACGCTGGAGATGGTACAGAGGAGGGCGGCAAGATATGTCACGAACAGGCATCATAACACCAGCAGTGTCATCTCTATGCTGGAGCACCTACATTGGGAAACCCTGGAGTCACGCAGGACAAATGCACAGCTAACAATGCTGTTCAAGATTTCCAATGATCTAGTTGATATCCCAGCACAACAGTACTTGATACCAGCCTCTGGTCGAACAAGATCCTCCAGCAGCAAGCGGTTCCTACAACTATCTGCATCTACATCATATTACCGAAATTCAGTCTTCCAAAGGACAATCTCAACATGGTACAGCCTGCCTTCAACAGCAGTTAATGCCCCTGACTTGGTATCCTTCAAGCAGGAGCTATCTACCCTGAAATTCTAAGTAGGCTCATCCAGCTTCAAGTACCTCCTAATGAGTCATGGAGCTGGGCCGATGTAACGCAGTACAATGACCTACCCGTGCAAAAGGACCCGGGTCTGTATACTACGTACAGAAATGACCCTAGACCGTGAGGGGGTCATTATACTACGAGTCGATGGGGTCCCTTTTCTACGGTCTGGTGTCATTTTTATACGTAGTAAATGACCATAGTCACTTTTCTACGTAGTGCCATGACCCATGGGTCATTTTAGCAGGAGTGTGTCATTATACTGCGTTACACCGACCGCGGCCACCGTAACCGGAGTGGTTTAGGTTAAAGGGGCGAAAAGCTGCCATAATCTTTATTTTACTTCCTTACTTTAAACTATCCCACTCTTCTAACTTTTCTATCCTTTCACTTTTCTTTTCTTGACAAACCACCCGTCGCGTAAACGTCAAGTGTGACTGAGCCGACGTAATATGTAGATGTAGATGTAGAGGGCAGTAGGGATGTTATTATTGCCCCTTACCTGCTATCAGCCAGTGAGTGGTGTTGGTATTAAGTGCAATGAAAGACTAGCCTAGATGGGTGTTAGAGAGCAGTATGGACGTTACTATCCCCCTTTAACTGCTATCAGCCAGAGCATGGTGTTGGTATCCAGTACAATGGAGGACTAGCCCTGGTGAGTGTTAGAGGATAGTGGGGACGTTATTACCCTCCTTTAACTGCTATCAGCCAGGGAATGGTGTAGCTATTCAGTGCAATGGATGACTAGCATAGGAAGGTGTTAGATTGCAGTAGGAACGTTATTATCCCCCTTTAACTGCTATCAGCCAGTGAACGGTGTAGATATCCAGTGCAATTGAGGATTGGCCTAGGTGGTTGTTAGAGGGCAATATGGACGTTACTATCCCCCTTATACTGTTATCAGCCAGCGAACGGTGTAGATATTCAGTGCAATTGAGGATTGACCTAGGAGGGTGTTAGAGGGCAGTAGACTGGCCTAGGTTGTATAATGGGGCCGTAGACTGGCTTATGTAGGTGTTAGAAGGTGGTAGGGGCGTTATTCCTTCCCCTGAAACGACATTTAACACAAACGTAATGCAATCAAACGAAATTTCCTTAAAATTAGTGGCAAAATATTGGAGCCTGATCAGATACTTCAGCTCTTTTCATTGTACACACTAAAATTATTTTTCTCTCACTCTCTATTGTTTCTGTTACTCTTTCTTTCTCTCTCTCTCTCTCTCTCTTTATCCATCTATCTATCAATCACACATACACACATAAAATAGGAATTTACCCAGTTGCGATCAGTTTCTTTTAAATGGAAAGTATGACAATTTCCGTACTAAAGCTGTAAACCATTTCTTCTTGTTATATAATGTTCCAACCCTTTGCATGCTAACAATCAACTGAGGTTACAACTTTAAACGTGATGTCTCGTCTGGTCATAACTGTTAGAAAATTTCATCGTATTTCCTAACCAAAATACAGTTAAACCTCTCTATTACAGCAACTAAAAAGAAGGGTAGTAATTGATTGTAACAAAGTCAGGTGACAGCTTAGAGCGATGTGAATGTCAAACAGAAACCCCATAAAAGAGCCTTCTGGTTTATTTTTACACTGCTTTAAGCAGTCACCTATGTTTAACATAAATGATACCGTTCAGTGATCATGAAAATGAGATTTTACGGATGTTTAGAGAAAGCTTATTTGTAGACGAGAGTTACGTAAACCAGTTGATATTCAGTGCCCCCTCTCCACACAAATCGTTTGGCTTAATCCTATGTAATCGCGCTTTTAACGGATATTTTCCTCTTCTTTTTTTAGCGCTGTTCCAAAGTGATAGGATCCCCAGTCGAACGGGGGACAACTGGATTATTGGAAACCTGCAGGCCATGGGGTTTTTCATAGTTAACTATGACAACAGGAACTGGGAGGCTATCTGCAAGCAACTGAACACTGACTATACGGTAACATAACTCTTGAGTTTAGATATATTTCAAAATCCTGTATACAATGTAGAGAAAATACGTCTTATTTTATGACTACTCCCTAGAATCGTCTCTTCCAGACAATGCTAATAGATAGTGACAGCATAAGGTTACAAGACGACATAGTGAGCATTCATCAAATGAGTTACAATATATTGGGAATAGTTTAACTGTTTGTGAAATAACACATTTTTTCGTGGCTAGGCTTTAATTGGTTTAATACTTATATCTTAACATTTCATTGCCTTTTCAACGTCATATTGTCGTTTTACGGTGAAATAGTTCAAGTAATTAAAGGTCGAGATTGATGTCAATTAATTTAAATTCTGTACGACACCGAGCCACTCTTTATTGTATTGGTGTCATGGCTGTTTGCATGCACCAACTCCGTCTTTCAATGACAGTGTAGAGACCACTGAACTGAGATTACATTGAAATAGTTTCCTGACCAGGGTCCAAAATATTTGACACTCATATAGCAATAAATAGTCAACATGTTTTATTGTATTGTATTTGAGCCTAATTATTGAAAAGAAAATCAGACTCCTTGCATTGTAAACAGAGTAGACCAAGACCAGCCGCCGCATCAGAGTCCGTGCGTCTGTTTAACCTTCACAGGCATCTGCTTTATTATGTTGCCTAATTTGTATGACAGCGTAGACATTGATCTGAAATTGTAACCCACATGTCGGCTTGGCATGGTCTACACTGTTTCCTAATATGATATGGCTAGTTTTCTCATAGCAAAGATTATGTTCAGTTCTGCGAAATTGTGCATTTAAACCCTGTTTTCAAAGTATAACAGTTGTAAGAGCTGATATGATTTGAATGGTTTCCAATATGAAAAGATGTAAAAGCTGATATCAAGTAAATGGTTTCCGAGCGTTACAACTGTAACAGCTGATATTAAGATTGATTGATTGAGTTGGGATTTACGGCACCGCGACACATGAAATGGTCATATAGCGCCGAAATTATGTGAATGGTTTTCGAGTTTCACAATTGTAAAAGCTGCCATAACTTAAATGGTTTCCAAGTTGTAAAAACTGAGAGCATGTGAAGGGTTTCCTTGTGTAATAATTGTAAAAGTTGATATTATGTGAATGGCTTCCGAGTGTTGCAATTGTAAAAGTTTATATTATGTGAATGGTTTGTGAGTGTTACAACTATATAAGCTGGTATAATTTAAATGGTTTCAAAATGTTACAAAATAGCTTGTAAAAGCTGATATTGTTTGAATGATTTCGAATTGTAACCATTGTAAATGCTGACATGATTTAAGTTTCTCAGTTTAATAGTTGTAAGAGCGCATATGGTTTGAATTGTTTCGAAATGTAACATATGTAAAAACTGATATCATTCAAATATTTGGGAAAGTTTCCAAGAGTAACAATTGTAAAAACTGATATAGTTTGAATGGGTTCGGAGTGTATTAATTGTCAAAAGCTGATATTATTTGAATAAATTGGAAACTTCCTAGAGTAACATTTGTTAAGACTGATTTGATTTGAATGGTTTCAACGAGTAACAATCGAAGAGCTGATTTGATTTGAATGGGTATCGTGTTTAACAAATTGTAAAAGTTGATATGATTTAAATAGTTTTCAAGGGTAACAGTTGTAAAAACTGATATGATTTAAATGGTTTCCAAGTGAAACAATTGTAAAAGTTGATATGGTTTGGATGGTTTCCAAGTGTACACGTTGTAAAAGTTGATATGATGTGCATGGTTACCGAGTTTTACAATTGTAAAAGCTGATATTTTGGAAATGATTTGAATGGTTTGAAAAGTTTTCAAGTGTAACTGTTGTAAGATTTGATATGATTTAAATTGATTGAATAATTTCAGGTTATAGCCGTCCTTAACAGATACCAAATTGTCCATGATACTTGGAATCTGGCAAAGTAAGTGACACCAAACACTAACTCTGCAAGAAACCACTTAATGTGCCATATGCACACAGTTTGGAAACCATGACCAAATAACTTGCAAGGACATCCAGTGTTAAGTGGTCAATTTCAGATGTTAAAGAACCTTACTACATATAAAAGTCAAACTTACTGACATTTAGAACACACTTTTCTGAGGGTTGGATTGATATTGAGTATTGTACATCAAGGTGTAACTTATATTGTGAAAAGCCTTGTCTGTGAACAGTTTCAATTTTCTCATTTCGATTTTACCATAAAAAGTGCTTTTTATTGACTGAAATGATTACTTGATGCTTACCTTTTTTCGGAATAGCATCATTACAATAATATGAAGTAATTATGATGTAACGTAAACTTTTCAAAAAACAGATTCGTTCAAGCTACAAACATGCTTTATCATACTTATTCCGAGTCACTGTTAATAATACAAAGCCTTTTATTTTTGGTTGCTCACCAGAAAAAGTAAATAAACCTAATTTGACATCCGGAAATGTTTCATTTACCCATTGTGCTCCAAGTTTGTTGAACTAAACTTTTGTTACAGTCGGGGTAGTTATATAATTCTTAAATTACTTATTTGCATATTATATGCATAATGTGCTACATATTTTATATTACACTTTATATTTTGCGTGTTTTTGTGATAAAAACGCATATTTGTTTTGTTTTGTTTTTTGGGGTTTTTTTTGTTGGTTTTTTTTGTTGGGTGGGGGGGTTGCTGTTGTTTTCAAACAAATGATTTCATATAAAATGAAAAAGAAAAGTCTCCGATAAAGTTTTGTCTACACGTGATTTTACAACATATTGTTAAACAACAAAAGGTTTAGAGGATGCACTGTTTGCACATGCTAAAGATACGCGCTTAGTGTTTGATCGTGAAGAGTATATTATCCGGTAGGAATCAACTTGTTTACATAATACATATGATGAGTGTCACATAGTTTGTTTCCTACTCAGCTACTTGGCGTCTGACCTGGACCCAAACTGTTTGCAAATAGCAATTGCACTCGGGACAAGGCCGTGAAGAAGTTAAATGGACAGGAAACAGTTGGTAAAACTCATTACACTTTCGAGAAACTCGACGTCTGGGGCCCGTTTTACTAAACAACTTACGCAAAATTTTTGCGTAAGTCAAAATTTTAAATTTTAATTTATATTTTTTATTATCACTTGCTACAAACAGCAAATAGCCAGATCAGAGGACGCGCTTTGTCTACTTGCTGTTTGCAAACGTTTATGATCGAAAAATAAGAGTTAAACGATTTTGACTTACGCAAAGATTTTGCGTAAGTAGTTTAGTAAAACGGGCCCCTGATCACGCTACAATCATTTGCCTGATATATTTTTTATAAATACATGTATCAATAAGATCTATCTCTTTTCTTATTCATTTTTGACATATATTTTTCGTTTGGTTTCATGTTAACGGGAAAAATACCATTTTCACCATTTATCAGTGTATCTGGATTACATTTAGTATACATTTAGTTTGTTTTAAGGACGGGTAATCTTGACATGGACATTGCTGTGCGATGTACGAAACATATCATCAATGAGAGGGGAATTTATCCCTGGTATGAGACGGTACGCAACTGGAGATCTATTCACCAAATGACAAATGGCTTTTCAGTATTCTGGCAGTTTAAGGTGAGACAAGCATACATAGAATGATCCTTATTCTCAAAGTTCGAAAAGTAGCAATTACAGCCAATAGTCGAGTAGTTTTCTCACCTACTTTTAGCGAACTTAGCTGCATGTGATGCGCGGCATTTACATGTACTAGTAGTATGTTAACCTTTTCACCACCGTTAAGCTTTAGTTTTAACCCTTTCTCAGGCATTAATATTCGTCTGAAATTATATGTAAATAAACTTTTGAAGTTTTGACTCTAAATACGATTGTCAAAAATGATCTAATTAGACATCGTGTATGTGACACCTGGGCCCCGTTTACTAAACAACTTACGCAAAAATTTTGCGTAAGTCAAAATCGTTTAACTCTTATTTTTCGATCATAAACGTTTGCAAACAGCAAATAGCCAGATCAGAGGACGCGCTAAAAGCGCGTCCTCTGAACTGGCTATTTGCTGTTTGTAGCGAGTGATGATAAAAAATATAAATTAAAATTTAAAATTTTGACTTACGCAAAAGTTTTGCGTAAGTAGTTTAGTAAAACGGGCCCCAGATCTAGATCCAAAGTGATTGAAAAAGTCGTATATGGCTATGAGAGAGTTATGTTGTGCAGCATGCACCACGGTTTGTCCGTTCTTGTTCGTCCTTACAGTATATATCTCCTTTGAAAACAGTGAAGAATAAGATCAATGGAATCTTGATTGAGCCATCTGGTCTAGGTCTACACTGTTTGTCATGCACTAACGGTATTTCTTTTGCGCATTGCTAATTGGAAAGAACAATTTCAGCGCCAGGAGTGAGCTCATTTGTATATACATGTACATGACTGGAAGGATCCTACTTCTTACGGTCACTCATACTTTCAAATATTTTGGACCGGCTCCTCAAGAGTCCACTGCTAACCAATTGTTTATCTGAACATGGAGAAGTAAACTTTAAACTTTAAACCTGTGTCTGGTGAATGCCACATGTGCCATTATGTGGTTGACATTTAAACTGGCACCAGAGATTCACTTGAAACTCCCAGTTTCTTGCATAAGCTAGGATACCTCTTGATCTTGGTTTTTTTTGGTAGCTGTCACTCACCGGCTTAATATGCAAACAAACAATGTAGACCATATTGACTTTATCGGTGTTTTTAAGCTGTGTATTGTACCTGATAACTTGCTATATTGCTTTTTACTTCTATACCGTAGATACTTCATGGCTATTTTGTTTATTAATTGTTTATTGTAGCTTATAATAGTAATACTATTTTTTAAAATGTTTGTTGTAGCTTTATCCTTTTTTTTGTTTATTAAAGCTTATATTGGCTACATGTTTGAAAATATTTAATTCTTTAATCTAGCTTATAGTGGCTTTATCATTTTTAAATTGTTAATTGTTGCTAATAACGGCTATATCATTTGTAAATAATTACAACTTATACTGGTTATATAGTTCATAAAGCGTTCAGCTTAAACCGGAACTGTTGATTAGAGCTAATACTGGCTATACCATTTAAACGGTCTATTATAGTTTATACTGGATATGTCAGTTTTAAAATCGTGTAGTGTATCTTATACTGGCGAGATCGTTTTTATTTTTTTATTGTACTGACTTTCCAATTTTTAAAACTATGTGTAATATAAAACTCATATAGCTATTGGTTTTAACGTTCTCTAAATGTTATTATAACTTATACTGGCTAAATCGTTTTTAAATTGTTTTATTGAAACTAACATTGATTAGAAAATTTAAAAATTGTGTCGGCCTTTTCGGTTCACGTAGCAGGTCTGAGTTAACTTTTAGCAAAGCTAAACTAATTTGCATTTGATATTAGGGGTGACAGGTATAGTTCCGTATGGATTTGTTATTTTCCGATACTTTCAACATGGAAATAATCAATATCCGTGCTGCCATATCAACGTGAAAAAGTATGTAAAGTGCTCCCTCTCTAGAACTACACCCAAAATGAGAGAAAGATTGCGTTTGTTATTTGAAGGGAGGGGAATGAAGACTTGACTTACATTTGCAAACAGCTTGAAAACGGTTCAGACGCCAGGTAAATCGGCGTTTGATCTGGTTTCAAACTGTTTGTTACTCGTCATGATATTCCTTTTTTCAAAATGTCCACTTTTACGAATGTACACCTGAGAAAAAAAGCAGACGACAACGGTAAATTCCGATAACAAACGAACGTGCTTGAATGCAAAAGTCCGCCCTTGCCAGGTAAAAAAGTCGGCCTATAGGTAATACTTGCAGTTATGTTTTATGTTGTTTATAGTAGCTACTGTATTGGCTAGACTAGCTTATGTTTATCTAGCTGAATCATTACACAATATCTAATGAATTCAGATGTAGTTGTGTTTTGACTTATCATATTTGTTCTTTCTGATCATTGCAGAAATTAATAGCAGAGCTACTTAAACAGCCTTTTGAAGTTGTTTCCGGTATGCCGCCATCCAGCGAGGGCTACTCATCGCAGTAAGAGTTCAAATTTCACGCCTAGATAGATTTAACAAATTGAAAGCTCCTCTTTTTACCACGTGGCAAAATGAGTAATGGCGACAAGTATTTTGTGTTAGACTGGCGATTGCTTAACCTATTCCTGCAGAGAAGCGTCTTTTGGCGCATTTACTTGTCCTACATAAAACACCATTTCACGCCTTTGCCTTATCCTGTTGAAAAGCAAAGAAATGTTTTTTTGTAATCTGACAGATTGCTGCTTATCAAAATAGACTGAAACAAGGATAAAAATTCCTACAGCCCGTTTTATGCAATCAACAGTTATAAAAACTGAAATCAAGCTAGGAGATAACGGTTGAACCACATAGTAATTGTCATGCAAAGATTTGTTGGATATGTCTGGTATATGATGGTAGTATTAAACAATGGTCACCGAATGCAAGTTTAAATTAATTTGCTTTCCCGTAGAATAATGTTTGTATTAGACAAACACATATACCTCTGAAGCTGTTATACAGTGCTTACTCCCAAGAACGTCCCTCTGAACAACGATTCCCTCCTTACAACAACGCTTGTCGCTGTTCCCAAAACAAGAAAATTACGGCCAATCTTTGCACGGCTGCAATATCGTCTGCTTAAAGTTGTCGTATGCTGTTTATCTCCGAGTCACATAAAGTACATGTGTACAAAAATATTATTATACCTCACTCGATTTATCTATTATATAGTCTAACGTGACGTCTGAATGTGAAACTCGGTAATGTTGCATGGCTAACATCACATTTCGGCCCGCGTAACATCATCAAACGGCCGGCTTATTCGGCCCGGGTTTTAGTAAAACTCAGTTCAGAAAAATGAAGAATCAAAACGCTTCTAGTGAGGAAACGGCAATGAACTGGAAAGTGAGTCGAATCAAATTTAAAAAGTTATACAATCTAAATCAAATGGACCATACTTTACGCTTCATCTCATGAGATAAGATTTCAAAACAATCGACTGCAAAGTGTCACCAGTTTTCGCGTTGCTGATCAAAGTCGTTCATTATTATGGAACAGTTTTATTTCTCACTCTTTAGATTCAAACTCTGCATCCTGTTCAATGATATTTGCTACTAAATTTGACATTCTGCTTTGTCTGTTAGCCTACCTAAAGTATTTGTCAACTTGTTGCTACAGTACCTTATTACTTTAGCAGAAAGCCAGAGTTGGAGACGATTGTAGAATGATCTTTAACAGCGTAGAACTATATGGAAATACAAATAACCAATGGATATGTGTTTGTAAACTTTTTGTTGGCAATATTTATTTAAAATAAAGGTTTGTTACTTGCAATTTGATATTTTTTTAAAAACGCATCAATATACAAACTTTATATACAACTTAAATCAACATCACGTGATCTGTCTCCGTGGTCTTATGGCTAAGATGGTCGACTCTTCCCGGGTCGGTCCAAACTTTTGTATGTTTTAATTTTTTTAAAATAAATTTGTTCTCTTTTGTGGAAACCAAATGGTTAGCAAACAAATATAGAATTGTGGTCTCCTCTGAGAATTAACTTCTCTGCTATTTGTTTTGAGTAAGGAAAAAAATAGTTCCGAATCATGAGTCTATTTGCGATTGTTGTTCTGTATTGAAAACAGTGTTAATTAGATCTATATTTTTGTTCGGATAATAAAATAAATATCACAGCTCACAGAGGGTGAGAGAATGGATTAGTTACACTCTGTGATCTGTGATACTTATATAATGTCAAACAGTTTGAATCCAGATCAGATGCCGTGTTACGCGGCGTCTGATCTGGTCGCTGTTCCCAAAACAAGAACAATTATGACCAATCTTTGAACGACCTCAATATCGTCTGCTTAAAGTTGTCGTATGCTGTTTATCTCCAAGTCACATAATGTACATTTGTACAAAACTAATAATTTCTAACAGTTTGAAGCAAGATCAGATGCCGTGTTACGCGGCCTCTAATCTGGAATCAAAGTTGTTTGCGAATTTGAGCAAAATTCCCTTCCTACAACGAAACCCTCCAAACAACACACCCTGTTTGTGTCCAATGGATGTTGTTGTGGAGCGGGACTACTGCAATACCGGGTACTCTTAAAATAAAAAGCTCCTTTGAGTTTGTTTTATTTTTCTGGTTCTATTGCAGTCACAATCTTTTAAAGTTTTGATAACAACGAAATAGATACATTTTGGATTGAAAAACTGTTTAATTGCAGGGGTGATTAAGTTGGGGGTTCGGGTCAACTATTAAATATTGACAGCATTTTAATATGTTGGTGCTCCTCGTTAATCTTAGAGTTACATAGTTTGGTGTCTAATTAGATACCGAGTTACTCGGCATCTGTTCTGCATAGAGCGCCGTTTTAACATATGTGTTCAATTATTTGAAGATATCTTCAATATATCACAGTTACGTTCAGTAATTTGAAGAGATCTTAAATTCAACTAAAAAAATCTATATCTTTAAATCACATAGCGATAATATTTTCAAAATGATTAATTCATAATTTGTTTGACAGTATTTTATTTCATTTGAAGATACGTGTGCATTTTATGCTTCAGGTGTCACTGAACTTATTATAGTCCAACCTAATTTCAATAGAACTTTGCATTATGTTTAGTGGTCTCACTCGCTATATTAATTTATTGCTATTTCGGAGTATTGCATTAATACTTTGTTACAGAGCCAGAGCCTAATGAGACGCGGCAGTTATGTGGCTTCTCATTTGGTTCTTCATTTTTGCAACTTTCGTGACAGGGAATGGTCCTAAATTCGGGGGTTCACTGCGATAAACAATTCCGTCGCAATACACTTTATTACTTATTTTAGACTGTTTAGATTGTAAACTCATGCTCCAGTAATCCAACACATCAGTGTTATTTTTAATACCAGACGTTTATTATAGATAATGTTATAATTTCAGAATTACCAGTCTTATCATAAAAGAGTCCTATAATTTCGGAGTAAAGGCCAGTGTTGACTTTTCCTTGTCACAAATTGGTCTGTGGATGGACGACCCTGCCAACAAGCCGTAAGTGTTTGATTGATAAACTGGTCAGTGGTGTGACAGAGGAATTGTCATGTGACTGTCACTAAGCGAAGCGCATGTCGTATATGACAAGAGAGTTGTGTACGCATTGCAAACAGTTAACCCTTAGCCCGCCAAATAAATTGTCGTCTGCTATATTTCTCCTCTGCTTCAAGTTTCAAAGTGCTTCAAAGTTGCTCAAAATTGCTGAAAATGTTGTCCGAGTGTCAAACAGCTTGGATCCGGATGAGACGCCGAGTTACTCGGCGTCTCATCCGGATCCAAGCTGTTTGCATATGGAGCTATAGTCGTGAGTGGCAGGCTAAGGGTTAACATGTCCTCTGCAAACGGCGTATACTACTTAAAATCAGAGTGCTCCTGTATGAACCCTCTGGTCAGAGTAAAGTTTTTGTTGTCAGGAGTCAACACATTTTTGTGTAACACAATACAGTGTATAGCATGAAAAATGATGAAATAAAATTAATTACAAAAACAATACTGTGTCCGATCAAAGCATACATATATCATTAGTACAATTCGGTTGTCAGGAGTCAACACATTCTAGTGTATCACAATGCAGTGTCAGATCAGAGCATACATATATCATTTGTAAAGTTCGATTGTCAGGAGTTTACACATTCTAATGTATCACAATGCAGTGTCAGATCATGGCATACACATATCGTTAGTAAAAATCGGTTATCAGGAGTCAACATATTCTGGTGTATCACAATGCAGTTTCAGATCAGAGCATACATATATCTTTAATTAAGTTCGGTTGTCAGGAGTCAACACATTTTTGTGTAACACAATACAGTGCATAGCATGAAAAATGATAAAATAAAATTAATTACAAAAAAAATACAGTGTCCGATCAAAGCATACATATATCATTAGTACAATTCGGTTGTCAGGAGTCAACACATTCTAGTGTATCACAATTCAGTGTCCAATCAGAGCATACATATATCTTTAGTAAAGTTCGGTTGTCAGGAGTCAACACATTCTGGTGTATCACAATGCAGTGTCAGATCAGAGCATACATATATCATTAGTAAAGTTCGATTGTCAGGAGTTTACACATTCTGGTGTATCACAATGCAGTGTCAGATCAGAGCATACATAATTATATCTTTAGTTAAGTTCGGTTGTCAGGAGTCAACACATTCTGGTGTATCACAATGCAGTGTCAGATCAGAGCATATATATATTATTAGTAAAGATCGGTTGTCAGGAGTCAACATAATCTGGTGCATCGAAAGGCTCTGTCCTTTCAGAGCATACATATATATTTAGTAAAGTTCGGATGTCAGGATTCAACACATTCTGGTGTATCACAATGCAGTGTCCGATCAGAGCATACATGTATCATTAGTAAAGTTGGGTTGTCAGGAGTCAACCAATTCTGGTGTATCACAATTCAGTGTCCGATCAGAGCATACATGTATCATTAGTAAAGTTGGGTTGTCAGGAGTTAACTAATTCTGGTGTATCACAATTCAGTGTCCGATCAGAGCATACATGTATCATTAGTAAAGTTGGGTTGTCAGGAGTCAACACATTCTGGTGTATCACAATTCAGTGTCCAATCAGAGCATACATATGTCATTAGTAAAGATCGGTTGTCAGGAGTCAACACATTCTGGTGTATCACAATGCAGTGTTAGATCAGAGCATACATATATCATTAGTAAAGATCGGTTGTCCGGGGTCAACTAATTCTGGTGTATCGGTTATATATGAGCACGCACGACCTATACCTGTGCAGGTTATCGATACTTTGTGATACGTGTAAGATCGACTTAAGATATTATATATGTTTAATTAAAACTAACAGGTGGGTTTTAAAGTGTTGTTTAATGCAACAACAGAATATATGCATCATTTCTAGGGCCAATATAACCGATGATCTACAAGAGTTTGTATACTGTAATGCAGTCCGCTATGGGGGCGACAAAGAATGGAAGTTTATGCTCAACTTGTTTGAGACTTCTGGTGACATGGCAGCGTTGAAGGCAATGGCTTGTACCAGTGAACGACGGCTGCTGGTCAGGTACACTTGACATAGTTATAACTAATTCAACGTTTTAGGTATATATAGTCCGCTTTGCAAACTGGCGACTGGCCAAGGTCCCAATTGTTTGTCGAGATTTATGCCCCGGTCACACAGACGGTCGGGCTTAAATCGGTACTCAATCGGTCGAATTATTTGCTGTTTTGATCGGTTGTCATAAGTGATTTAATTTCAGGCTTTCTGTGTGACCGGGTATCGGTGATAAATAATTGTTCAATCGGTGAAACGCCATCTCGCCTCCGATTGGCCACCGATTGGCAACTCATGAACTCCTATGGGCCACCGATTAAAAGCGCCCAACAACCTATCAATAATCGACGAATACCGATAAAACACCGATGAAATGCTGGCGGCAACCGATTGATCACCAACTGATCACCGATTGAACTGCCATTAACAACCGATGAAAACCGACGAGATCCTGCGTTTTAATTCTCATCTTTTTTTATCGGTGGTAAGTATCAGTTCATCGATGCTTTATCGGTCGTTTATCGGTGACTCGTCGGTGATATCGGTAGTAGACAGGTTGTCAATCGGTTATTTGTAAAATATTTTCACCGATCGAGAATTTTAAGCACGTTTAAAAATCCCAATCGGTGATTTTTCGCCGACGAAACTCATCTTTACCCAATAGCGATTGCTAGGTGGAAAACAGGTGGCCAATAGGTGATGTCGGTAGTAAATAGCTTGTCATCGGTCCCCTCCCTAGTTTGGCGAAAAAAACAACCTATCTATCACCGATGGCTCTGTGTGACCGGGGTGTTAAGTAGGTCTCCCTTTATACATTTATGAATGTGCATCATAAGAAATAGTTTGTATACTTTAATAGATGCTAATAGATGGTACATGTAGCTTAAATCAGGCTGAAAGTGAAGCAGAATCTGCCGTCAGGCACATAAGCTTTACTTTCAACCTGTTTTAAGCGGTCAATAATCTTCATTCGTAGAAACAGGCTATGAAGTAATGGATAAATCTAACTGAACTATAATGGTAATATGGACAGCAACAAAGAAAGCGATGCGAAGGTTGACGCAGACGGTTAAATTTTACAGCTAGTTTACTTACGTCCGTTCACTTCGGATTAATTGACGTCAGAAAGAGAGAGGGAGTTGGGTGCATGGAACATGTACAATGTCCGTCTCTCTTTCAATTGAGCCCCTTGGCACTGATACACGAGGTATTGGTTTAATGTCTCATCCGAAGGACATAGTCAGGCTGGGGATCGAACTCACGACCATAGATTGGCAGTTTTACGCGATACCAATTGACCTTGTCCACCGGTACACATTTGTGGACACTAGAACGGTAACTGTCTAAATTTGACGGTCCGGCATGACATGGTCAAGACCATGGATGGCATTTTAACGCGTTACCCCATTGACCTCGTCCACCGGTGCACATTTGGAGATACTAGAGCGGTATTGCACTTAATTGGAGGGTCGGAATGACATGGTCAGGCGGGGGATCAAACTCACGATCATGGGTGGCATTTTAACGCGTACCCCATTTGACCATATCCGCCGGTGCACATTTGGAGATAGTAGAACGGTAACGGACTAAATACGGACGGTCCGGCATGTTATGGTCAGGCGGGGGATCAAACTCACGACCATGGATGGCATTTTAACGCGTTACCCCATTGACCTTGTCCGCTGGTGCACATTTGGAGACACTAGTACGGTAACGGACTAAATACGAACGGTCCGGCATGACATGATCAGGCGGGGGTCGAACTTACGACTAAGGATGGCATTTTATCGCGTATCCCATTGACCTCGTCCGCCGGTGCACATTTGTACTAGAACGGTAACAGATTAAATATGGACGGTCCGGCATGCTATGCTGGACTCCGGACGAATGATGAGGATGGTGATGATGTTCCTCCGTCGTTATCGACGATGAGCAGGACATCTAAGTAGTTGATGTGTGTATCCGGAGATGACTCTTCAGACCGATTCTTGCTCTGACGTAACGGCCACATGTCAGACACATGAAGTCGGTAGTTGTCGGTTGTGAATTGCTTGCCATCCTGCCCGTTTCCTGATGCACTCATCTCACCGTTTATTTTCAGCAGATCGTGCCCCGGTTGATTTAGCTAATCTTCTGCCAGATTTTCCAATGTTTCGGTACATATGTTCAGCCTCTTTAAATTTGCCTTGAGACAGTCCTTAAGTCTTTTGCGCGGCCCACCTACTGTTCGAGCCCAACAAGACACATCTCCAAAAAGCAGTTGTTTTAGTATCCTTGTATCTGACATCCGGCATATATGACCAGTCCAATGGACTTGGCATCGTTGAAGGATGACGTATTTCGAGGGTTGTTTAGCTCGGGTAAGTACATCTGTTTCCGGTACCTTATCTTGCCAATGGATGTTCAGTAGCTTGCAAAGGCAGGTCATGTGAAAGTAATTAAGTCTCTTGGCGTATTGGCATAGACTGTTTCGCAGGCATATACCAATGTTGTGATCACAACTGCTCTGTAAACGTTGAGCTTTGTAGCAAGACTGATGCCACGGCGCTTCCAAACCTTTGTATGTAGCCTGCCAAATGCTGCACTGGTTTTGCAATTCCGCAGTCAATCTCATCGTCGATGTGCACTTCTCTAGATAGTGTGCTTCCAAGGTCGGTGAACATGTCTACAGCTTTCTATGTCTCATTGTTGACTTGAATAGTTGGTTCGACATATGGCTTATTTGGTGCAGGTTGATGCAGGACTTCTGTCTTCCTGGTACTGATGGTAAGACCGAAGTTGTCACATGTCCTGGAGAATTGATTGACGCTATGCTGCATTTCTGTTTCACTGTTGGCATTTAGAGCACAATTATCTGCAAAGAATAGATCACGGATAATGCTTTCCTTCACTTTGGTTTTGGCCTTTAGTCGTCGAAGGTTAATCAGTATGACATCAATACGGTATCTGATGCTGACTTCTGAATCATCCTTGGTGAAAGCATCTGTCAACATGCCGAGAACGGCATGCTGAATAGGGTGGGGCTAGTACACTACCTTGCTTGACTCCATTGTTTACAGGGAAATATAGAGATGTTTCTCCATCACCAAGTACTCTAGCCTTCATACCATCATGGGACTGGCGGACCATTGTGATGAAGTGTTCAGGGCATCCAAACTTGGCCATGATCTTCAATAGACTTTCTCTGCTTTAAGTGTCGGTGGCCTTGGTTAGGTCAATACATGTAGTGTAAAGGTCCTTGTTCTGCTCATGACAGTTTTCTTGTACTTGTCGAGCTGCAAGAACCATATCAACAGTTCCTCTCTTGGCACTGAAACCACATTGGCTCTCTTGCAACAATCAATCTTCCAGATGTAGGATCAGGCGATTCAATAGTACTCTAGCTAGAATCTTGCCGGCTATACAGAGGAGAGAAATGCCTTTGTAATTGTCACAGACCTGTCTGTTTCCCTTTTTCTTGTCAGGGCTGCCATTTCTCCGGATTTTTCCTAAATATTCGGATTTTTTTCTAGTACATGGTAGCTTAAAGGCGCATTCTGCTTTACTTCCAGCCTGCTTTAAGTAGTCACATGCCAACACAACTAGAAATAGGCTATGGGGTAAAGGTACTATTCGTAAAATCGCACTTGCAAAATGCAAATTAGGAAATCTTAGGATTTTTCATGTCAACTTATGGCAGCCCTGTCTTGTATAGGTGTATAAAATTATCCGGACGAATAGCGACCATACCTCACCATGAGCTGTACTCAAAGAACTCAAAAGCTCAAACTTAACTTAAACAAAACACAATAATTCTGCTGAGTTACAAGATATGTTACTGTTGAAAATGAGTGAAAATGAGAATGAATGTATTGCAATAAGATATAGTTTAAAAGCTTTTTAACACAGCGGTTATATCCATAAATGTCTAACAACGCCTTCATCGCGTGGAAGAAAATCAGGCATATTTGGTACATCCGTTTTAATTAAAGTGAAGTATCTACTAGGGATGTCAACGAATAGTCGAATACTTGACCAAATATTCGGATAGAAGATCACTAACCGGATCCAATTTTAAAGTGTAGATTCTTTACGGTTAGAAATATTTCGTAAAATTCTGTTCCACATATACTATATTTTATCATAGTTAGTTTATGCGATCTTATCTCATCCCGTTTGTGTTTGTGTATGTTTCACAAGTGTTAATGTATGATAGTTACTCGACGCCTCAGGCGTGTACCGGGCATCATTTAGAGTTTGCTTACCGGTATTGGCCTAAGAAAACAATACGCGACTATAGATCCCATTGTTTGCATTTGTTTAAAACGTCTACTACGTCAAGGTATAATTCACGGACACGGATTAAGTAAAGTAAAGGTATCGGCACTAATTGATTTAGCACTTACACTTTCAGACAAACAGTATCGGTACACGATAATGTAAAATTAAGACCTTTTAATAAAAGAATGAGTTTCATTATCATAATAGTGCATTGATTGACAGTTTCTGATCACGTAAATGCTGACTGACTATTCACACAGTAATTTTCAATCCAGAGCAGAAAAGCATATAAGTATAATTACCAGCTTTACACGTAGCCAAAAAGAATACACACCCGATATAATATTATATGCAATTTCCTCGGCTAAATGCCTCGATTTAATTTTTTCTTCAAAACCTTTCAAAGCTATTTACTTGAGACAATACATATTCTAGATCAGTACGTTTCTTTCAAACTGGTCCAAATATGTTACGTGAACCGCTGAAATAAACTAAGTGGATTTATGTTATATATATGGCCCTAATCATGGTACTATGATGAGTACCCGCAGGTTAACATGTTTGCTGAACATTGAAACATATTATTACACTTGCAAAACCATCGCTATGAAATAATATCTTGGCTGTTTTAATAAAAGTTAAATAACAAGTCTGCTTTAACTAAATGTATCAGTATGCCGCCTGAGAATTTTCATTTACGGACACGTATTAACTACTTTAAGACATCTTTGCCACAACTACGCATGCAACATAGGCCGTGTATACATGATTTATGATGAAATGTGAGTTAATATAAAATCGAATATCCGAATACTATCCGGATGGCACTTTCGAATAGTCGACTGCCGTTTTGGTATTCGCTGACATCCCTAGTATCTACATGTATTTGAAATAGCGTAATTAGCCGATTGTCGTGTAAACAGTTGTTTGTTTGTTGTTGGTTTTTTTTTCAGATATGTAGAACTCATCAATTCCACATCAAAATACACAGCTTTAGGATACATCAAGTCTGACTTGTGTATGCCATGGGACTTGTATAGAAGTAACTACGAAGATATTTTGGAGAAGTAAGGAAATGTGTTTTGTGAACCCTGAGTACGACTCACACCCAGTAAAAACCAGGACGATCTTAAAATACCTATTACTGTTATATGCATAACAAAAGTTATGTTTAAAGCTTCTATATGAATTTTCTGAAAGGATTTCGTTTTGTATTAAGTTGCCACCTTTAATGCAAAGGCTTAGGTTCACAAAGGAAATTGAAATTGGCCTTTTGTCAAATAAATACCAAATGTTCACGATAACAGATAGGTGCCCCCCCCCCCCCCCCCCACACACACACACACCATGGAACTTACTTTGTGGAGTAAACGCCTAATAGGCTACTAAATGCATGCACAAAATTTGAGTAGTTCTAGTCACAATTTTTTAAGTCTCGATTTCAAGCTCACATAGACCTGAAATGTGTATGTTACATATATACTATTCCTGATTAACTGTTTAAGTTTCACGTAATACATCTACGCTAAGTAAATGCACACCCTAGTGTTTAAGTAGTTCTAGCCACAATTATGTTTAAGTCCTGATTTCAAGGCCATATATCAAGTTTTTAAGGCCAGATGTCAAGGTCAAAGATACCTGAGACAAACAGGAAAATCAGATTGGAACTGAAGGAGACGTTCACGGTACGAGCATTTTTCAGACAGACAGACCGACCGATAGGCTGGTTCAAGTATATCCCCTCAAACTTTGTTTTCGGAAGAAAACCGTATAAATAGAAGTGTGACGGACAATCACGTGGACAGACAGACGATCAGACCCGATTACCTGTTTCAAGTTTTGAAAACGTGTGACCCAAACAGTTTGCAAGTACAGCCAGCTAAACACGCATTAAGACACATTTTACCTTACTTGCTTCAAGTTACCATCTGCTAGGATAAAGAATAAATTGCGCATCGTGCATATTCATTATGCATAAAAAGGATCTCTTCTTTTCTGTCGAGGAATATATTAAAGGCGTCAAACAAGAGTCCAAGGGCTTTCAGGCACTCACCAGAGTACAAAATTCTTAGAACTAACTAGACTTAATACTAAAGGTGCTTAGTATCACCACTAGCGTCTTGTCACAAAAGCAAATGTGTCAGGATAATGTTGATGTGTGAACTTCATATAAACTTCAGAAGTCTTTTCTATGATTTGACCCAAATTCCTACTTTTTGACTTGGCATAACTGATATTCATCAGTGCCTAGATTTTGTCTACTCAAAAATTGCTCCTAAAGGGTTCAGAAGCCCTTTATATTATTTGACATATAGTTTAAACATATTTTTATTCCCTCAAATATACATGGAATTGGGGTTGGGTCGCAAGTTATAACAACATTAGATCCGACCCTCCCCCTCCCCCAATATTTGACATATTGACCCTACCCCCATCCTTCTGGTAAAATTTGGTTACACAGGGTCTTTTTGTTTTAGAGAAGAATTCGTTTGCAATAGGTGACGGACTGGCAGACGGACGACAGAATGAGCAGTATCACACAAGCTCATCTTGAGCACTATATGCTCTAGTGAGCTAAAAGGGCGTATTTATTGGTATAATGTTAAACATCTCTATACACAGTGTGACAACCGTTTAGATTGCATTCAGACACGTTTTACATAGCGTTTGATCTGGATTTAAACTGTTTGTAAAGGATTAGAAATCTCCCTTCTCACATTCCAAAGGTCACACGTAATAACAGGTGGATTTTCGCTATATTTTAGGCTTGGTGCATCTTCAACCATGACTTTATTGTCGGACATAGCGAGTGGTTTCAACACAGAGCTTAGACTTAAGGAGGTAAGAACTATTGTATTGGTATACTTCTTCCACATCAGTGCTTATCTACGAAACACTCTTAACTGGTTTCTTCACAACTGCCAATGTTGAAGACTAATACTGTTTAAAGCATGCTGGATTTTAAAGCAGGATGCTCCCTAGTAAAGAATCCTGCTTTACATAAAGCTAAAGCAAGCTTTAAGCAATCACCTGATTGTTTGAAAAGGTAAGTTTTAATACTTTACGCTTGAAACAAAATACAATGTCAAACAAAATATAAGGCAGCAAATTGCCGCATGTCATCAGAGAAGTATATGGTTGATTATAGGAATAAACAACATATTTTTGACGTTCATGACTGTATGACTACATTAGCTTCGCAGGGGGTAAATTCCGTAAACGCCCAAAGGGCGTTTACGTTAAATTTACCCCCCGAAGCTAATGTAGTCATACCGTCATGAGCGGCAAAGAGATGTTGTTTACTCCTTATATTTATATTTATATTTTCTGTCTTGTCAATTTAATGTGTTTTTTGGCCAGATTTGTTTTTCTGTATAAGAATTTATCATATACCGGTCAAAGAGGTTTGATAGATGTAATGTCGATGTAATAGCCATTCCAGTTTCTAAATATGGTGAGAAAGTAGTCCCAACTACATGTACTGTAATTGTATTAAAAAATCAGGATTTTTTACAGTTAACTTTCTCTCTGTGAATGGAAAAGACTTACAAGGCAAACAAATAACAGTGCAACTTGAATATCTATTGCCAAAGGACATTCTAAAAATACAGGTCGCGGTTGTTTTCTTAACCCATTTACACACATAGCAACGCGATGGAAACGACCTACGGGTCTGTATCACTCCGCTAGTGTCATATGACCGTCGACCAATGGGAGCTTAGTGTTAAGTGCCCGATGTAGTCTATTTGAAGAAGTCCACGAAAAGCACGTGGAAATCCGAACTGGCTAAAACCAGATTCGAAGTGTAGGTTCATCGGCAGATGTACTTCATATTTTTAATAGGATTACATAAAGACTTTACAGGGTGAATGTAAATATATATTTGTATACAGTTAACCCTCTCTATTATGACCACTAAATTGTATTAATAATCAGGTGTTGAAGGCAGGTAACTGTTTAAAGCAAGGTAAACGTAAAACAGGAAGAGCTTTTTTGTTTTACATTCACCTTTCATTAAGCTGTCTTTTATGCAATAAATTGGCCTTTAATTTAGTAGTCGTAAAAGAGAGGGTTTATATTCTATGTTTGCTATGTCTGTACGGACAAACACTGCAGTGCCATCATAACATTACTATGTACTTGTAATGAACTCGCAAACGAAAATTTCACTCAACTATCCCAACACAAATGAACAGTATCTCTTGAAAATGATTAACTCCTTCATCACTGAAATTTCAAATTACAATTTAAAATGATGTCTAGTCCTTTTTTGTACTATTTATGGTTGATTTGATATTATATTATATTTCAAACATAAAAACAGTTCAAACCCTGATCATGTAGGATCTCTCTGATCTGATTCTTCTTGCCATAGGTCAAATGTACTCTATCCAGGTACACTGTAAAGGGATCGTATATACTTCACTAGTTTTCAACATATTCAGCTATATTGTAAGACAGTTATTAGTTTGCTGTTGTGGTTTGAATCTCTTTGCAGTTCGTTAGGAATTATATTATCAGAAAGCTTCAATTATGTTACTCATTTACTTTTTAATAAGAAATCCAAAAACATTTTATAAAGCCCGACTTTATGTCTTTTCCAACCAATTTCAATCCAAATCAGATATCGAGTTACTCCTGCTTTACGCTCATATCAATGTTACTTCATCTTAAATATCGGGTGTAATCCGATTCAGATTTTTGATAAAGAATACAATTTGCAATTACAATGTAATGGGTTAAAATAGACTACAGACGTTGTAATATTATATGTCTGCTCACTGTCTCTTTCATTTTGCAGCTCGAACACTTTGCACAAAAGAATGACATGACATCTGATTCTACTGTAACATCTGCCATATCTAAAGTGAAAGAAAACATCAAGTGGGTGAAGTCCCATGTCCCTGCTCTCAGCGATTGGCTAACAAGCAGTGGATACTAACAATAACCTGTTGACAAGCACGATATCACTGGAAAATAACTCAGTTAATTGCAGTATAGAGAAGATAATTTTCTTATTCAAATTGTTTAATAACCCTTATGTCAATTGCAAACAGTTTGGAGCCAGAGACACATAGTTTGGAAGAAGTCAGAAGGGCAAACTTTATTATTTATAAACTATAACCAATACCAAGTTAAAACATGGTAATGCCGTATGTATATTGCCCATATGGAGACGTTATATATATGTAGGTTTCGGGCATGTAAAATCAAAAGTCAAAGGTCAAATATTTGAAATGGAAATAACCTTTGACACTCAAGTGATAGGGACTTAAGAATCAGTATAAAAATTGCTCTTATTAAGAGATAAGATAATTAAATTTTATATTTTATACATGTTAAGTCAAAAGTCAAGATCACAGAGGTCAAAAGGTCAAACTTTATTTGCAACTTTAACTGAGGCCATGACTTTTAAACTTTATCATTACAAAGCGAATATATGGTATGTATGTTGCTCATAGGAAGAGTTATATGAACATGTAGGTGTTGGGCATGTCAGGTGAAAGGTCATGGTCACATATCAAAATGTCATTTTTTTCATAACTTTTGCGCTTCAGCTGATTGTAACTTCATATTTAGTACACATATTATTCTATTTAAGAGGAATATAAATATGTATATATCAGACCTGTAAGGTCAAAGGTCAATATCACAGACGTCAATATGTCAATTATTTGACATGGCCATAACCTTTGACCTTCAGCAAATCGGGTCTTTAAGTTGTATACATCTTGCTCTGATTCAGAAGAGTATGAGTACATCTGTTTCTGACATCTCATTTCAAATTTCGAAGTCTTAGAGTCATTTCATTTAAAAATGGCCATAACTTTTTACCTTCAGCTGATCAGGAGATCATATTTTATAAACATTCTATTCGTAACCCTTATTCAGAGGAGTATGAATGTGTATATACCAGACTTGTCAAGTCAACGTCACAGAGGTCAAGAGTGGCTTGGTGTTTTACAAACACATCTTGTTTGTAATCAAAATGTACAGCTCAACCCCAGTAGGGTCGTTCGGATTTTTAACGTGAGGAAGCCTTCCAGCTGGCTTGTGGAAGGCCGGTGGTTCTACCCAGTTGCCGATTTGTGCCTGAAACAGTGCATAAAGGGCTTCTGGGGTCTTCCTCCACCTGTTATTAGCTGGACGTCGCGATATGACTGAAATACTGTTGAAAGCGACGTAAAATCAAAACAAATCAAATCAAATCAAAATGTATAGCTCACCACAAGATAGTGCCGCTTACTTCTTATTGACACTCATAAAGTATGGTTAACAAAGCATAAATATGCTCACCTCAAACACAATTACTTACCTCATACAATGTCTACCTAACATTGCTCAAAATATAATTTTGCTTACATTTTTCATTGTAGTAAAAAGCGTTGCTCACAAGGTATTACTACACTCTTCTTAGATTCTATACTGTGGAAAAACAATAAAGTAAGATTCATAAGGCTCTCATTTCTTATTGTTCATTAAATATTGCTTCATATTCGTCTTATAAATTCGTTTGTAAGTAGCTTTGTTATAAATCGTTTTTACACTTCATAGTATATTTTATCTTGACTTCATTGTTTATTTTTGAATAACGGTACCCAGTAGTGGACAACACTATATTATTTGGACTACCTGGTTTGGTTTGTTTTGATTTTACGTCGCTTTCAACAGTATTTCAGTCAGCTAATTATAGGTGGAGGAAGACCCCAGAAGTCGTTTATGCACTGTGGCAACTGGGTGGAACCACCGACCTTCCGCAAGCCAGCTGGAAGGCTTCCCCACATGAAACATCTGAACGACCCTGCTGGGATTCGAACTCACAGCGGTGAGGAGCTTAATGATGTAAGTCAAAGTGACTATACCACTAGGCCACGGAGGTCCTTTGGACTACCTGGGTATCATTTAGACTACAATGTATTTATGTTGACAACAGTGAATTTCATTTGAACTGCAGTATATTCTATTTTTCAGTGAAGGTCCATAAAAAGATATAAGTTGTCATTGTAAGAAATATATCAACAACTTTGTTCAAACTTATATTTTCCATTCCCAATGTTAAAATAGTTTATACATTTAACTATATACAGTTGAAATAATGGTGTATGTTGGTACGATGCCTCTTAAATTAAATTCTTATTGGATTCTAATGAGCTTTAGAATAATTTAGATTACTTATTCTTCATTCACAGTGTCACTGTTTAGCCAAAGTGAAAAGTAAAACGGGGTGACTCTAACAGAAAGAATAAACAAGATTGTTTTATATCATTATATATATATGTATTCATTAATAAACAGATGATATATATTTGTAAGGTGTTTTTAACATCCCCACTTTGATATTGTGTGGACATGATTGTCTAGATATGATATTACCACGAAACGTCGTACGACAAAAACGGTTTTAAGTCAAAACTTTAAAACATATATAATTTCTGATTTTTCCATCTTATCTTGTATTGTGACATCTCTATAGAAATTGTATTGAAAAGACGATTCCAAAGAGATGTACAAGACAGGATTAGTTGGAAAAAATAAATAATAACATAAAATTTTAGAATCTGACTTACAATATTTGTCGTAGGACATTTCGTAAGACGGGCCCCAGGTTTCGCCACAAAAACATTAGGTGCCATTTCACTTCCTTTACATACATGCCATTTAATGGCTATATCCAATTCTGATCAATTATTCACTGGCAGTGTAAAAATAAGATGACAGCTAAAATCCAGAGTGAAAGAAAATTAACTATTTCTTTTCATACCGTTCTTGACTATACTCACACTGCGCACTGCCCAAACCTACCTGTGAAGATGTGTGGCAGGATGTATATGTGTAAAGATAGATAGATAGATAGATATATAGATGGATGGATGGATGGATGGTTGGATGGATGGATGGATGGGTGGGTGGGTGGGTGGATGGATGGATGGAAGGAAGGGTGGATGAGTGGGTGGATGGATGGATGGATAGATAGATAGATAGATTGATTGGTGGATTGATGGATGGATGGATGGATGGATGGATGAACGGGTGGGTGGTGGGTGGTATGGATGGATGGGTGGGGGTGGGTTGGTGGATGGATAGATAGATAGATAGATAGAAAGATAGATAGATAGATAGATAGATAAATTGGTGGTGGGTGGATGAATGGATGGATGGATGGATGGATAGTGGATGGGTGTGTGGGTAGGTGGATGAATGGATGGATGGATTGATGGAAAGCTTTAACAGTTGTGTGCTTTACATTCATCGGCCGTCTGCCTTAACTATTTCCCTGCTAATAAATACGAAAGACTCAAGCAGGAAACGTAACACAAACATTACACCCACCTCTCAAGCAGAACACACACACACAGTCATACCACAACAAACACACACACACACACACACACACACACACGCAATACCATTCCTTCATCTACACACTAAATAGAAAACAACACGCAAGACAAACATAAAGCAAAGTGAATATAGGAGCCCGCCTTGGTACGGTCAGTAGCAATCAATAATTAACTATAAATAAATTAATTATTAACAACCACTGGGGGGTTAAACCTGGGTTTAGGGGCGCCCAACCTCACACTTATCTCCTATATTCACCTATAAAGACAAACAGTGTACATAAAATATAAACCCTGTTCCACAACCTCACAATCAAAAAGACCGCCAGCACAGTAAGTAAATACATGTAAAACATTTAACAAAAATTCTATGACAAGATCATTAGTAACATGGGAAAGAATTAAACATTCAAGCCCGTGTTAAAAATAACCCACTATGGCAACGGTCAAATTGTACTCAAGCGACTAGTCTGTAGTTACGAGTAACTGTAAGACATGGAAGGGTCCAGGGTACGACAGAGAGGGAGAGAAAAAACAAAGCACGAAAATCCGACATAACTCTCCCGGTTAAGGACGGCTTTAAAGATACATCATCATGTAGTGCTAGCCCTGTCTGTCGTCGCACAACCAAAGAGGAAAGCATAGTTATCAATTGTAGATTGATCGATAACCAAACATGAAGTGCGCAGCAATATAGTTGGATCATAATCATGACGCGATCTTTTTTATGTATATACAAACAGTCTGGATCCAGGTCTGAAGCTGCCTTATATGACTTCTGATCATGTTCCACTTCAACTTGTATCAATATTTTATCAATTTCAACTTCCATTCAAATTTGTAGCCACTAGAGTGTCAACATTACTATAACTAGTTTTACTGAGTACATCAAGGACAGATAACTATAGATATGGAACTCATGACCTAATAGTTCGGTTTCAACTTTAATCGAACTCATTCCAGACCTTATGGTAATATATAATCTGAGCAAGTTTGGAAACTATTTGGTAGCCGCGTGAGTGTAAACACTGTTAGATATGGCATTTTCAACATTTAAAGGAAATGTAACTCATGAATCGTGGTCCGATTGCAACAATAATCGAACCCAGCAAATTTGAGAAAAAATTGAATAAAAAGTGTGGCCTCTAGAGAGTTAACACTTAAATTGTTGAAGGCGAATGACGGACCTGGACATTCAAGGATAGCAAAAGCTCACCCTGAGCAAGCTCAGATGAGCTAAAGAATTAACATTGAAAGAAGTACTATAATGCTATATGTCAGTTAGCTACATGTAGGTATGGTTTACACTTATGAATATGGAGCAATTGGTTTTGGTAGAGAGTAAATACCTTCATCCACACCTCTGTCACATTATAACAACACATGGGAAACTGTTGCTAGTATTTCTCTACCACCATCAAGCCCTTCACTGCCTTACCCAAAGGACAACGGTTATTTGCAAACAGTTGGGATAAAGATTAGATGCCATGTAACATGGGATCTGATCAGGATCTAACCTGTTTGAAACTCATTACCATATAATTTTAGTCAAATTAGTAACACCTAAAATTTAAATTTGAGGAACAAAACCAGACACTTACTTAAACCAGATGATGTTCTTGCAGTGAATGTGTTAAGATCGAAGACCTGATCTGACCTCACACTTGTCTGTTTTAAAAGAAAGCATTTCCAATTCATATCATTTGCAATGAATGACAAGCACACTTTTTCTATTCTTCTGTTATTTAACTTTAATAACCAATGCTGCCTAACCATTTATTTTTATCATCAAAACCTTATATGAACATGTTTTACTCATACCTGAATTCATTGCTACATTGAAATAAGTTAAGCACTTGTAAGATTACATTACCCAAATACCTCCAAATTACATCACTAGCTCATTTATCCCAGATACTTCAAATGAACAAGTCCATATTCCGATAAACTCTGATCCATTTTTATGCCCCGCATGACTTAGTCGGTTGTAAATTGTTTTAGATATTTGTTTGTTTGTGTGTCTGTCTGTACACAACTTAAACATTGGCCTAAACTTTTGTAACTACATGTGATAGAGACTTCATATTTGGTATGTGTACTCAACTAAAGAGGCTTTTTAGCTCAGCAAAGTTGTGTCATGTATGTCAATGTTAAGGTCATTTTGAGGTCATTAAAGGTTGAATTTTACATTAGCTATAACTTTAGAACTACATCTGAAAGAGAGATGTGTACACCACTATAGAAGCTCTTTAGCTCAGTACAAATTTGTTCATCACCGTTAAGAGGTCAAAGAGGCTTAATTTAACATTGGTTACTACTATTATGCTGAATTTAACATTGGCAATATGTGATACAGCCTTCAATTTTGCTTGTGAACTCATCCAAGAAACTTGAGTCTTCAGTACAAGTTAGGTCATGTCAGATAAAGGTCAAATTATTTTAGAAGTCATGGTCACATTAGGGGTCATAGTGTTTCACAGATACATGTTGTTTACTGTTTTGTTTTTGCAATTTATAGCAAACTGACGAACAGTGCAGATCCTGATCAGCAGTTACTTACCCTCTGATCTGGGTCTACGCTGTTTGCATAGTTGCACTGTTAGTAAATGACAAGTATACTTGTGGCTTTAACTGAACAAATAATACTTTTTTGAAATGTTCGTCATCCTTACTGAGAATATACGTGTGTGTACTCTTCTCCTTATTTTAGGATGAGCCGAAACAGGCTGGTTCCTTTTAGTAATATAACAGAATGATTCAAATCAAGATCACCTCTAGATCATATTAAAACAAATAATTAAATTTGTTCAATCTATTAATTTTCTCTCTTTGCCATATTTCTATATTATATACAGCCTGCTTTAAGCATCAATCTTTATCACAAATATTCTTATGTGGGGCCCTCGGGAAATGATTAATTTATCATATTTGATCAGATTCCGTCAAAAAACGCCGCAGAACTTGAAGTTATAACGAAAATGTGCATACAAAGTTCGCCATGTCGTTTCTGACGTCCAGTTGGTTTTGGCCAAAATAAGAGATAGTCTAGTTGGTATTCACCGTAAACGGTATTAACGGCTGGAACTTTCACCTTATTTCATTAGAGCAAATGCTTTAAGTCAAACATATGACCCTCTTAGCAATCAGCTATATAAAATATAGATGTAATTTGGAACGAAATTAACATGTTAAAGATTAATTTCATTTTGAATCGCATTTTGAATACCAGAATGGATCGAATGAACGGAGCAATCTCATTGGCTAAAATTAAACATTTAACGTTTCTATTAATTTTGCATTTATATATAAACTATATAAAACTGATTATTTTTCATTTAAAGATGATTTATGATATTTGGTGTAAGTTCCAGTCGAATAGACCGTTAAATGTTAACACCATAAATATACCCCAGCATGTACAAACGATCCACTGAACGTCAGGAACGACATGGCGGACTTTTATGCATATTTTCGTAATTCACGTATTTTGGCGTTATTTGATGGAATTTGATAAAAAAAAAAAAAAAGAGTAGATATTGATTGATAAATTAATCATTTCCCGAGGGCACCACAAGAGAATATCGGTGATCTAGTTGATTTAAGCAGCAGTTTAAGTTGAGAGTTTAAACTACCTGTTCGGTCCCCGTTGTATACCTTGTCTTTATATTACTGAACAAAACAATTAAAGGGGCAAATATATAGGGTAAAGCAAATAAATAAACGTAAGTTTATTCATAGAATTTATAACAGTATCATGTAAAATTACATGTTTACTTAATTGTAGGGTACTTCTCTCTTTCGAAAAGAAGAAAACGATATCATAACACTCCCTAAAACACAACTACCCTAAAATGTCAGTGTGCCAGACTAGATGGGTGGGGTATCAAACAACAAAACCAAGATCCCCACCTTATAGGTTCTGCTCTTAAATAACAGCTAGTATCATGTGTCCATTGCATGCATTAATCACTTTCTGGCATCTGCCGGGACAGCTGAGAATTCACTTTTGGATGTATGCTATGGGTATTCTGTGTCATTCTTCAAAAAGCATACCTTTAAAGCGACTCGCAACCAGATGGTGCATTAGAAATAGTAATTTGTAAATATGTGTCAAACGCTTATATAAATGGTAAAGAATTAGTTTAGGATAAGAAATTCTGTTTAAAAAAATGTATTTCAATGAAAAAAATTATTTGGTGGGATTCGAACCCGGGGCCCGGCATTGGCGGACAGAAGGCAAAATAGGGGAAACCGCTTAGACCAATGGACCACGGAACTATCCGTTTATCTCGGATCGATTTAACGTATTTCAATGTGTAGCGATCGAAAGTGCATACAACTTCGTAATTCGGCTCGTGTTTATGTCTGAGCCCGTGAAGAGAAGCAACAACAACAACTATACCGTCTACTAGTCGGTATAGAAAAACGATGGAAAATATCTAAAAATCTAAGATTCGGTGACGATTCTTGAGACTTTTTTTGGACTCATCATATTTTTTTAATGTCAGAAGCCAAATAATGCCACAAATTTGCTTTTATTTCAGTATTTTATTTTATTTTGACAAGTACACCATCCGGTTGCGAGTCCCTTTAAGCTCCTGGACAGCCCTAGAGTGCGATCTTGACCGGATTTCCAGCGTTGCTGCATGCCCTATGCATTCTCAATGTGTTTGAGATCTAATGCCCCTGCTTACCAGTCAGTCCGCTCTTTGCCATCCTGCTCCAAGTACTGGTCCAATATACGTGCTCGGTCTGGGCGAGTATTGTCGTCTGTCGGGTTGAAGCCTGGACCTAAAACTCCAGCGTAAGCGCGCTCAATAGCGTCTAGAGCATCGTCCTTGTACCCAAAACTGGTCAGAACCCAGATCTTTATTACGTGAAGGTCCGTGCAACCGTTTTAGGAGATAAATAAATACGAAAGACTCAAGCAGGAAACGTAACACAAACAATACACCCACCTCTCAAGCAGAACACACACACACAGTCATACCACAACAAACACACACACACACACGCAATACAATTCCTACATCTATACACTAAATAGAAAACAACACGCAAGACAAACATAAAGCAAAGTGAATATAGGAGCCCGCCTTGGTACGGTCAGTGGCAATCAATAATTAACTATAAATTAATTAATTGATAACAACCACTGGGGGGTTAAACCTGGGTTTAGGGGCGCCCACCCTCACACCCATCCATACGATCCCTGGCCCTTTTCTTGGTGTGTCATGCTTTGTCACACAAGAGTCAAAGAAACGGTCGTTTCTCTGTTTTTACACTCGATTGCACCCTTTATTGAAATCCAAATTGAAATTTGTCTCACCAGTCCTCAATACGTTCCGCAAACGTAGATGCTGTCACACCTCACCGGATAACACAAACGGACTTCAAACGGAAAAGAAATGTGTCATAGAAAGATATCCGGTGGCAAAATTTGTTCGCGAGGCGCTCAAATTTGGGGCCGCACCGGATAAAACGCATGGTAACCGAACACTTACCGAACGAGTAAAGGATAACGAATGGTAACTTAACGGATATGCCCGTACGTGAAACGGACAAATACCGGATAAAACGAAAGTGCAACGAATGGATATCTGACGTAACGTTCTTGGAACGTTCGATAAACGTATATGTTATAGTCACGTAACGGATTAATCGAAAGTTCTCAGTATCGTTTAATTTGAACAACAGTGATGCCACCGACATTCAAGACTTCGAGGAAGAGAAAAACCAGGGCCCAGCGAAAGGTCTCTACATGCCCATCTACTTCTTCTATCAAAAGCGACACTGGAGATGCTGAAAGGACGAGAAACCAAGAAGGCATAGAAGCCCAAGATGAACACGACATATCACAACCTGAAACTGGAGAGATTTCCGAAAGCTCAAACAGGCCCTCGTCGCCTCCATTCGTCTATAATTGCTCTGCACACCTGCAATTGTAACTGCAACACATTATAAGTCCCATATCGGTTCTGTTACTATATTTACCAGAATATTGGTTCAAGGAAACATATATAATAATGTGCATAAACTCCATAATAAGAACTATTCATATACATGTACCAAATTTCACCAATTTATCTTGCACGGTTTCAAAGTTTTCGCAGGATCAAGAATTCTAAACAGACGGACATAAAGACATCAATCGACAGGTGTATAATACAAATAGACATACATATGGACGAACTTACAACATTTGTCGGATGTGGCTATTTCTTTTGATCTTCTTTTGCATGACTAGCCATATGACAGAACATTGTATTGCTCTTACTTTGGAAGAAAATGATCGTGAAGCTAGTCTTTACACTTACCATGTTCCCGCTAAGGGCCAGATTAAAGAAATGGCCAGATTAATTTATGTCATAAAAAATGGGCAGGATAATGTTGATCACTAATGTGGATAATTATTATTGCCACGAAAGTATTGATTAATGCTCCCATACAGACAGGCGGAGGGCAAACCTATGACAGAAACACCGGTAGGGGGTTAAATATGGTCAATAAAATGACTATATCAGAAGTTAAATTGCTATAAAGTTATAAAGATAGCAATACAAAAATCATAATTTCCTGTTAATGATTAAGAACGATACCGGTAGATAAAACTATTACATGTACCTCTCGCACAACAGCAGATATAGTGTTGTGGGATATGCTCCAAGCGGATCGCATATTTGTATACTTGGTGTCTGAGGGTGATGACTTACTTCATGCCTTGCTCGATGGGGTCTCTGTAAAATGTGAACAGTCTGGTTATCCTAGGACTAACTCGAGACAAAATCTAATAAAACATTTCAGGAGTCATTCTCATGAAATTGATAAAAGACCTCTGGGCTTCTCCCCGCAACTCCGAGACGAGTTGATCGTATAGTCGAAACTACATGCACATCAAGTCCTAGACCACCATCCCCCCTGTCATCTTCTCCTCCTTCTGTTCTGTTCATGAATTAAGGTGTTCAAATTGGCACCTTGCAGGTCAATCTGAGCCTATATCAGAGCTGCTGGATACTGCAGTCGAACACGAACACGACACTCCATGATGTATTAATAAATGTTTCTCAGATTTCCATAAATGTATCACCAATGAAATCTATGAATATATCGAAAATAATCTACAAGAAAAACACGTTTTACTTTTCCCGATAAGATGTATGCCATCAGTTTGGTCACACGGACCTCCGTTTTCTCGTCGGTAGGTGTCCGTTTAACATGCGGTTGTTTACCGGAACATGTCCGGTTGGTCCGTTAGGTGTCAGGTAATACTCCGGTCCGTGAATCCAGCTCACCGGATATCAACGAATACGAACAGGACACGAACAGGACAATGAGCGTATGTATTCCGAACAAAACGTATACAAACGCACATCTACCGTAAATCTAACGTACATTTTTGTCCGGTGGAATCCGTTTTCAAGTTTTTAACATGTTTAAAACTTTCAACCGGATTGAACGGACATCACCGGACATGGCCGGACAATGCGCGAATATACCGAATAAGAAACGGACAAGAAACGAATGCGAACGGATTGGAAATTTGGTTCTCCGTTGGACGTCCGTTTACGCTATCAGTAAGGTGTGACTGAGCCTGGCACGGTTGGGGGCAAAACACTGGGTGACATTTTCGGTGTTGTGGGGTCAAGGCTGTTCGCACGACGGGTCTTCTAGCCCATAGGTTTACAGCCTGAAGTCTGTTTCCGACGACCTGAACAGAGATCCTGTAACTATACGTCTGTTTATAAACGATATTAAGCATAACGTTGGGATCCAGCCGTTGACGTCATGCCATAAGTGACAACGTTTGTCCTGTACTTCATGTGTGACCTTCAAATGACCTTGACCTGGTCTCCAATTTACCTTCCCGGTGTCCAGGTACAACTACCACAGCCTGTTGACCTCGTCCTTGCGAACGTCAAACTCTGCCGCAACGTGACGTTGGTATGACGCAGATAGCCAAGCGCGCAAAAGGCGTCTTTAATGCATATTTATCAAATTTTAAATTAATACGCAATCTACTTTTGCTTTAAAACAAAAATATCCTCTCGATATATCGAATCAGTTGTAAAACAAATCATTGAAGAATAGGCAGCAACATTGTGCAAAAATTCAGTGGACGTTCATAACCTGGTTTTTGATACCTGTCTGCCTAAATGCATTCAACCATGACCGTGTGTGCACATATTGACCGATGTTTCTTTCTTTTTTCATTCTAAAGGACCTAAACTTACATTAACTCTTTTAATTTGAAAAATGTTATCATTTTCGAAAAAGATATATGACTTTATACTTTTGCCCCTTTAATTATTTTGTTGAGTATATATACGGTATTAGAAGTCTAGTAAAACACCAACACTTTTAATAGATCTATTTTAGGTGTCAAGTACTTGTGGTCGCACCCAGGTACTTAAGACTATCTACACAATCAAGCTTCTCTAAATTGACCAATGTCAATGCTGATGCCATCTATGCTAAATAGCCGTCAAATTGGAAAGGAAAGGGCGGTAACTACGTCAGAACCAAATTTACAGCTTCATGAACAAGCACGGTATTTACAATATGTCAACGCTATAGCTTACAACTGACACGCCAAACAACGTACACAGAAGAATTCAGTGAGACAATCTATACATAAATTGGTTAATGATTAACGCAAACACATACATAAGTGTTTCACTTCTATATGAGAGAAAAACGTTCATACTAGTTAACCCTTTACCTGATAGCATTTTTTCTAGTATTGAAGATATGTGACTTCTTAAAGCAGGTTAAAAGTAAAGCAGAATGCGCCCTAAGGCGCATTCTGCTTTACTTTCAGCCTGCTTTAAGCTATTAACTGCTAGAATAAGGAAAGTATTAAATATGACACATATTCATTACGGTATAATTTGGAACTATTTTCTTCAGCGGATGAATAAAATGAATGTGCTAAAAGTCGCTTCTATAAGGGAAAGGGTTAAGATAAAAGAGATTATTTCTCTTGTTAACCCCTTTATAAATGAAAACAGCTAAAATGTTCAGTGTGCTTTTGTTTTCTGATGTAAGTAAATTGATGAATTTAATTATATTTGGGTGTTTCCAATAATATTTCTGAATAAGTCCACGTACTATTGTTATTCAACTAAAAATGAATTTCATCCTCTAATGTATTACATGGTTGACATTTCCTTCCATTAAATGGTATTGTCATTGGTTTGTGCCAGCTTTCGGTGATGATAAATGAAATTGGCTGAGTGCTATCCTAAAATGTTCAGTTTTAACGATACTGAGATATGACTGAAAAGTAAAATCACAAAATAATCTATATGTTCTTGTTCTAGATAAAAAATTGTTTTATCATTATTCCGTGTTTGTAAATAGTTGCAAATGGACAAAATAGATTTATGTGTTCAACCTCTTGATTTAACTAGACTCCAATACAATCCAAATCCTTCTAATAATACTTTTACTTAGTTTACACATGAGTTCTGACCAGGATAGTGTTCTAAGTCACATTGCACACATATTTTTACATATTTTCCATCTTCACATCGTGAACCAATCTTTAATAATCATTTATCTTCTTCATTTTAAAGACATTACTTGACCTAGATTTGGTCATAACACCTAGTCCCATAGAAAGTTTAAGTTAAATCATGCAGCATACCTTTTCCTGTATAAATGTCTAGGCAAGAAAACCATTGAAGCGTCTCATGTGAAGCCAAAACCATATTTGATAGTTTGGTTAATAAAACCCATTTAAAACCCCTTGAGTGTGAGTATGTCAGGGCCTCTCTAGACTGTTAGAGTTTGCTGACATTGGCTGTGCACACTTTTCTCCTGCTATACAGTTACTAATGTGAACAATGGGGGCAATTGAGGGGTTGTTGATATCTACCCAGTTCTCTATATATAAAGATGTTCTGTGTTTGAGACCTCACCACAAGTACCTGCTTACAAAATTACATATGAATACTTTCCAACTTACCTGTCTCGTTGATTCCCGAAACGGCACTAGCATAACAGAGAACTGGGGCTCAATGGGTTTATCAAACAAGTCTAACTTATGGCTGATTGACATACTTGGACATTTTATCAAATAAGATTAATAGAATCAATCACGGCTTTTGGTAAAGACGGGGAATTCTATACCCGAGGTTTGTCTGTTCCCACTCGGAAACGAGCTTAAACGAGTTTCCGACAGGAACAGACAAACCGAGGGTATAGAATCCCCCGTCTTTACCAAAAGCCGTGCTTGATTATTTTTCTCGCTTAAAATTACCGTTAAAACGAGTTAATTAAAGGAATTGTAAAGACCTACTTTTTATCCGAATCACACATTCCATATCCAATAGCAACAAACAGCTGTTTAAAAGTCGCGCTATTTCAGCTTGGCTTTAACATTTATTTGTACACACGTTTTAAGAAGAAAACATGTTCCATTTTAGATCACAACTCAGAATTACAAACGTTTTTATTGAATCCAAGCGATTTTAATAGTAAAAGTTATCAAAACGTCCATTTCTTCCTTTATATGCGTTCTACTTTCAAGCCATAACAACAACCGACGTCAACGACGTCATATAAGAACGTGACCTTACGCGTATACTCGATCATGTGAAACAATTAACAACAACAACATAAATTATGGTTTAAACATCGGATCATTGAATTGTCGAAAGCCACAGACAACTGTAGAGTCTACTGTAAAAATATCGGTTTCATTTCTCTCTATAAACGTAGTTTGTGGTCCATTTAAGTTTTAGGGAATTTCTGTAAGAGTAACGTCCATTTCCCGTGCTTTTAGCCAATCGGGCGGAAGGATACCGTACCAGACAAGGTTTGCCGCACTGCTATTTATAGTAACAAAATGTGGTCTAGCATCCCTGAAAAGCGAGAATTAACTTTATAAACAGCGTTCAATGCCTGACCATACAATGCTTAAAAATAAGTATTAAAATAACCCCACCTGTGAAGATAATTAAAGTTACTTACTATTTCTAAACTCTTGTTTTATATATATAAAGTAACCACTAAAGTAGTATTGTCATGGATTGCAACTAACCATTGAAATCCGATGGTCATACATTAACAGTAGTCAAGCAGTATGACGGCCATACATTTACAGTACCACTGAAGCCGGATGGTTATATATTGACAGTAACCACTGACGTCTGATCGACATCGCTTGACTCTTTCCTCCCTAAAACCTCAAATGGACCATTCTATTTTTCAAATAAGTCTAGTGCATTTTGACCTTTTTCGGGTTGATTTTTGAAATATACTTCATAATGACAAAGAGTGTAGAACCTGATCAGAGGGCTCCTTAAGAAGCCCTCTGATCAGGGTCAACACTGTTTGCAAAAGATATAAGTATACTCCTCACAGGTACACTGTTTGCAAATGACGCATATATATGCGTGACTAGGGTTCAAAGCGTTAATGTACCAATGTACCGACTTCTACCAAATATGATAGGGTCACCAAATGTAGTGAAGAACAACATTAAGCCTGTTTTACTATAAATACATTTACATGTATTTGCAAAGTTGATAATAACTATCGATGGTTCAATGTTAACATATCCTGATCCACAATTACCTCGAACATATGTTTAAAAAGGTTTTGTGTAAAATATTGCTTCTCAAGATATATTTTTAAAAAAAGAAACGAATATCTGTACCACAGGCATTATACTGCTTTAAAGTGTCCGTGATTAATTTGCGGTTGTTACATGCAGGTACAGAGTTTGTAACTTCTAGATCACGGAACATCCGTGCAATTTGCCAGTTAAAACTAAAGGGGAAGCTAGGAACGTCAGAATCCTGTACGTTTGTGTACACTTTGGTAAAAATCAACTACATTTGTTATTGAAAATTGAAACTTCAACTTGGACACAATAGTTTCCAATTATATCTAGTTCAATTTAGATTATTTATGATTGTTATAAACAATGTATTGCAAAATGACCAACAGTTTATACCCTGATCAGATGGTTTCTCCAGCAGCCTTCTGATCAGGGTCTACACTGTTTGCATAGGAAACATGTACTATTCACTTGTAACATTTTTGTAGACGTTTATATGCGGCAATGCGGTTAATTGATTTATAATGTTTTAAATAATTGTTTGCCAATTTTTAAGAGTAAAAGATCAAATCTAATCTGACTCATCAAATGCTTGAGAGCGATCTCAGACTCAACTCAATTCCTTTATAACCTACAGGCCAGGTCGCGCTAAGCATGCGTCTATTTTACCTTTTTTGGCATACAGAGAGACCCATCACACTCATTATTAGGCAATTACATGATGCGAAAAAGGTTTCACATTTTAATGTGACATTGACAATGAGAACTATTTATTCCCAATTCGAAGAGTCGAACAAATAGATATAAACTTCGATGACCTGAACTTTTCTTTAAGAATCTGAATCAATAAGGGTCGATCAGACACTGCTTTAGATCCCCACTGCTTGTAAAACTAGTTAGGCCTAATTATCGCTGAAAGTAAGTTCAGGTTACACAAATATGTGACAAGCAAGAAAAATCCAGGTCACTGTGCTGATACCATTAACCGTATCACAATATAACATCTACCTCAATCTTTCTCATGCTGAGAGGCCCTTTCGTTGTTGTTTTTATAAATAAATTACAGTGAATGGGTTAACATTAACAGCGCGTAAATTACACAAGGCCGCTTAAATTTTTCACTGCCAGAATCGCCTAAAGTCGAATTTGCAAACAGTTTTGATCCTGATCAGACGCCGCGTAAAGATATACAATGGTTTCAGGTTAGAGTAATACATAGAATACTGGGCACTAACTCTTATCTATTTAAAATCAAGTATGCTGATAGCCCGTTATGTACGTTCTGTAACAAAGACATAGAAACTATCGATCATTTGTTTTGGAAGTGCACCATCAGCCAAGCGCTTATAAATAACATACTGATGTCCATTCATAACGATTTTCAAAATCTCAATATGGAAACAATGCTCTTTGGTTTTAGACAAACCTCTGATAGTGTAAAGAATTTAATTATCATCTTTTTTAAAATGTATATTTTTCAATGCAAATACAAAAAATATCAACCTACGGCGCAAGGTCTAAGGAACTATATATCTTTTAAATACAATTTACTTAAGTCTATCTCAATTCAAAATAGTACTGAAGACACTTTTCATAAACAATGGGAGCAGTTTAATATTCTGACAAAGACTTAGATTATTATTATTATTATTATTTATTTATTTATTTTTTTTATTTATTTTTTTTATCTTCAAAACGTCTGCACATAAATGTAATTGTTAGTATGTACGAAGATGTGGGTGTATATGGATAAAACAACACTAGTAATAAGCATAATCTATTCATTGCAAAATAATTTTCTGTTTCAAAATCACAAAGAAAACTTATTAGTATACCTGGCTTCAAATACGTATTTTTTCTTTTTGTATGAAAATGTAAACTTTTGGAGCTTTGTCAGCCATAATATTATTATATGTATTTGTAAGGTGTGTCGGTGGATGGCTCCCCGACCCCGACGCACCTATGACGGGGACAATAAATGAGGTCCTTACTGACAAGGCCTGAACAAAACAAAAAAAAAAAAAAAGACGCCGCGTAACGCGGCGTCTGATCAGGATCAAAACTGTTTGACACCCGGTTCGATATTCCTTATGTCGCACTTTCTTAATTCTAACTTTGAAATGATATTGCAGACAATAATATTGAAGCAGACGATACAATAACGGTGTAGGGGTAAAAAACTCAAAAATGATTTGGCGGTGAAAGGGTTAAGTTCTACCATGCTAAGTGCAGGGCTGCCATTTCTCCGGATTTTTCCTAAATCTCCGGATTTTTTTCTAGAAAATGGTCGCCTAAAGCAGACTGAAAGTAAAACAGAATGCGCCATAAGGCGCATTCTGCTTTACTTCCAGCCTGCTTTAAGTAGTCACGTTTCAACAAAACAAGAAACAGGCTATAGGGTAAAGGTACGATTAGTAAAATCGCACTTGAAAAATGCAAATTTGGAAATCTTAGGATTTTTCATGTCAACTTATGGCAGCCCTGTAAGTGAGTTTAATCTTCTACACGTTGAGATGAAGAAATCCCGTGCAGCCGGGTGTCGTGCAGGCAGACCACGTGACCCTAGTGTTATAGAGCTTAAACATTACAAATACAGTAAAGCCTCTTTTAGACGGGCCCATAGACAATATGTTCTAAAGTATCTCTCCTCACTGGATGAGAAATTAGAGGAGGCTGCGCAGTTAGATAGCGCTCTTTTCTGGAAAGTGTTGAAGTCTCGCAAAGCCAAGAATAAATCTTCTTTAGGGGCAGGGATTAAGTTTGGCGAGATCATCTATAGAGACAGAGAGCAACTATCGGAACAATGGGGGAAATATTTTTGCAAACTTTATAGCCCGTCGAACTCTCCATATTTTGACGAGTTGTGGGAACAGCATGTGCGTTTAGCTGTAACGGATTATTTTGACAGTATGGCGGTGAATGAGACCGTTACGATATCTCAAGACTTTGTCGAAAAGTGCATACGATCATTGCCTAAAGGAAAAGCAGGTGGGATTGACGGAATTTGTTATGAACATTTGATATCTACGGTTGAGGTCATTACGCGTCCCCTTGCTAACATGTTTACCGGTATGCTTCGGCGTGGACATATACCTTCTGAGATGAAACTCGGTGAGATAATTACTTTACATAAAGGAGGTAAAAAGACGAAAGACAACCCGGACAACTATCGCGCCATCACATTATCGTCAGTTATTCTGAAATTGTATGAAATGGTTATATTAGATCGATGTCAGCAACAGATTAATGGACAATTAAGTATTCAGCAGGGTGGCTTTCAGAAGCAGTTGGGTTGTAGTATGACGTCATTTGTCTTACGCGAAACATTACATTACGCCCGAGAACAATCATCATAAGTTTTTGTGTGCTGCCTGGACGGACGACAGGCCTTTGACCACGTATGGCACGATGGATTGTTTTATAGGTTAAGTGAACTTAACATTGACGGAAACACAATGGCTGCATTGAAGGCAATGTACAACGATGCTAAGTGTCGGGTGAAGTTCTGTGGGGTCCGTTCAGAAGAATTTCCGGTACTGCAAGGGACGAAACAAGGAGGAAAGAGTTCGCCGGCAATGTACCTTGTATTTATAGATGGACTGATAAAGGAGATTGAAGCCAGTGAACTGGGTGTATGTATCTACGGTATGAAGATGTCATCTCCAACTGTAGCAGACGATATGACGCTGCTTGCCTTCTCGAAACAAGGTATCGATAGGATGCTGACAGTACTCATGTAAATGGCGGTACTTCTATAACGCCAAAAAGTGCGCTGTGTTGGTATTCAATGATGTCCCTGATCCACCCAAGCGAATATATAAACTAGGAAATGAATGTATCAGAGAAACAGACTCTTATGTTCCCTTAGGTATCAGTTGTGATAAGTCTCTGTCCTGTAAATCTCAGATATACGATGCTAGTGTGAAGTTGCGTGGTACTTACCTAAATACTGTATATAACGGCTTAAATTCAAAGATGTTATCGCCAACGCTTCTTAAGACTATATACCTTAGTGCGATCCTGCCGAAAGCGTTGTTTGGTTGTGAAACTTGGGATTCGTACTCAAAATGTGACATGCTTCTTCTTGAGAGGGCCCATCGTCAGTGTATAAAGAACATGCAAGGCATCAGTAAATTTTGCCACACTAACCTCGCTCTTGTTACGTTGGATGTGCCACCGATAGAACTAATGATTGACAAGAGAAAACTGCTGTTCTTTGGGCAGTTATGCCGCTTACCATGTACCTATCTTTCAAAGAGAGTATTTATTGAGCGTTTGATCCGCTATATTAACCTGGATAGTCAGTCACGCGGGTTCATACCAGACATTTACCGCTTGTTACGCAAATATAACATTGAACTTGTCTTAGAACAATATATAGAGCATGGGCATTTTCCGTCTAAATGTTCATGGAAACAGACTATTTACAACCATGTAGAACGTCCGTGGAAAGAGCGAGCAGTGTGTGAATTGCTGCAGTCATTGGGCAGTTTGGCCCACTGTGATATAGTTAGAGTCAAAGGTGTTTCAGCTATATGGGAAATGGCAAGGGATTCGCCACATACAGTTAGCATATGTAAGCAGGTGGTTTTTGGTATATCTTTATTAATATCTGGTCAGAAAACATGGACATGCAGGAAATGCAACCGGATGTGTGCAAATATCACAGAGCATCTATTTTGCTTCTGTGAGAAGAATGCTAATCCGGCGAAAGCTCTGTGGGACGCTTTGATTAGATTAACGGTGCAAAAGAGTTTACCTGTATGATGCGCTTCTCTGCCCGTGAACAGTGTATTTATATTCTGTATACAGTAGTAACGCAACTATGTAACGGAACATACAGCAATAGATTGCAGACAATCATTAAGTCTATGCTCCGAGACTGAACGCCTTTACGAGTGTAATGACGTATGTTAGTTGTGCAGTTACCCGATAAGCCGGAATTTGATTCAGTACGTTTGTTTATTACGTCTTGCGCGAGCGCTTCCGCATCGACGTTCTGCCTAGTTTTGAACTTGTTAACTTATTTTGCGACGTACTCACGCGTCGTGTTTTAACTTCCGGCTTTATGGGGCGTTACTGTACATACTGTGTGAGAAAATGTTAATTGTCGTACTTGTGCTTGCGTTAATTTCGCAAGTTCTTAGTGTCTCCGTTTGCTATGGCCGTTATGAGACACATATCTGAACCATGTAACGCATTGTGTTTCAATACATGTACTTTCATTTTCTCCTGTCAATCACATAAGCTAATTATTATGTTCTATTTCAACATACAGTAAAACCTCGCTATTACGACCACAAAAACGAATGCTAATTGATTGTATAATATAGAGGTGAGAGCCTAAAGCAAGGTGACAGTGAAACAGAAAGCTCCTAAGGGAGCTTTCTGTTTCACTGTCACCTTGCTTTAAGCGGTCACCTACCGTAAACACCCTAATAATTAACATAATTTAGTGGTCGTAATAGAGAGGTTTTACTGTACATGTACTTTTATGGAGAAATAACCTATGGGATAGTTGATGGTATGGACACAGTGAAATGTTACGCGCTTGCAGTAACACACCTAAATACGGTGGAGTCTGTCTACATCGTCGCATGACGCTTGATATTTTTGCTGTTAATGGCATGGACAGGCTGTGGCTTCGAGCAGTAGGGAAGCGGGACAGAGTTTTCATAGTGACCTTTCTGCTTTGTTTCCTACTTTTCATGCCATTGGCTGTAGTTGACGTTATTTAATTCCCCTATTATTGCACCAGAGTTAAAAAGATTCTATTGTAATTATTGCTGTAGACCTTAACGACTAAATAATGCAGTGTGAACAGCTATTCTACAGTCGAACCTGGGTTGAGCGATCTTTAAATGACAATGCTTTAAAAGTCTTCACTCGGGACAGCTCAGGGCGGGTCGGTGGTGGACATATTGCACCCTCGGGTGCTTTCTGCCTTGCCTTTATCCGACAATGAGTGGTTTTTATCGTAGACTGTCTGCCTGATGCAGGTTTGATTGTAGCTATTGATATTGTGACATGCAGGTGTGTAGAACTATTACTCATTGTTTTCATAATTTCGAAACTTTTCGCTTGAAAAGCAAATGGGTAATTTTACAGTGATGCCTCTATTTGGTGACATTTTTGTTAAGAATGTGGAAGTTTGTCCGAAGACACGAACATCAGAGTATCAGGCTGTTTAGATTCTGTACAGACGCAACAATAAATTACGTCTGGTCGGGATCAAAATTGCTGGTTAAGCTTTTATAAGGATCTCCATTCAACGCATTAATCACCGGACCTGTATTACTTTTCCATTTTCGTTTCGGCGGAGTGTATACACGGGTTCATGTTGTTTCGATCCTCATAAAAGAACTCCAGGGAAGGTGAACAATAAAGACTTTATGTCGTGACTACTCTTTAAAATTTTCTCGTCAGGAAGATTTGAAGGGTAGTCACATCAAGAAATATTTGGTGTTCTGGTTAAGTCTCCCTTGTCTTGTTCACTGTTATTGGTGGCCGTTGAGTCACATATTGCAACTGTAAATAATATAGGCATGGGTTATAGGTGCCTATAACCGTAATTGTATATCCTAACATGATATACATGTAAAGATATGTACATGTTACCGTTTGATCATTGATAACATTTATACACATTACTTGTATAGATATTTGTGTAAAATTGTGATTACTTACATTTACACTGTTGAATATCATGGTTCATCTCACATGTATGTTTAACCGGTTCATTTTGTTATATGTATATATGTTAAAGATCTCCATGTATGGAGGAATGAACAAACTACTACTTACAAACAGTTGGAAGACGGATGATATGCAGATTTACATGACATCTCATCCAGATTCAAAACGCCTGTCCCATACAACCTTTGGAAATGTAGTTTCATTTAATGCATATTCGATATGTAATCCTTTGCTGGAAAACATGTTCAAACTCAGATATTATATGCTTCAGCGGTCTGACGTAATTTACCGCTGTATACCCCTTCACTGTAATGACGCCGTCAATTTTAAATAATTGTCGTCTGCTTTTATTTTCAAAGCTTAAATTTTAGGTAGTTTGAAATGAGTGTCAGCTAGTTTGGATCCTGAAAAGATTCCGCAGAACGCGATGTCTGGTCAGGATCCAAACTGTGTGCAAATAACTATTGTACCCGGCGTATGGAAGTGAATGGGTTTATTACAAACAACTGTAGATTGAGTGGCCTAGATTAAAGTTTATTCAACTTTGTATATTTTTTCATCATTAGAGTTTCGTCAGAGCCATCATCATCATCATCCTCTTCAGTTTAATCAGGCCATTGATTTACCCTTCTTATCAGGGCGAGGTCTGGCTGTCCAGCCTGGAACGAAGTCTCTCTCTCCAAGCTTGGCGATTGTATAGGTTGGTGTTTTACAACTCGATAGCTTCATGGTCACGTTTTACAAGGTCCTTCCAAGATAGCTTTGGTCTGCCTGGACCCCGCTGTGTTGTTTTGTTCAGAAATCTTATTTGAGAGATCCAACTAGAGCTTCTCTTTACATGACCTAGCCTATTTGATTGCAGGATCTCAGCAATGCCTCTTATGTTCAGCTGAGATAACAAAGAGTCAAAAGGGACATCTTCATCTGGCTTGACCAGGCAGATCCATCGTATCATGGCTTTGTCATTTAACAGCATACGTCTGAGTGTACTTGCTGATAGTAAAATACAGCCCATATGTCTGATCCGTAGAGTATAACACTCCTTACACAGGCTGAGTAGACTCGACCTCTGGTTGCAGATGGCAGAAACTTGCTTGTCAATATGGGGAGGAGCTCTCTGAACTTCTTCCGGGCAGACTTGCAGCGTGTTATTTCTGCAAGTTTACGCCCTCCTCCAGGCAATAGTGTGTATAAGAGTATCAACATGAACTACATATAATATCTATTTCAATTTTACATTATACCATGCATTCCATATAAGAATTTTGAGAGATCAGCGTTTTTTGGGTGCTAGATATACGTGTGTAAAACATAACGGGAATGTACATTTGTTACGCGTGACATGCCATTTGTTGGTATAATTACAATGTAACTTAATTTTTTAAAAACTTCATAAACAATTATAATCAATATACATGTTGTGATTTTATTGTTTATTTTCCGTTGATAAATTTGATGTATATATCAAATATATTGAGCTTAAATTGACTTTTATATTGATTTTTATACTTAAACAATATGCATCAATTAAACAGTTGTACGAAAATCGCGCCTCTCGTGATTTTGCGTTTCGATTGCGTTTAAACGAGGAAGAATAATGTATTCTCCTCTTGAAAAAGAATATTCACAAGCACATACAGAAATGCGGAAGACAATTATAAAGGAGCCGACATTTATTAAAAGATTATTAACCAAGTCAAGTTAAAATTACAAGTCAGCCGTGCGTGTCACCTACATAACAAGGCGGTTCTGTAATAGCTAAATAATATTCGTTTTCACCCGCATTACGAACTATGGGGACCTACGAGATGGAGTCTGAGTCGTCGAAAAAACCAAAGGGTTGTCAATGCTCCGTGGCCGTCGGGTTTCTATTGCTGCTTTTGGCAATAGCCATTGCCGTCGGTGTGGGACTAATTGTTCACTTTGCACAGAAGGACAGCAAGAAGGTAGTCTGTAGTGTAGACATAGCCGGGATTAACATGCCTCAGGGTCTGCAAGGTTGCATTGCTCTAGCCAGGAACAACACTGAAGTCATCTGTAAGTTACACTATTTAATCAATCAAGTGTGTAAACCCTTCATCTCAAGCACATTGACTGTTGTAAAGTGGCTGCCCGGTTTTACGTTGCCAAGTTGACATTTTTGATGCGAAACACATTAGATTTGTTTGAATTCTCAAAGCTCAAAGGGTCCAGTTTCATTACGAATTGTAGTCGTCAAGGCATTTTGTGAAAAATACCTCCATATTTATACAATTTCAAAGCGAGTGATATATAAATGTCTGTCAAACACCGCGCCTACGTCAGGCTCGTGTAGAATAATGATGGACTGAAGGTCGGGCAGGCATGCAGGTCGATATAAGGTCCAGACACAGGTGATATATAATATATGTGATTTTAGAATATAAGACAATGCCATTTGGCTTATATAATATATAAGTGTATATAGTGTATACAGTGTCAATCAGGTCATCGATTGAGGGTGTTTTTAATTCGAAGTAAAATCGCTCATATAGGCCGTTTATAAGTTTATTCTGATCAAGAAACATATTTGGTTGAGTTCGTCCATTTCCCGAATTCCGCACTGAAATCTAATCATAACATAACATAACATAATCTTTATTCGGCATAAAGTTGCACAAAGCACATATATAGCCGTACATGTATATAGCAGTATTGTGAAAAACAGGTGTATTTGACAAATTTAAATATATGTTAATCACACACATTATGTGAAACAACCATAAATAATTATTTCATATAGCATTTACAGAGAAAGAAAATATGGAACATCGTTTACATCATTAACGAACCAAACTAAATTTATAAATATAATCAAACCTCAATATCCCGAACCTTCTTAAGTCGAGCATGGCCGCATTTCAAAGCCAAAACGTGACCAAGTCACGTTTTAACTTCGGAATAAGGACAAGCTCGACCTAAGTTAACTGAATAATGGATTTCATCCATAGGATTACTGAAAACATCGAGTTAAGCGAGATATCGAGGTTCGTCTGTACATACATAACTGTTTAAAGTCAGTCAGATTCTGACCTTAAGATTGAAGCAAAGTATATAAATTTTGACAAATTGGATAGAGTCGTTACTGATTCTGTTGACATAAGTGACACAAATTTATTCAGCGTTGGCCAGTGACAATAATACGGTTTAAAGTATTTGACTCGAAGATTTCTGTATTTCGGACAAACAAGTAAGAAATGATATTCGTCTTCAATGATATTTAAATTACAGTGTTTACATTTTCTATCTTGTATGGAAATATTATTATGTCTACCAGTTTCAATACACAGTTGATGTGACGAAAGTCTAAATTGTGTAAGTGAGATTCTATATTTATTGACACCTATACAGTTAAGATATTTTTCTATGCTAAAAGTATGTTTATACAAGCAATAAGATGCTAATCGCCTAGAGTTATTGACATTAGTGTACCAACTTTGCATATAGATATCTAGAATGCGCTGTTTTATCGTATTATAAATAGCCGGATTAAACATAAAGTCATTTTGAAATCGCCAAATGTCATTCATTCCAATTTCCGAAAGTATACTTTTGATTTGAAACGCCCAATTTGTATTTTTATATGATATATCATTATCTGCATCAGTTCTCAACATGTCGTACAAAAACTTTATAAGTGAATTATTTGACGTTAACATTTTTAACCAATATTTTATCATAGTAAGTTTTCTTTGTATTAACAGTGGATACCTTCCTGATTCTCCATATAAACCAACAAGATTTGAAGACTTTTTTACACATAAGAGTTTTCTTAAAAATTTACAATGGATCAATTCTATATCTTTGCTTTCATGGTAACCCCACACTGCTGAGCTATAATTGAGTGTTGAACCAACAAGAGTATCAAATAACTTGCATTTTTCTGTGACAGTTAATTCTAGTTGATTAAAAACTATAAACAAGTTATGTAGTGCACGATTGCTATGTTTTGCTAGTCTATTTTGTGTTCTTAGCCAGTTTCCATTTTTAAACAAATGTATTCCTAGATACTTAAAAGAGTCTACTATGTCTAAAATTGTATTGTTGATTGTAAAATTATGTTTACTATGGCGCCCCTTTTCAAAAATCATTATTTTTGTCTTAGCAGTGTTAATTTTTAGGCTCCATGTCAAACAATAACGTTCGAGATCATTTAGAAGCGACTGTAAAGCTTGTGGGGTCTCAGCAAAGAGCACTGCATCATCACAGAAGAGTAAGATATACATTTTAATTTCATTATTACTAAATAAACCATCAATATTTGTGTTAATGTTTTGCAATAAATCGTTAACAAAAAATAAAAACATAAGACTGGAGCTCGGATCCCCCTGCTTGACACCCTTATCTGAAACAGGAACTCTGAGGTTTTAGCTTTATATCTAACAACAGATTTTACAGCATCGTACATTGACTGCATAGCCTTTACAAACTGTGAGCTTACATTTTCTTGTTTTAGTTTTTGCCAAATATATAGTCTATCTAGAGAATCAAAACATTTTTCAAAGTCGACAAACGCGCAATACAATTTTTTCTTTGAATTTAAAGTTTTAGAGATTATTGCATTTAAAGCAAAAATACAGTCCACCGTTGATTTGCCTTTTTGAAAACCAAATTGGTTTGGTATTATTTTATCGTATTTTAGTGACCATTTTGTTAATCTATTTAAAAGTACTTGAGAATATATTTTAGCAATGATATTTATCAACGTTATACCTCGGTAGTTTTTTACGTCTTCTTTATTGCCTCCCTTAAATATTGGTACAATAATACCCTCGCCCCATGATTTTGGATATTCCCCTTTAGAAAATAGTCTGTTAAATAGTTTAAGCATGAAGTTTGAAATTTCCTCGAAAGAGTGTTTGAATACTTCGGCGATTAAGTTATCTATACCACTGCTTTTGTTGTTGTTTTGAGAAAACACTGCCTGTTTAATTTCATGTAGAGTAATGCAACCATCCAACTCAAAATCAGAAATAATGGGGTCGGTGTTGTTGTTCGCTGTGTATTGGTCATTCACATTATTAGAACTATAAAGTTGTTTAAAATGATCAAATAGGGCGTTAACATCGAGATTTTCAGCCAAACTAGTCTTCTCTGAGTATTGTTGTTTTATTTTCTTCCAAAACTCCTTTGTGTTCGTTTTACTCAAATTTGTAAGATAATTACGTTCATATTGTTTGTATTTTGCCTTTTCTTTTCTTTTGATTTTGTTATATTTGTTTTTAATGTTCAAAAATTGTGTTCTATTTTCCAATGTTTTGTTTTTTAAAAATGTATTTCTTGCTGTCTTGAATTTTTTTCTAGCATTATAGCAAGCATCATTAAACCATTTTTTACTATAAGAAGGTTTATGTTTGCGGTTATACGTTTTCGTCACTCCAAATATGTCAGTTGTATTTTTTTCCATGAATTGTGTGAAATCTAATGTAATATTGTCGATATTTTCCTCGGTTTCTAAAGCATCTGTCATTAAAATAATCTGTTCACTTTTGCTATGCAATAAAGTTTTAAAATCATCAACTTTTGATTCGTCCCATTTTATACAGGTTGAACTGTTCTGTGTATCAGCTGAATTTACATCTTGACTTGCACGTGCCAAGTCTATTTTTAGTGCAGAATGATCTGAAAATTCCGTAGGATCGACGACTATAAAATCGTTAACACATGTAAAATCACACGGGCTTAAAATGATATAATCTACCATACTAGTACCGTTTATGGATTGGAATGTGTATTCTCCGATATCTAGATCATTACATAATCGCCCGTTACCTATGACTAGAGACGTAGATAAACATAACTCCACTAAGCGTCGTCCGTGTGAATCGGTCACGTGATCCTTGTTCGCGCGAGGCGGAATGTAAATATCGTCTGACAGGTAGCTGTCACTGTCATTGTTGTCAATATAGGCATCATAGTCTAAAACGTCGCATAAACGCCCAGTTCTACTATTAAGATCGCCACAAATAAACGTTTTACCAAGAGGCTTGTATTTTTCGACTCCGATTTCAATTTGTTCAAAAAAGTCAAAAACATCATGATCAAATACATGTGAACCTGTAGGGGGAATGTAAGCAGTACATAAATAAACATTTTCATTGAATATAAATAATTCTTTGCTAAGTTGTAACCATATTATACCATGCTGATCCTTTTCAACAATTTTAACTTTGTTTTCTAATGCTGTCTTATAGTAGATCGATATTCCGCCACTGAAGCGGCCTTTTTTCGCATTTATTGATTTGTTACCAAAAAGATGTTCGCTCTTAAAGCTTTCGATTTCTAAATTGATATTACAGTTCTCGGATAACCAAGTTTCAGTCAAGATAATAACATCATTGTCAATTATTTCGTCAATAAAGTCTGGGTCTGCAATTTTTCTTGCAAGTCCATTGATGTTCCAGGACAATATACTTAAGTCTTTCTCATGACACCCTTAATATCTGTCTCTGTTCGTCTGCTTCGCCTCACACACTTTCCCTCCCACAAACTTCTTCTTCAGGTTGTTGTTTACATACAGTTTGTTGCCTGTGATTCTGACATTGTCACCTTTATCCCTGAGTTCTTTTGCTATCGGATAGAAAGCCTTCCGTGCCTCTCTTGTCTGCTGTGGCCACTGAATCCCTACTCCTTGTCTCGATTCCTTAAGCGCCTGTTTAACCTCTACACTGTTCGCCTTCTGTCTAACACTCTCTCTGTCCGTGTACCGATGAAATTTGGCAACAATGGGTCTGGGTTTACGTGCTGCTGCTGAGCCCATTCTATGAACTCTATCGAGTGTTATATGGTCGGTATTGACGTGAAGTTTAGTTGATATGAAGTCCTTTACAAGCTGGTCACACTTTTCACTATTTTGTTCCTCAATACCATAAAAAATGAGGTTTTCTCTCATTGATCGAGCCTCTAGGTCTATCAATTTCTCATTCATGATTTCATTCTCTTCTTTTTGATGTTGGATTTCTTCTGTCATTTCTTTATTGGCGTGTTGTAAATGTTTGATTTCTGATTTTGTAGTTTTTAGTTGCTCAGACTGCCTGTCATATTCACCACTCACGAAGTTGCAAGCCGTTTCACAATCACCCACTTTATTTTCAAGAGTATTTATCTTAGTGTCGATTTCAAGCATCTTAGACGTAAGCTTTGTAACATTTTCCTCGATTTTATCTATTTTGGCAACAGAAAGTTTGATCAATTTAATGTCCTCTATAATGCCTAGTGCCCAGGCAGGTGGGGTAGTCTGATCCATATTGGGCGCTTCTGTAACTGTTGGTTCTGTGATAATGGCAAAGGGGTTGTTGGATATAAAATTTGTTTTTGGGGTTGATAAATTATGGTTTGGTTTCAAAACAGCTTCCACGTATTCTTCACTTACGTTTTTTGTCAGTCCCGATTTGTTATTGTTTATATTCACTGCATTCCAATCGTGTGTATTTGTACCGCTCGCTCCACCCGTGCACAAACTAGTTTGGGTTGTAGATAAACAATGGCCCGTTTTACTAAACAACTTACGCAAATATTTTGCGTAAGTCAAAATCATTTTACTCTTATTTTTCGATCATAAACGTTTGCAAACAGCAAATAGCCAGATCATTGGACGCGCTACAAGCGCGTCCTCTGATCTGGCTATTTGCTGTTTGTAGCAAGTGATAATAAAAAATATAAATTAAAATTTAAAATTTTGACTTACGCAAAAATTTTGCGTAAGTAGTTTAGTAAAACGGACCCGCTGTTACATGATTGTATTAATTTAGACGAGAGTCTGCTTTAAACAAGATGACAGTGAAGACGAAAGTCCCTTAACCCCTTCACTGCCTAACCCCGAGTGCAGTGGTTGTTTGCAAACAGCCTGAATCATAATCAGAGTAACTCGGCGTCTTATCAGGATCAAACATTGTTGACACTCATTACGATATCACTTTGGTCAATATACAAAATAATAGTTTTAGCAACTAAAGCAGATTGATGAGAGCAGATGACACCTTGACAGTGAATAGTTTAATAAGCTTTCTGTTTTACTACCAATTTGCCTTAAAGACATTACACGACCAAGCTTGGATGGTAACACCTAGTCTGAAAAAAGTTAGGATTAAATCTAGCATGCTTTTACTGTTACAATACTGTACAGATGTCTAGGCAAAGAATCAGTCACAGGCGTTTCATGTGAGGCCCGTATCTATAGTAGGATAGTTGGGTTTGTAAAACCCATTAAAAAACCCTTGAGTGTGAGCATGTGAGGGCCTCTATAGAAAACTTGAGATTGCTGACATTGGCTGAGCGCACGCTTCACATGCTTTACAGTTATTTTGACACCTAGTGGGAACAATGGAGGGGAATCAATGAATAGACTGGCTTAATGTCTTTAAACATTTACGTTGACAAAATAAAAAAAACAAAGAAAAACTAAAACGGCAAACTACTCCGATTTAGTAACGGTTAAAGAGGCACTTGACTGTGCAACGCCCGTGCGCAGACAACTTAATGAAATTATATTAGTAACACACAGCGCGAAAAGACATAACTACATTTAGATCTAAAGATAACCATGATACCTTCAGGATTTACATGGAAACAAATTCTGAACAAGGGAAATTCTTTCAATGTAATAACCAAGATTATGTAAAATTATTCATCAATAGTTCGTAATATACAACATAACCATACCATTCATAAATAAATTATAAGAGACAATGTTCAGTGAAATTTACATTCACTGTCGTTTAAACTATTCCACATACATATATACATCTATAAAGATACCAACCACATAATTAGATTGTATATACATGATAGCATAAAATACATACCACATCTATTAATCTAGGCAATCATACCGTTTTAACAAAATACCGTTGTTGTCTTTAAATTCTGCAATAAAAATCGAATTAAATTTTGACGAACAAAACGACCAAACAAGTCAACTTAAGAAACACTATAACACATCGATTATTATATGTGACATTAACAGTTCATTTGACGCGATACGATGAATTTAGGGTTTCATGAAAATTTTCCACTTATTACATAATTATGTGAGATATTAACTGGAATCCTTTCAGAAATGTGGTGTCAGAAATATGCCAGCATTTTGTTTTTGTTTCGTTTTGTTTTATGTATCCTGTTGAATTCGTTATTTGTACCAATGTTCAAGATGTTTAGGAAAGTACATTATTTTAGTTGTAATCTCGGTTAACCCTTTAAACCCTAGTCCTGCATATAGGAGTCTTTTTTCAAACAGTGTACACGTGAATAGTACACATATCCTGTGCAAACAGTGAAGACCCAGATCAGAGGGCTCCGAAAGGAGCCCTCTGATCAGAGTCTTCACTGTTTGTCATAATGCCAAACATTGACAAAAACAACCCTTAACAGTCAGAAATAGACTAGACTAAAATGTAAACTTGAACTGTCCATTTAAAGTTTCAGGGAGGAAAGAGTTAGCCTATAACAGCATACTTACACTTTTAATTTACTCATCCACTATATTAATTTTGATTATTCTAGCAGACCGGGTTGATAGTAACTAGAATGCTCCTTCAGGATCATTTTGCTTTATTTTCAGCCTGCTTTAAGCAACCTCCTGTCAGCAGTAAAACATCTATTTGAGAAAATATTAATGATTTGACATTCTCGTGACATAAGTCTCTTTTTTGTAGATTTGACATCTGCAGTCTCTTTATAGAACAAAACAGGACTGAACATATGTTGTATTTGACTTAAGCGTTACAAGCTTATCATCATAACGCATAGACATAATATCATAAAACTGATTATACTATATGTGATACAAGGCATGTTTAACAGAACGATCAACATCGACCATGTATTGCGGGAGTGCTCATCATAAACACACGTACATGTAGGCAGATTAACCCTTTCAATCCTAAATTTCTCTTGTGGGTATTTATAATCATTTTGGTCTCTTCTCGTACAGGTTTTTTGAACCAGTCTATTGTGACATTTTGGTATGACAACAAACACCAATGAAAATATCAAACAGTGAATACCCTGATCAGAGGGCTCCTATAGGAGCCCTCTGATCAGGGTCTACACTGTTTGCATATGTAATCAGTAATCTCTACAGAGGGCTGTAGGGTTGAAAGGGTTAACGCGGGCTGGGTACAAGATACATTTTGCTCTTAAAAATAAACACACATCTACACGCTTCATTCCATTCAGCATATCACCAAATATCTTAACTAAAGATATTCCTTGTTCCCCTGAATCTGGGTCCATATTGGTTGTTTTCAATGTTGCAAAGCACAACAGTACTCTTCACCATTTGCTCCTTCAGGAGCTTTGTTTTACTGTCACCTTGCTTTAAGCAGTCACCTGTCTCAAACACCTAATAATTTACACAATATAGTAATTGCAAGAGAAAGGTTTCAGTGTATATAGCGTTTAGTTTAATTTGAAACTATTTGAAAAAGTGTAAGTGCTGTGAAGTTTATGGTAATGTGCACTATATGATCAGATTTGAATTAGTGTTTGTCAAACTGCACGTTGGTTCATTCAACCCCGTCAGTGTTTTCCCCAGAGTAAAATGGTAATTTGAAAACAGTTTGGATCCTGGTAAGAGGTGACAGCGTTTTATCAGGATCCAAACTGTTTAACATCCATTGCGATATCATTTGGGTCAATTTACCTAAAGTTTGAATGTTTTGCATTACAAACAGACGGCTTGTTTTTTAAACCCATTTGTGACCACGATCCCATATATGGAACATAGGCAAACAGGGTAAACTCTGATCAGACGCCGCATAATGCGGCGTCTGATCAGAGTCAACACTGTTTGCTGATAGGAATTTAAATATAAAACAAAATGAAAATGAAAATTTTAACCAGGCATCCCTTTAATAAAAAATGGACTAATCCAATATATAAAACATGGAAGAGTCCACTGAAAGCAAATGGGTTAAAACAAATGACGTCGTATCAAAGAAAGAGTTAATTTGGACTGAAATTGAAGTATTTTTATTTAGATCTATTTGTGTCTGTGTGAGTTTTTTTTGGCCTGTTCTAGATGAAATAACGATGATTGCGTTAAGCGGCACATACTTTATGGGTAAAAATACAGTTTTCCCCACTGCCAAATCTCTATACTCCAATAATGGCTTGAAAACAGTTTGGCGCCATATTGCACACAGAGACACTCGGCGTAGTATCCAACTCAAAGTGGTCTGTAACTTAAAACACTCTGTTATTTGTCATTTTCAATTTTATGACATCGCGTATAAATTTTTTCGAAGTCCTAAACTTCCTTACATAGGGCGCGCACTGGTATTTGAATCGTCCCTTTCCACAAACATATAAATTGTTTAACCTGTCCCTGGGCTCCTTGTTTATATGTGTGAAAACATAACAACATCAAGTAATGTGATAATGTCATTTATTTAGATGACGAACTGCTTTGTGTATATATACATTAAGCAGTAATTCTTTGAATGAGAAAACGTTCAAACACAGGTGGGGCGAAAATCCACTACAAAAGTTAATATCATTAATTAATGACAAAGTAAAAACAAAAGTGAATAAAAACGTACAGGGTGGTGGAAGGGGAAGACGAGGAACTTTCTATTGTATTTTTTTCGAGCAAAGAGATCGGCTTAGCGTCCTGTTTAATCACGTGACCCGAATATGTGCATAAAGTATCACATGACCTAGTTTTATTTGTAAACAGTTTGGTCCCAGGTCAAACGCCTAGTGTGCGTGGGGTATCGGTGAAGGTATAAAAGTCTTTTACGTCCCTTTAAATCAACAGTGACCCGTTATGGTTGGGACGTCCCAAGCAGACCGTAAATATTTTAGTTTTGGGGGTAGGTGCATGTACATATATAGATAGAATCATATCACTGGGGAAAGCACTGGTTCTTTTACCTGCCCGATGTATAGCATACATTGGAAGTCAGTTTTTGGCCTTGGGTATTTTTCGCCCTTTCCATAATGTTCAATATACAAAATACTTCCTTTCCGGTACAGCTTGTAGCTGGATTTTTACATCATTCATTAAAATACTACATAACAATGTGTAATAGTTTATTTTATGAAGAAATCCGGGGGTCACAGCTTTACATAGAGTTATATATTGTGAAGTTTTCAAACATCTTCACTGAAACAAATGTGACAAGAACTTTGATATTGGTCATGATGTAACTGCTCGAGGTCCTAAACAGCTCATTCACCAATTTTGTTGAAATAGTTTCAGTTTGTTGCATATAGGTCACATAAGCTAAATATAAATAAAAATTTCAATGGAAACTTCCAAAATTTCTTGTCTGAAACAATAGTTCACAGAGCTACGATATTTTTCAAAAAGCAACATCTACACCTCCTCTAACAAGTTTGCTCCAATTATGCCATCGGGTGCGAAATGGCCCCACAATAGGCAGACAGTTTCACATAAGTGTAGAGTTTTATAGTGAAATCTTCAAACATCCTCTTCGTTAACCCTTTACCTGATAGCCTGTTTCTAGTATAGAATATAGGTGACCACTTAAAGCAGGTTGAAAGTAAAGCAGAATGCGCCATATGGCGCATTCTGCTTTACTTTCAGCCTGCTTTAAGCCATTACCTGCTAGAATAAGGAAATTAATAAATATGACACATATTACGGTATATATTGGAACTATTTTCTTCAGCGGAGGAATAAATTAAATACGCTAAAAGTCGCTTCTATAAGGGAAAGGGTTAAAACTACATGTACTGTGACCAGAGCTTTCATATTTTGTATGATATAACTGCTAGAGTTCCCAAACAAATTTTGTTGAAATAGCTCTGGTATGTTGCATATCTCACAGACGCTAAAACCATATTTCACAGAGCATATGTATTTGGCACAAATCATCTATAGGTCCTCTAGAATGTTTAAATCATGCTTCTTGGCTAAAAGCACTACAGTTTTTAAATTCTTTAGCATTTAAAGAGACTATTTGAAAACCCAAATGGTGTATTTGCAAAAAGAGAAGAAAGCACTAAATTATAAGCAAATGTGCAGGATTACCGCATACCTTGCTTTCAAAATATGATTGTCAAAAAAATCCTCAAGAAGAGTCACACAATCTTATTTGTTTAGATAATTTCTATTGCTCAAACAATTTTATTTACTAGGCTGACTAAATCCATATATATTTCATAACGGCTGCGCATGCACAGGTATATATAGGAAAGGATAACGCTTTCTTCCTCGCTGTACACAAAAGTAGGCTAAATCGCATGCAAGTTAATTTCATATTGCGCTGGCTCAGTATGTTAGACGTCTGACTCAATTTTTATTTACCCCCCCCCCCCCTTTTAAGTGTTTAAAAGCTAAATTAGTTTGTCAGTCTCTTTAAAGACACCGTTGTTACCGTCATCAATGTATGTACATATCGTCACAGACCAGTTATTATAGTCAGAAGAAATATTTTTGTATTCTGTTTTCAGTAGTTAGCCACACAGTAAGGAACAGATAAATATATATATATGTCTTAATATACATCATTGGTCATATATAACTTTTACTCAGGTAAGTGATATAGGGCATGGTCCTAGCTCTGGTTGTTTTTTTGACAGAGATTATTCCCTCTGCTAAGAACTAAAAGGGAGGCAGGTCGGTAGTTTTGGTCCCATGCGTTGCTTCGCAGCGTTTGAGATTAGCCGAAATCATCTTCCTGAGGTTATCACTCATCATCATCTCATTTCAACATTATTAAACCCCAACTCAACCATCTATCCATGCGACAAATAAAGCAGAATACACCAGTAAACCGTGTAAAACATTGAGGGACCATCAGCATATTGTTCTGGAGGTGTCAATGTAACTGTAAAGCACGGGCAAAACAATCTCAGTTTAACTGTTGAGGTCCAGATTATACTCATGCTCTAGTGATTTTCAATGGTTTTTTCTAACCAAACTATCAAATATAAAGGTCCGGTCTCACATAAGACGATTCAATAGATCAATATGCACAAGACCCATGCTTTTTGCAAGGAAATTGACAGTAAATAATCTGACAAGGCGTTATAACCAAAAGGTCGTCAGGAGATGTCTTTAAAGTGATGTAACTAGCGTCATGTTATTGACTTTAAACAATTTATGCCTTGTTATTTCAATAAATTCTCCCTTTGTGCGTGCTAGATTTCATTATAGATATACAAGATACTTTTTGCCCACACAGCAAAACATTTAACCCATTCAGTGCCATGACGTCATCAATTTTAAACAATTGTCGTCTGTTTTCATTTCTTAAATTTTAATTTTTACTATTTTGACTGAAGAAATATTGAAATGAGTGTCAAACAGTTTGGATCCTGATCAGACGCCGCGTAACGCGGCGTCTGATCAGGATCCAAACTGTTTGCAAAAAAACTGTTGCGCTCAGGGTAAGGCAGTGAAGGGGTTAATACGAAATAGCAAATGACATTTCAAATGTTATAAAATGTGAACATGTATATTCTTTGTATGTGAAAATGAAATAAAATATAGTTTTAACCGAATGGCAAACAATGTAGATCTTGATGAGCGTAACGCACTGTCCTATCAGAGTCTACACTATTTACTAATGCAAACACCAGGGGGCACTATGCTTTAAAAGGTTAACCACTAAAATTTTAAAGTTACGTCATGCGTTGTTTTCTTCATTTATCATCAAATATGAAATTTTTGCGCTTATGATTTTTGTGCATTAGAGTATTCTATTACTTGCTTCGTTGATTTTATGTGTGAGTTTTTTTAATGGGAAAACTATCTAATAGGATACAGACGTGCCAATCTATAGCTTTAATGTGGTAACATTAGCATAAGAAATATTAAAATAGAATTATTAAACTTGCGTGAAACGTTCGTTTAACAACACTTTGCGTTGTGGTATTTAACATATTACTCCGCGAATATACCTTTGTATCCTTTTTATTTATTCCTCCAAGAAAGAAAATAGGTCCAATATGCACACTAATAAATATTTTCTATATTGTAACAGAAGGTAACTTAAAGTAGGTAGAAGGTAACCAGAACATTTAATGTGCCTTAACGCGCATTCAAATATACGTTTCAACTAATTATAGCAACCATCTGTCTTCAATGCTGAACGCAAACCCAGAGAAAAAGGATTTAGCAAGGCATTTGCCTTTTTGCAAAGATAATTTTTTCTCACATAACTACCCCTGTTTTCTATAGCGAACAACGATGGCGAACTCTCGGACAGAGAGGGGGTGAGATTAATAGAATCAAGCACGGCTTCTGGTCAAGACGGACGAGTCTAGACCCGAGGTTTGTCTGTTCCCAGTCGGAATCGAGCTTTAGCGAGATTCCGACAGGAACAGACAAACCGAGGGTCTAGACTCGTCCGTCTTGACCAGAAGCCGTGCTTGATTATTTTTCTCGCTTAAAATACCTCTTAAAACGAGTATATTAAAGGATTTGTAAAGACCTACTTTTTTCCCGTATCACACATTCCATATCCAATAGCAACAAACAGCTGTTTGAAGGTCGCGCTATTTCAGCTTGGCTTTGACATCTATTTGTACACACGATTTAAGAAGAAAACGTGTCCAACTTTAGATCATAACTCAGAAATACAAACGGTTTTTATTGAATCCAAGCGGTTTGAATAGTTTAAGTTATCGAAACGATCATTTCTTCCTTTATATACGTTCTCCTTCCAAGCCATAACAACAACCGACGTCAATGACGTCACATAAGAACGTGACGTTACGCGGATACTCAATCATTTGAAACAATAAACAAAAACAACATAAATCACTGTTTAAACACCGGATCATTGAATTGTCGAAAGCCACAGCCAGTGTAGAGTTTACTGTAAAATTGTCGATTACATTTCTCTCTGTGAACGTAGCTTGAGGTCAATTTTTAGTTTTAGGGTATTTCTGTAAGAGTTACCTCCCGTTTCCTTGCTTAAACCCATTCGGGCGGAAGAATACCGTACCAGACAAGGTTTGCCGCACTGCTATTTATAGTAACAAAATGTGGTCTAGCACCCCCAAAAAGCGAGAAAACCTTATCTGTCCGGACAGACAATCCGAACATTGTTTGTTATTGCCGTTGCCATGACGTCGTCATGACGTCGTCATGCATGTATTAGCGCATTAAAATACCCTCCTTGACATTACAGTGCTGTTCGCCCATCGCTATGCGAATATGACCGCAACTTCAAGCTGTTGAATTTCTGGGATGAGTGCGTAGGTGGCTAATAAGGCCTATCCTGGCAACAAAGATACGCCCACAGTAGGTGCACCCGTTGTCAGATGATATTGGTAAGGTACTGGCTTCTCGCGCCTACCGGTCCATGCGTTTCTTCCTGGTATGCTGTAACCTACTTGTCTCTGCTTCAACCAAGCCTTTCCTGACAGCTGATCTCCATGCAGGGCGGTTCTGAGCCAGGTCTTCCCAAGTGTCTGTGTGAATGTCAATCTTGCGAAGCGAAGTCTTCATGCAGTCTTTTAACCCTTTTTGTGGCCGCCAACTTTCCTTTTACCAGAGGATAGCTCTCCATATAAGAGCTGCTTTTGGAGTCTCTCATCTGACATGAGACAAGTGTACTTCTTTTTTCTATATCCGTCCACCTCATGAGGCGAACGCGAAAATACAACTCGCCTCTGTATAACAAGTTGAACGCGTTTTAAGGGTTGACGAGGTGAGAACAATAAATCTAATACCACAGTTGAGTGTCAGATTTATATCCCACCCTCGGTATAAAACTATTTAAGAACACTCGGAGGGGCCTCGTGTTTCTAAAATATATTCTTACCTCGGATGGGATATCCTTATCTGACACTAATGGTGAAGTTAGATTCACTATATCTCCAACATGTGTAAGATCACTTTCATGACGTCACTTTAACGTCACTATTTATAACGGCGTTTTGACGTAACATGAGGCTTTAGTGAGCGATATTATGCACTGTCCCAAATGTATGACAGCTTGTAGCGGCCCCGTCCTCGTTGGTCGCCAACGTATGTGCTCTGATGTAGATTGCCTCCTCAACCCCACGTTTAAACAAATGACATTTCGCGGTCTAATATGTGCATTGATTCAGGAGACACAGAGTGTGCTGAATTGTCCTGATTAATGTGGCGTGATACCACATTATAGCTTGAGCTTGGGCGCCATCATTCCATAAATCGTGCCTTGAGTTTTCTCACCGTCTATCCGATGTAGTCTTTGTCACACTTAAGGTTCTTATTTCATTCACATTTGATATAATAAATGGGGCCACAGGCCTCCATTGTATCAGACTTGTCTTTTTTATAGACCAATAATTGTCACAGAGTTTTGAATTTTAAGCACACGGTGGCCTTATGCTTGTTAAATATTTTTCTAAATGCTTTACCTTTCACTTTCAAGAAAGGTTAAACTAGGATTCTATTGGTGTCTCTATTTTTTGATGACGGTTTCTTGGTCTTTTCAATTCGGGTTTTCAGTTTCTTGGTGACCTTGCTTATTGCCTATCCGGGATATTTAGAAACAGTTAAAGCATTATTAACATGGTGTATTTCTGCTTTCAAATCATACTGAGCTGAGATCACTTTCTCTGCACACTGGTGTATTGTTCGGATAACACCAAGTTAGTGTTCTTCTTTGTGTTCGGATTCAAAATCCAGGCATTGATCAGTATGTGCTGCCTTTCTAAAAACGTTGTTTTGGTTTTAAAAAATGCCAAGGTGTTCTTGTCCTCTTTCTCAAGGGTAAACTAAATGTCTGGGTCAGTGCCGTTGATACGCTCAGTGAACTCATCCACGAATTCCCTTTTCTGTTTGGAGTGTGTTATCCACATATCGGAACCACCCGCCTGGTGGGTGGGATACTGTTTTCAAAGCTAAAGCCTTAAAAATGTTCTAGATAAAGATTTCGGGTCACTGGAGAACCCCTCGCACCACCATACCATGAATGTGAAAAAGTACTCTCCATCAAATGCAAAGTAGGTACACTTTAAACATAGTTTCCAACAACTTGGTTATACGTTATACGGGTCAGTACGGTTTTTCCAGCCAAGGAACCGTCTGCCAACAAGCTATCGCTATCCCTTGGGACAGTGAGAGCCTTGTCCACAGGTACACTTGTGAACAACGCGCTGACGTCATAGAGACCAAACTCTCACCCTCATTCACTGTTTTGTCCTTGATTACCGACGAAAATGCTCCGTGTTCTTGGTGTGGAGTTTAGACACGCCTTCAGAGGGTGATAACACTTTAGCCAGGTATTTGGCACCACTGTATATGATGGAGCCTACATTACTGACAATCAGGCACGGGGGCATTTTGGTTTTATGCACTTAAGGTAACCAATAAAACTTGAAAGGGGTATCGTTACGAGTTAATGAATTTTAATTTGATATAAACTGTTTGGCTCTTAGATATTTTTTTCTGAAGTAACTTTCAGATACACCACAAATAAAAAGTGTTGCACTCTACAAATTTTGTTTTTTATTGTAGGTTCAGCTTGCTCTTCAAAAATGACGTCACGTTTGACCACAGCGTCCACGCGAGCCACACCGTCTACAACAACAGTCAACATGACAATAGAGACAACACCATCACCAACACCAGTGCCAACAACAACACCATTAAGATATCCTTATCGTCTGCCTGGTGACTTTACTCCCATCTCGTACACATTGTCATTCAAACCTGACTTCTACCAAGATGATGAAGATGATTTTATGTTGTATGGCCAGTCTTCGGTCAAGGTCATGTGCCACAAGGACACCAGTGAAATCATCATGCACGCCAGAGATATTGATATTGCAAGTATGTACCATAACCTTGACTATGCTTGATAAGGTAAAACATTGTATCGATTAAGACTGACAAGCTAAGACTTATGATGTTTAAGGGTACAAAAATGAGTATGTCAAACATATTTGACCCTGATCAAATACCGAGTTACTCAGCATCTGATCTGACCATAAGCTGTTCGCAATCAACATTAATTCTTAGAGTTTATACAAACATAGTAAACTCTCCCTGTTTGGAAATTTCTCATTAATGAAATGATTTTGCATGCTTTATTCTCATCCTGCTAAAAGTCTCTTGAATATTGTCAACTTAAAGTGGCCGAAAAGCAGAACTCAAAGTTTGTGACAAAACATTGACCTTTTTAAACTATGTATCCCGAGTCACAGAGATGTGTCTTATATCGTCCTCAAGCTTTTGATTAATCAGAAATGAGCAGAATGACAAAATCTGACCAATCATCGCTTGTGAATGATCACAGGCTTTGATCGCTTTTTAACCATGAGACTTGGAACTGTTAAATTTTACTGGAACCCATTGATGTGAAAAGTTACAAATCCATAAAAGATATACGCTCGTCATTGGTCTCAAACTCATAAATCGAGTATTGCCTTCTCCAGGACTCCTGCTAGGAAAGATGTAAAGCAATCACTAAAAGTGAGTTAAAGTTAGTTAAGTTATAAAACTGTTACAAAGGAACAGAGTACTCACTGTTTTTTTATTATTTACAAATTATTATAATCAAAAATTCCTATTGTTAAGGAAGGGTTTAAAGGCAATAGGCAACGTGAAAACCTTATAAAAATCATTGATACTATAAAGATAATATACGAAAAGTGTATGTTACTCGATTTATATTTGATAAATACTTAATTTTATTCAATTACCAACTCATTTGCATTAAAAAGAATGTATACATAATTACAGTGGATCCTTTTCTGTTTTATTTTAAACATGTAAACTAATTCACATGCACACAGTGGGGGAGAAATTAATTTTCCTGTTAGATCTACATGGACACCTAAAAACCAAACCTTTCGTGATTGAGCAATACATTAAGAGGGTGTTCGTGGCTGTAGAGATCAAACAGTATTATTAAAGAAATCGAATCGACAATCGTTTAAGCCTGTCTCACACAGAACACACGGCTTATACGGTTGGCCACCCGTGTAAACCGTACATACAACCGAACCAACCGTGGCCTTATCCGAGTTACACTCGGGCCATTCGAGTGTATCCGTGAAAGCCGTGTATGATTTTTAAAACTTTTAAAAAACTGGCACGGGTGCCATGTCCGTGTATGATCGTATTAGCGATCGTACAAGACCGTGAGAGACCGTGTGAGACCGTAGGAGACCGTATACACAACCGCATATGAATTCCACTTAACACGAGTGAGCTCAACCGTGTCAATATCGTATATAAATCGTATGGAGCAAGAGTCGGCGGGGCCGTATGTTAACCCTGTAATTGTCCAATTAATCCAGTAAAAGTCGTGTTTAATCGTACTAGGCCGTAACAGACCGTACTAGACCGTACTTGGAACCGTACAACAATCGTATGAAAATCGTTTTGCAAATTGTGTTCAAACCGTCACAAACCTTGCTTGACCGAGTATATCCGTGCTTTGTTCGTACATACTCGTGCTACATTCGTACCAGTCAACCCGTGTATAACCGAGTATACCGTATTGGAACCGTGTGCCCAACCGTGTTCTGTGATTTAAAAGTGACATAAAGTACGACTGATTATACAAATATGACTGTTTATTTCCTCAAAGTGCTATCCTGCCATATCCCACAAACATTTATTCACAAATATTTTAGTGTGCTTTTATGGAGTTTTATTATCTCTTGGGGTTTATTATTGTTTAGATATTTGTTTACTTAAATAAAATGTAGAAAATATTTAGGATGTTTCGGTTTGAAGGACACTGGCATCTTCCAGTGGAAATTATGTCATAGATTAGATGCTTGTCTGATATGATGTTTATGTATTCTGGCTTCAGAAGTTAGCCACTCGGTTTGAAACGGATAAGCAAATATGTCTCGTTTAAAATGCCTCACTGTCTATATATCGGCCATATTGTTACCTTTGTTGTAGACGATTTCATCATTGTGAAGACGTCTGAACTACTCAAAGTTTGCAAGGCATCAAAGGTATACACCTTTATAGGAACCAATCAATGGACCCTATCACATTCGTACTTTCCAAAGCTTTGTTCAATTTCAACAAAAGTTGCAGGAGTGGTAGCTGGAGTTCCATTCAACAGGTTCTAATGTGACTCACACATGTAATATGTACCATGCACATGCATTGATAAAACAAATAAAATGTCACTTTTTCACAGAAAATTGTAAAAGTTACAAATTGTGCTTTTTAGTGAACGAGTATGCTTTACAGTTAAATAATGGATACATTTTATAATTGAGGGGTTAACCATTGTTTTACCAACGAACAGTATCTCTAAGACCTTAAAATGTAGAAATCAATTAATATGAAAAGTTTTTTTTTAAATTTCGCCAACAACATCTGAACATGCGTAATTATCAGATTCTGTAAAATGAACTCCTTGCAATAGTTTCTCCAAGTGTCGATAGAATTGAACAAAACTGTCAGAAGTTGTCTGTTGAGAACGTGATGTGGTTAATGTATTGGTACCTATGAAGATGTATACCCCTCGTGCTTAGCCAACTTGGATATAATTAAACGTCATCTAATTTGTTATATATATAAAGAGAGACAGAGACCAAGAGAGAGAAAGAAAAGAAAGAGAGACAGACAGAGACGGAGACAGAGAGAAATAGAGACAGAAAGAGAACGAAAGACTGATTTGTAATTATAACTAGATATTTTATCTTTGCTGTAGACGATTCTATCATTGTGAATATATTAGTATATACACGCTGGTTATTATATCACTCGGTAATTGTACCTTACCTGTACATATTCCACCATTGTGGGAACGAAGGTCTATATAAACGCTGATTATAATCACTTTAGTATTTATATTTACTGTAGACGGTTTCAACATTGTGAGGACATATAGGTATGTAATCGTTGTAATCACTCGAGTTGTTATCTTTACTGTAGTCGATGCCATCAATGTGAGAATGTAGGGTCTATATAAACGCTCATTGTAAACACTCGAGTTGTTACCTTTACTGAAGACGATGCCATCATTGTGAGAATGTAGGTCTATATAAACGCTAATTGTTATCACTCGAGTTGTTACCTTTACTGAAGACAATGCCATCATTGTGAGAATATAGGTCTATAAAAACGCTAATTGTAAGCACAAGTATTTATTTTTACCGTAGAGAATTTCACCTTTGTGAGTAAACGCAGATTATACTCACTAGAGATTTTACCTTTTCTGAAGACGAGTACGTAGATGTGTGTAAAGACGCTAATTAACATCAATAAGTTTTTATCTTTTTTGTAGACGATTCCATTATTGTGAGGGCGGACAACGACGCGGAGAACTTGTTTGACTCGTACGAGATGTACGAACCAACTGCGTTCATTATAATTAAAACGAAAACGGCCTTGACCCAAGGCCGTAACTACACCATAGAGTTCAAGGATTTCTCATATCCTCTTCGCCCAAGACTGTTCGGTATCTACAAGAACATGTGGAGGATTAACGGACAGAACATGTAAGTTTAATGCTCAATCATTTCTACGCCACACCTTATCGTCAGCTTTAACCCTCAGGGGGCCCGTTTTACTAAACTACTTACGCAAAGTTTTTGCGTAAGTCAAAATTTAAAATTTTAATTTATATTTTTTATTATCACTTGCTACAAACAGCAAGTAGCCAGATCAGAGCTTTTAGCGCGTCCTCTGATCTGGCTTTTTGCTGTTTGCAAACGTTTATGATCGAAAAATAAGAGTTAAACGATTTTGACTTACGCAAAATTTTTGCGTAAGTAGTTTAGTAAAACGGGCCCCTGATTTCAGTGATGACGTCGGCTTTAATACCCAAGTCAACAGTTGTTTAAAAGTTAGGTTCAGTACAGTGTGACTTAAGAAATATCGATACAAATGTCAAACTGTGTATATCTTGATCAGAATTCTAGTGTATCGATTGTTAATAAAACAGTGATAATAATTTTCTAGTGAATTTTCAGTATTTGCTTTGTTTTCTGTGCTTTCAAAGGATCTCCCCTTATTCAGATTTTTATGGTCTAGGAATTGCAGTGTAGACAGATCTGGTAAACCATGCGTATATATACTAGTTAATGGTAAGCATTCAGCATTAGAAATATTTGTTAAGGTATTCCTCACAAATTCCTCCAAAACTTGTTACGGGAAATCTCAGAACGAAGCCGGGTGGCCGATGTCATCCGCTTTTAGCAATTACAATTTGACTGCTTGACTGACCGAACTCTAAATCTTAATCTCTATTTTTCCTAAAACAGAAAAAGTAGCCGAATCTATGAGCCGCGTCTCTTTTCGTAGCACGTGACTCTGACGGTTTCCCAATAAACTGCATAGAGTATCTGTTTAGAAAGGAGATACTTTAATTGCTATTAAAAGTTTTTTATCCACGAAGTCATGATGATATGTGCCAAAGCTTAATTACGTTAAACATGTTTCAACAGCAAGATTATAAGGATTGAAGTCGATACAGGCGGCATATTAAAGCCAGATAGAAGTAAAACATAAGGCTCCTAAAAGAACTATATGCTTGAATTTTCATCTTGTTTCTGGCAGTCACCTGCCTGAGGCGGAGTTGAATATATGTGATTTGTACTGATGGTTGTGAAGGAAGGGTTTAACCCTTTCCCATAGTGCGTTATGGTCCAAATGCGTTATTTTCCCCAATTTTAAAGAAACTGAACGCAATGCAACAAAAGAATGAAAATGACAAATTGAAACTTGATTTATATACAACAAAATTGGAGTATTGCTACGATGGTGGATTACAAGCCGTCGGAATAGCAAACAGTTTGGAGCCTGTTTAGAACACCGGATTACAAGGCGTCGAAATAAGAAACAGTTTGGAGCCTGTTAAAATGCCGGATAACCAGGCGTCGGAATAACAAACAGTTTTTAGCCTGTTAAAGATGCCGGATTACCAGGCGTCGGAATTACAAACAGTTTGGAGCCTGGATTACTAGGCGTCGGATTTTCAAACAGTTTGGAGCCTATTTCGATGGTGGATGACCAGGCGTCGGATTTACAAACAGTTATTAGCCTGTTATGTTGCCGGATAACCAGACGTCGGATTAACATACTGTTTGGAGCCTGTTAAGATTCCGGATTACCAGGCGTCGGAATGACCTAATTTTGGAAGCCTGTTTAGATGCCGGATTACCAGACGTCGGATTTACAAACAGAGTGAAGCCTATTAAGATGGTCGATTACCAGGCGTTGGATTAAAAACAGTTTTTAGCCTGTTAATATGCCGGATTACCAGGCGTCGGAATGGTCTACAGTTTGGAACCTGTTTTGATGCCGGATTACCTGGCGTCGGATTTCAAACAGTTTTGAGCCTTTTAAGCTGGTTGATAACAAGGCGTCGGATTTCAAACAGCTTGAAGCCTATTAAGATGGTCGATTACCAGGCGTTGGATTAAAAACAGTTTTTAGCCTGTTAAGATGCCGGATTACCAGACGTCGGAATGGTCTACAGTTTGGAACCTGTTTTGATGCCGGATTACAAGTCGTCGGATTTCAAACAGTTTTGAGCCTTTTAAGCTGGTTGATAACAAGGCGTCGGATTTCAAACAGTTTTGAGTCTGTTAATGTGCCGGACTACAAGGCGTCGGAATGACCTACATTTTGAATCCTGTTTAAATGGTGGTTAACCAGATTAACAAACAGTTTAAAGCATGTTTAGATGTTTAGATGCCGAATAACCAGATTTACAAACAGGTCTGAGCATGTTAAGATGCCGGATAATTACCCAAACAAAAATAAAATGAATCAAATAATAACTAATTATGAACCAATAATGAACCAATACTGTACTGTTTAATACATAGTTGTGGTTCAGTATTAGTACATCATTGAAAAGTACACGATTAGACCCCTAACAATGTACTATATTTCAGATTCACCAGAGTACTTTGATAGTTCAGCATTAAGCAGACAGTTCATTATTAATTCAGCATTGAACATTAACTTTCTTCTACTGTACATCATTGGTTCTTTATTAAACTTAAAAAATCTGGATAGTACATTAATAGTTCATCATTTAACATAGTTCTTCTATAACTGTTCAGCATTGGTTCATAATTAAACTTGAACAATCTTGATAGTACATTAATAGTTCATCATTGTTTACGTGCGGTTATTCCCCTTTTTGAATCTACTCTCCACTTCGGGAGAATTCGGCAGAAATTCAAATCTGGAAAATTGTAACCAACAGCGAGCGATCGGATGTTTGTCCAAGATATCTTGCATAAAGTGTGAAGTTGAACCGTTAATTAATACACGCAGTCGACGATGCTTGGGTTTTCAACCGTGTTTTGTTAGCGAAGCCGATGAAGGTTAGTTCATGAGAATTTTCCGTGATTGTTTACAAAATTTAGAAGATCCCGGGTCAATTCGGTCCCTCGTCAAATCGACCCCGAATTGACTTGACCTCTAAACTATAGAATAATACATGTACTGTTTATCTAGATAGGAGTTTAACGTTTTGTTATAGGCTGTCGCATATTCTTTTTACAAATCAAAAGTTTCATTGAAGGAAAATTGCTTGTTTTAAATTGACAAAGGGGTCAATGAAATCTGCATGCCTATGTAGCTCAGAAATGGTGCAGAATTAGTACATTGTTAACAGTTCAGCATTAGTACATTGTTATGAGTACATGATTAGTACATTGTTATAAGTACATAATTAGTACATTGTTAACAGTGCATGGTTGTGATCGACAGTACACAATTGGTTCATTGTTAGTTCTTTATTAGTTCATTGTTGGAAGTTCATTATTAGTACATTGTTACTAGTACATTGTTAACCTCATTTGCATGTGATTTGACAACCAATTATGTATTAATAATGAACTGTACAGAATTAGTTCATTGTTATAGTTATTTGTTACCCTGATTTTTTTGTTTAGGTAGATTTACAAACAGTTTTGAGCATGTTTAGATGTCGGATAACCAGGCGCCGGAGTAACAAACAGTTTCGAGTCTGCAAAGAAGCCAGATTACCAGTCTCCGAGGTTATAAAGCGTTTAAATTGAGTCTGAGTGTGTTCCCAAGCATTTGATCGGTCAGATTTGAGCCCAGGCTAAAATTTGACCAATCAAATGCTATGGAACGAGTTAAGACTCAAGTCAAACGCTTTATAACCTCGGAGCCAGGCGTCGGAATAGCATCCAGATTAGAGCCCATTCAGATGCCGGATAAACAGGCGTTGGATAAACAAACAGTTTTGAACCTGTTAAGATGCCAGAATACCAGGTTTCAAGCCAGGTTTAGAGCCTGTAAATATGCCGGATTACCAGGCGTCGGAATAGCATCCAGATTTGAGCCCATTCAGATGCCGGATAACAAGGCGTCGGAAAAACAAACAGTTTTGAACCTGTTAAGATGCCAGAATACCAGGTTTCAAGCAAGGTTTAGAGCCTGTAAATGTGCCGGATTAACAGACGTCGGAATATCATTCAGATTTAAACCCGTGCAGACGCCAGGCGTCGGAAAAACAATACGTTTTGAGCCTTTAACGATGCCGGATTAACAGGTATCGAAATATCACACCGTTTGGAGCCTGTTTAGAAGCCAGATTAACAGGCATCGGATCAGGCTCCAAACCATTGGCAATGAACTTAAGGCTTTTAGTATAAACACGTTTATTTTGGGAAAATAGTTACATCTTCTCCACTGTTGTTAATGAAGTGTGACTTCTAACCCTATTTATATAAATTAACTGTTTTATCGGTATGTATCTTCGGGTTTTGATCGCTATGCCAGTTGGGTGTTTGTTTGTTAAGAATTATTGTCGTCAGCTTCTTTTCAAACGTCTAAATCGACAACTTTCTTAAGTCTCTTTACGAAATAGGCCAAGAATGTCGAACAATTTGGAATAAAACATCGAGTTACTCGATGTCTCATCTAGATGCAAACTATTTGAATGTTAACAACGATTGGCATTAACATGCACATGGTTAATTTTCTAAACGGATGAATGGGCGCAATAAATGATGGATGTTAAAAGAAACCTTTTTGGGAAAACTATATTAGCTAGATATATCATGATTATTAAAATACGAAGCAATATAGACAAACAATTACAAAAAAGCGGAAGCATATGTAGTTTTGACTGTTTTTAACAAATATTACTGATATTTATCTAAACCATCCGAAGCAAAAGTTAAAGGATGTGCTACATGTATTAAAAGGACTTTCTAATTTCAAATTTCAAATTGATCTATAAATCCTCTCACGCTTATCACCCATAACTCCATAAATAGATCTGTTTATCCCTCTAAACATTTCTACGCTAAGAAAAGGAAAGTCCCATAGGTTGGAAGTCCTGGCTCCAAGGTCATAAAGCTTTTGCATTGAGTCTAAGAACGTTCTCAATCATTTGATTTGTCAGATTTGAGCATAGGCTCAAATCTGACCAATCATATGTTTGAGAATGACTTAAGACTCAGCTCAAATTCTTTATAACCTTGGAGCCTGGTCATGAAATAATAGACTTTTTTCCTGTGCTTTTTTAATATACACTTATAGCGTAATACAGGTTTAAAGTAAAGTAGAATACTCCTTTAACCCTTTACCTGATAGCATTGTTTCTAGTATTGAAGATATGTGACTACTTAAAGCAGGTTGAAAGTAAAGCAGAATGCGCCCTAAGGCGCATTCTGCTTTACTTTCAGCCTGCTTTAAGCTATTAAATGCTAGAATAAGGAAAATATTAAATATGACACATATTCATTACAGTATAATTTGGAACTATTTTCTTCAGCGGATGAATAAAATGAATGTGCTAAAAGTCGCTTCTATAAGGGAAAGGGTTAAGAGCATTCTTTTTTACCGTTAGCTTGCTTTTAAGTGGTCATCTACGACATGTATTTTTTACTTGATAAGATACAAAGTAGCTTGGAATTTCTTCAAGACATACACTGTTTGGCACTGTGATCAAATGTGTAGCTCCACTGAATAAATGTCAGCTATACCAGAACAGCGTATCTAGTGGAGACCTTTGAATGTCTTTCTTCTCCTTACTACATGTATTCGTTTATACCGTCTCAAGAATTTGTTAAAAAATAATAGTGTGTGTTTATTTGAGAGTCAAACATCCCTTTCCAAATTATCTTTTATGCTTCGTCCGAACTTCAGCTTCGTTGTGACCTGCGATTTAATGCACATCTACTAAAAAACAAGTTAGGAAAACTAAACAAAAAGATTTTTTCCTTCTAAAAACAAGATATATTTGAACAATTGATTGAAAACTGCACTTAATAATTGTTAACACACTGTAGCCTCAAAAATGGTGTTTCTCGGTTCGAGTAAGTGACCATTAATTTTTTTTTATATTTATAGCCTTTAAAGTTACATGGGACATCTCTAAGGCAGGACAAAAGTTATGCAGAAAACTCTCATAGTCAACCTGTCGTTAGAGATCAACTCTAACTTAACCACCGCAAACCAGGTTCATTCTATAACCACAAACTACCGCAAACCACTTCTAAATACCGCAAATCACATGTTAATACTGCAAAAACCTCTAAATACCACAAACCACTTTTAAATACCGCAAACTAAGTTCATCCTAATACCGCAAACCACTACAAACTACAGTAAACAACTTCTAAATACCGCAAACCACATATAAATACCGCAAACAACCTCTAAATACCACAAACCACTTCTAAATACCGCAAAGTAAGTTCATCCTAATACCGCAAACCACTGCAAACGTGTAAATTATGTCATAAATCATTAATGGTGTCATAAATACATGTATACACACATAGCACGCACCTTATTAAACCCCACTATATGCTACAGGATATTTTGTATTATTTTTTGTGGGTAATTGTTAATGAATTTATAAATATATGAATGAATAACAATAACATTACTTAGTTTATACCAATAACAATTTGTGAAGAGTGATTTACGGAAGTTTTGCAGTGGATTGTGGTATTTGGATGGGAGTTGGGGTGGTTTGCGGTTTTAGGATGGGTGGTTTGCGGTATAAGAATGGAGGAAAACGAAGTAATGACGTCATCTATATACGATGTCGTCATATACACGACGTCATACACATGGAACAGCAGTGTTTATCTCGTCACTACTAGCGGTTTGCGGTATTAGGATGAACTTGGTTTGCGGTGGTTTGCGATATTTAGAGGTGGTTTGCGGTAGTTTACAGTGGTTTGCGGTGGTTTGTGGTAGTTTGCGGTGGTTTGCCTTATTAGGATGGACCGCTGTTTAGTGTGAAATTGACAGTTAAAGAGACTGAAATTCAAATGATGTATTTGCAAAAATAAAAGAAAACACTCAAATAAAAGCAAATGTGTAGCATTATCGTGCATCTGGAATAGACAAATATCATCAATCTAATATCATCCTGAAAAAAGTCACAAACTCTTAGATGTTTAATTATTTTTCGATCACCTTTTCCACTCCGTCTTCTAGACGAAGTAAATCCATTTCGCATCTTTTGCGAACGAGCAAGCTTAAACAGGACAGAATAATGTCTTCTTCCTCGCTGTATACCAAAGTATGTTAAATCGACCGCCGATAAATTAATATGTCGCTGGCCCTTTGGATAAGACTTCTGACTCGAGTTTTCATTTCTCGTCTCCGCATGCCAGTGTAACGAAGTATTCTGAATTCCATCGAATTGTGATCCCCGGTCAAAATTCGTCGTCGTAGAATGGCCTAGTCATCAAACAATAACCCCAAATGTTGAATATTGACCCCTGCTCTGGAAATATGACCACTTTTTTTCATACCTTTATATTTGGGTCGAAGGTAGTTTTGTAAGTGCTTAAGGTGTATTTATACCCCAAAGCTCAATTTTGGGCGTGTGTAGTGTTTGCATTGAGCGTGTCTGACCTTGCATTCATCTGCCCGTTTACCTTTCCTTTAGAAAATATTATCTATACCACATCAGCAAGATTTACCAAACTTGTTGCGTGAGTACAACTTGCCATGGCAATGTGACCCATAACGATTTGGATCATTGTGACATTTATTTTGACCTTCGACCTCAATTGTAGGAAAATAGAGAATATTTGGTGACTAGCTTTGAATGTGAACTGTTATCTGGCAAGGCGGATGAATATATCAGGTGAGCCGCAGGCGAAACTGATATTTTCAGAAGCCGAGCCAGATAACATTTCTCATTCAAAGCTAGGAACCAAATATTCTATTTATCCTTGTCACAATAGTTAAATAAATAGAGAATGCTTTTTTAAAGCAAGAATCATTTTTGGTCTAGAAAAGATTCTCAAAATAGAACTATGTTACTCTAGGAAAGCGCGCTATTACAAAGATGACGTCAGTGACGTCACAACCTAGTTACGTTGAAAAGAAAAAAAAGAACATTTTTAGAACCTTTAAAAATCTAGTGTTTTTCTCTCAGGAAATCTAAAAGGTGGACAATTGTAGAAGTATGTCAGCAAGCGACTGGTGGCGCGTACTCTATAACGATTGTATCGAATATTTCGAATAAACGTCGTTACACGTCGGATTCTGTTGAAAGAGTTTTAGAATACCTTTCCTAACAGCGGGAAAAATAAGCGTCTCGGTGGTAAAAAAAAACAGTTCCGGCTACAGGTCATGTGACCAACTGACATAATAACATCGGTCATGTGACCAACTAGCATAATAAAGCAAAGTTTATCTGTCACCACTTTATCCGTCAGGAAAATAGGCACAGGACAGGATAAAAGGAAAACATTTCGTTTTGCGGATATCTCATTTACCACTCACCAGCAAGGGATACAATTCTTGTTTATTGAGTAAAAGTTTGGCAGAGTATGTTGTAACGTTTCATGTGACTCGACTTACCTGAAAATTGTGCCTGACATTGTTTGACATTCATAACTATCTTCTGTCTAAAATTCAAAAATTGAGAAATTGAGAAATACAAAAACAGCTTCAAATTGTGAGACTCGAAGAGAAGGTTCTTATGAACCTTCCATTCGAGCCTCACAATTTGAAGTTGTTTGTATTTCTCAATTTAGAAATACGAATGTCGGTGTTTTTTAGATATCTTGCGGCGTCACAGATGCACCCGTTGTACGCCAGAATTGCCTTCCCCTGTTTTGATGAACCCGCAATGAAGGCCGTGTTTGACATCACAATTTACAGGAAAGATGGCCAGGTGGCATTATCCAACATGCCGGTTATGATAACTGAAAACAGGTTAGAAACTAATTTGACACCACTTCGACTCAGATATAGCCTTCATATCAATAAATTAACCATCATGTAAATAGTATCAATGTCTATTCAAATATATCTTGAAACGACTTCTTTTTACAAAAGAAGTGGATCGTGTCAACAGAAAATCAGATTATTTGCACTACAAAGCAATGTTGACGAGCCTAGCTGTGAGTTCAGGATACACAGAAGTGTAGATACTGATGAGTTTCAAACAGTGTTAACACAACCTGGTTACCGCTGTTCCATATTACAGTTCTGATGGATGGATCCGTGAAACGTTTCAGCAGACTCCAGTGATGTCACCATATCTTGTGGTTGTGATCGTTGCCCAGCTAACCAGTACGAGCGCTATGTATGACAACCGGTTCCCGGTACGTGAGGCGTTATATGTGTTGTCAATAGTGTATAGACTAGTACAAGTATAAACCCTTTCATCACCAAGTTTACCATGAGTTTGTTTCCCCTGTGCCGTCTGCTTCAATATTATCTGCAATATCGTTTCAAAGTAAACTTGAAAGCAAAATTACTGACGACCTTTTTGATACGAGTGTCCAACAGTTTGGATCCTGAAAAGACTCCGCGTGACAAAACGTCTGATGGGGATCCAAACTGTTTGCAATGTCGACATTAGGTATCACGTGACTTTGACTTATCATTTGAGAGATGGTCGCCACTGTTTGAAGAGAATGACAATTTCACACTACTTTTGATGCACAGGTACTTGACACATTAAATACTATTAATACTATTTTGTTTAACTCTACCGTAGTATATAGGTGAAAGGTCTAGTTGCAAAGGCCGTTAACTGGTAAAACCTAATAAATCACCCCTAGTTTTTTTTGTTGTTTTTTTTAACCCATTACCCCGTAAATACGCCTTTTTACGTCTTTAATTTGTTCCTCTCCTGACGAAAATAGTTCCAATTTATACTGTTACAAGTAAAAATCATAAGAAATACTTTCTATATTCTAGCAGATTATAGCTTAACGCTGGCTGAAAGTAAAGCAGGGGCATTCTGCTTTACTTTCAACCTGCTTTAAGTGTCCTTAAAACTAGAAATAGGCAATGGGGTAATGGGTTAATTAGTCAAGTACCTGTCGTTTGATGTTTATATCTCAGACGTTAAGTTTTTAGTTTTTGTATGTCTGCAATATGGTGTTTCAACAGTATTCTTGAAGTGCTGAATTGAATCGGGACACATGCTCTTTTAATCTTGTTGCGAGCGGTCTCCTCACTATGGTCCTAGTCTGGTATCGCGTGACGAATCAATGTCACTTTTTTATTTGTTTTGTTTGTTAACGTCCTTTTCTGCCATATATGGGCTCATTGGACGCCCAAGAGAAAAGACAGCGGATACAGAGAACCCGGTGCGATGTCCTACTCTTATTATCGACATATGTACTGGTTCTTTTATGTGCCAAGTGTAAAGCACTGATTCATCGGACCTCGGTTTATAGTCTCATCCGAAGGACTTGGTCCGTCGGGGGATCGAACTCACGACCCTGACGTCGTAATCGAGCGTTTTACTCCTCGACTACGTACGTTAGTGAATCAAGGTCACGTCACACCCACTGACTTATTTTCAGTTTGTTGATGAAAGCTTTGTGATACGGCCTAACTATCCATTCAATGTATAAATTTGTTGCTCTGAGTCAATGGTTTAAAATGAAATTATGGACAATTCAGAGCAAGATATTGAGAATAACTTAAAACAACTTGTTGTATATCTTATTGTATTGCGTTTAATCGCACTATGCAATATTTAAATTAGTAATGTTTCAACGGGAAAGGTTACCATTTATTGTTGTCATTACACGCGTTTTGATAGAGTTATTTCACCCTGTGTAGTTATAAACTTTTAGATGTCGATATGGACCCATGAAACGCAGGCTGCCAGCAGGGAATTCGCCCTCAATATATCACTGACGTTGATGAAGCATTTTGAAAACTACTTCGGTATTAACTTCAGTCTGCCTAAACTAGGTATGTGTTTACTTGTCACAGTTTCTTTTTTTTATAGCAGGCGAGATATCAATGCAACACAACCTTTGCGCAGACAACTTTTAAGACTGTATTTATTTATTTTTTTCTGTACTTAGCAACTATCTGCCATAGTAACACTGCATATATCTTTTCGCCCGTTAACATGATATTACTTAAGCATTAGAGTGTAGACTTTTCGTACCAGGCGTTTCACCGTGTCTAATCAGGATAAAACTGTTTCTACATGAAATGTACTCGGGGGAAGGCAATAAATGGGCTAATTATTCGTCTATCAAAATTACATAAAAACTAAAATCCGAGTGTTTGCAGACGACAACATTAAGCGTAGGCTATAATCTCTTGTTTTCTATTTAATGACATTGCAGACCATATAGTCGTGGGCACAACCGTCGCTCCTCGACAGATGGAGAACTGGGGCGCACAAGTGTATAGAAGAACATCCTTACTATACCGAGAAGGCCAATCTGAAAGTGTCAAGGACTCGATCGCAAGACATGTGGCCCACAGTATTTCTCACAATGTACGAATCGTTTTAAAGTTTAGGAAAATAACTTTGAATGAGTCAATTTCATAACACCAAGTGGCTGCCATGGTCGGAATTCAAATCCTTCACCCTAAGGCGAAAAACATGTTTAGAAAACTAGACTAACCTCTTAGCCTAATGGAAGTGTAGTATTTACAGTCTCTGTTTCCATGCTGTCTCGTCTAATTTTGTTTATGAAGTTTGGAAACCACCATGTATGGTCTCTGTTTTAATAGCTTGTTATTTTGTTTCAATGGTTTTAAAACTGTTTACAACCAGCCTTTGTTTTTGTACTAGCCTTTGTTATGTGCTGCACTGCTGTAGAAACCTTTTGTCAACAGTATCAGGGCTACCATAAAAATTGCTCATAAAATCATAAAATATCATTTTTTTCAACAGCATGTTTTGGAAATCGTTCCTCGCTGACGCGGCGTCTGATTTGGATCTAAACTGATTGACACCCATACAAATGTTTTTCTAGGTAAAATCGTAAAAAAATCAAATTTCAAAAGTAAAAGCAGAATCCGAAGATTTCAGAAAAAACCGTAGGTCCGGAGTAATTAGGAAAAATCTGAAAATTTAGAGAAGTGACATCTGTGCAATGTGTGTTGTTGTACCATTCCTTGTTGTCTTTGTTTTCAGTGGTTTGGAAACCTTGTGACTCCAGCTTGGTGGGATGACGGGTGGTTAATAGAAGCGTTCACTTACTACATGCGGTATACGGGGTTGCAAGTCCTGATGCCTGAACGAAAGCCAGTAAGTAGCATAATAGAAGCTTTCCCTTACTACGATATACGGGACTCCAAGTCCTGTCCTCTGAAGCCAGTAAGTAGCACAACAGAAACTTTCCCTTACTACATGCGATATACGGGGCTCCAAGTCGTGTCCCTTGAGTGTAAGCCAGTAAGTAGTACAATAGAAGCTTTCCCTTACCGGTACTACATACGATATACGGGATTCCAAGTCGTGTTCCCTAAACGCAAGCCAATAATAAGTAGCACAAAAGAAACGATCACCTACTACATGCGATATACGGGATTCCAAGTCGTGTCCCCTGAGTGCAAGCCACTAAGTAGCACAATAGAAGGTTTCACTTACAATATGCGATATACGGGGCTCCATGTCCTGTACCCTGAACGCAAGCCAGTAAGTAGCACAATAGAAGCGTTCACTTACTACATGCGATATACGGGGCTCCATGTCCTGTTGTCTGAACGCAAGCCAGTAAGTAACACACTAGAAGCGTTCACTTACTACGTGCGATATACGTGGCTCCATGTCCTGTTGTCTGAACGCAAGCCAGTAAGTAGCACAATAGAAGCGTTCACTTACTACATGCGATATACGGGGCTCCATGTCCTGTTCCCTGAACGCAAGCCAGTAAGTAGCACAATAGAAGCTTTCACCTACTACATGCGATATAAGGGATTCCAAGTCGTGTCCCCTGAGTGAAAGCCTTTAAGTAGCACAACAGAAGCATTCCCTTACTACATGCGATATACGGGGCTCCAAGTCCTGTGTCCTGAACGCAAGCGAATAAGAAGCAGAATAGAAGCTTTCACTTACTACAGGCGATATACGGGAATTTGGACTAAATGTTTTACTTGAACAAGACGATTTTTAGGCAATGCCACACAATTTGGATTATGGCTTAGAAAATGGAATTATTTGTTCGGTGATTATGAAAACGGAAAAATGATCACAGAATCGGACTAGATATTAATGGAAAAGCTGCAGATCATTTTCTGTCGTTCTTTTCACATGAACACCGAACAAACTATTTTAATTTCTAATATTTACATTATACATATACATGTATCGGTCCGTCTAAAGACCGCAAACCTCCTAAACCCTCTCGAAACATCCCCAAACCACTTTTTAACACAAGCTCTCCATATTCTAGAAAATGGTTGTTTAATGCAGGCTGAAAGTAAAGCAGAATGCGCATTAATGCGCATTCTGCTTTACTTTCAACCTGCTGTAAGTGAATACCTGTCTTCAAAAACAGGAACATGCTATTGGATAATGGTTTGATATCTTCAAGTAACTGTGTATAGCTATCATAAGTTTTGTACGAGTTGTTACCCTGGAAATGAAATACATCGTAGATTCAGTTTAAATGTAACATTGTTTTCATTATTTTAGCTTAGTTCGCTATTTATAACTTTTATTTAATTAGATATTGAAACGGACGGACGGTCGATCTCAGTATAAACTCCTCTCATTTAATATTTAATTCAAGGACTGGGGCCCGTTTCATAAAACTTCGTACGACTAATGTTTTCGTAAGTCAGATTATAAAAGTATCAATTATTATTTATTTCTCCATTTAATCCTGTCTTGTGACATCTCTTTGGAAGCGTCTTTTCAAGACGCTTCCAAAGAGATGTCACCAGACAGGATTAGATGGAGAAATGAGAAATTAAATGTATTTGAAAGTTTAGACTTACGATCGTTTTTGTCGTACGAAGTTTTATGAAACGGGCCCCAGGTGATCGTACATTTGAGTCAGGATATCATCTGGATTAAACTTGGGGAAATGGAATCAAACAAGTCGAGTTTAATTTCAAATCTGACGAACAAGGTTTATTATCTAAACCAATATGTTTTATCAATTCGTCGAAATATTATCAAACTACTAAATTGTATTAATTGAATAATTCTCTTAAATAAAAATATATATTGATCCGGACTTCAAATGGATCTAGAGCCATTAGACCTAAATCTATATGTTCTATTTACCACTCTCGTCTATCAAATTTACCGGTTACACCAAATAAACCCTTCCGTACCTAGAGTCCGCTCAGAAGTCTCTGACTGTGAAGATCGCTCTCCTTATAAACCCATGATCTACCAGCAATCAGCTGGCGCAAGCGAATTAATCCGCTGGTGTCTCTAAACAACACAAGCAAGAAAAGAACGCTAATGAACAACTGCTAAAATGACGTCATTTAACTCAACAGCGACAAGAGTTGTTCACAAAATTAGAAAGTGGCATATTTCCTTTTTTTTTGTTTCAAACTTATATTTGATTGTAGAGATCAGATTCAGTAAAAATAAAACTTGAAATGATTTTCGTGTAATGTTTACAGTGCAGTGAATATCAGGAAACACAGGAAACGATGAAAGAGTGAAATGTTGCCAATCTATTAACAATTAGAACGTGATTGGACCAACATGAATGACTCCAAAACAGTTTAAACTTCTCACACCAGGTTTCTGTTAAGTACTTAATCTGACCTTTATGCTATTTTAACATGACATAATGTATTATAGACAAAATCGATCACAGGTGCTACCCCGCCCATTATTTTACTATGACTAGGTAGATTGAGTTTAAATACTGAAAAGCCCCAAGTGTTACAATTTTAAGGAATTAAGGTAGTTTGGGTTTTTTTTAAAGTGGTTTAGGCAAGTTTGGTTAGGTTTGGAGTGGTTTTGGGGAGGTTTTGGTTCTTTAGACGGACCCTACATGTATTTCCATCCTATTTGTTGACACCAACGTTTGCCTCACTGCCTGTGAAATGTCAAATGTTGTACTAAGAGACAGAAACACGTCGCGCAAAAACGCTTGACGGAACAGAGGTAGTGTTGGTTATACAGTGGTTGATCCTAACAACGATTCTCTCGTACAACAATGCTTGTAGCTGTTCTAATGCTTTCATAGTTGCATTATAGTTTGCTTTAAAAATCGTGTGCTTTTGATGTTTTTTAAGTTGATTATAGGAAAGTTTGACAGAAGAAACATAAACATGAGTGACAAATAGTTCAAACCAATCGGGGGGGGGGGGGGGGGGCAAACTGCGTGCTCAAGTAAGCCAAGTTCTGCTCAATACTCAAAAATGAGTTCAATGGAAAAGAAGGGGCGTTTATAGATATACATGTATTTAGAATATGAGCACAAATATTATGGAACCTAATCAGATGGAAAACTCTATCATTACTTTGCTTTGTTTCAGTTTCAGGTGATGATGGTCAATGCATTCTTATATGGAATGTACACAGATTCAAGGTGGGACTCAGAACCACTGTTTACGGAGGGATTAGAAACGGGAAAACAAATTGTTCATAAGTTCTTTTATACAGGGGTTTATCGAAAAGTAAGTCGTGCACAATTGGTTTTACTCTATCATTGTTGTTAATCATCGTATTTATTCCCTTTAAGAGTTTATGCAGCACCAGTGTTATGGCAGATGACTGCCTAAATCAAGGTGAAAGAAGATTAGAAAAATTCTGTAGAAGCTGACCTGGTCCTGTAGTACACAGAGGAACAGTTTCTTTTACTGGTTTATTGTATATTTTGTTTAAAGGTGTCACCTGTGGCAAACACCTTCGTTTAAGCGGGTTATTGTTTTATATTCAATATAACACTGACTTCAAGTCCGGTTCTTGAATACACAATTATATAATTCATCTTTAGAATCAAGAATAAATTTCAACCCTTTTGTTTGACTAAAAGCTTGAACTGAAAGCTTGAAGTCAGATGAACATTTCCCCAAATAGGCGTTATGTATTCCCCTATAGCCCACTTCTAGTTTCTACTTTAAGATACCATCTGCTAGGATATAGATAATTTATTTATTGTGAATAATCATGACTGTATTAAGTAGCACTACTTTAATAATTTGGGAAATAGATTAAAGGTGTAAAAAGGCGTGTCTAAAGGGTTATGTGTTAAACGGCTTTTAAACTGATTACAGAAATGCACGTGCCTGGGCATGTAACACTTGTTCTTATTACTAAATATCGACGCCATTTACTTTTTGGTTGTTACTGAAAACCTTGTATAGGAAGAATGAGGAATAAGCTCTCTCCGTGTAATAGAATATCGTTATCATTAAATACGGAAACCCGTTGATGTCAAATTAATTATTATATGTCGTGCTTTGAGGGCGACGCTTGACACACGAATCAACACGACGTGCAACAACGCGACACGACGCATGACAATATCACATTTGAATACAAATGCTCTAGCGTGGCTAACAATTGGACAAATATAACATATAGAGATGTATCGATCGTTTGTCGTGCGTCGTATTGTGTGTCGTGTCGCGTTGTCATGTCTAATTTCGACTTTAAAACCACGACATGCGACACACATATACATACTGAAATGTGATGCGACATACATTTACGACGTACGACGTACGACACTCGAAGTGACAAACGATATTATGTCGAGCAAATGTCGGCAATTGTCATTTGTCATGCCATAGTTTTGGCCACGACGACATTTGAAATACGAAGCGACACCGGACAAATCGGCTCGACATATTATATAAATATTAGATGGCAGTTTTCGTGATATTCAAATTGTCATCCCGAGAAACAGAATGTCACCCCGAGGCGTAGTCGAGGGTGACATTCTTGTTTTCGAGGGTTGACAATTTGAATGTCACGCAAACTGTCATCTAATATCTATTTTATTACACCGAGCTTATCAACCCTGGCTTTGGAATCGTTTTATTCGTATTTTATAAAATGTTTTGTGAATACCAATTTAGCGCGGACATGTACGTAATGCGGGAAATGACGTCGCCGTCTTACGACGTCACATTGTTTATAATTATTTTACAAGAAAGAAAGAAGAACGTTGTGATAAGTAAATTGAAGAAACAGCGTCTTTACCTTGTCTAGGTGGCAAATATCCTCTTCCAAAATGGTGGCAAATCGTTAAGGAATGGACAAAAGGAAGCAACTTGTACAGAAAATGCCAAAAGTTGATTAGAAGTTACCACCTTTAAAAACGTTCTATTATCGCCCATAGTGAAATTCATGTCAATGCTGACAGTAGTTTTTAGGACGGAGAAAAAAAGTAATGTCCTTTAGAGTGACATCACAAAAAGAATATCATAAAGAGTGACAGTATATTTTGGATAGATGTAAAAGATATGCAAAAAGTTAACTGTAGGTCTGTGGGAAATTAACATTGTAACTCAAAGCAAGGTGTAATAAGACACTATATCGCGCAAATGTTGCGTTATTTTCAAATGTCGACCGTCGGCAATTATGGGAGCTGTCTAGCCCGAATATTGTCAAAAAAATAATGTACTCCGTACTCAATTATAATCGGCATATGTAAGATTGTAAAGTAGGTTTGATTCTTTGGTAAAAACAGATGTCTTAATTCGTTAATATAGTAATTTTCTGAGATTTCACCCAAATGTTCATTCATTGAATTCTACATTTGAATTTTTGAGCGATGTTATTCGTTGGTAAAGACAATGCTTTACCTTTCAATGTTTAATTTTACCCCTTATCGAATTGTAAATCATGTTAATTAACTCAAAACACATTTTATAACTTTTGCAGTTTTCTGTAAAAAGTTGTATTTTATCTTTTTTAATCAATGCACCTGCATGGAAATAAAAACATGAGTAAATCACATTAAAATCTCTGCAACATTTGTTGAAATCAAGAATTACTGTGGGACGTTGTGAAATTAGAAAGTGATAGGGTTGATGCTTTGTTCCCCTGAAGGTGTATAACTTTAGTGCTTAGGCAAACTTTGAGTAGTAACTGTTACAAGCGAGTCGCTCAGAGTTATTAACATCGGTGTTCCAATTTTGCATGAGATAATTCTGTTGTTCTCAATTCTTCTTGATGTTTTCTTAGCAACAATCATCTCCATCGTTTGAGTGGTCATAGTAATTATACTTATTGGGTTGAACGCTACAGGCGTATAGTTCTAAATCAGTCTTCAGCTGTATTTACCCATTTGTACCCATGATCCCATATATGGGACATATGCAAACAGTGTAGACTCTGATCAGACGCCGCATGATGCTGCGTCTGATCATAGTCTACACTGTTTGCTGATAGGAATATCAATATAAAACAAAATGAAAATGAAAATTTTGACCAGGCATCCCTTTGATAAAAATGGACTAATCCAATATAAACATGGAATAATCCACTGGGCATAAATAGGTTAATTGTGCATGTTTATTTCAGGGAGGATATTTGATCAGGATGTTAGAGAAAGCAGTTGGTGAAAATGTGTTCACTACAGGCGTCAATGTAAGTAACTATCGTGCTGCAGTGTCGTCTGCTTTTCAATATCCCTCTACAGCATGCTTAAATCTTCAGTTTGAGATCTTAAGCGAACAAGGAAGCGCTTAGAGTAGATGACTGCCTACACTGCCAAGCCAATATTTACTTACATTTGCAGTCAAATACCTAATACTGTTGATTTTAGAAATCAGACGACACGTTTAAGCGGACGATTGTGACGTCATTTTTGTAGTAAGCGTGTTAAAAGAACATGTATATATTTCTCTGATGCGAGGAAATAAATAGATCCACCAGTTTTATTCAGTTGAACAGTAAACAATAGCTTACAGGTCTTTCATTATTTAATATTTCTAATAAACCAGTTTGAATAAAATAATATGACACGAGTCTGAGCGGCATATTAATTTTAGCCATCGCGTTTGTAAAAATGATAAGTAATGCGCATAACGTGAGATGCTGTAAGCTCTTGTTTATTTTTCAACTGAACTATTTCAAACACATGCAGCGCTTGCGGACGACCACTGTATTTTACTAGTGAAATACGATAGTATATAAATATTAGATGGCAGTCTGCGTGACATTCAAATTGTCAACCTGAGAAACAGATGTCACCCCGAGGCGTAGCCGAGGGTGACATTCTTGTTTTCGAGGGTTGACAATTTGAATGTCACGCAAACTGACATCTAATATTTATTTGATTACACCGAGCTTATCAACCCTGGCTTTGGAATCGTTTTATTCGTATTTTATAAAATTTGTTGTGAATACCGATTAAGCGCGGACATGTACATAACGCGGGAAATGATGTCGCCGTCTTACGACGTCACATTGTTTATAAATATATTACAAGAAAGAAAGAAGAACGTTATGATAAGTAAATTGAAGATTCAGCGTCTTTACATTGTCTAGGTGGCAAATATCCTCTTCCGAAATGGTGGCAAATCGTTAAGGAATGGACAAATGGAAGCAACTTGTACAGAAAATGCCAAAAGTTGATACCAGTAGTTACCACTCGTTAAAACGTTCTAATATCGCTAATAGCGAAATTCATGTCAATGCTGACAGTACGTTTTCGGATGGAGAAAAAAGTAATGTCCTTTAGAGTGACGTCACAAAAAGAATTCATAAAGAGTGACAGTATATTTTGGATAGATGTAAAAGACACGCAAAATGTTAACTGTAAGTCTATGGGAATTTAACATTGTAACTCAGAGCGAGTTGTAATAAGTATAAGATATCGCTTGGCTCTCTTCTATAAAGCGATAAGCTTTTTATCACCATCTGTTACCGTCTGACCACTTTTAATCTTAATCTATAAACAAATTCCATGCTCTTGTGAAAATACGCTGCAATATAGATAAGTCAAAAGAGCCTTAATGAGCATAGTCAGTTCTAAATAATATGAAACAATGTGTAACACAAAATGAGTTAATCGTAATGTACGGGGAATGTTACCTGATCTATCAATCTTAAAAGTGGCCTTTTATCTTGTGTTAACCTATACTGATTTTAATTTTTTTCGTTTACATGTTATTGTCTCTTTAGCTGTTAGTATAAGGTAGCATACTGCAAGTTGAAACAAATATTCACACGTTACCCGATATACTGCCTTTCTGTAGCTATCTAAAGATGTTATAGAAACCAACCGAAACATTAATTGTTGCTTTTTTGACCGTATACTGTCAGTCTTATCTTATTTTAATTAAAACTTAAACAATAGGTCAGATAAGCATTTGCTTGAGCAATGTAGTAGAAATTTATCAGTCCACCACACTATCGGTCACTGTACGTAAATATTGCATATAGCATATACTGGCTAAGTGCCACTCCATGACTGTAAGTTATGAGACAAGTTTATGAATATCTCACACCTGTATACAATTGGAAGCTCCTCTTTCCATAGTCAGGACCAATTTACCTGACGTTGACCTTTATACATGAATAGATTAAAATGGGATGACTAAGTATAACCAACAATCGCTAATGAATCGTATACTGCCGGGTAGATTCGATTAAAGACGTGAATCTTGTTATAGTTGTTAATTTCCCACTTTGAGTGATAAAATACTTTTTCAGAGTTTTCTAATAAAATTGTTTCTACTAAAAGTACAATGTTGTGTTCAAGAATCAGTTTTAATTCACGTAGATCTTAGATACCCTAACTTTCGATTCGCGCCAGTTTACTATAAATAGCTAATTGACAACCAGTTGACGTGTCTCATCTGCCAAAGGTGTGTCGTTAAAGTGAAGGAATTGTAATGACAGGGTCCTGGATTTAATTCCCGATTAAGGTGGATATATATTATTTTATATTTTGAATTTTATTTTATTTTATTTAAAATAAAAGAATATGTTTCAGTCGAAATAAGTGATGTATGAATAATTAAAAGAATAACTTGAGTATAAAACAAAAACAAATTGGATTCGAATGGGATTGTGTTCGAAACACTGACTGTACGGGGAAAATGAATATACGTCTTCCTTACCAGCTTGAGCTGAAGGCTTGTAGATATTATGGGAACCGGTCAATGCTTTTTTCCTGTTATACCGGTGAAGATACACTTGTTGTTGTCGCGTCAATGATTACGAAATGTTCTGAAGCTTTATTTAGAAATACAATGAAGTGCGAATTATGCTAATAGATGTCACCGACGTCAAATGATTTTGTCTGGACTATACCAAGTGGTGATGCAAGCGAAACGTCATAAACTACATATACTCCCACTACAAAGAAGGCGAACTAACTGTATGAAAGACAATTGACAGCTTAGAGCAAGGTGAAAGTCAAACAGAACCCTCAGATAGGATATTTCTGTTTTACTGTGGCCTTGTTATAATCAGCAACCTGTCTTAAACACCTTATAATTATAACATTATGTTGGTCATGATAGAGGGTTGCTGTATTGTTCCAGTTACTTTTTCAGAGATACCTCACGAAATATGCATATGGAAGTACCGGCGCCCATGAACTGTGGGAAGAAATACAAATTGTGAGTAACTTTTTAGCAATTAGCCATTTGTCCAATAATATAAACAGCTTTAGTTGAGTCTGAAATCGTTCGCAAGCATTTGATTGGTCAGATTTAAACAAAAACGGGAGAAAAACCTCAGACTCAGCTCAAACGCATTGTAACTTTGGACCATTATTTTATAACTAAATGACGTCTGACACTTCGCTAGTTTTACCGTCTGCTTTTACCATCTAACTGCCAAACTATCGACTGCATTGGTACTGTCGTCTGCAATAGTGTAAGGTCAGCTTTAACCCTTTACCCCATAGAAGCGACTTTTAGCACATTCATTTTATTCATCCGCTGAAGAAAATAGTTCCAAATTATACCGTAATGAATATGTGTCATATTTAAAACTTTCCTTATTCTAGCAGTTAATAGCTTAAAGCAGGCTGAAAGTAAAGCAGAATGCGCCTTAGGGCTCATTCTGCTTTACTTTCAACCTGCTTTAAGTAGTCACATATCTTCAATACTAGAAGCAATGCTATCAGGTAAAGGGTTAAGGCTGTTTTGACTGCAGGAATATCGATACGAGTGCCAAACAGTTTGGATCCTGATCTGGCGCCACGTTACGCGACGTCTGACCAGGATTCAAACTGTTTGCAAAGTCGCCTCTCGGCGCCATTAACGAGAAATATGACCAAACAGATAAACTTACAATGAAGCTTTGTTTTAGGAAAGCTTTGGAATCCTAGTGTTGCATATTCAGTAGCAAGTGAATATGTACTAGGATTGGATCGTAACTAAATTGTGGTAGTGTAACCCATAAGTGCCTATCGTCTTCATAAATGGGACAAAGACAAACAGTGCAGACTCAGATCAGAGAATGTGATGTCTGATCTGAGTCTGCACTTTTTGTTAACAGGAATTTGTATCAATACTAAAATGAAATAATTAGCACCCGCTTATTTTAAAGACTACTAATATATTTTCCATATACTAGTCATATCCGCTTTATACAACAAGCAAAATGTGTATATTTATTACAAGTCCATATTTCATTAATTTACAGGAAGCGGATCTCGCAAACAGCAAAATCTTGGACATCAGTGAGATTATGGACACGTTTGTAAATCAGATGGGCTTTCCAATAGTTCATGTGGAATTTGTTGACGATGGACGATTCAGGCTAACGCAGAGTCGGTTCTTGACTGATCCAACGGCAGAGGACCCTGGGAAATATAAATCAGAATATGGGTATTGAAAATATGAGCGACCTTTAATACGTTTAGCAACCCTCTTTGCCTATAGCAAGTTTTCTATTTGCCAGCAGTTAAACTAGAAGGATGTTCCTTGGAAACAAATATGTCATCTGCTAGAGACCATCAGTCGAACAAGAAATAGAGCAAATATTACAACCTTCATCATAGCAGAAACTATCTACCGCAAAAGAAAATGTAGAAAAGATATATAACGTTTATGGTATTGATGCACTGTTTTGAACCATGTGCCAAATACTTCCACTCATCGAACTCTTTGTAAACAGATGAAATATTATCTAACAAGCATCAGTAGAACAAGTTCCATGCTGAAAATAGAAACTATAGGACAGTATTGCTGCAAGAGTTATGAACATTGTGCAAGACGCTTTTACTGATCAATTTCTTTTTTCATAAATGAAATTTCATTTCAAAATATTCAGTATATAACAAGAAATCGACAGAAAAAAGAAAAAGTAAAAAATGGGAATAACTCTCACAGTATTGATGCAAAAGTTATGATCCTCGTGCAATATACTTCCACTAAAGTATTGTTAAGTCCTTTCCATTAATGACGGAGTAAGATGGGGAGATAGAGCTACAAATACGAGCAGAGTGAGAGAATGATCGAGGGACAGATAGATGACACACAGGGTGATAGACAGAGAGAGAAACTCAGACAAGGGGAGAGAGAGATAGAGTTGAGGAGACAAAGGTAGATACAGACAGAGATAGAGGGAGATAGACATAAAGAGATACACACAGACAGAGAGAGAGAGCGGGGGAGAGACAGAGGCTTAGAACACAGATGAAAAGGCAGAGATAGATAGAGAGACATACAGACATAGTCAGAGACAGTCAGAGACAGTCAGAGGCAGAAAAAGACATACAGAGAGAGACACAGAGAGAGAGGGATATAGGTGGAGCATACTATTTTATATTTGATATATCCAGGTAACGGTCGAGCATTATTTGTTTATATCTTATATCTCCAGGTATAGATGGAGCATACCATTTTCATTTACGTCCAGTCAAGAGAAAGATTTTGACCGTACCAGCGATGTGGTGGTTATGGATTATAAAGACGATTCCAGTAAGCAACGTGCATAAACACTACTGAATGCTCCTGAAAAAGCACTGTTACAATCACTTAAATGGACACGGGCACGTGTTCCTTCCCTACAGCTGCTCTTCGAACAATGATTCCTTCCAATAAACGATGTTTGCCAGTGTTCCTAAACAAGATAGGGATTTATGTCTAACGCTTTCTTTCCTGCAATATCGTCTGATTTAAATTGTCGTCTGTCGTTTTTCCTCAAAGTTACGTTTCGGACTTTCGACAGAAGTACACTGTATCATCAAGACGAGTAACACATACAGTAAAACCTCGCTATTACGACCACTTAAACGAAGGCTAATTGAGTGTATAATAGACAGGTGGCAGCTTAAAGCAAGGTTACAGTGAAACAGAAAGCTCCTATAGGAGCTTTCTGTTTCACTGTCACCTTGCTTTAAGCGGTCACCTATCGTAAACACCCTAATAATTAACATAATTTAGTGGTCGTAATAGCGAGGTTTTACTGTAGTTTGAACCCAGGTAAGACACTGCGTTTCGTGGCGTCTGATCTGAAGTCAAACGTTTTGCAAATGTACTCTAAAGATAATTATATATTCCTTTCTAATAACCACTTGCTCCGAACAACACACAAACACACTATGTGTCTCCCATTGTGTTTTGTTGTAGAGAGAGCACTGTTCTTATGGTGGTTAAACAGGCTTGACAATAGACCGGAAGTTCTCCCAGAAACATTCTGCGGGTTGTTGTTATTCTCTTTGCATCTGCAAACTGCTTTACTTTCATTATGCTTAAAAACTTTCTAACATCTCATAATCAGCGACCCATCCCAACTCCTGGCTATCAGAAAAATATGTGTAACTGTCGTTTAAAAAGGTCGCCATATAAAGTTATATCTATATACATGTAGTGGTGATGTTAATTACAAAAAGTAAAATTGGCCTGTGTCCGCAACTTCTATCAGCCAGGGAATGGTGTGGATTACCAGTTAAATGGAGAACTAGCCTAGGTAGGTGTAAGAGGGCAGTGATACCGTTATTATCCCCCTTTAACTACTGTCAGCCAGGAAATAGTGTAGGTATCCAGTTCAATGGAGGACTAGACTAGTTGAGTGTTAGAGGGCAATAGGGACGTTATTATCCCTAGAGTACTGTTCCACAGTATGGGACCCCTATACTAAAGAGCATTCAAGGACGCTGGAGATGGTACAGAGGAGGGCGGCAAGATATGTCACGAACAGGCATCATAACACCAGCAGTGTCATCTCAATGCTGGAGCACCTACATTGGGAAACCCTGGAGTCACGCAGGACAAATGCACAGCTAACAATGCTGTTCAAGATTTCCAATGATCTAGTTGATATCCCAGCACAACAGTACTTGATACCAGCCTCTGGTCGAACAAGATCCTCCAGCAGCAAGCGGTTCCTACAACTATCTGCATCTACATCATATTACCGAAATTCATTCTTCCAAAGGACAATCTCAACATGGTACAGCCTGCCTTCAACAGCAGTTAATGCCCCTGACTTGGTATCCTTCAAGCAGGAGCTATCTACCCTGAAATTCTAAGTAGGCTCATCCAGCTTCAAGTACCTCCTAATGATTCAAGGAGCTGGGCCGATGTAACGCAGTACACTGACCTACCCGTGCAAAAGGACCCGGGTCTGTATACTACGTACAGAAATGACCCTAGACCGTGAGGGGGTCATTATACTACGAGTCGATGGGGTCCCTTTTCTACGGTCTGGTGTCATTTTTATACGTAGTAAATGACCATGGTCACTTTTCTACGTAGTGCCATGACCCATGGGTCATTTTAGCAGGAGTGTGTCATTATACTGCGTTACACCGACCGCGGCCACCGTAACCGGAGTGGTTTAGGTTAAAGGGGCGAAAACGAAGCTGGAAAATCTTTCTTTTACTTCCTTACTTTAAACTATCCCACTCTTCTAACTTTTCTATCCTTTCACTTTTCTTTTCTTGACAAACCACCCGTCGCGTAAAAGTCAAGTGTGACTGAGCCGACGTAATATGTAGATGTAGATGTAGAGGGCAGTAGGGATGTTATTATTGCCCCTTAACTGCTATCAGCCAGTGAGTGGTGTTGGTATTCAGTGCAATGAAGGACTAGCCTAGATGGGTGTTAGAGAGCACTATGGACGTTACTATCCCCCTTTAACTGCTATCAGCCAGAGCATGGTGTTGGTATCCAGTGCAATGGAGGACTAGCCCAGGTGAGTGTTAGAGGGTAGTGGGGACGTTATTACCCTCATTTAACTGCTATCAGCCAGGGAATGATGTAGCTATACAGTGCAATGGATGACTAGCATAGGAAGGTGTTAGATGGCAGTAGGAACGTTATTATCCCCCTTTAACTGCTATCAGCCAGCGAACGGTGTAGATATCCAGTGCAATTGAGGATTGGCCTAGGTGATTGTTAGAGGGCAATATGGACGTTACTATCCCCCTTTCACTGCTATCAGCCAGCGAACGGTGTAGATATCCAGTGCAATTGAGGATTGACCTAGGAGGGTGTTAGAGGGCAGTAGACTGGCCTAGGTTGTATAATGGGGCCGTAGACTGGCTTATGTAGGTGATAGAAGGTGGTAGGGACGTTATTCCTTCCCCTGAAACGACATTTAACACAAACGTAATGCAATAAAACGAAATTTCCTTAAAATTAGTGGCAAAATATTGGAGCCTGATCAGATACTTCAGCTCTTTTCAGTGTACACACTAAAATTCTTTTTCTCTCACTCTCTATTGTTTCTGTTACTCTTTCTTTCTCTCCCTCTCTCTCTCTCTCTCTCTCTCTCTTTATCTATCTATCTATCAATCACACATACACACATAAAATAGGAATTTACCCAGTTGCGATCAGTTTCTTTTAAATGGAAAGTATGACAATTTCCGTACTAAAGCTGTAAACCATTTATTCTTGTTATATAATGTTCCAACCCTTTGCATGCTAACAATCAACTGAGGTTACAACTTTAAACGTGATGTCTCGTCTGGTCATAACTGTTAGAAAATTTCATCGTATTTCCTAACCAAAATACAGTTAAACCTCTCTATTACAGCCACTAAAAAGAAGGGTAGTAATTGATTGTAACAAAGTCAGGTGACAGCTTAGAGCGATGTGAATGTCAAACAGAAACCCCATAAAAGAGCCTTCTGGTTTATTTTTACACTGCTTTAAGCAGTCGCCTATGTTTAACATAAATGATACCGTTCAGTGATCATGAAAATGAGATTTTACGGATGTTTAGAGAAAGCTTATTTGTAGACGAGAGTTACGTAAATCAGTTGATATTCAGTGCCCCCTCTCCACACAAATCGTTTGGCTTAATCCTATGTAATCGCGCTTTTAACGGATATTTTCCTCTTCTTTTTTAGCGCTGTTCCAAAGTGATAGGATCCCCAGTCCAACGGGGGACAACTGGATTATTGGAAACCTGCAGGCCATGGGTTTTTTCATAGTTAACTATGACAACAGGAACTGGGAGGCTATATGCAAGCAACTGAACACTGACTATACGGTAACATAACTCTTGAGTTTAGATATATTTCAAAATCCTGTATACAATGTAGAGAAAATACGTCTTATTTTATGACTACTCCCTAGAATCGTCTCTTCCAGACAATGCTAATAGATAGTGACAGCATAGGGTTACAAGACGACATAGTGAGCATTCATCACATGAGTTACAATATATTGGGAATAGTTTAACTGTTTGTGAAATAACTAATTTTTCGTGGCTAGGCTTTAATTTGATTAATACTTATATCTTAACATTTCATTGCCTTTTCAACGTCATATCGTCGTTTTACGGTGAAATAGTTCAAGTAATTAAAGGTCGAGATTGATGTCAATTAATTTAAATTCTGTACGACACCGAGCCACTCTTTATTGTATTGGTGTCATGGCTGTTTGCATGCACCAACTCCGTCTTTCAATGACAGTGTAGCGACCCCTGAAATAGTTTCCTGACCAGGGTCCAAAATATTTGACAATCATATAGCAATAAATAGTTAACATGTTTTATTGTATTGTATTTGAGCCTAACTATTGAAAAGAAAATCAGACTTATTGCATTGTAAACAGAGTAGACCAAGACCAGCCGCCGCATCAGAGTCCGTGCGTCTGTTTAACCTTCACAGGCATCTGCATTATTATGTTGCCTAATTTGTATGACAGCGTAGACATTGATCTGAAATTGTAACCCACATGTCGGCTTGGCATGGTCTACACTGTTTCGTAATATGATATGTCTAGTTTTCTAATAGCAAAGATTTTGTTCAGGGGCCCGTTTTACTAAACTACTTACGCAAAAAAATTGCGGAAGTCAAAATCGTTTAACTCTTATTTTTCGATCTTAAAAGTTTGCAAACAGCAAATAGCCAGATCAGAGGACGCGCTAATAGCGCGTCCTCTGATCTGGCTATTTGCTGTTTGTAGCAAGTGATAATAAAAAATATAAATTAAAATTTAAAATTTTGACTTACGCAAAAATTTTGCGTAAGTAGTTTAGTAAAACGGGCCCCAGTTCTGCGAAATTGTGCATTAAAACCCTGTTTTCAAAGTATAACAGTTGTAAGAGCTGATATGATTTGAATGGTTTCCAATATGAAAAGATGTAAAAGCTGATATCAAGTAAATGGTTTCCGAGCGTTACAACTGTAACAGCTGATATTAAGATTGATTGATTGAGTTGGGATTTACGGCACCGCGACACATGAAATGGTCATATAGCGCCGAAATTATGTGAATGGTTTTCGAGTTTTACAATTGTAAAAGCTGCCATAACTTAAATGGTTTCCAAGTTGTAAAAACTGAGAGCATGTGAAGGGTTTCCTTGTGTAACAATTGTAAAAGTTGATATTATGTGAATTGCTTCCGAGTGTTGCAATTGTAAAAGTTTATATTATGTGAATGGTTTGTTAGTGTTACAACTATAAAAGCTGGTATAATTTAAATGGTTTCAAAGTGTTACAAAAAAGCTTGTAAAAGCTGATGTTGTTTGAATGATTTCGATTTGTAACCATTGTAAATGCTGACATGATTTAAGTTGTTTAACCCTTTCCCTTATAGAAGCGACTTTTAGCACATACATTTTATTCATCCGCTGAAGAAAATAGTTCCAAATTATACCGTAATGAATATGTGTCATATTTAATACTTTCCTTATTCTAGCAGGTAATAGCTTAAAGCAGGCTGAAAGTAAAGCAGAATGTGCCTTAAGGCACATTCTGCTTTACTTTCAACCTGCTTTAAGTGGTTACCAATATTTAATACTTGAAACAGGCTATGGGGTAATGGGTTAAATTGTTTCTCAGTTTAATAGTTGTAAGACCGCATATGGTTTGAATTGTTTCGAAATGTAACATATGTAAAAACTGATATCATTCAAATATTTTGGAAAGTTTCCAAGAGTAACAATTGTAAAAACTGATATAGTTTGAATGGGTTCGGAGTGTATTAATTGTCAAAAGCTGATATTATTTGAATAAATTGGAAACTTCCTAGAGTAACATTTGTTAAGACTGATTTGATTTGAATGGTTTCCACGAGTAACAATCGAAGAGCTGATTTGATTTGAATGGGTTCCGTGTTTAACAATTGTAAAAGTTGATATGATTTAAATAGTTTTCAAGGGTAACAGTTGTAAAAACTGATATGATTTAAATGGTTTCCAAGTGAAACAATTGTAAAAGTTGATATGGTTTGGATGGTTTCCAAGTGTACACGTTGTAAAAGTTGATATGATATGCATGGTTACCGAGTTTTACAATTGTAAAAGCTGATATTTTGGAAATGATTTGAATGGTTTGAAAAGTTTTCAAGTGTAACTGTTGTAAGATTTGATATGATTTAAATGGATTGAATAATTTCAGGTGATAGCCGTCCTTAACAGATACCAAATTGTCCATGATACTTGGAATCTGGCAAAGTAAGTGACACCAAACACTAACTCTGCAAGAAACCTCTTAATGTGCCATATGCACACAGTTTGGAAACCATGACCAAATAACTTGCAAGGACATCCAGTGTTAAGTGGTCAATTTCAGATGTTAAAGAACCTTACTACATGTAAAAGTCAAACTTACTGACATTTAGAACACAATGTTTGCGTAAGTCAAAATTTTAAATTTTAATTTATATTTTTTATTATCACTTGCTACAAACAGCAAATAGCCAGATCAGAGGACGCGCTTTTAGCGCGTCCTCTGATCTGGCTTCTTGCTGTTTGCAAACGTTTATGATCGAAAAATAAGAGTTAAACGATTTTGACTTACGCAAAAATTTTGCGTAAGTAGTTTAGTAAAACGGGCCCCTGATCACGCTACAATCATTTGCCTGATATATTTTTTATAAATACATGTATCAACATAGATCTATCTCTTTTCTTATTCATTTTTGACATATATTTTTCGTTTGGTTTCATGTTAACGGGAAAAATACCATTTTCACCATTTATCAGTGTATCTGGATTACATTTAAATTAGTATACATTTAGTTTGTTTTAAGGACTGGTAATCTTGACATGGATATTGCTGTGCGATGTACGAAACATATCATCAATGAGAGGGGAATTTATCCCTGGTATGAGACGGTACGCAACTGGAGAACTATTCACCAAATGACAAATGGCTTTTCAGTATTCTGGAAGTTTAAGGTGAGACAAGCATACATAGAATGATCCTTATTCTCAAAGTTCGAAAAGTAGCAATTACAGCCAATAGTCGAGTAGTTTTCTCACCTACTTTTAGCGAACTTAGCTGCATGTGATGCGCAGCATTTACATGTACTAGTAGTATGTTAACCTTTTCACCACCGTTAAGCTTTAGTTTTAACCCTTTCTCAGGCATTAATATTCGTCTGAAATTATATGCAAATAAACTTTTGAAGTTTTGACTCTAAATACGATTGTCAAAAATGTTCTAATTAGACATCGTGTATGTGACACCTGGGCCCCGTTTTACTAAACAACTTACGCAAAAATTTTGCGTAAGTCAAAATCGTTTAACTCTTATTTTTCGATCATAAACGTTTGCAAACAGCAAATAGCCAGATCAGAGGACGCGCTAAAAGCGCGTCCTCTGAACTGGCTAGTTGCTGTTTATAGCGAGTGATGATAAAAAATATAAATTAAAATTTAAAATTTTGACTTACGCAAAAGTTTTGCGTAAGTAGTTTAGTAAAACGTGCCCCAGATCTAGATCCAACGTGATTGAAAAAGTCGTATATGGCTATGAGAGGGTTATGTTGTGCAGCATGCACCACAGTTTGTCCGTTCTTGTTCGTCCTTACAGTATATATCTCCTTTGAAAACAGTGAAGAACAAGATCAATGGAATCTTGATTGAGCCATCTGGTCTAGGTCTACACTGTTTGCCATGCACTAACGGTATTTCTTTTGCGCATTGCTAATTGGAAATAACCATTTCAGCGCCAGGAGTGAGCTCATTTGTATATACATGTACATGACTGGAAGGATCCTACTTCTTACGGTCACTCATACTTTCAAATATTTTGGACCGGCTCCTCAAGAGTCCACTGCTAACCAATTGTTTATCTGAATATGGAGAAGTAAACTTTAAGCTTTAAACCTGTGTCTGGTGAATGCCACGTGTGCCATTATGTGGTTGACATTTAAACTGGCACAAGAGATGCACTTGAAACTCCCAGTTTCTTGCATAAGCTAGGATACCTCTTGATCTTGGTTATTTTTGGTAGCTGTCTCTCACCGGCTAAATATGCAAACAAACAATGTAGACCATATTGACTTTATCGGTTTTTTAAGCTGTGTATTGTACCTGATAACTTGCTATATTGCTTTTTACTTCTATACCGTAGATACTTCATGGCTATTTGTTTATTAATTGTTTATTGTAGCTTATAATAGTAATACTATTTTTTAAAATGTTTGTTGTAGCTTTATCCTTTTTTTGTTTATTAAAGCTTATATTGGCTACATGTTTGAAAATTCTTTAATCTAGCTTATAGTGGCTTTATCATTTTTAAATTGTTAATTGTTGCTAATAACGGCTATATCATTTGTAAATAATTACAACTTATACTGGTTATATAGTTCATAAATCGTTCAGCTTAAACCGGAACTGTTGATTAGAGCTAATACTGGCTATACCATTTAAACGGTCTATTATAGTTTATACTGGATATGTCAGTTTTAAAAGCGTGTAGTGTACCTTATACTGGCGATATCGTTTTTATTTTTTTATTGTACTGACTTTCCAATTTTTAAAACTATGTGTTATATAAAACTCTTATAGCTATTGGTTTTAACGTTCTCTAAATGTTATTATAACTTATACTGGCTAAATCGTTTTTAAATTGTTTTATGGAAACTAACATTGATTAGAAAATTTAAAAATTGTATCGGCCTTTTCGGTTCACGTAGCAGGTCTGAGTTAACTTTTAGCAAAGCTAAACTAATTTGCATTTGATTTTAGGGGTGACAGGTATAGTTCCGTATGGATTTGTTATTTTCCGATACTTTCAACATGGAAATAATCAATATCCGTGCTGCCATATCAACGTGAAAAAGTATGTAAAGTGCTCCCTCTCTAGAACTACACCCAAAATGAGAGAAAGATTGCGTTTGTTATTTAAAGGGAGGGGAATTAAGACTTGACTTACATTTGCAAACAGCTTGAATACGGTTCAGACGCCGGGTAAATCGGCGTTTAATCTGGTTTCAAACTGTTTGTTACTCGTCATGATATTCCTTTTTTCAAAAATGTCCACTTTTACGAATGTACATCTGAGAAAAAAAAGCAGACGACAACGGTAAATTCCGATAACAAACGAACGTGCTTGAATGCAAAAGTCCGCCCTTGCCAGGTAAAAAAGTCGGCCTATAGGTAATACTTGCAGTTATGTTTTATGTTGTTTATGGTAGCTGCTGTATTGGCTAGAATAGCTTATGTTTATCTAGCTGAATCATTACACAATATCTAATGAATTCAGATGTAGTTGTGTTTTGACTTATCATATTTGTTCTTTCTGATCATTGCAGAAATTAATAGCAGAGCTACTTAAACAGCCTTTTGAAGTTGTTTCCGGTATGCCGCCATCCAGCGAGGGCTACTCATCACAGTAAGAGTTCAAATTTCACGCCTAAATAGATTTAACAAATTGAAAGCTTCTCTTTTTACCACGTGGCAAAATGAGTAATGGCGACACGTATTTGGTGTTAGACTGGCGATTGCTTAACCTATTCCTGCAGAGAAGCTTCTTTTAGCGCATTTACTTGTTCTACATAAAACACCATTGCACGCCTTTGCCTTATCCTGTTGAAAAGCAAAGAAATGTTTTTTTTGTAATCTGACAGATTGCTGCTTATCAAAATAGACTGAAACAAGGATAAAAATTCCTACAGCCCGTTTTATGCAATCAACAGTTATAAAAACTGAACACAAGCTAGGAGATAACGGTTGAACCACATAGTAATTGTCATGCAAAGACTTGTTGGATATGTCTGGTATATGATGGTAGTATTAAACAATGGTCACCGAATGCAAGTTTAAATTAATTTGCTTTCCCGTAGAATAATGTTTGTATTAGACACACACATATACCTCTGAAGCTGTTATACAGTGCTTACTCCCAAGAACGTCCCTCTGAACAACGATTCCCTCCTTACAACAACGCATGTCGCTGTTCCAAAAACAAGAAATTTACGGCCAATCTTTGCACGGCTGCAATATCGTCTGCTTAAAGTTATCGTATGCTGTTTATAACCGAGTCACATAAAGTACATGTGTACAAAAATATTATTATACCTCACTCGATTTATCTACTATATAGTCTAACGTGACGTCTGAATGTGAAACTCGGTAATGTTGCATGCATCACATTTCGGCCCGCGTAACATCATCAAACGGCCCGCTTATTTGGACCGGTTTTTAGTAAAACTCAGTTCAGAAAAATGAAGAATCAAAACGCTTCTAGTGAGGAAACGGCAATGAACTGGAAAGTGAGTCGAATCAAATTTGAAAAGTTATACAATCGAAATCAAATGGACCATACTTTACGCTTTATCTCATGAGATAAGATTTCAAAACAATCGACTGCAAAGTGTCACCAGTTTTCGCGTTGCTGATCAAAGTCGTTCATTATTATGGAACAGTTTTAGATTCAAACTCTGCATCCTGTTCAATGATATTTGCTACTAAATTTGACATTCTGCTTTGTCTATTAGCCTACCTAAAGTATTTGTCAACTTGTTGCTACAGTACCTTATTACTTTAGCAGAAAGCCAGAGTTGATGACGATTGTAGAATGATCTTTAACAGCGTAGAACTATATGAAAATACAAATAACCAATGGATATGTGTTTGTAAACTTTTTGTTGGCAATATTTATTCAGAATAATATTGATATTTTTTTTTAAAAAAACGCATCAATATACAAACTTTATATACAACTTAAATCAACATCACGTGATCTGTCTCCGTGGTCTTATGGCTAAGATGGTCGAATCTTCCCACGGTGGTCCGAGTTCGAATCCCTGGTCGGTCCAAACTTTTTTATGTTTTAATTTTTTTCAATAAATTTGTTCTCTTTTGTGGAAACCAAATGGTTAGCAAACAAATATAGAATTGTGGTCTCCTCTAAAGATTAACTTCTCTGCTATTTCTTTTGAGTAAGGAAAAAAATAGTTCCGAATCATGAGTCTATTTGCGATTGTTGTTCTGTATTGAAAACAGTGTTAATTAGATCTATATTTTTGTTCGGATAATGAAATAAATATCACAGCTCACAGAGGGTGAGAGAATGGATTAGTTACCCTCTGTGAGCTGTGATACTTATATAATGTCAAACAGTTTGATTTCAGATCTGATGCCGTGTTACGCGGCGTCTGATCTGGTCGCTGTTCCCAAAACAAGAAGAATTATGGCCAATCTTTGAACGACCTCAATATCGTCTGCTTAAAGTTGTCGTATGCTGTTTATCTCCAAGTCACATAATGTACATTTGTACAAAACTAATAATTTCTAACAGTTTGAAGCAAGATCAGATGTCGTGTTACGCGGCCTCTAATCTGGAATCAAAGTTGTTTGCGAATTTGAGCGAAATTCCCTTCCTACAACGAAACCCTCCAAACAACACACCATGTTTGTGTCCAATGAATGTTGTTGTGGAGCAGGACTACTGCAAAACCGGGCACTCTTAAAATAAAAAGCTCCTTTGAGTTTGTTTTATTTTTTGGTTCTATTGCAGTCACAATCTTTTAAAGAAATGGATACATTTTGGATTGAAAATTTGTTTAATTGCCGGGCTGATTAAGTTGGGGGTTCGGGTCAACTATTAAATATTGACAGCATTTTAATATGTTGGTGCTCCTCGTTAATCTTAGGGTTATATAGTTTGGTGTCTAGTTAGATACCGAGTTACTCGGCATCTGTTCTGCATAGAGCGCCGTTTTAACATATGTGTTCAATTATTTGAAAATATCTTCAATATATCACAGTTACGTTCAGTAATTTGAAGAGATCTTAAATTCAACTAAAACATCTATATCTTTAAATCACATAGCGATAATATTTTCAAAATGATTAATTCATAATTTGTTTGACGGTATTTTATTTCATTTGAAGATACGTGTGCATTTTATGCTTCAGGTGTCACTGAACTTATTATAGTCCAACCTAATTTCAAAAGAACTTCGCATTATGTTTAGTGGTCTCACTCGCTATATTAATTTATTGCTATTTCGGAGTATTGCATTAATACTTTGTTACAGAGCCAGAGCCTAATGAGACGCGGCAGTTATGTGGCTTCTCATTTGGTTCTTCATTTTTGCAACTTTCGTGACAGGGAATGGTCCTAAATTCGGGGGTTCACTGCGATAAACAATTCCGTCGCAATACACTTTATTACTTATTTTAGACTGTTTAGATTGTAAAATCATGCTCCAGTAATCCAACACATCAGTGTTATTTTTAATACTAGACGTTTATTATAGATAATGTCATAATTTCAGAATTACCAGTCTTATCATAAAAGAGTCCTATAATTTCGGAGTAAAGGCCAGTGTTGACTTTTCTTTGTCACAAATTGGTCTGTGGATGGACGACCCTGCCAACAAGCCGTAAGTGTTTGATTGATAAACTGGTCAGTGGTGTGACAGAGGAATTGTCATGTGACTGTCAATAAGCGAAGCGCATGTCGTATATGACAAGAGAATTGTGTACGCATTGCAAACAGTTAACCCTTAGCCCGCCAAATAAATTGTCGTCTGCTATATTTCTCCTCTGCTTCAAGTTTCAAAGTGCTTCAAAGTTGCTCAAAATTGCTGAAAATGTTGTCCGAGTGTCAAACAGCTTGGATCCGGATGAGACGCCGAGTTACTCGGCGTCTCATCCGGATCCAAGCTGTTTGCATATGGAGCTATAGTCGTGAGTGGCAGGCTAAGGGTTAACATGTCCTCTGTAAACGGCGTATACTACTTAAAATCAGAGTGCTCCTGTATGAACCCCCTCTGGTCAGAGTAAAGTTTTTGTTGTCAGGAGTCAACACATTTTTGTGTAACACAATACAGTGTATAGCATGAAAAATGATGAAATAAAATTAATTAAAAAAAATACAGTGTCCGATCAAAGCATACATATATCATTAGTACAATTCGGTTGTCAGGAGTCAACACATTCTGGTGTATCACAATGCAGTGTCAGATCAGAGCATACATCTATCATTAGTAAAGTTCGATTGTCTGGAGTTTACACATTCTGGTGTATCACAATGCAGTGTCGGATCATGGCATACACATATCGTTAGTAAAAATCGGTTGCCAGGAGTCAACATATTCTGGTGTATCACAATTCAGTGTCCAATCAGAGCATACATATATCTTTAGTAAAGTTCGGTTGTCAGGAGTCAACACATTCTAGTGTATCACTATTCAGTGTCCAATCAGAGCATACATATATCTTTAGTTAAGTTCGATTGTCAGGAGTCAACACATTCTGGTGTATCACAATGCAGTGTCAGATCAGAGCATACATATATCATTAGTAAAGTTCGATTGTCAGGAGTTTACACATTCTGGTGTATCACAATGCAGTGTCAGATCAGAGCATACATATATCTTTAGTTAAGTTCGGTTGTCAGGAGTCAACACATTCTGGTGTATCACAATGCAGTGTCAGATCAGAGCATATATATATTATTAGTAAAGATCGGTTGTCAGGAGTCAACATAATCTGGTGTATCGAAATGCTCTGTCCTTTCAGAGCATACATATATATTTAGTAAAGTTCGGATGTCAGGATTCAACACATTCTGGTGTATCACAATGCAGTGTCCGATCAGAGCATATATGTATCATTAATAAGGTTGGGTTGTCAGGAGTCAACACATTCTGGTGTATCACAATTCAGTGTCCGATCAGAGCATACATGTATCATTAGTCAAGTTGGGTTGTCAGGAGTCAACACATTCTGGTGTATCACAATTCAGTGTCCAATCAGAGCATACATATATCATTAGTAAAGATCGGTTGTCAGAAGTCAACACATTCTGGTGTATCACAATGCAGTGTCAGATCAGAGCATACATATATCATTAGTAAAGATCGGTTATCCGGGGTAAACTTATTCTGGTGTATCGGTTATATATGAGCACGCACGACCTATACCTGTGCAGGTTATCGATACTTTGTAATACGTGTAAGATCGACTTAAGATATTATATATGTTTAATTAAAACTAACAGGTGGGTTTTAAAGTGTTGTTTAATGCAACAACAGAATGTATGCATCATTTCTAGGGCCAATATAACCGATGATCTACAAGAGTTTGTATACTGTAATGCAGTCCGCTATGGGGGCGACAAAGAATGGAAGTTTATGCTCAACTTGTTTGAGACTTCTGGTGACATGGCAGCGTTGAAGGCAATGGCTTGTACCAGTGAACGACGGCTGCTGGTCAGGTACACTTGACATAGTTATAACTAATTCAACGTTTTAGGTATATATAGTCCGCTTTGCAAACTGGCGACTGGCCAAGGTCCCAATTGTTTGTCGAGATGTATGCCCCGGTCACACAGACGGTCGGGCTTAAATCGTTACTCAATCGGTCGAATTATTTGCTGTTTTGATCGGTTGTCATAAGTGATTTAATTTCAGGCTTTCTGTGTGACCGGGTATCGGTGATAAATAATTGTTCAATCGGTGAAACGCCATCCCGCCTCCGATTGGCCATCGATTGGCAACTCATGAACTCCTATGGGCCACCGATTAAAAGCGCCCAACAACCTATCAATAATCGACGAATACCGATAAAACACCGATGAAATGCTGGCGGCAACCGATTGATCACCAACTGATCACCGATTGAACTGCCATTAACAACCGATGAAAACCGACGAGATCCTGCGTTTTAATTCTCATCTTTTTTCATCGGTGGTAAGTATCAGTTCATCGGTGCTTTATCGGTCGTTTATCGGTGACTCGTCAGTGATATCGGTAGTAGACAGGTTGTCAATTGGTTATTTTTAAAATATTTTCACCGGTCGAGAATTTTAAGCACGTTTAAAAATCCCAATCGGTGATTTTTCGCCGACGAAACTCATCTTTACCCAATAGCGATTGATAGGTGGAAAACAGGTGACCAATAGCTGATGTCGGTAGTAAATAGCTTGTCATCGGTCCCCTCCCTAGTTTGGCGAAAAAAACAACCGATCTATCACCGATGGCTCTGTGTGACCGGGGTGTTAAGTAGGTCTCCCTTTATACATTTATGAATGTGCATCATAAGAAATAGTTTTTATACTTTAATAGATTCTAATAGATGGTACATGTAGCTTAAATCAGACTGAAAGTGAAGCAGAATCTGCCGTCAGGCACATAAGCTTTACTTTCAACCTGTTTTAAGCGGTCAATAATCTTCAATCGTAGAAACAGGCTATGAACCATAACTGAACCATAATGGTAATATGGACAGCAACAAAGAAAGCGATGCGAAGGTTGGAGCAGACGGTTAAATTTTACAGCGAGTTTACTTACGTCCGTTCACTTTGGGTTAATTGACGTCAGAAAGAGAGAGGGAGTCGGGTGCATAGAACATGAAAAATGCCCGTCTCTCTTTCAATTGAGTCCCTTTGCACTGATACACGAGGTCTTGGTTTAATGTCTCATCCGAAGGACATGGCCAGGCTGGGGATCGAACTCACGACCATAGATTGGCAGTTTTACGCGTTACCACTTGACCTTGTCCACCGGTACACATTTGTGGACACTAGAACGGTAACGGACTAAATTGGACTGTCCGGCATGACATGGTCAAGACCATGAATGGCATTTTAACGCGTTACCCCATTGACCTCGTCCACCTGTGCACATATGTAGACACTAGAGCGGTATCGGACTAAATTGTATTGTCTGGAATGACATGGTATGGCGGGGGATCAAACTCACGAACATGGATGGCATTTAACGCGTACCCCATTGACCTCCTCCGCCGGTGCACATTTGGAGACACTAGAACGGTAACGGACTAAATACGAACGGTCCGGCATGACATGATCAGGCGGGGGATCGATCTTACGACTAAGGATGGCATTTTAACGCGTTACCCCATTGACCTCGTCCGCCGGAGCACATTTGGAGACACTAGAGCGGTAATGGACTAAATACGGACGGTCCGGCGTGTTATGGTCAGGCGGGGGATCAAACTCACGACCATGGATGGCATTTTAACGCTTTACCCCATTGACCTCGTCCGCCGGTGCACATTTGGAGACACTAGAACGGTAACGGACTAAATATGAACGGTCCGGCATGACATGATCAGGCTGGGGATCGAACTTACGACTAAGGATGGCATTTTAACCCTTTACCCGATTGACCTCGTCCGCCGGTGCACATTTGGAGAAACTAGAGCGTTAACGGACTAAATACGGACGGTCCGGCATGTTATGGTCAGGCGGGGGATCAAACTCACGACCACGGATGGCATTTTATCGCGTATCCCATTGACCTCGTCCGCCGGTGCACATTTGTAGACACTAGAATAGTAACAGATTAGATATGGACGTTCCGGCATGCTATGCTGGACTCCGGACGAATGATGAGGATGAGGATGATGTTCCTCCGTCGTTATCGACAATGAGCAGGACATCTAAGTAGTTGATGTGTTTATCCGGAGATGACTCGTCTGACCGATTCTTGCTCTGAAGTAACGGCCACATGTCAGACACATGAAGTCGGTAGTTGTCGGTTGTGAATTGCTTTCCATCCTCGTCTTTCGAAATGTCCGTTTCCTGATGCACTCATCTAACCGTTTATTTTCAGCAGATCGTGACCCGGTTGATTTAGCTGCTCTCAAAGCCGTTCTGTCTTCTGCGAAATCTTCCAATGTTTCGGTACATATGTCAAGCCTCTTTAAATTTGCCATCAGACAGTCCTTAAATCTTTCGCGCGGCCCACCTACTGTTCGAGCCCAACAAGACACATCTCCAAAAAGCAGTTGTTTTAGTATCCTTGTATCTAACATCCTGCATATATGACCAGTCAAACGGACTTGGCATCGTTGAAGAATGACGTATATTGATGGTTGTTTAGCTCGGGTAAATACATCTGTTTCCGGTACCTTATATTGCCAATAGATGTTCAGTAGCTTGCAAAGGCAGGTCATGTGAAAGTGATTAAGTCTCTTGGCGTAGGCATATACCAATGTTGTGATCACAACTGCTCTGTATACGTTGAGCTTTGTAGCAAGACTGATGCCACGGCGCTTCCAAACCTTTGTATGTAACCTGCCAAATGCTGCACTGTTTTTGCAATTCCGCAGTCAATCTCATCGTCTATGTGCACTTTTCTAGATAGTGTGCTTCCAAGGTAGGTATGTCTCATTGTTGACTTGAATAGTTGGTTCGACATATGGCTTATTTGGTGCAGGTTGATGCAGGACTTCTGTCTTCCTGGTACTGATGGTAAGACCGAAGTTGTCACATGTCCTGGAGAATTGATTGACGCTATGCTGCATTTCTGTCTCACTGGTAATGTGCATATATGCAATTTCATCGGCTCAATGCATCGATTTGATTTTTTCTACAAATTTACTTGAGACAATACATATTCTAGATCAGTATGTTTCTTTAAAACTTGTCCAAACATGTTACGCAAACCGCTGAAATAAACTAAGTGGATTTATATTATATATATGGCTCTAATCATGGTACTTTGATGAGTACCCGCAGGTAAGTATGTTTACTGAACATTGAAACATATTATTACACTTGCAAAACCACCACCATGAAATAATATCTTGGCACTGTTTTTAATAAGAGTTAATTAACAAGTCTGCTTTAACTAAATGTATTAGTATGCCGCCTGAGAAGTTTCATTTACGGACACGTATTAACTACTTTAAGACATCTTTAACACTACTACGCATGCAACATAGGCCGTGTATACATGTTTTATGATGAAATGTGAGTTAATATAAAATCGAATATCCGAATACTATCCGGATAGCACTTTCGTATAGTCGACTGTCATTTTGTATTCGCTGATATCCCTAGTATCTACATGTATTTGAAATAGCGTAATTAGCCGATTGTCGTGTAAACAGTTGTTTGTTTGGGTTGTTTTTTTCCAGATATGTAGAACTCATCATTTCCACATCAAAGTACACTGCTTTAGGCTACATCAAGTCTGACTTGTGTATGTCATGGGACTTGTTTAGAAGTAACTACGAAGATATATTGGAGAAGTAAGGAAATATGTATTGTGAACCCTGAGTACGACTCCTACCCAGTAAAAAGCAGGACGATCTTAAAATACCTATTACTGATATATGCATAACAAAAGTTATGTTAAAAGCTTCTATATGAGTTTCGTCTTGCATTAAGTTGCCACCTTTATTGCAAAGGCTTAGGTTCACACAGGAATGAAATTGGCCGTTTAAAGCTCACATAGACCTGAAATGTGTATGTTACATATATACTATTCCTGATTAACTGTTTAAGTTTCGCGTAATACATCTACGCTAAGTAAATGCATACCCTAGTGTTGTTCTAGCCACAACTATGTTTAAGTCCTGATTTCAGGGCCAGATATTCAGTTTTTAAGGCCAGATGTCAAGGTCAAAGATACCTGAAACAAACAGGAAAATCAGATTGAAACTGAAGGAGACGTTCACGGTTCGAGATTTTTTCAGACAGACAGACCGACCGACAGGCTGATTCAAGTTTATCCCCTCAAACTTTGTTTTCGGAGGTATACCGTATAATTAGAAGTGTGACGGAAACGTGATGGACAGACAGACGATCAGACCCCATTACGTGTTTCAAGTTTTGAAAAACGTGTGACCAAAACAGTTTGAAAGTACAGCTGAACACGCCTTGAGACACATTTCACATTACTTGCTTCAAGTTTCCATCTGCTAGGATAAAGAATATATTGCGCTTTGTGCATATTCATTATGCAATAAGGACTGTTCTTTTCTGTGGGGGAAAATATAAAAGGCGTCAAACAAGAGTCGAAGGGCTTTCAGGCACTCACCAGAGTACAAAGTTCTTAGAACTAACTAGACTTAATACTAAAGGTGCTTAGTATCACCACTAGCGTCTTGTCACAAAAGCTAACGTGTCAGGATAATGTTGATGTGTGAACTCCATATAAACTTCAGAAGTCTTTTCAATTCCTACTTTTGACTTGACATAACTGATATTCATCAGTGCCTAGATTTTGTCTACTCAAACAATGGCTCCCAAAGGGTTCAGTAGCCCTTTATATGATTTGATCTATTGACCCTACCCCATCCTTCTGGTAAAATTTGGTTACACTGGGTCAGTTGGTTTCAGAGAAGAACTCGTTTGCAATAGGTGACAGACTGGCAGATCGACGACGGACTGAGCAGTATCACACACGCTCATCTTGAGCACTATGTGCTCTAGTGAGCTAAAAGGGCGTATTTATTGGTATAATGTTAACCATCTCTATACACAGTGTGACACACAGTTTAGATTACATAACGTTTGATCTGGATTCAAGCTATTTGTAAAGGTTTAGAAATCTCGCTTCTCACATTCCAAAGGTTAATGTTCATCTTAGACACACGTAATAACAGATGGACTTTTGCTATATTTTAGGCTTGGTGCATCTCCAACCATGACTTTATTGTCGGAAATATCGAGTGGTTTCAACACAGAGCTTAGACTAAAGGAGGTAAGAACTATTGTATTGGTATACTTCTTCCATATCAATGGTCATCTACCAAACGGTCTGAACTGTTTTCTTCACACTTGCCAATGTTGAACAATAATAATGTTTAAAGTATGCTTGATGTAAAGCAGGATGCTTCCTAGTAAAGAAGCCTGCTTTACATAAAGATAAAGCAAGCTTTAAGCAATCACTTGATTGTTTTGAATATAGCAGTTTTGATACTTTACGTTTGAAACAAAATACAATGTCAAACAAAATATGAGGCCGCAAATTGCCGCCTGTCGTCAGAGTAGTCTATTGTTAATATATTTGTATACAGTTAACCCTCTCTATTATGACCACTAAATTGTATTAATAATCAGGTGTTTAAGGCAGGTAATTGTTTAAAGCAAGGTAAAAGTAAAACAGGAAGCTTCTTTCTGAGCTTTTTTGTTTTACATTCACCTTTCTTTAAGCTGTCTTTTATGCAATAAATTAGCCTTTATTTTAGAAGTCGTAATACAGAGGTTTGTATTCTATGTTTGCTATGTCTGTACAGACAAGCACTGCAGTGCCATCATAATATTCCTATGTACTTGTAATGAACTCACAAACGAAACTTTTACTCAAATATCCAAACACAAATGAAAAGTATCTCTTGAAAATGATTAACTCCTTCACTGAAACTTTAATTTACAATTTAAAATGATGTCTAGTCCTTTTTGTATTATTTATGTTTGATTTGATTTTATATTTAAAAAATAAAACAGTCCAAACCCTGATCATGTAGGATCTCTCTGATCTGATTCTTCTTGCCATAGGACAAATGTACTCTGTCCAGAACAGGTTCACTGTAAAGGGATCGTATATACTCCACTAGTTTTCAACATAATCAGCTATATTGTGAGACAGGAATTATTTTGTTGTTGTGGTTTGGATCTCTTTGCGCTTCATTAGAAAATTATATTATCAGAGAGCTTCGATTATGTTACTCATTCACTTTTTAATAAGAAATACAATAACAATTTATAAAGCCCGACTTTATGTCTTTTCAAACCAGTTTGAATCCAAATCCGCGTCTGATCAGGAGCCATACTGCTTTACACTCATATCAATGTTACTTCATTTTAAATGCATAAAATCTAAATTTGACGGGTGTATTCAGATTCAGATTTTTTATAGAGAATACAATTTGCAATTACAATGTAATGGGTTAACATTAGACTACAGACGTTGTAATATTATATGTCTGCTCACTGTCTCTTTCATTTTGCAGCTCGAACACTTTGCACTAAAGAATGACATGGCTTCTGATGCTACTATAACATCTGCCATATCTAAAGTGAAAGAAAACATCAAGTGGGTGAAGTCCAATGTCCCTACTCTCAGCGATTGGCTAACAAGCAGTGGATACTAACAATAACCTGTTGACAAGCACGATATCACTGGAAAATAGCTCACATTAATTGCAGTATAGAGAAGATAATTTTCTTATTCAAATTGTTTACATGTATGTAATAACCCTTATGTCAATTGCAAACAGTTTGGAGCCAGAGACACATAATTTGGAAGAAGTCAGAAGGGCAAACTTTATTATTTATAAACTATAACCAATACCAAGTTAAAACATGGTAATGCCGTAAGTATATTGCCTATATGGAGACGTTATATATATGTAGGTTTCGGGCATGTAAGATCAAAAGTCAAAGGTCAAATATTTGAAATGGAAATAACTTTTGACACTCAAGTGATAGGGACTTAAGAATCAGTATAAAAATTGCTCTTATTAAGAGATAAGAGAATTAAATTTTATATTTTATACATGTTAAGTCAAAAGTCAAGATCACAGAGGTCAAAAGGTCAAACTTTATTTGCAACTTTAACTGAGGCCATGACTTTTAAACTTTATCATTACAAAGCGAATATATGGTATGTATGTTGCTCATAGGAAGAGGTATATGAACATGTAGGTTTTGGGCATGTCAGGTGAAAGGTAATGGTCACATATCAAAATGTTTTTTTTTCATAATTTTTGCGCTTCAGCTGATTGTAACTTCATATTTAGTACACATATTATTCTATTTAAGAGGAATATAAATATGTATATATCAGACCTGTAAGGACAAAGGTCAATATCACAGACGTCCATATGTCAAGTATTTGACATGGCCATAACCTTTGACCTTCAGCAAATCGGGTCTTTAAGTTGTATACATCTTGCTCTGATTCAGAAGAGTATGAGTACATCTATTTCTGACATCTCATTTCGAAGTTCGAATGCTTAGAGTCATTTCATTTAAAAATGACCATAACCTTTTACCTTCAGCTGATCAGGAGATCATATTTTATAAACATTCTATTCGTAACCCTTATTCAGAGGAGTATGAATGTGTATATACCAGACTTGTCAAGTCAACGTCACAGAGGTCAAGAGTGGCAAAGTGTTTTACAAACACATCTTGTTTGTAATCAAAATGTATAGCTCAACCCCAGTAGGGTCGTTCGGATTTTTAACGTGAGGAAGCCTTCCAGCTGGCTTGCGGAAGGCCGGTGGTTCTACCCAGTTGCCGATTTGTGCCTGAAACAGTGCATAAAGGGCTTCTGGGGTCTTCCTCCACCTGTTATTAGCTGGACGTCGCGATATGACTGAAATACTGTTGAAAGCGGCGTAAAATCAAAACAAATCAAATCAAATCAAAATGTATAGCTCACCACAAGATAGTGCCGCTTACTTCTTATTGACACTCATAAAGTATGGTTAACAAAGCATAAATATGCTCACCTCAAACACAATTACTTATCTCATACAATGTCTACCTAACATTGCTCAAAATATAATTTTGCTTACATTTTTCATTGTAGTAAAAAGCGTTGCTCACAAGGTATTACTACACTCTTCTTATTTTCTATACTGTGGAAAAACAATAAAGTAAGACTCATTAGGCTCTCACTTCTTATTGTTCATTAAATATTGCTTCATATTCGTCTTATAAATTCGTTTGTAAGTAGCTTTGTTATAAATTGTTTTTACACTTCATAGTATATTTTATCTTGACTTCATTGTTTATTTTTGAATAATAGTATATCTTATTTAGACATTATTTTCATTTCACCACATTTTATCTTATTTAGACTCCAGAAGTGGACAACACTATATTATTTGGACTACCTGGTTTGGTTTGTTTTGATTTTACGTCGCTTTCAACAGTATTTCAGTCATATCGCGACGTCCAGCTAATTATAGGTGGAGGAAGACCCCAGAAGTCGTTTATGCACTGTTTCAGACACAAATCGGCAACTGGGTGGAACCACCGACCTTCCGCAAGCCAGCTGGAAGGCTTCCCCACATGAAACATCCGAACGACCCTACTGGGATTCGAACTCACAGCGGTGAGGAGCTTAATGATGTAAGTCAAAGTGACTATACCACTAGGCCATGGAGGTCCTTTGGACTACCTGGGTATCATTTAGACTACAATGTATTTATGTTGACAACAGTGTATTTCATTTGAACTGCAGTATATTCTATTTTTCAGTGAAGGTCCATAAAAAGATATAAGTTGTCATTGTAAGAAAAATATCAACAACTTTGTTCAAACTTATATTTTCCATTCCCAATGTTAAAGTAGTTTATACATTTAACTATATACAGTGGAAATATTGCTGCATGTTGGTACGATGCCTCTTATATTAAATTCTTATTGGATTCTAATGAGCTTTAGAATAATTTAGATTACTTATTCTTCATTCACAGTGTCACTGTTTAGCCAAAGTGAAAAGTAAAACGGGGTGACTCTAACAGAAAGAATAAACAAAATTGTTTTATATCATTCTATATGTATTCATTAATAAACAGATGATATATATTTGTAAGGTGTTTTTAACATCCCTGCTTTGATATTGTGTGTACATGATTGTCTAGATATGATATTACCAAGGGACACATCCTACGAAACGTCGTACGACAAAAACGGTTTTAAGTCAAAACTTTAAAACATATATAATTTCTGATTTTCCATCTTATCTTGTATTGTGACATCTCTATAGAAATTGTATTGAAAAGACGATTCCAAAGATATGTACAAGACAGGATTAGTTGGAAAAATAAATAATAACTTAAAATTTTAGAATCTCTGACTTACAGTATTTGTCGTAGGACATTTCGTAAGACGGGCCCCATGGTCTCGATACAAGCACTTCAGGTGCCATATCACTTCTTCCACATACATGCCATTTAATGGCTATATCCAATTCTGATCAATTATTCACTGGCAGTGTAAAAATAAGATGACAGCTAAAATCCAGAGTGAAAGAAAATTAACTATTTCTTTTCATACCGTTCTTGACTATACTCACACTGCGCACTGCCTAAACCTACCTGTGAAGATGTGTGGCAGGATGTATATATGTAAAGATAGATAGAAAGAAAGAAAGAAAGATAGATAGATAGATAGATAGATAGATAGATAGATAGATAGATAGATAGATAGATAGATAGATAGATAGATAGATAGATAGATAGATAGATAGATAGATGGATAAATGGATGGATGGATGGATGTGTGGGTAGGTGGATGGATGGATGGATGGATTGTTGGAAAGCTTTAAAAGTTGTGTGCTTTACATTCATCGGCCGTCTGCCTTAACTACTTCCCTGCTAATGACGCGATCTTTTTTATGTATATACAAACCGTCTGGATCCAGGTCTGAAGCTGCCTTATATGACTTCTGATCATGTTCCACTTCAACTTGTATCAATATTTAATCAATTTCCACTTCCATTCAAATGTGTAGCCACTAGAGTGTCAACATTACTATAACTAGTTTTACTGAGTACATCAAGGACAGATAACTATAGATATAGAACTCATGACCTAATAGTCCGGTTTCAACTTTAATCGAACTCATTCCAGACCTTATGGTCTTATATAATCTGAGCAAGTTTGGAAAATATTTGGTAGCCGCGTGCGTGTAAACACTGTTAGATATGGCATTTTCAACATTTAAAGGACATGTAACTCATGAATCGTGGTCCGATTGCAACAATAATCGAACCCAGCAAATTTGAGAAATCCTTGGTATTGGTGAGCATATCATGTGCATTTTCATGTATATGCATTATGTGTTATAGTTTTCATTATATGTGTATGCATTTATATTGCCATGTTATGCCACTATTGCCAAAATAAAATCAATCAATCAAAAATTTGAATAAAAATTGTGGCCTCTAGAGAGTTAACACTAAAGTTGTTGACGGCGAATGACGGACCTGGACATTCAAGGATAGCAAAAGCTCACCCTGAGCAAGTTCAGATGAGCTAACGAATTGAATTAACATTGAAAGAAGTACTATACATGCTATATGTCAGTTAGCTACATGTATGTATGGTTTACACTTATGAATATGGAGCTGGTTTTGATAGAGAGTAAATACCTTCATCCACATTATAACAACACATGGCAAACTGTTGCTAGTATTTCTCTACCACCATCAAGTCCTTCACTGCCTTACCCAAAGGACAATGGTTATTTACAAACAGTTGGGATAAAGATTAGATGCCATGTAACATGGGATCTGATCAGGAACTAACCTGTTTGAAACTCATTACCATATAACTTTAGTCAAATTAGTAACACCTTAAATTTAAATTTGAGGAACAAAAGCAGACAATTACTTAAACCAGATGATGTTCTTGCAGTGAATGTGTTAAGATCAAAGACCTGATCTGACCTCACACTTGTCTGTTTTAAAAGAAAGCATTTCCAATTCATATCATTTTCAATGAATGACAAGCACACCTTTTCTATTCTTCTGTTATTTAACTTTAAAAACCAATGCTGCGTAACCAATTATTTTTATCATCAAAACCTAATATGAACATGTTTTACTCATACCTGAATTCATTGCTACATTGAAATAAGTTAAGCACTTGTAAGATTACATTACCCAAATACCTCCATTTACATCACTAGCTCATTCACACCAGATACTTCAAATGAACAAGTCCATATTCCGATAAACTCTGATCCATTTTTATGCCCCGCATGACTTAGTCGGTTGTAAATTGTTTTAGATATTTGTTTGTGTGTGTGTCTGTCTGTACACAACTTAAACATTGGCTGAAACTTTTGTAACTACATGTGATAGAGACTTCATATTTGGTATGTGTACTCAACTAAAGAAGTTTTTAGCTCAGCAAAGTTGTGTCATGTATGTCAATGTCAAGGTCTTTTTGAGGTCATTTAAGGATCAACCGTCTGAATTTTACATTAGCTATAACTTTAGAACTACATCTGAAAGAGAGATGTGTACACCACTAAAGAAGCTCTTTAGCTCAGTAAAAAATTGTTCATCACCGTTAAGAGGTCAAAGAGGCTGAATTTAACATTGGTTACAACTATTAGACTGAATTTAACATTGGCAATATGTGATACAGCCTTCAATTTTGCTTGTGAACTCATCCAAGAAACTTGAGTCTTCAGTACAAGTAAGTTCATGTCAGATAAAGGTCAAATTATTTTAGAAGTCATGGTCACATTAGGGGCCATAGTGTTTCACAGATACATGTTGTTTACTGTTTTGTTTTTGCAATTTATAGCAAACTGACAAACAGTGCAGCTCCTGATCAGCAGTTACTTACCCTCTGATCTGGGTCTACGCTGTTTGCCTAGTTGCACTGTTAGTAAATAACAAGTATACTTGTGGCTTTAACTGAACAAATAATACTTTATAAGGAAAATGTGCATACAAAGTTCGCCATGTCGTTTCTGACGTCCAGTTGGTTTTGGCCAAAATAAGAGATAGTCTAGTTGGTATTCACCGTAAACGGTCTTAACGGCTGGAATTTTCACCTTATTTCATTAGAGCAAATGCTTTAAAGGGACTCGCAACCGTATGGTGTACTTGTCAAAATAAAATAAAATACTCAAATAAAAGCAAATTTGTGGCATTATTTGACTTCTGACATTAAAAAAATATGATCAGTCCAAAAAAGGTCTCAAGAATCGTCACCGAAGCTTAGGTTTTTTTAGATATTTTCCATCGTTTTTCTATAGCGTCAGCTGACGGTATAGTTGTTGTTGTTGCTTCTCTACACGGGCTCAGACATAAACCCGAGCCGAATAATGTATATCAATCGCTACCAGTGAAGTACGTTAATTCGCTACCATAAAGATAGAGAGCGCCAGTAGCCGCGTGGATAAAGGCGCTTCCTTTTTTGTCATGTTTGTCTCCGCATGGAGGGTCACGGGTTCGAATCCCACCAGAGCTTCTTCTTCTTTTCTTTTTTTAAATGTATTTTGTAACATAATTTATTATCCTAAACTAAATCTTACCCATTTATATAAGCATTTGACATATATTTACAAATTACTATTTTTAATGCTAAATCCGGTTGCGAGCCCCTTTAAGTCAAACATATGACCCTCTTAGCAATCAGCTATATAAAATATAGATGTAATTTGGAACGAAATTAACATGTTAAAGATTAATTTCATTTTGAATGTCATTTTGAATACCAGAATGGATCGAATGAACGGAGCAATCTCATTGGCTAAAATTAAACATTTAACGTTTCTATTAATTTTGCATTTATATATAAACTATATAAAACTGATTATTTTTCATTTAAAGATGATTTATGACATTTGGTGTAAGTTCCAGTCGCATAGACCGTTAAATGTTAACACCATAAATATACCCCCAACATGTACAAACGATCCACTGAACGTCAGGAACGACATGACGGATTTTTATGCATATTTTCGTAATTCACGTATTTTGGCGTTATTTGACGGAACTTGATATAAAAAAAAGTAGTAGATATTGATTGATAAATTAATCATTTCCCGAGGGCACCACACGAGAATATCGGTGATCTAGTTGATTTAAGCAGCAGTTTAAGTAGTTGAGAGTTTAAACTCGTTGTATACCTTGTATTTATATTACTCAACAAAACAATTAAAGGGGCAAATATATAGGGTAAAGCAAATAAATAAACGTAAGTTTATTCATAGGATTTATAACAGTATCATGTCAAAATTATTTGTTTACTTAATTGTAGGGTACTTCTCTCTTTCGAAAAGAAGAAAACGATATCATAACACTCCCTAAAACACAACTACCCTAAATGTCAGTGTGCCAGACTAGATGGGTGGGGTATCAAACAACAAAACCAAGATCCCCACCTTATAGGTTCTGCTCTTAAATAACAGCTAGTATCATGTGTGTCCATTGCATGCATTAATCACTTTCTGGCATCTGCCAGGACAGCTGAGAATTCACTTTCGGATGTATGCTATGGGTATTCTGTGTCATTCTTCAATAAGCATATCTTTAAGCTCCTGGACAGTCCTAGAGTGCCGATCTTGACCGGATTTCCAGCGTTGCTGCATGCCCTATGCATTCTCAATGTGTTTGAGATATAATGCCCCTGCTTACCAGTTAGTCCATTCTTTGCCATCCTGCTCCAAGTACTGGTCCAACATACGTGCTCGGTCCGGGCGAGCATTGTCGTCTGTCGGGTTGAAGCCTGGACCCAAAACTCCAGCGTAAGCGCGCTCAATAGCGTCTAGAGTATCGTCCCTGTACCCAATACTGGTCAGAACCCAGATCTTTATAACGTGAAGGTCCGTGCAACCGTTTTAGGAGATACCCAACCATACGAGCCCTGGCCCTTTTCTTGGTTTGTCATGCTCTGTCACACAACAGTCAAAGAAACGGTCGTTTCTCTGTCTTTACACTCGATTGCACCCTTTATTGAAATCCAAATTGAAACTTGTCCCACCAGTCCTCAATACGTTCCGCAAACGTAGATGCTTAAATGGCACGGTTGGGGGCAAAACATTGGGTGACATTTTCGGTGATGTGGGGTCAAGGCTGTTCGCACGACGGGTCTTCTAGCCCATAGGTTTACAGCCTGAAGTCTGTTCCCGACGACCTGAACAGAGATCCTGTAACTATACGTCTGTTTATAAACGATATTAAGCGTAACGTTGGGATCCAGCCGTTGACGTCATGCCATAAGTGACAACGTTTGTCCTGTACTTCATGTGTGACCTTCAAATGACCTTGACCTGGTCTCCAATTTACCTTCCCGGTGTCCAGGTACAACTACCACAACCTGTTGACCTCGTCCTTGCTAACGTCAAACTCTGCCGCAACGTGACGTTGGTCTGATCATTTTGCAGATAGCCAAGCGCACAAAAGGCGTCTTTAATGCATATTTATCAAATTTTAAATTAATATGCAATCTACTTTTGCTTTAAAACAAAAATATCCTCTCGATATATCGAAACAGTTGTAAAACAAATCATTGAAGAATAGGCAGCAACATCGTGCGAAAATTCAGTGGACGTTCAAAACCTGGTTTTTGATACCTGTCTGCTTAAATTCATTCAACCATGACCGTGTGTGCACATATTGGCCGATGTTTCTTTCTTTTTTCATTCTAAAGGACCTAAACTTACATTAACTCTTTTAATTTGAAAAATGCTATCATTTTCGAAAAAGATATATGACTTCATACTTTTGCCCCTTTAATTATTTTGTTGAGTATATATACGGTATTAGAAGTCTAGTAAAACACCAACACTTTTAATAGATCTATTTTAGGTGTCAAGTACTTGTGGTCGCACCCAGGTACTTAAAGACTTTTCCTCAGTCCATTGAGGGACCACCAGCATATTGTTCTGAAGGTGTCAATGTAACTGTAAAGCAATTAGAATTTCATCCTCTAATGTATTACATAGTTGACATTTCCTTCCATTAAAAGGTTTTGTCATTGGTTTGTGCCAGCTTTCGGATTCAACGACCAATATAATAATAATTATGTGATGATAAACGAAATTGGCTGAGTACTATCCTAAAATGTTCAGTTTTAACGATACTGAGATATGACTGAAAAGTAAAATCACAAAATAATCTGTATGTTCTTGTTCTAGATACATTTTTATCAGTATTCCGTGTTTGTAAATAGTTATCTGTAATTCGTTGCAAATGGACAAAATAGATTTATGTGTTCAACCTCTTGATTTAACTAGACTCCAATACAATCCAAATCCTTCTAATAATACTTTTACTTAGTTTACACATGAGTTCTTACCAGGATAGTGATCTAAGTCATTTAATATCACATTGCACACATATTTTTACATATTTTCCATCTTCACATCGTGAACCAGTCTTTAATAATCATTAATCTTTTTCATTTTAAAGACATTACTTGACCTAGATTTGGTGATAACACCTAGTCCCATAGAAAGTTTAAGTTAAATCATGCAGCATAATTTTTCCTGTATAAATGTCTAGGCATGAACACCATTGAAGCGTCTCATGTGAAGCCAATACCATATTTGATAGTTTGGTTAATAAAACCCATTGAAAACCTCTTGAGTGTGAGTATGTCAGGGCCTCTCTAGACTGTTAGAGTTTGCTGACATTGGCTTGCACACTTTTCTCCTGCTTGACAGTTACTAGTGTGAACAATGGGGGCAATTGAGGGGTTGTTGATATCTACCCAGTTCTCCATATATAAAGATGTTCTGTGTTTGAGACCTCACCCCCAAGTACCTGCTTACAAAATTACATATGAATACTTTCCAACTTACCTGTCTCGTTGATTCCCGAAACGGCACTAGCATAATAGAGAACTGGGGCTCAATGGGTTTATCAAACAAGTCTAACTTATGGCTGATTGACATACTTGGACATTTTATCAAATAAGATACTTTATAAACAGCGTTCAATGCCTGACCATACAATGCTTAAAAAGAAGTATTAAAAGAACCCCACCTGTGAAGATAATTAAAGTTACTTACTATTTCTAAACTCTTGTTGTATATATATAAAGTAACCACTAAAGTAGTATGGTCATGGATTGCAACTAACCATTGAAATCCGATGGTCATACATTAACAGTAGTCAAGCAGTATGACGGCCATACATTTACAGTACCACTGAAGCCGGATGGTTATATATTGACAGTAACCACTGACGTCTGATCGACATCGCTTGACTCTTTCCTCCCTAAAACCTCAAATGGACCATTCTATTTTTCAAATAAGTCTAGTCCATTTTGACCTTTTTATGGTTGATTTTTGCAATATACTTCATAATGACAAAACGTGTAGAACCTGATCAGAGGGCTCCTTAAGAAGCCCTCTGATCAGGGTCAACACTGTTTGCAAAAGATATAAGTATACTCCTCACAGGTACACTGTTTGCAAATGACGCATATATATGCGTGACTAGGGTTCAAAGCGTTAATGTACCAATGTACCGACTTCTACCAAATATGATAGGGTCACCAAATGTAGTGAAGAACAACATTAAGCCTGTTTTACTATAAATACATTTACATGTATTTGCAAAGTTGATAATAACTATCGATGGTTCAATGTTAACATATCCTGATCCACAATTACCTGGAACATATGTTTAAAAAGGTTTTGTGTAAAATATTGCTTCTCAAGATATATTTTTTAAAAAAGAAACGAATATCTGTACCACAGGCATTATACTGCTTTAAAGTGTCCGTGATTAATTTGCGGTTGTTACATGCAGGTACAGATTTTGTAACTTCTCGATCACGGAACATCCGTGCAATTTGCCAGTTAAAACTAAAGGGGAAGCTAGGAACGTCAGAATCCTGTACGTTTTTGTACACTTTGGTAAAATCAACTACATTTGTAATTGAAAATTGAAACTTCAAATCGGACACTCTAGTTTCCAACTATATCTACAGTAAAACCTCTCAATAACAGCCACTAAAACGAGGGCTATTTGATTGTATAAATGACAGGTGACAGCTTAAAGCAAGGTGACAGTAAAACAGAAAGCTCCTAAAGGAGCTTTCTGTTTCACCGTCACCTTGCTTTAAGCAGTCACCTGTCTTAAACACTCAATAATCAACAAAACTTAGTGGCCGTTATAGAGAGGTTCTACTGTAGTTCAAATTTAGATTATTTATGATTGTTATAAACAATGTATTGCAAAATGACCAACAGTTTATACCCTGATCGGATGGTTTCTCCAGCAGCCTTCTGATCAGGGTCTACACTGTTTGCATAGGAAACATGTACTATTCACTAGTAACATTTTTGTAGACGTATATATGCGGCACTAGCGGTTAATGGATTTATCATTTTTCAAACAATTGTTTGCCTATTTTTAAGAGGAATATATCGATTCTGACTAATCAAGTGCTTGAAAGCGATCTCAGACTCAACTCAATTACTTTATAACCTTCAAGTCAGGTCGTATTAAGCATGTGTTTAATTTACCTTATTTTGGCATACAGAGAGACCCACATATTCACTATTATGCAATTACATGATGCGATAAAGGCTACACATTTTAATGTGACATTGACAATGAGAACTATTTATTCGCAATTCGAAGAGTCGAACAGCTAGATTCTGCATAGAAACTTCGATGACCTGGATTTTTCTTTAAAATCTGAATCAATTAGGGTCGATCAGACACTGCTTTAGATCCCCACTGCTTGTAAACCACAGTTAATTAACGCTTGTCATGTTGCACAGATATATGACAAGAAAAGTCCAGGTTACTGTTCTACCATTAACCGTATCACAATATAATATCTACCTCAACCCTTCATATACTGATAGGCTTTTTCGTTGTTTTATAAATAGATTAGTGGGAATGGGTTAACATGAACAGCGGGTAAATTACGTAAGGTCGCTGAAGCATTAACCTCTACCATGCTAATTCTATACTTTGATGGCTTTCACAAACAGTTTGAAAACGGATGAGATGCAGATTTACATTAGATTCAAACCTCCTGCCTCTCACAACCTTTGGAAATGTAATTTCATTTAATGTATGTTCTTATGTAATGCTTTGCTGGATAACTTGTTCAAACTCAGATACTATATGCTTCAGCGGTCTGACGTAATTTACCCGCTGTATGTTTACCCCTTCACTGTAATGACGCCATCAATTTTAAACAAATGTCGTCAGCTTTTATTTCCAAAATTTAAATTTAAGGTATTTTGACATAGTAGATATTGAAATGAGTGTCAAACAGTTTGGATCTTGAACATATATTAGGATCAAAACTGTGTGTAATTAAGTATTGTACCCGGGGTATGGAAGTGAAGGGTTTAATTAAAAACGACTGTATATTGAATGTCTTGGTTTAAATTTTATTCAATTCTATACGTTTAATTCTTTATTAGAGTTTCGTAAGAATATCAACATAACTGCATATTATATTCATTTCAATTTACATTTAATCATGCATTCTATATAAGAATTTTGAGAGACTAACGTTTTTTGGGGGTCACATTTCCAATTGAAACCGAGGACTTTTCCCAAAATTAACATTTACGGCACGTTTCTTTTCAAAAATGAGCCTTTTATAAAATGATGACTCGTTTTTTCCCTAACATTAAGTATTTTACGCCGATTTAGGGCATATTTTGCCCAATTGAATGGGTACCAACTCATTCCCAAAGTAGTGAAAAAAAAACACTTGAGACTATATGCAGAATCTACTTATTACAAACAAATTCATAGCACGTCTGAACTTGAATGAATTTCACAGACTGCAGATTTCCTTTAAACATTCTTATATATACAACCTTTTTCAACCCTACGACCGCTTAACTGACAGCAATGTAAAACAGTTTGGATCCAGATCAGATGTCCAGTAAATTGACACCTGATCTAAATCCAAACTGTGTGTAAAACCCGTCAATAAGCGCTCAACAGACACAGGGTAACTTCAATTACTGTGGTAATAACATATACCCTATCGAGTGTAATATCTATCTAAAATCCCACCCATGCTTTAAATAATACAGTTAACTCTGCACAAGTTACCTTCCAGCCAAATGTGGTGTACATTACTGTCATTACATAATACTAAATGAAAACGAATTCCTAATACAGTAATCACTCCCTCCGAACAACAATCCCCTCCTTCTTTATCGTAAAGTTACATATTGACATTTTGACAGAAGAAAAAAATGAGGAGTGGCAAACAGACGAAACAGTTTGTTTTCAGGTCAGGCGTTGCTTTGCAAATGTTAGCCAAGTCATGTTCAGCGCTACACAATTTCCCCTCCCTAAAATACCTCCCTCTGAACAACATTACACATACATGTACACACTATTGGTGCCTTCATGGTCTAGTTGTTAAAGTCACTGTGACTAACATTCACTAAGATCCGCATCGCTGCTGTGTTCAAATTAAGTCTAGGCATTCGGACCTTTCATGTGGGGAAGCCTTCTAGCTGGTTTGCGGAAGGTCGGTGATTTTTCTCACTTGCTGCTTTGTTGCTGAAACAGTGCATAAAGGGCTTCTTGTGCCTTCCTCCATCTGTTATTAGCTAGACGTCCCCACCTTAAACGGCCGAAAGTGGCCTTGAGGGACGTTAACCCTTAGCCTGCCACTCACGACTATAGCTCCATATGCAAACAGCTTGGATCTGGATGAGACGCCGAGTAACTCGGCGTCTCATCCGGATCCAAGCTGTTTGACACTCGGACAACATTTTCAGCAATTTTGATCAACTTTGAAGCACTTTGAAACTTGAAGCAGATGAGAAATATAGCAGACGACAATTTATTTGGCGGGCTAAGGGTTAAAACTTCATAACAAAAGAAAACGAACGCACTCTTTGTCCCAGATTAAGTGCTGATGTAGAGAGGTTTTCCTCTACCTGTAGTTATGAAATACTGCCTGGGTGACAAGCTGTTTGGATCCACTTTAGATGCCGTGTAGCCCGACAAATTTGGATGATTTACGCGTGTAAAACTTAATCGGAAATGTACTTATGTGGCACGCCATGTTTTGTTAAAATTAAAATGTAACTTAATTTTTCAAATACTTTCAAAATAATTCAAATTAAATGAATAATGTGATTTTTATTGTTTATTTTCCGCTGATTACATGTAATTTGATGTATAGATCAAATATATCGAGCTTGATTTGACTGTTTTATTAATTTTAATACTGATACAGTAAGCTTCATTTTTAAATTTGTCAGTGCGTTTGCGTTTCGTTTGCGTTTTAACGAAAGTATAATGTATTCTCTGTTACAGTATCTTAAAAAGGAGTATTTGCGAGCACTAAAGAAATGTAGAAATTCTGCGGAAGACAATTTTAAAGCAGCCGACATTTATCAAAAGATTATTAATCAAGTCATGTACATTTACAAGGCAGTCGCGCGTGTCACCTACATGACAAGGTTGTTCTGTTATAGCTACATGAGACTCGTTTTCACCCACATTACGAACTATGGGGACCTACGGGATGGAGTCTGATTCGTCGAAAAAACCGAAGGGTTGCCAATGTTCCGTGGCCGTCGGATTTCTATTGCTGCTTTTGGCAATAGCCATTGCCGTCGGTGTGGGACTTATTGTTCACTTTGCACAGAAGGACAGCAAGAAGGTAGTCTGTAGTGTAGACATAGCCGGTATTAACATGCCTCAGGGTCTGCAAGGTTGCATTGCTCTAGCCAGGAACAACACTGAAGCCATCTGTAAGTTACACTATTTAAATGTTTCAAGTGTGTAAACCCTTCATTGCCAGCACAATGACTGCTTTAACATGACTGACAGGTTTTACGTGTCCAAATAGGTAATTTAGGATCCAGAACACTTTCGACTTTTTGAATTCTCAAAGCTCAAAGGGTCCAGTTTCATTGCGGATTGTAGTCCTCATTGCATCTTGTGAAAATTGCCTCCATTTTTTTACAATTTCGAAGCGAAGGATATATCGAATTAAAAAAGAGAAAGCTTATGCCTTTTTTTAAAGAATATTTAATAAAACATTTCGCTACCCTACTAATCTAGTGTCGCCTTTATATATATATAGATATATACGTTGATACTCAAACGCAAAAGAAACTGTGCATTCCCATTTACGGCAAATTTATTGATGAAATATAACTTATTTGGTACCAAAGGCTCCATCAATCTTTCCCCATGATAATGGTTGCATTTGTGACAAATTTGACACGATACTGTTCTTTTAGTTTCAATGCAATCAAGGTAGGGGGTCCAAATCAAAAGTAGCAGAATTGCTAAACCAGGATATTACTAAAATGAACCTTCATTTTAAGTTATAGTTAAAACATATTACTTACTTACTTACTTAATCCTCTTCATCTCCGCTCGGAGCAAAGGGCCAGCACCAGCTCTCTCCATTTGTCACGGTCTTTTGCTGCGGCCTTAGCCCCACCCCCATGACATTCTTGTGCGTCGCACAACATATTAAGTGAAATCTTAATGGTTAAGAAGGTCAAAGCGAGCGCTCAACGTCTTTTTAGAACGTTAATTGTTTTGATCTACGCTAGAGAAGTTCCTTTTAACAATGCACATGTTATTGTGTGTTTTTATCGCCAATAGAACAAAGATTTATGGTTTACACTATCGTTTGGACGATTCGCATGCACTACATGCATCCTACGTGCATTTAACATACATTTTTGTTGTTCATTTCATTTTTCTCGCGAAAGCCAACGTTGTTTTCATTTCATTTACTGATGATAGACAATGCACAGTGCAACATTTTAAGCAGATCAGAAGTTTCATTTATGCAATATAAAGGATTGAGGTATGCAAAGTTTCTTTTGCGTTTGAGTATATGTAAGAAATAACTAAATGACTTTATTTGCCTTTCAAAAATCTTAAATTCTCATTTCTCACTTACATGTTTGGCCTTATTGGCCTATCAGAGTGAATACTGTAGCTTAACAATATTAGACTATGAAATATGGCTTTTATATATAAATGTTACAGGGATGATGTGTAATGAGGGAATACGTGAAATCACTGAAAAATCAGGGATTTCACGAAAACCCTCAATCTCCCAGGTAAGAGGCGTAATTTTGAAACTTTTCTTTGATTTTTTATAAATATTTTGCAGTTACTTTTGGTTAAAGTAATGGATCTAACTTTGTTTAGTTTATTAAGTTCAAAGGCAAGTACAACGATATGAAATATTTATTTAAACTTATTAACAAGACAGATGTCTTGGTTTTTAATTGTCCTGGCTTATATGCACACTATTCACGTATTTTTATTGAATGACGATGGCAAATTTATTTATTCAGCAACTTAGGCCACCGGCCCATAATACAAACTGGAATGCTTAAAGTACGATAGTGTTACAAGTTACAAATATACATTACAATCAAACAGTGCTATTCCAACTTATGTTAGTACAGAGACATGGACTAAGACTACATATATATAATACAATAAGTCAAATGAATGTATGCTACACCACTGCGAGATATTACGCATTGTATACCTGTCATATACTTTGCTTTAAGACTTTTAAATAATTACGACAGACTGGGGACTTAACATATTAATCATTGCGAATATCTATATATTCTCTTCTCAGTTTGAATGCGTACCGTGGAGAATCTGTTATTCTTTCCCAATAAACGCGTTTACGCTAAAACTATTATTTGCAGTGCAAACGGTTTGGAGCCAGATCAGACGCCGGGTAACCCGGCGTCTGATCAGGCTCCAAACTGTTTGCCACCAAGATAAACATGAAATATCAGAATTGTCAAAAAGTTGTTCTTTTCTACGTTTTAGTGCTTTGCGTTTGCGTACGTTTGCGTTTAAACGGGAAAGAATAACAGATTCTCCACTGTAGTATATAAACTTTGCTAGTTTAACGACTGTGTTTGCATCGCTACTAAACAGCTAATGACATAAATTGTGTGTTGGTGTAGCATTATTATAGTTCACAATATATTGATTCCTTTATTCCCTATACATAGGGCATTTTATTATAAAATGAAACTCGTCTTCATTCACTTGATTGTCACAGAATTAACAGACTCTGTTTTGGTATTACATAATATACATATACATATACAAAACCAGTAACACTGTACATGTAATATAATATGATGCGACTTCTAAAGCTCGCTAAGTGCATTTGAAAAATTCATAATAAAAGAGTTACGTTTTCCTTTTCGTTTGAGCAATGCAAACAAAACTTTACATTTTTGAATAAACAAGCGTAAACTATCAATTTGATTTGTCCAGTTATTGCTTAGGAAATATGCTTTATATATGCATAATCCAACAAGTGTTAGCATTAAACTAACATTAAAATATGCTTCATTTTGAATTTTGTAGCCAAATATAACAGTTTGAAGGGTTTTTATGTTTGTGTCTAGCCCACATATTTTGAAAATTCTTACGATACTTTGCCAAAAGGTATGAACAGCAGAACAGTTAATGAAGACATTGCATCTGTTACATGAGTTAGAAGGTATCATTTTCCAAACAAATCTTATCGATATATTGGCAGAATTTAACTTTACCCGATTCAGCAATAGAGCCATGCCATTCGTGTCTCGAACAGTCAATTAATCTTTGCTTGAAGAAATACATGAACAACTTTCATTTTCAACATCATTATTTAACCAGACATGACCGAAGTCATACGTGAATAATAAGCGCTCGACCTTTGTGGCCCATGTGATTCGCCCAACTCATGTAACTTATTTAGCATAACATAACATGGACAAGGGAGCCAGCATTTGATACACCGACCATAATAATCTACATACAGAGGGTATCTTCCACACTCTCCTCTAACAAACATATGAAATACTTTAAATGGCAGTTTCAAAAACTGTCTATAGAATTTATCATGAACCTTTTCAATTTGATTACAATAGTCATATCCCCATATTTCTGATCCATATAGCAAATTGGTTTGATCATTGTATCGAACAATTTGAATAAATCTTTCTTTTCAAAGTAACCTGCATTTTGCTGCATTTTTAACATTTGTATTATTGCCTGGTTGGCTTGCGATGCTAATGACGTTTTCGCATATGACTATATATCTCGGTGTGAAATATAAACCCATATATTTGTACATAGACACAGTTTCTAACAAAGTATTGTTGAAATACCATTTTTCGCTTCGTCTGAGATAACATGAATTTCTGAAAACAATTATTTTTGTCTTGTTTAGATTAATTTCATCCCTGTTCTTGTACAGAATGATTCAATGATGTATGCCTCTAACGTTTCCTCCTTTCAGTTCGTCTATGAGGTAATTCACGTGTGCGTGAAATTTTGTATAAACGTTCATTAGATCATTAAATTCAAAGAAAGCAAGATGTTTTAAACCAAAATAAATGTGATGATAATGCAAATGTCAATTCCCTAAAACTCCCAGAGATTACGCGTAATCCCTAAATATTTCAGTGATTACGCGTAATCCCTGGTTACACGTTATCCCTGTAACATATGTACCAAATCTAACCTTACAGTGTCAAATCAGGTCGTCGACTGGGGCTGTTTTTAATTCGAAGTAAGATCGCTCGTTATAGTTCTTTAAGAGGTAGATTCGGATCAAGAAACCGTTTTGGTTGAGTCAGATCATTTCTCGAATTCGGCATTGTGGTGATCATTAGGACGGCTACAGGCTTTTAGCCGAGAGTCTGTTTAAAATAAGATGGAAGTTAAGCAGAACGTTCCTGAACCCTTTACCTCATATCCTGTTTCTAGTTTTGAAGACAGGTGACCACTTAAAGCAGGTTGAAAGTAAAGCAGAATGTGCCTTAAGGCACATTCTGCTTTACTTTCAGCCTGCTTAAAGCTAAAATCTGCTAGGCTATATAAAATATTTGTAATGGTAATTGTTCACGAGGGTATAACCTGGAACTATTTTCTTCAGCGGAGGAATAAATTAAATACGCTAAAAGCCGCTTCTATCAGGGAAAGGGTTAACCCCTTCACCACCTAACCCGAGTACAGTGGTTGTTTGCAAACAGTCTTAATCATAAGCAGAATAACTCGGTGTCTAATCCGGATCAAACCTATTTGACACTCATTACGATATTACTTTGGTCAATATACAAATATAGTTTTAGTAACTAAAGCCGATTGATGAGAGCAGATGACGCCTTGACAGTGAATGGTTTAATGAGCTTTCTGCTTTACTTTCAATTAACCTTCAACAGTAACCTTGACACAATAAAAAAAAACAAGGAAAAACAAAAAAGAGAATTTACTCTGATTCAGTAACCGTTTAAGTGGCACTTGACTGTAAAATGACACCATGACAACGGCAATACCAAAGTTGTAAACATCATGCTCTTTGATTTTATGTCTGAATGCATGTAACAAAAATGTGACGTGTGTTTTGACGTTATTTTCTTTGAAAAGGGCCCTTAGAGGTCGAACTATTAGAAAAGAGCAGTTTATATATAAATGTCAAAGTATCAACAATGGAACCTAATAACTCACAAGAGTTACTTAGTGTTGAAAGGGTTAAACTAGCCAAGAATGAAATTATTGTATTTGGTTGGCTTCGTGCCGAATATTTAATCATATCCATGCTGGCGCTGAGACGTAGACGGCGTTTTAGCTCACCTGGCACGAAGTGACAAGGAGAGCTACGCTACTGTGATCGCCCTGCGTCCGTCGTCGCCCTTCCGTCGCACAAAAAAGTCGCTTCAGACATTTCAGTCGGCCATTTTCGCAACACACGAAATACAACTCCTGTTAATCTGTCCCAAAGTCAACCAAATTACTCTCCTTTGATATGAGATCAAAGAATGGGGTATGTTTGGGCTTTTCGTAAATAAGAAATCAGACAATTTTCTTATAAAGTTTATGTAATATCCTTGCTTTTCATATACGGTTTCTATGGTAAACATAGGAGTTTTCATGGTAAACAAGTACACTTTTGAAACCGAAAATAAACGATATACATTGCGTTTGTCTGTCAAAGCGAGTACATCCGTATGCCAACACGAAACGATACATTCTTATCACGATATCAGATTTGTTATCAATTAAAACGATTTTAACAGTAAAGAAACAAGATATGCATTCTAGTAAGGGAAAGTTTTTGATTTAAGCGGCTACACATTCAAATGTATGATTGTGTGGCAAAGCGCATGCGCTCGCACTGACAACCGATGTGTTGAAATATTACATACGCGTTTAGCGAAAGTCTGTAAGTGCGTCGTCGTCCGTCGTTTCATTTTCATACTCGATATTTTGCTCATAAGTTTGAAACGGTTTCCTAGGATAGTTTTTGAAAAATGTTTTCTTACAGAATAACTAGCCTAAAAACAAACAAAACACGATACAGATGACAACAATAGCTTGACTTTTCGAAAAGTTGGGCTAAACATGATCAAAAACAACCAATAAACATGACAAGAAACAAATTGCATTCGACGGGATCGAATCTCTGATCACATATTTCAGTCATTCACGTTAACCACTAGACAATTCCGACTCATGTTACTTTGCTTGCTTTTTAAGCATAATATTTGTTATTTCTATTAATATTCAAGTGTTGTTCTTCCGCAGACTGATAGCGTCCATGCGTAGACAACTTCTCGAAATTATATTTGAAACACTTTTTGATGTGAATAATGACGCATTTAGCTAACTCAATTTGGTTTAAAAGGCTAGTAGGCTATATTTCTTCCGGCTAAAGGCCTTAAAACAAAAAAAATGTAATGTTTGGATAAAACAAAATTCAGTCCTGTCTCTCAAGGCACATATAATTAGTTCAGCCCCAATGATTTTCGACTTATACAGCAAATACATGTAATTTGTCATAAAAAGTGTTAGATTGTATCACACTGGGAAATATTATATTTGTTTTTGCAAGTATACAGTGGTGAAAACATTACTATGTCACGTTTAAACGAAATTGATCGCGACTTTTTTCATAACATTCAGAATTGCTACATGTACAGTGGAGAATATGTTATTCTTTCCCGTTTAAACGAAACGAAACGCAAACGTAAAACACTAAAAGGTAAAAAAGTGCAACTTTTGGACAATTCTGATCATTCATGTTTATTTTGGCTCCAAACTGTTTGTATGGGAAATAATAGTTTCAGCGTAAACGCGTTTATTAGGAAAGAATAGCGGGTTTCTCCACTGTACTTATAACTAAGATAAACAGTTTGAGGCTTGATTAGACGCCAGGTTACCCGACGTCTAATCTAGTTTCAAACTGTTTGCAACGGAAAAAAACGTTTAAGTAAGAACATCTTGTCATTTCCGTTGTTTTGCACCAACTGTTATATATTAGGAGGAAGTAAGCAAATATTGTGCTATTACTCATTAGAATAGTCTCGACTGAGAAATACCACCATAGGGTTTAATGCAAAAATAAGAATTTAGATTTTGAAATATGTCCTTATCTGGAGCTCTGAAAAACGCGATTCTACTTAAAGACATCACGGTACTTTAGAGCCAGCCCATATTTCAGGAAGCTCGTACCCCGATCAGGTTATAATCCATTTGAAAACTTGTCAATAGTTAAAATCATAATTCTGCTGCCTTGTGTTTGTAATTTTATTCGTATAAACAAGAACTATACCGTTAGCAAGGTTAAATTGTTTTTGTTCCAGGAGTATTTGTAAAGTAAAGCGTCAAATAAAAACAATCAATTGAGCTACCACGTTTCCATTTAATTAAATGTGACGCAGGTATACCATAATTTTTATGTTTACAATATCCTAAGATTTCCAAATTTTCAAACGCAATTTTAGTTGGTAAGTTTAACCCCTTGCTGCCAGGCTCTATAACTTATTAAAATTATGCAAACAGTTTGGATCAAGAGTTGATACAAATATGTAAACTGCTAGTTAGTGGCTCTCCATGGACATTTCGAACTGTACAACAGTACTCCCTCTCAACAACGACACTTAATGGGAGACACAGATTGTGTGTGTTGTTCGGAGGGAGTCGTTATAGGGAGGGACAATTAAGAGTTGACTTACATTTGCAAACAGTATGAATCCAGAACAGACGCCGCGTAACGCGGCGTCTGATCAAGATTCAAGCTTTTGTCACTCCTCGTTATATTTATTCTCTCATAATGTCCACTTATATGTAATTTGAGAAAAAAAGCAGACGACAATTTTAAGCAGACGATTTTGCAGCAGTAAAAGCGTTAGACAAAATTATCCTGTATAGGGACCTGTGGCAAGGGTCGTTGTCAGGAGGGAGTCGTTCTTGCGAGGGCCGTTGTATGGAGGAAACACTGTGTAATTCTAACTCGGACTCCGATAAGATTCAACACGATGTGGCAAATAAGTTTAGCGCTTTTTTAAAAAAGAAAAAAAAAGAAAGAGCAATTTATAAATTTGGTATAATAATTGTCAGACTCGGCATGATTCTTTTGCATCTGATCAGACACTGTGCTCGCACCGGTTGTGATTATACCCTGTTTGAAATAACAAACTTCACCTCTCTGGTGAAGAGGCCAGTATAAGCACGGTACGTTTTTATCTCAATGTGACCTGTATTTTCAAATAGATTTGGTTCAGGTGAGACGCCGAGTTACTCGACGTCTCACCATAACTCGGCTTCTCATCTAGATTGAACTTGCAGTTTATGAATATTCCGTCTTTTTCCGTAAGCTAATTTCATCTTCCGAACATAACTACGGTGTAAACTGAAAAAACTATTCATCGATGACTCAAATTGGATGATATTATCTGCTATTGGTAAATGCTCGGTTAAGTATTTAATGACGTACAGTGAAACTTGCGTAAGGAATATTGGGATAGAAAGGTTGTCCAAACGAAAAAGTGCTTATAGCAAAATAACGTTATGGAAATCAATCGCAGAAAGCACTTTTATGTTTATTATCATGTCATTTCTTAATATCAGCCATTTGTAATCTGGGTGTGAGGTCTGTTATGTTATGTAGACTGGCGCCATACCCGTTAATCTTTAAATGTTATTTTACTATTATTTACATAGAACATACTGTTTCCTAGCCAGGATGATTGATAACGCAGTGCTTTACTCTTTTGTAATAAGTATAAAGGAATGTCGTAAAGTGACAAACCATGGAAAAACAGCATGTAGAAAATGCTATATTTGACCAGACTTGTAACTAGAATTCACCTGTTTTGGCAGCCATTTTACACTTGCGTAAAAAACCGCTTGTACATGTGTTCATTTGTTAACGATATAAGATTGAACTTAAACTATTCACTGTCTTGACGTCGTCAATTTTAAACAAAAATCGTCTGCTTTATTTTCAAATTCAACTTTTAGGTAGTTTGACTCTACAAATATTGAAATGAGTATAAAGCAGTTTGGAGCCTTATCAGACGCCGCGTTACGCAGCGTCCGGTCAGGATTCAACTATTTTCAAATAGCTATAAGTATTATACTCGGGATAAGGCAGTAAAGGGGCTAAACATGTATTCAAACTAAAAATAAAATGAATATACATGTACATGTGACAGCTTTAAGAAAGGTTAATAATTACCAAACAGACAGACTGCTTTACTTACATTTGGATTGTTTCAAACCTTTGAAATAAAAATCTGTTAATTATGAAAAATGTAACAAACGAAACAATGATTTGAAATGTTTACTTTCTAGTGAATTAATAATACATTCTGAAAAATATATAAAATTAGTAGAATCTATTTTTTGTGTATCATAATTTCGAGCCTAGGAAAGTTGCATGCTGCTTTGAAATGCGGCGGCACCGATGGATGCCGATTCTGCGGCTTTTTAATAAAGATTCCTTGAAATTGTCTAATATAATTCAAAGACCATATGAAAAGATAATCTCCAAATACGTCTGAAATAATATTCAAATGTTTTAATCATTTACAAAATCCGTTTAGGCCGAATCCGGGTTTCAATACTCTTTACAGTATTGTACAAGTTCTCTACAGACTCTTTACAGTATCGTACAAGTTCTCTACAAACTCTTTACAGTATCGTACAAGTTCTCTACAGACTCTTTGCAGTATTTTACAAGTTCTCTACAGACTATTTACAGTATTGTACAAGTTCTCTACAGACTCTTTACAGTATTGTACAAGTTTTTATGTTACAATGATAACGTGTAAATAGGGTGTAATATTTATCGCAAAAAATACCCCTTAACCTCTTTGCAAATTCAATTCAATCCGCCACTGAAGAAAAGTGTTTCTATTTATACAAGGATGATTTGTGCATCATAAGAAATATTTTTTCTAAATCCTAGCAGAAGAAAGCTTAAAGCAGGCTGAAAATAAAGCTGAATATAGAATAATAAATAGTCTGTTTTATTTTAAAACTGCCTTACGTGGCAACCTGTATTGAAGACTTGAACATTACTATATATGTGTCTGTATAGTGGTGGGAGAAATATAGTATAACTTACACCGGAACCTAGTAACACATTGAGTCGTAGTGACGCATATATGCGTCTTTTACCAAAAGTGTACTTGTGAAGGGTATACTTGTCTAATGCAAACATTGAAGTCCCTCATTAGAGGGCTCATGCAGGAGACCTCTAATCAAGGACCTCACTGATTGTCATTTTGCAATATATTATAATATAAAACCATAAATAGTCTCAAATGGACCAGCGTTTGTTGTTTACTGGATTTGTCCGTTTAAAGTTTCAGGGGGTAATGGGTTAACATGCTTTGTAACCATTTGAAAGTCAAAGAGTTTAGGTCGAGATGAGAGGCCGATTTGTTCTCCGTCTCACCCAGATCCACACTGTTTGCAACAATTAGCCCACAAGGTGCAGGAGAAGGTAAACGATCATATAGCGTTTAGCTTTATTTGAAACTATTTGTACTGTTCTAAATATACCAGTTTCAGTGAAGTGAAACATATGGTAATTAATGTGCGCTATATGATATATTATCAGATTTAAGTTGCTCCCTTAAACCCCGTAAGTGCTTTGCCCAGAGTACAATAGTTATTTGGAAACACTTTGGATCCTGATAAGAGGTGGCGGCACTGTTTAACATCCATTGCGATATTTATTCACCTAAAGTTTGAATTTGGGCATTAAGAACAAACGGCATTTTTTTAAAACAAATGACGTCGTATCAAAGAAAGAGTTAATTTAAGTATTTTGATATAGATCTATTGTATTTGTTTAAACTTTTGCTGCATGTTCTAGATGAAATAACGACGATTTCACCTAACGGCTTATACAATATTGACAGTTTTTCCCATGAAAAAGATCGTTTACCGGTATACTCTATTACAGTGGAGAATCTGTTATTCTTTCCCAATAAACGCGTTTACGCTAAAACTATTATTTGCAGTGCAAACAGTTTAGAGCCAGATCAGACGCCGGATAACCCGGCGTCTGATCAGGCTCCAAACTGTTTGCCACCAAGATAAACAAGAATTATCAGAATTGTCCAAAAGTTGTTCTTTGCTACATTTTAGTGCTTTGCGTTTGCGTACGTTTGCGTTTAAACGGGAAAGAATAACAGATTCTCCACTGTAACGGCTTGAAAACAGTTTGGCGCCAGATTACACACCGAGTAACTCGACGTATGATCCGGCTTAACGGCTTTTACGTCCCTCCAAATCAACAGTGACCTATTATGGTTGAGACGTCCCCAGCAAACGGTAGTCATTTTAGTTTTAGGGGTAGGTGCATGTACACATAGAAGTCGGTTTTTGGCCCGGGCAATTTCTCGCCCTTGACATAGTGATCAATACCATTAAAAAACCTCAAGGCACACAACAATTCTACTGCATACAAAATACGTCCTTTCCGAAACAGCTAGTAGCTGGGTTTTACACCATTCATTAAAACGCTACACAACAATGTGTAATCGTTTATTTTATGATTTTATGAAAACATCCGAGGTCACAGCTGGTTCTTTTACATGCCTATTATTACCCAACAAAGCACACAATAATTCATTAAAACACTACAGAACAATATGTAATCGTCATGTTATGAAAACATCCGGGGGTCACAGCTTTACATATATTGTGAAAACTTATAACATCTTCACTGAAACTAATGTGACAAGAGCTTTGATATTGGTCATGATGTAACTGCTAGAGGTTCTATACAGGTCATTCACCAATTTTGTTGAAATAGTTCCGGTCTGTTGCATATCTAGGTCACATACGCTAAAAAGACATAAAATGGAATCAATTGAAACTTCCAAAACCTCCTATTCTGGAACCATAGTCCACTGGGCTACGATATTTTGCACAAAGCATCATCTACAGGTCCTCTATCAAGTTTACTCGAATTATGCCACTGGGTAAAAAATGACCCGCCATGGCGTAACATGTTTACATACATGTAGAGTGTCATAGTGAACTCTTCAAACATCTTCTTCTTTAAAACTATTTGTGTCCAGATATTTGATATTTGGCATAACGTAACTGATAGAGGTCCTACACCAATTTTGTCGAAATAGTTCTGGTGCATATCTCACAGGAGCTGTATATGTATGTTTTCAATGAAAACTTCAAAAGTGATCGTGTCTGAAACCATATTCCACAGAGCATAGATATCTAAAGGTCCTCTAGATTTTTTAAATTATACCTTTTGGGTAAAAAAAATGACTTAAAAAGCACTACAGTTGTTAGATTCTTAGACTGAAAAACAAATGGTGTATTTGCAAAAATAAAATAAAACACTTAATTATAAGCAAACGTGCAGCATATCCGCTTACCTGCCATTAAAGATATGAATAGTCACAAAACATCCTCCGGAAGCGTCATACAATCTTAGTTTGATATATATATTTATATCACGTTTTCAATTTCGTCTACTAGGCTGAATAAATCCATACATACAGTTTGCATGAATATCGTTTGCGCTGTACCCAAAGTAGGCTAAATCGCATGCAGACCCAGTTTATTGAATAACGCGCTGGCTCAGTTGCAGGGCTGCCATAAGTTGACATGAAAAATCCTAAGATTTCGAAATTTGCATTTTTCAATTGCGAATTTACGAATCGTACCTTTACCCTTTAGACTGTTTCTAGTTCTGTTGACACGTTACAACTTAAAGTAGGCTTGAAATAAGGCGCATTCTGCTTTACTTTCAGTCTGCTTTAAGCTACCATGTTCTAGAAAAACATCCGAAGATTTAGGAAAAATCCGGAGAAATGGCAGTCCTGCAATTGCTTCGGCGTCTGGCTTAATTTTTTTTTCCGTCCCCGCACACCGGGTCCCAGGTTCAAATTACACCAGATCTAAATATGTTCATTCTTTGAAATGCAGTTCTTAAACAGAATTTCGTATCTTTAACTTAAGGCGGCATATTTCTGACACCAGTTAACCACTTAATTATCATGAAAGATTCCTGTTAATATCTCACATAAATATTTAACTAGTTACTTATCTAGAAAACTTTCGCGTTAGTTTTCAGATAATTATCGGGTAAGTGGAATGTGGAAACTTTTCACGATAACCACATAAATATCTGAACTCGAACTTTGTCATGATACTGCTTTCAACCGCCACCACTTAACGAATTTATCTAGTTACTTAACTAGATAACTAACTAGAAAAGTTTCGTGTTACCAGTTATCTAAAAATAGAAACATTGTATTCGTACTTTGACTATTTTGGATTCTTTTAAAAATACACATGTAGGCCTATTTACAAAACGACAAACAGCGTAGACCTTGGTCCAATAGGATACACTGTTTGTGAAGGACGAGTCTACTCGTCGCAAGGGTCATAACAGCTTAAAACAAGATGAAAGTAAATCAGAAAGCTCATAGGCTACTGTTTTACCTTCACCCGCCCCAAGCAGCCACCTGATTAACAAAACAAACTATTAACAAAGTCTAAGAGCCTTTCGGTCTGGATCTACAATGTTTGCATAGGTCAGATACAGCTGTGAAAACATTATTATTTCCCGTTTAAACGCAAACGAAATGCAAACGCAAATTCAAATGTAGAAAATGACTACTTCTTGCCAATTCTGAATGTTAATTTAAACTGGGAAGGCAATCAGTTTGGAGCCCGGTCAGATTCCGGGTTACCCGGCGTCTGATCTGGCTCCACATTGTTTGCAAGGGAAATAATAGATTTAGCGTAAAAGCCTTAATTGGGAGATAATAACATTTTCTCCACTGTATATACTTAATGATTATCATAAGTGCATTTTAGTGGTGTAAAACCTTTATAAGAACTCATATGACTCTTCTGTGAAGGAGGGTGATTATTGCAATGAATATCGCCGAACATCACCAAATCCGGGATTAATTTGTGGTGACAGTATATGGCACTAACAGGTCATTTTGTCGCGTTAAGATAATTATCAGGCCACTTTCCACTTACTAGATAATTATGTCAGATATTAACTGGATTTTTTTCAGAAAAGCTAAGTGGTAACTGGTGTCAGAACCATACCACCATATTAACTAATATTTACTTGTTTACATAAGCGTTGACATACATTAACAAATCATTTTCTATGCTAAATTTGGTTGTCAGTCTCTTTAAGGACACCGTTGTACAGGCCGATTTTTTATTGACCTGGCAGGGCGGGGTTTCGATAAGGACCATTGCATTTCAACTTTGGGGCGGCAGCACATTCATTTTATTATCAGAATTTACCGTTGTCGTCTGCCGTTTTTTCTCAACGTTACATGTTAATGGACATTTTGACAGAAGGAATATAATGGCGAGTGACAAACATCTTGAATCCAGATCAGACGCAGCGTTACGCGGCGTCTATTCTGGATTCAAGCTGTTTGCAAATGTAAGCCAAGTCTTAAGTTCCCCCTCCTATAACAACTCCCTCCGAATAACACACGCAATACTTGTCTTCAATTGAGTGTTGTTGTAGAGAGGTAACACTGTATATACCTTTTCACGTTGATATGGATGCATGCATAAGTTGTGTTTCTCCATAATAGTTTTAGCGTAAACGTGTTTATTGGGAAATAATAACGTTTTCTCTACTGCTTATCACTTTTACTCAGGTGAGCGATATAGGGCATGGCCCTAGCTCTTGTTCTTTTTTTTATAGAGATTATTCCCTCTGACAAAAACTAAAAGGAAGGCAGGTCGGTATTTTTTATCCCATGCGTTGCTTCGCAGCGTTTGAGATTAGCCGAAATCATCTTCCTGAGATTATCCCTCATCATCATCTCAACTCACCATTCACCGCGGAGCTATATGACCTGTTCAATGTCGCAGTACCGTAAACGCCAACTCAACCACCCATCCATGCGACAAATGGTGCAGCCGACAACAGTATAGCGTACTTAAAGTAATAGTGGATACAGAATGCATATGTTAAGTATCCACCGTTTATCGAGGTGCACAGGTAATTCTAAAGATTCAGCTTAAATTATAAGCACACTTTAGTGACCTACATATCATTGAACAAAATCGCGGACATCTTTTCGGTAAAAAATCATTGTAGGATCATGTCGCCTCAGAAGTCCTGTCTCAGTTAATTGCTAACATTGTATTGGATCTTTGGTTGTGAATATAAATAATAGGTTGCCCATTTTGTTAAGATTGTGTGATGCCCACGTTGCTAAGGGCTATGATGAACAATTGATATTATGTGTTGCCCACTTTGCTAAGGGCTTTGATGAACAATTGACATTATGTGTTGCCCACTTTGCTAAGGGCTTTGGTGAAGCTATTTGTGCTTTTTTGGGGTCTGCCATGTACTGTTGCGGCGACCCGGTTCATGTAAGTAAATGAAAGCCGCAGCCAACTATTGGCCATATTCATCTAATTAAACATAACAAATATTCATACAGGTTTTTGTTTGCTTTATGCATCCTTCGATAATGTAACTTGCGTCATAATGTCTTTAAATCATTTATGCTTTGATATTTTAATTAACTCTCCCTTTGTGCGTGCTAGATTTCATTATAGATATACAAGTTGATCTAACGATACTTTTTGCCCATACAGCAAAACATTTAATATGAAAATGAAATGGCAAATGAACTTCAATTGTTATAAGATGTACACATCTATATTTTTGTATGTGAAAATGAAATAAATATAGTTTGAACTAAATAGCAAACAATGCAAATCGTGATGAGACACCGCGTAACGCGGTTTCCTATCAGGGTCTACACTGTTAGCTAATGCCTTCATCAGGGCGCACTAGTATTTAAAGGGTTAACCACTTAAAAATTAAAGTTACGTAATGTGTTATTTTCTTTATTTATCATCAACTATGAACTTTTTTGTGCTAGTAATGTTTTGTGCATTAGAGTACTCAAGTACTCGCTTCGTTGATTTTATGTGTGTGTATTTTGAAATGGGAAAAACTATGTAAAAGGAAACAGTAGTCTTAAATACCAATCTATGGCTTTAACCTAGTAACATTAGCATAAAAATATTAAAATAAATCTATCAAACTTGCATCAAACGGTCGTTATAACAACACTATGCACTGTGGTATTTAACATATTACTCCGCGAAAACACCTTTGTTGGCTTTTAATTTATTCCTCCATGGAAGATAAAGGTTCCAATTTGCACCATTATAATTATATTTTATATTCTAACGGATGGTAGTTTAAAGTAGAACGTTTAGTGTGCTTAATGCGCATTCAGCTTTACGTTCGAATTATTCTAAGCAACCATTTGTCTTCAATGCTGAAAACAATCCACGACGGGAAGGAATAAGATAGCAGAAAATGCTGAAACAGTCATTTCTTATAATTTACGGGCAATTACTCAATAATGCGTTTGCCATTCTAGTAGTTATCGAACATGACCTAGATTTTATATTAATAAACATTTTCAGCAAGTTTGATGAAGATCCGATAAAAAATGCTTGTGTTAAAGAGCGGACAAGGCTGAACCAGTTTTTTTTCCAATAACACAAGGGCAATAACTCAGACATGCCTTATGCGATTTGAGTAGTTATCAAACTTGACCTAGATTTGATACCAAAATAATTTTCAGCAAGTTTGGTGAAGCTCTGATAAAAAATGTCGATGTTAGACAGCAGAAAAGGCTGCAACAGTCATCTTTAGATAAATCAAGGGCAATAACTCAGACATGTATACTGCCATTTGGGAAGTAATCAAGCGTGTTGTTTACAAGTTGAAACTGAATCTCATTGGTTAACATTTTGCCTGCCTCTTTGAGTTTAAAAACTGTTTAGATTTAGAACAGACACCTCGTAACACGGCGTCTATCTGGCTCAAAACTGTTTGACACTCGACTTAAGGTTTGTTTAATAAAACAAAATGCATAAATCTAAACTAAACAAATTTTGCAGACGACAATTTCCAGGCAGACGTTTGCACAGCAAGATAAGAGTTAACTACTACATTACAGAGCTGTCCTTCTTTCCATTCACAAGGTTGACTCTTTTAATAGCGCTGCACACATAAATGCAAAACAAAATATTAAAAGGCGAATTTCTTAGATAAATCCGCTTTTTGTGAAAGAATCACGTCCCATGTAATTCAAATAGGATCCCAAACAACCGTTTTTTATTCAGGTTTCCCGTAACAAAGTAATTTGCAGATACACCAAATATAAAAATGCTTGCACTCTACAAATTTTGAAGAAGACAAATTTAAGGGTAATTAAAAGTTAAATGGCAAAACATTAACGTTTTTTATAAAATGTAATTTAATGACGACACAAAAATGCGAAATCGTGATAAATGTTGCAGACAGTTTGGATCCTGATGAGACGCCCACTCGGTGTTCGGTAAAGGCCTTCACTTTATGTTCCCGCGCAGACACAACGCTTCTGATTGGCACTCATTTTAAAAATATTAAGTAAAGATACCTCAAGTTATAAGTTAAAAAAATAAAAAATAACGATAAATATTTAAAGCAGACGGCGTTATAGCAGTGAATATGTCAAATCTTAACTCTTTTTATTATATTATAGGTTCAGCTTGCTCTTCAAAGATGACGTCACGTTTGACCACAGCGTCCACGCGAGACACACCGACTACAACAAAAGTCAACATGACAATAGAGACAACACCATCACCAACACCAGTGCCAACAACAACACCACTAAGATATCCTTATCGTCTGCCTGGTGACACCACTCCCATCTCGTACACATTGTCATTCAAGCCTGACTTCTACGAAGATGATGAAGATGATTTTATGTTGTATGGCCAGTCTTCGGTCAAGGTCATGTGTCACAAGGCCACCAGTGAAATCATCATGCATTTAAAAGATCTCGATATTGCAAGTAAGTACCAGTATTTTGACTATGCTTGATCATGTAAAACAATGTATCAGTGGATAAGACTGACAAGCTAAGACTTATGATGTCTAAGGGTACAACAAATGGGTATGTCAATCATAGTTGACCCTGATCAAATACCAAGTTACTCAGCTTCTGATCTGACCATACGCTTTTCGCAATCAACATTATATAACATAGTACCCTCTCTCTGTTTATAGTTTTCTCATTAATGTAATTAGTCTTATCCTGCTTTAAGCTTGTTTGAACATTGTCAATTTCCGAGTGTCCATAACGTAGGGCTAAAAATTTGTTACAAAACACTGGCCTTTTTTAACTATGTATCCCGAAGCCCAGAGATGTGTCTAATATCGTTCTCAAACGTTTGATTGGTCAGAAATAAGCAGAATGGTCAAATCTGAGCAATTAAACGCTTGAGAATGATCAGAGGATTTTTATCCTTTTTAAACCATACGCCTTGGAATCGTCTAATTTTACTGGAACCCATTGATGGGGAATGGTTGAAAATCCATAAAGGACATAATTGGTCTCAAACTCTTAAATCGAGTATTGCCTACTCCAGTACTCGTGCTAGGGAAGTTTTAAAGCAATCACTGAAAGTAAGTTGAAGTTATTTGAGTTATAAAACTATTACAAAGGAACAGATAAGTCCCTGTTTGGAGTATTTATCAACTTATTATATTTAAAAAATCCATATTTTTGAGGAAGGGGTAAAAAAACAAAAGGCAATGTATGTGAAAACCTTATAAAAATCATTGAAACTATAAAGATAATATACGAAAAAAAGTATGTTAAATACCCAGTAGATTATATTGTATAACCAACTCATTTGCATTTCGAAGAGCGAATACCCGATTACAGTGGCTCCTTATCTGTTATATTGTAAACATGTGAACTATATCGAATAGATACAGTGTGAGAGACGTAAATGTTCCTAATACATAATTCCTGTACATGGAAAACCTCTAAAAACCAAACCTTTCAGGATTGAGCAATATATTTAGAGGGTTTTCGAGATTAGAGAGGTTTCGATTTCTTACTTGTTCGGGTACGTGTATTTTTTTGTGTAGCTCGCTTTTTGTGCAAAATACCATCGTGACATAAGCCGTGTTTGCGTATCTACCTTTCGATTTACAAGTAGATAACGTGTAGAATAGAGTAAAACGTACAAGTTTATCATCGTTTAAATCCTACTATTTGTAAAGCTGATGTAAAATTTATTTGATAGAAAGTTGGAACAAACTTCTCTTATTGTCTCTCCCGTCGCTCTATCTCTTTTTCCGCCTCTATTCTCAATATCTCTCTCCAATTATGTCTGTCTGTGAATCTCCCGGTTTGTATGCCGCCCGAACCGCCTTACTCAGTCTCTTCCGCCTCTCTACAGCCCCCTTCCATCTCTCTTTCCCACTATATCTCTCTTATGGTTTTGCTGTAACACGCACTGAATACAAATAGTGAATGAAATGGAGATTATCTGAGTGCCATTTGTTGAATCCAAAAAATACCGAAATGTTATTTTACTGCACTTTAATTTATAACTCAATATTCACGCCTTTTCTCGCCTTAACATATTAAGCTCTGACAACGACTATACTCGTCAATTGCAAATTAAGTTCCTGTGATGAGTAGACTTGTCCTTTGCAAACTGTACATAAATCCAGAGGTTCCGATCACGGTCTACACTGTTTGTCAACTAGATTTCAATTTTGAAAATACCAACCGGAAATAGACATAAATGAATTAAACTGAACTAAACTGAATTCTTTAATGACAGAAAAATGTTCCTCTTGACAAAGTCATGAATATGCAACATAAAAAAGTGTTTCTATACCATGAAACCTCTCTATTACGACCACTACATTATGTTAATTATTAGGTGTTCATGACAGATGACTGCGTACAGTAGAGTGACAGTAAAGCAGAAAGCTCCTTAAAGAGATTTCTGTTTTATCGCCACCATGCTTGAATATGTCACTTCTCTTTAAACCAATCCATTAGCCTTTGTTTTAGTGGTCGTAATAGAGAGGTTTTACTGTTTATATTTGTAGATCTTTGCTAAAAGCAGGCACAAAATAGAACAGAAAGTTCAATATATTTTTATTTTAGCCTGCTTTAAGCAACTTAAAGTCTGCCCTTACTACATATGTATTTAAATAATTAGAAATCAGCAATAAGTTAGTCACACGTACACGTTGAAGTAAGAAATCGAAACCTTCTTTAGAAATATTTTGCACGTGTACGTGTAGTCACACGTACCTGTACCCGTACAAGTAAGAAATCGAAACATCCCTTTTTCTCGTATGAGAGGTTAAACGGTATTATGAAAGGAATCGAACTGACAATTGTTTAAGACATGTAGAAAAGTAATGCATGACAACGGAGCTGTCTGTACAACTGTTGCCTTGTATCAACTCATTGAACCCGAGCGACAAATATACCCCTCCTTTACAAACGGTGTACCTGTAAATAGTACATTTGTTATATGCAAACATTGTAGCACCAGCTCAGATGTCTCCGTTTCTGTTTGTCATTTTCCCATTTGTTGCAGAAAACAACCCTTTATAAATGGACTTGACTTAATTGGAGACTGGAATTATCCATTAAAAGGATCGAAGTAGCAATAACCTTTCCAAAGACATGATTTTAATAAGTCTTCGTTATATACTAAATACAATAGAAGTATGACTTGTGAATATGTTCACTTAGCAGGCATTATATTTCATTGTGAATGTTCTTGTTACACTTCTATAAAGGTATACTTATCCAGACTGTTTCGTGAACTGGACTGTTCTCTTAATCACTGACGACTGAACTGTAGTTTCTTCCCTTTGCTACTACCGGAAGTTGCAGTAAACAAAGGGTTGTAGACCTTACCGAGTCGGAGCGCCCCTTGGTCCCGGTTCATCAAGCTGTAATTAATCACTTTAATCTCCTGTGTCACCTGATCAGTTATTGTACTATTGCGGAACTGAGTTTGTGACTGTTTCCTTTCTGAACGAGTATATGCCCTGGCCGTGTTTGCTTCTCGTCCCCGAGTCTCGTTTCAACTTTCTTACATAACTTTTTGTACAATTCTCGAAATCAATTTGGTAGACAAAATTACATGTTTCTAGTTGTCCATTTTGTCCTTTGGGTACACCAAGATATTTCAAAGAGTCTGGTGAGGTTTTTTAAACACCGTGTGGCTTTGAAATTAAAGGAATATTTCGTATGTATGTCAGGACCATTACACCTTTGGATTTTTCCCTATCAACACTTGTCTTATTTTTTCTGACACCTTCTTAACTTTCTATTTTACTCTTTTTAATGTCTAAACAAGGTAGCCACACTTCTTTAGGGCTGCTTTAATGTACGCATATTCCTTCTTTCTGTCCTCTAATTCTGTAAAAACAGTATAACACCTGTCAAATTATGTTTTGGTTACGCCCAGTTAATGTTCTAATGGGTTGTGGGACTGAAAATGTAAGTTCTAGTCAGTGTGTGTATTTTTTCTGTTAACGAGGACCTTTAACCCTTTCCCACATAGCATATTTCTAGTATTGAATATAGGTGGCCTCTTAAAGCAGGTTGAAAGTAAAGCAGAATGCGCCTTAAGCGCATTCTGCTTTACTTTCAGCCTGCTTTAAGCTATCATCTGCTAGAATATAGAAACTATTTTGTATGATACATATCTATGACTGTTTAAAATGGAACTATTTTCTTTGGCGGATGAATAAAATGAATGCGCTAAAAGTCGCTTCTATAAGGGAAAGGGTTAAGAAGCTGTCGTGCTTTCTTATAATAAGGGTGTCGAAAAAAGAATACTATTCTTGACATTCTCCTCGTAGTAACTATTTATGCTACCAGTGTCATCTACTGGTGATATCTATTATCTAGTATGTCGTCTACCAGTGTCATCTACGACAATGAGGTACTCTGTGCTCTCTTCTACATTTCTCTTCTGATCATATCTTTATTTAATTTGTTGTCTACCAGTGTCATCTACTGCATTGAGGTGCTCTGTGAGCTGTTCTACATTACCTCTTCTGATGATATTTATTATCTAGTATGATAATGAAATTAAACAAAATGTGTTTGAGCAACACAGCAAATGAAAATTTCGTATTTATCGGTGCTACAATAATCAATACATTTTTTTTCCATTTCTGTAGACGATTCCACGTTGTGAGGACAATAGTATATATAAACGCTGGTTATTATATCACTAGAGATTTTTACCTTTTCTGTAGACGATTATATCACTGTGAAAGCAACAGTATATATAAACACTGGTTATTATAATCAGCAGAGATTTTTATCTTTTCTGTAGACGATTATATCATGGTGAAAGCATTAGTATATATATAAACACTGGTTATTATAATCACCAGAGATTTTTACCTTTTCTGTAGACGATTCTACCTTTGTGAGGACGTAGGTGTGTATAAACGCAGGTTATAATCCCTAGAGTTTTAACCCTTGCTGTAGACGTGGACGTAGGTATGTATAGACGCTAATCAAAATCAATAAGTTTTTATCTATTTGTAGACGATTCCATTATTGTGAGGGCGGACAACGATGTGGAGAACTTGTTTGACTCGTATGAGTTGTACGAGCCTACTCAGTTCATTATAATTAAAACGAAAACGGCCTTAACTCAAGGCCGTAACTACATGATAGAATTCAAGGATTTTTCAAGTCCTCTGCGTGATACATATGCCGGTATATATAGGAACAGTTGGAGGATTAACGGACAGGACATGTAAGTTAACTTTGTCCAATCATTTCAACAACATTCCTTACCGTCTGCTTTAACCCTCTGACTTCTGTGTTGACGTCGGCTTTATTACTCAAGGCAACGATTGTATAAAAGTTAGATTCATAACAGATTGACTGAAGAAATATCGATACAAATGTCAAACCGTGTATGTCATGATCAGACCTCTTGTTCATCAGTCGTAAATAAAACAGGGACATTTAATTTTCTAGTAGTTTATTATGGTCCAGGAAGTCAATTGTAGACACATTTGGTATTCCACTATAAGTATATTTAACATGAACCGTATATAATAAACATTCAGCACTAGAAATATGTGTTAAGGTAATCCTTACACCAATGTCCTAAATGCATTATGGTCTCGTCGGGAAATCTCAGAACGAAGCCGGTGGCCGACATCACCCGCTTTTATAAATCAAATCTTGACTGGCCGAACTCTAAATCTTAAACTCTCTATTTCAAAATACAGAAAAAGCAGCCCAAACTATGACCCGCACTCTTTTCGTAGCACGTGACCATGAAAGTTAAACCCTAAACTGCATGGAGAACATCACAAATTGACTACTGCAACTCACTGCTATATGGGATTCCCCAAAACTCACTACGGACACTACAGCGTGTGCAAAAAACAGCATTCCGCATCATTACAAGAATCACTCCAGTCTTGAAGGAGCTTCACTGGCTTCCAGTTCAACACAGAGTTGAATCACTCACATACAAAGCTATGTGCAATAGTTCTCCAAGGTACATTGTTAGTATGCTGGACGTGTATAGACCTCGAGGGGAGTTGCGATCTGCGAGTAAATCAGTATCGTTGGTTGTGCCGAGAAGTCGTTTGGTGAAGTTTGGAGATAGAAGTTTCATGCATGCAGCCCCAACGCTCTGGAATACTCTACCATCAGACATCCGAGATAGGAGCTCAATTGCAGCCTTCAATAAACGTCTGAAAACATACTTCTTTAATATCTGTTATGAGAAGAAAGTAGGTAATTAATGACTGCTACCTCTAGGCTGTGTTCTTGCTGTGGATGCTGTGGGTCTAAATGGCAGTTCTGGAGTTGTACCATTGACCTTGTGCCTGTCTGATGGATCTTGCTGGTAGGGATTGCCCAATCGCTTTGAAACCATTTGGCTAAGGTCTATGGTGTAATTCTTGGACAGCTTTATGTTTATGAACTAAGGGTGTACCGCGGTCATAGATTATACAATACTCAACCAAACAACACGGAGAGTATTGTTTTAAACATTCGTTTTACGACTTTTGAACTACTCTCCGGCTCTACACTGAAACAAACAAACAAGCAAATTCAACCAAACAACACGGAGAGTATTGTTTTAAACATTCATTTTACGATTTGTGAACTACTCTCCGGCTCTACACTGAAACAAACAAAACAAAACCAACACTATTTTCAATCATGCCATTGATCTTTTACTATTTGACTCATTTTAAAAAACGATTTTACAAACTTACTATAACAATTTTATAAGCTTGGTAATTATATTGAAAGAATTTCCATGTTTCCATGCACCTCAATATTGTATCATGGTTATGTTTTTTGTGAATGTAGGTACATTTATATAATTCCATGTGAAGCGCTTTTGAACGCACAACTCCTGTGTGAAAAGAGCGCTATATAAACCGGGTATAATAATAATAGAGACCCTGGTAAGAAAGGAGATACATGCACTTTAATTGCCATTATAAGATTTTTATCAATGAGGGCATGGTGATATGTGTCAATACAAGCTTAAGTACATTTAACATGACTTAGAGTAATTAGGGGATGGTATGCTAAAATCTATTGCAAGATGATCAGGAGAAATACTGCATTGACTGTATTTTAGAACTTTGTATTTATCAGTGCAACAAAATATGACGGCAATTGTTTATTTTAGTTAAACATTTCAAATCAAAGCCTGGTTTCAACTATTTGAATGGTTGCTTTAAGCAGTCTGAAAGTGAATCATGATGACCGAGTCTGCCTTGACTAGGTGCACTGGCTTTGGAAACAGTTTGTATGTTTATCAGACGGAGATCTAACTCGGCCCCTACCAGGAGACAAACTGGTTGGTACTCTTGTCAATGTTTCTTTAGTCAATTCGCCGAAAATAAAATTCTAGAAATAAAAGCAAGCTGTAAACGTTGAAGCAGATCACGTTATGGCAGTGAAGGGTAATTCATACACTGATTGAATTCAATACAGGTGGCAGATTAAAGCAAGATGAAAGTAAAATAGAGAGCTCCTAAAGGAGTTCTCAATTTTAACTTTCTTCTTGTTTCAGGCAGTCACCTGTCTTAGGAAGAGTTTGATATTTGTGATTTGCAATGATGGCTGTAAATGAAAAACATTTGAAATCCGGATACCCTTCAAACCCCTAACATTTTACTCATTCTTAAAACTTTCGATATTCAGATGTTTCACTGTGCCTATATTGGTGTGTGTTGTTATAGATCTAGTCGAACATTATTGTATAATTAAAGAAGGAAATGCGTTATTATCCCCCATTTAAAAGCAACTGAACGCACTAAACGAAATGCAACAAAAGAAAGACAATTACACATTTAAACTTAATCTATCTAAAAATGGTTTTGAGCCTGTTAAGATGCCGGACTACAGGCGTCGAAATAACAAACAGTTTGGAGCATGTTTGGATGCCGGATTACAGGCGTCGAAATAACAAACAGTTTTGAGCCTGTTAAAGATGCCGGATTACAGGCGTCGAAATAACAAACAGTGTTGATCCTGTTTAGATGCCATATTACCAGGCGTCCGAATAACAAACAGTTTGGAGAATGTTAAGATGCCTGATTACCAGGTGTCGGAATAAAAAAACATTTTCGAGCCTGTTAAGATGTCGGATTACCAGGTGTCGGAATAAAAAACAGTTTCGAGCCTGTTAAGATGTCGGATTACCAGGTGTCGGAATAAAAAAACAGTTTCGAGCCTGTTAAGATGTCGGATTACCAGGTGTCGGAATAAAAAAACAGTTTCGAGCCTGTTAAGATGCCGGATTACCAGGTGTCGGAATAAAAAACAGTTTCGAGCCTGTTAAGATGCCGGATTACCAGGCGTCGGAATAACAAAGAGTGTTGATCCTGTTAAGATGCCGGATTACCAGGCGTCGGAATAACAAAGAGTGTTGATCCTGTTAAGATGCCGGATTACCAGGCGTCGGATCAGGGTCTGAAACTTTTGGCAAGCAATGGGCTAAAGATGATACAGTGGAGAATATGTTATTCTTTCCCGTTTAAACGCAAACGTACGCAAACACAAAGCACTAAAACGTAAAAAAGAACAACTTTTGGACAATTCTGATATTTCACGTTTATCTTGGTGGCAAACAGTTTGGAGCCTGATCAGACGCCGGGTTACCCGGCGTCTGATCTGGCTCCAAACTGTTTGTATTGGAAATAATAGTTTTAGCGTAAACGCGTTTATTGGGAAAAAATAACAGATTCTCCACTGTAAGCATGAACGCGTATATTTTGAGGAAAATAATAACGTCTTCTCCACCGTTGTTAATGAGGTGTGACTTCAACCCTATTTATTACTTATGCTACTTTTTACAGTTAACGAAATTACACTGCACTTTGGTATTAACTGTCTGAACGCTATGTACTTACGTGTTGAGTTTTATCTGTCTGAAATGATTGTCGTCTGCTTCTTTTCGAACGTCTGAATTCTAAACTTTTTAATGGACTATAAAATCTCTTTACGAAATAGGCCCAGAATGTGGAACAGTTTTGAATGACACACCGAGTGGCTCGATGTCTCAAACTGTTTGAATATTAGCAATGTTCTGCATTAACATGCACATGGTTTAATTAGTTAACCCCTTCACTACCATGACGTCATCAATTTTAAACAATTGTCGTCTGATTTTATTTCTCAAAGTCAATATTTAGTTATATAGACTTATGAAATATTGAAATGAGTGTACAACAGTTTGTATCCTGATCAGACGCCGCGTTACGCGGCGTCTGATCAGGATCCATACTGTTTTCAAATTACAAGTGTACTCGGGGTAAGGCAGCGAAGGGGTTAAACAGTTGAATGAGCGCGACATCGCTGGAGGTCAAAAGAAAACCTGTGTAGGAGGCAAGTTAGATCTATCATGATTTTCACAAAACGAAGTAATATACAAAAACAATTGCAAAAAAGTTGAAGCAAATGTAGTGTTGAATGCTTTTAATAAATGTGTGATATTTATCTAAACCAGCCAAAGCAAAAGTTAAAGGGTGTGCTAGATGTATTAAAGGGGCTTTCTTAATTCATTTTGATCTGCATCTATAAATCCGCTCACGCTTATAACCCATTACTCCATAATTCAGGGCTCCAGATAGGCGGGACGTCGCCTTAGTCTTATAGTGCGCTATCTACATTTTTGGAAATATTGAGATATATACATCGTTGTTTTCGTCACCAGGTGCAAACAGAAAATGGATTTGGCGCGTAGTTTCAAAGTTACCGCCTCACAACTTGCGCTATCTCCATGATTCTCAAACAGTTTTCAATGTTATACTAAGCTATATCCTGGAGTTGCAGCACTATCATACTTAATTTAAAATCCTTAGAAGTATTACCCAATCACGTTTCAGTCATTTAGCACGTGACAGTTATGTTTATGTTTATTTTGCGGTATCTCCATATGGGCTAAATATTTGTAATATTACATTGAGCTATCTCCAAACTAAAAGATTGAGCCACAGCTTCCGTGCCACGCCATGTCAGGTATAATAAATGAAGAATACGGGCATAACCGTAAATGTGATCAGAGCATACAGATTTTTACTTGATAATACTCTATTTCCAGATATTTGAAGATAATACTGAAAAAAAGTAAAATATTTTTTGGAATTTGAGCTATCTCCAAAATTAAAATCAAAATTATGGAAAAACTATTAGATGAATGAGGCTGTTATTGTGTTTGGTTATAGAAATGTGCAAGGTCTTTCATAAGCTTTTTAATTTAAAAAAAAAAGACGAATAATCAATGAAATAACACACGTTGAATGTTGGAAGGCGTTTTTCTCGAAACTGTAAAAATGTAGATAGCTCATTATAAGAATAAGGCGACGGGGAGTAAACTGAACAAATCCAACATTTTCTCATTTATTTTAGCATCAAATCCTATTGTGTAACTACCCATCTGGAGTCCTGATAATTAGTTATTTTTTATTCCTCTAATCATTTCTACGCTAAGAAAAGGTAAGTCCCCTTGTTGGAAGTACTAGTCATGAAACATTTTTTTCCAGTGTTGTTTCAATATGCACCTTAATGCAGATTAAAAGTCATGCAGGACACTCCTTTAGGTCTTTTAACTTGCTTTAACCCTTTACCTTATAAAAGCGCCTTTTAACGCATTCCGTTTAATCCTCCGCGAAAACAAATTCCAATCTATGCAGTCATGAATATGTATCAGAGGGAATATTTTCTTAATTCTAGCAGGTGGTAACTTAAAACAGGCTGAAAGTAAAGCAGAATGCGCCTTAGGGCGCATTTTGCTTTACTTTCAACCTGATTTAAGTAGTCACCTATTTTCAAAACTAAAAACAGGTTATAGGGTAAATGTATAAGTGGTCATCTATCATTAAAACTAGAAATAGGTTATGGTATAAAGGGATAACATGTATCCTTAATTTGAAAAGAAGCTAGGCGTAATACGATTCCGAACAGGCTATTACAGTTTGCGGCGGAGATTAATGGGTTCATACGGATGTACACAAACGAACAGAACTATACAAACGCTAAGTCTTTTATGATCGCTTTGCGGGAGATCATTTTACACAGAAACAACCACTAAAATGAAGGCTTACTGATTGTATGAAGACAGGTGACAGCTCAACGCAAGGTGACAGTCATGACGACAGACATTAACTCCTTCGCTGCCAAAATCAAACATAGTACCATGTGCAGATAGTTTGGATCCTAATAAGACACTGTGATAGTCTGCGTTTAACCATTATCGAAGCTTTGTGACACTATGATCATATTCATAGTTAACATCTTTAAATCTGGAGTTTTCAACAAAACAATTTGTTTCGCAGTAAAGACGTTAAGATGTACTCTTGGTCTAAATTGTTATACAGAACTTACGTGTCTACTTTTTATGAAAGATTTCTTAAAAACTCTGCCGACAATTTTGATCCAGATGAGGCGTCAATTAACTCGATTCAATTTGATTGACCCTCTGATAATATATATATTAGAAGAAAAATGGAACACTCATTTACTTTTAAAAAAAAAGCAGAGGGCATTCATTTGGTAGTGGTCAATTTACTCGGCAGACGAAATATTGGGAAACTCACTATACACTACGGTAAAACTCAACTAATACGACCGCTAAATAATGTTGAAAAAAGATTGTGTTTAAGACAGGTTGCTGATAAAAGTAAGGTGAAAGTAAAAGTGTAAGCGCTTTCTGTTTTACTTTCATCTTGCTTTAGACCTGCCACCTGTATTTCCAGTGATCATAAAAGATGGGTTTTACTGCATATATGTTGACCCCCTTCGCTGCCAAAATCAATTATTTCACCACTCGCAATGCAAAAGGTTAACCCTTAACCTGCCACGCACAACTATAGCTCCATATGCAAACAGCTTGGATCAGGATGAGACGCCGAGTAACTCGGCGTCTCATACGGATCCAAGCTGTTTGACACTCGGACAACATTTTCAGCAATTTTGAGCAACTTTGAAGCACTTTGAAACATGAAGCAGACGAGAAATATAGCAGACGACAATTTATTTGGCGGGCTAAGGGTTAACAAATCGCAGCATTGAACTACGTCCTTGACAAATTACATATCCACTGCCTCATCTTGCCAAACTACGGCTCCTACAGGTTGATGAATGTAGAACTTCAGGCAAGCCCTCAATTTTGTAAACATTACCACCCATTTCATCAAATTTTGTAGGCAAACACAAGCCAGGCTCCGAGGTTATACAGCTTTTGACTTGAGTCTTAGTGTGTTCCCTACCATTTGATTGGTCAGATTTGAGGCTAGGCTCAAATCTGACCAATCAAATGCTAGGGAACACACTAAGACTCAACCAAAACACTTTATAACCTCGGAGCCTGTCCGATCTTCTCCTCGGCCTCTACGTCCTGATACATGATACCAAGCAGACATCTAAATATATTTGCAACGATGCCAACGCCATATCAACAACCCTTCTTGCACTGGAGAAACGATAATTAAATATTATTTCCTCTCTATCTAGTCCCCGTCTAGAGAACGGCTTTATTAACCAATTATTCATAGAAAATGCATTGTCGGCGATGATGTAGTAAGTCATCAGCTGATCAAAACTTTGAAGTGCAGCAGCGGGTGGGAGCCGATGGCATCTCTCTCAATTGATTGTTTAAGGTCACTGTGGTTCCATATCTGTGCATCCGAACACCCTCCTTCTGCACCCACATGGCTTTGATAGTCATCGTCCACAAGATCCATCAGAACTATTGAATGGTACATGTAACTATTGTAGTTCAAGTACATCAATCCACGACTCTTCACTTGTTTGATGGTCATGTGCGTCCATTCTAGCGCACTTAGAACATTTGAGAAGTTCCTCCTTACCTCGATCTGGCGTGCCACTTCCAGCCAGGAACGGAAAGAGTGGTTACAACCTCTTCCATGTGTTCCTCGATAATTGCGTCGCATACGTCTTTCACAATGGCATTTTTGTGTTATGTGCTACCCTAAATCCATACATCAGTGACATGTAACTTTCTACTATTGCAAGGTGTCTCAAAGTTATTGCAAGTCGTATCCTAGGGCTGATGGCTTTCAAGAAGCTCTGCGAACAACTGTCAAAGTTTCAAACTTTCTGGACGCCTCTGGATTTGCTATCATTATTTCATTCATCAGTGTCTCATATTGGACATGGAGCTGTCGTCTATGAAGCCAGTCTCTCACCGACCATCTCCTCTCTTTCCTCTTTCTACTTAATTTATTTAGTTCCAACACGAAACCAATAGTTTCTAGAGCATCTCTGGAAATTGAAATCAACACCAACAACAGACCCTGTCACCTATTATTCATTATTGCGTCCACTAACTTATCTGAAAAGTGTTCCTGACATTGTTTGACATTCATAATTATCTTCTGTCTAAAATCCTAAAACATAAAAATTGAGATACACAAAAAAAACTACAAATTGTAATATGAACGGATGATTCTAATGAGTAATCACAGCATAGAAATAAGAATGTCGATGTTGCCTTTTTAGATATCTTACGGCGTCACAAATGCACCCATATTTCGCAAGAATGGCCTTCCCCTGTTTTGATGAACCCGCAATGAAGGCCGTGTTTGACATCACAATATACAGAAAAGATGGTCAGGTGGCAATATCCAACATGCCGGTTATGAAAACTGAAAACAGGTTAGTAATTGATTAGTCACAACTTCGACTCAGATATAGCCTTCATATAAATTATTTTTAGTATCATATAAAAAATATAAATATATATTTAAACATTCTTGACACGCTTTCTTTTTACAAAAGAAGTGGATCACGTAATAAGAAAATAAGAGTACAGCGCTTCCTCTCTACAACGACACCCAATGGGAGACACGCCTTGAGTCCGTTGTTCGGAGGGCGTCGTTATAGCGAGGGAAATTGGTCAACATTTGCGAATAGCTTGAATCCAGATCAGACGACGCGTAACGCGGCGTCTGATCTGGATTCAGGCCGTTTGTCACTCATCATTAAGCTTTTTCTGTCAAAATTATCATTATATAACTATTAGAAGAACAGCAGACGATAATTGTAAGCAGATATTACTGCAGCAGTGAGTTGGTTAGAAATAAATGCTTTTTGTGGGACCAGCGACAAGGGTCGTTGTAAGGGTGAATCGTTGTTGGGATGGCCGTTGCAGAGAGGGAGCGCTGTATTTGCACTACAATACAGTGTTGATGAAGTCTAGCCGTAAGTCCATGAAACATAGTAGTGTAGTCGCTGATGAGTGTCAAACTGTGTTAACCCTTTACCTAATAGTCTATTTTTAGAATTGAAGATAGGTGACAAGAACTTAAAGCAGGTTGAAAGTAAAGCAGAATGCGCCTTAAGGCGCATTCTGCTTTTCTTTTAGCCTGCTTTAAGCTATCATTTGCTAGAATATGGAAAACTTTCCCTATGATATATATTCTTGACTGATTAAATTGGAAGTTTTCTTCAGCGGAGGAATACATCATATTTGCTAAAAGGCGTTTCTATGGGGGAAAGGTTTAACACAAACTGGTTACTGCTGTTCCATATTACAGTTCCGATGGATGGATCCATGAAACATTCCAACAGACTCCAGTGATGTCACCATATCTTGTGGTTGTGATCGTTGCCCAGCTAACCAGTACGAGCGCGATGTATGACAACCGGTTCCCGGTACGTGAAACGTTACATGTGTTGTCAATAGTGTATAAACTAGTACAAGTATAATTATACCTTTACCATGAGTTTGTTTCCCCTGTGCCATCTCCTTCAATATTATCTGCAATATCGTTTCAAAGTAAACTTTGAGGCAAAATGACTGACGAGCTTTCGATACGAGTGTCAAATAGTTTGGATTGGATCCAGATCAGACCCCGCGTGACACAGCGTCTGATCAGGATCCAAACAGTTTGCAAAGTCGACTTCGGCTATCACGTGACTTTGAGTCATTATTTGAGAGATGGCCGCCGCTGTTTGATGAGAATGACATTTTTACACTGTGTGTGAGGGGTCCGTTTTACTAAACTACTTACGCAAAACTTTTGCGTAAGTAAAGATCGTTTAAAGTCCCATTGTGTTTTCAGACCTTTTTTAATGTCTGAAATACAATAACGTTTAATAATAATGTTTGAACATTCTTATGGGCCAAACTGATCTATGAAATGATGAAGACGGACCTAAATCACCAAAAAGGGCGATTTAAAATCATAACAAACCGAAAATAGAACGGCTGACATAAACATTACTACACGGCTTAGTGTCACGTGATACAGCCGAGATCAACTTCACAGTTAAAGCCAGAATGTCAGCCAAATGTATGTTTAAATCGCGCAATTTCTTATATAAGAACATTTTCTATGTATTAAAACTAAGCGAAATCCATTGTCAGGTGCCTGAAACATGCCCCCCTTTCTTTAAGGACCATACATAAACGTGCCGATTCCTTATCGAGATGGTTGGGAAAATAAGCTTTTTGTTTACATAACAAATCTTCGTGTCGGCTTCCGAGAGTTTCCGCAAGGTCGAATAAGAGTCACGAGCAGAATAGTTCATAACCATTAAGGTAACGGTGGAGAAACCGTTATTCTTTCCCGTTTAAACGCAAACGAAACGCAAACGCATCGCAATAATACGCATAAATGGACAACCTTTAGACAATTCTGACCATTCTTGTTAGTCTGAGTGGCAAACAGTTTACCCGGCGTCTGATCTGCTCCAAACTGTTTGCAATTGAAATCATGATTTTAGCGTTAACGCGTTTATTGGGAAAGAATAACATTTTCTCCACTGTAAGCAAGGTAACATTGACTACATCGTCGTCTTGAGATAAGTATGGTTCCCGTTCAGCACGAGACCGCTGCGCTAACTTTACTGCGATATTTTATTCTCTCCCAATAAACGCATTTGTATACAAAACTATTATTTACATTGCAAACAGATTGGAGCCAGGTCAGACGCCGGGTAACCCGGCGTTTGATCAGGCTCCAACCTATTTGCTACTCATATTAAAAAATAATAGTTAAAACTTCTAAAAGTAAATTTCCACAATTACGTGCAATGCGTTTGCGTTTAAACGGGAAAGAAAATGCATTCTCTACTGTATACTGCGCACAATAAACACAGCTATCAATGTTTCTTGCTGGATGTAGGGAGTACTCACCCCTTTTAATGTTTTAGAATGTTCCAATCTAAAAATAACTCCGACAGGTCATAAGAAAACATCTTTACCGGGCGCAAGACGAACGAACTCGGAAAATCTCCGTCGTTGATCGGATGTCAACAAACCGATTTAAAAGTCGACCTTTTTCCATCAAATTCATGTGTTTGTCAGATTTATTGCCTCCATAATCATCGCAGATTACTTCTTTTTATATGTTTAGATTACGTATCTGCCTGAATATTCAGGTTGAAAAAATGCGCTATTCTGGCCTACATACTGCCTTTAACTCATTGGTTAACCCTGTGCCTGCTGGTCGAAACTTTACGGAGTTTACAAACTGTTTGAATCTAGAACAGACGCCGCGTAACGCGGCGTCTTATCTGGATCCAAATTTTTTGACAATCGTCTTAAGGTTTGTTTAATTAAAACAATGCATAAATCTAAACTAAACAAATTTTGCACATGGCAATTTCAAAACAGACGTCTGCAGAATAAGGGTTAACCACTTCATTGAATTTACAGAGTTGTCCTTCTTTCCGTTCGCAAGGTCAAATTAATGGATGTTACATCCATAAATTAAAAAAATAAATAAAAAGCAAATTTCTTAGATAAAGCCGCTTTTTGTGAAAGAATCACGTCCCATGTAGTTCTAATGGGATCCCAAACAACAGTTTTATGCAGGTTTCCCAAAAACACAATGCGGCTTTAACTCTTATTTTTCGACATAAACGTTTGCAAACAGCAAATAGCCAGATCAGAGGAAGCGTTAAAAGCGCGTCCTCTGATCTGGCTATTTGCTGTTTGTAACAAGTGATAATGAAAATATAAATTAACATTTAAAATTTGTAGTTTAGTAAAACGGGCCCCAGGTGTACATCTTCAGACGTTAGGATTTTAGCTTCTGTAGATCTACAATATGGGGTTTCACAGTGTTCCTAAGGTGCTGAATTGAATTGAGACATATGCTCTTTAAATCTTGTTGCGAACGGTCTCCTTATTAAGGTCCTAGTCTGGTATCACGTGACGAATCAAGGTGACGTCACACCTACTGACTTATTATCAGTATGTTAATGAAGGCTTTGTCATAAGGCCAAACTATCCATTCAAAATATAAAAGCGTTGCTCTGAGTCAGTGGTTTAAACTGAGAGTATGGACAAAAAAAATACTTGTATATCTTATTGTATTGCGTTTACATCGCACTGTGAAGTATTTTTGGTGTTTAAAGACTTTTCCTCAGTCCATAGAGAGAGTCCCTCCCCATTGTTCTGGAGGTGTCAATGTTACTGTCAAATCACGTGCATTACAATCTTAATTTACCTACTGATGTCCAGATTATACTCATGCTCTAGTGATTTTCAATGGTTATCATTAACCAAACTATCAAATATAAAGGTATAGTCAAACAACTAGGTCTGACGTGTCAAAGGTCAGCCGAGTCCATTCTTTAGGGATAACAGCATTCCGCATGTTCTCGGATCATTTTTAAACAGTCGAGTTTAGTATATTAGATACAAATGAAGGCGGAATTGTTGTCAGCAGTTTAGCGCAGTAGATAAAGTGTAGATACGCAGAGTGCATTGTGATAATAGTATTTTTGTTCAGCGTGGGTTCGAATCCTGCGTCAACCTCAAACTTTTTTTAAATCTAGTATGAATAGTAAAAGTAAAGAAAAGCATTATCTTATTTCATACTGTATTATACTTACTGTTTATGCACACATTCTTCAATGTTGGGGAAGGGGTGCATTAGTTTGAGCTCGAGTCCTATATTAGCCATATTTTCAAAAACAAAGGGATGATAAAATATAAATATCAATACACGTTTTAGTTGTTTTCCTCAGGGGGTTTTCCGCATTCCTTTAATGCAATGTAATTATAGAATCCTTAATATTATTTTAGCCAAAAAAATTATTTTAGGCTGATGCAAGACTCGAACCCGCGCTTGATAAAATGTTTCCCGATTATGCTTCCTTTTAGCCCTACGTCTTATCAACGACGCTATGTTTCCGATAACTAATTCGTTTATTGTTTGTACAAATAACTAAAACTTTTCTTTTAAAAATTGCCACGAGGATATCCGAAATGCTGATCTCCCTTATAAATGGACTCGGCGACCCCGTGACACGTCTAACCTAGTTGTTTGACTATAGAGTCTCACATAAGACGATTCAATGGTTCAATATGCACAAGACCCATGCCTTGTGCAAGGAAATTGACAGGAAATAATCTGGCAAGGCGTTATGACCAAAAGGTCGTCAGGAGATGTCTTTAAAGACATTACTTGACCTAGCTTGGGTGGTTACACCTAGTCGGTTAAATATTGTGCAACCCATGCTTCGAACGGTTGTTTTGTCTGTGCAAAAACAGTTTCAGGTTAGCCCCGTACCTTTAAACTGATAGTTTGGTTAGTAAAATATACTGTAAAACCCATTGAATGTGAGTATTTCAGGGCCTCTATAGAAAACTTGAGATTGCTGACATCGGCTGTGCGCACATTTCTCATTCCTTACAGTTACTTTCACGCCTAGTGAGAACAATGGGGGATCAATGAATGGATTTTGGTAATGTCTTTAAACGGGAAAGCACAACGTTTATTGTTGTCTTTACACGCGTTTTGATAGAGTTATTTCACCCTGTGTAGTTATAAATTTTTAGATGTCGATATGGACCCATGAAACCCAGGCTGCCAGCAGGGAATTCGCCCTCAATATAACGCTGACGTTGATGAAGCATTTTGAAAACTACTTCGGTATTAACTTCGGTCTGCCTAAACTAGGTATGTGTTTGTCTGTAACAGTCGTTTATAACGGCGAGATATTAAAGCAAGAAACCCTTTACTCAAATTTGATTTGATTTGTTTTGATTTTACATCGCTTTCAACAGTATTTCAGCCATATCGCGACGTCCAGCTAATCATAGGTGGAGGCCTTTACTCAAAACATTTTTAAGACTTTATTTATTATTTGTTTTTTCTGTACTTAGCAACTATCTGCCATTTGAACTCTGTGTACATCTTTTTGCCCGTTTACATGATATTACTTAAGTATTAGAGTTTAGACTTGTAGCTTCACTGTTGCAGTTTTAATCCTGATCAGACACTAAGCTACTCGGTTTCTGATCATGATCTAAAATGTTCAATGCGAATATTTACCCCTTTACTGCAATGACGTCATATGCTTCAAACAACTATCGTTTGATTTTATTTCCTTATAACCCATGTGTGCCCACGATCCCATATATGGGACATAGGCAAACAGTGAAGACTCTGATCAAACGCCGCATTATGCGGCGTCTGATCAGAGTCAACACTGTTTGCTGATAGGAATTTCAATATAAAACAAAAGATTAAATGAAAATTTTAGCCAGGCATCCCTTTGATAAAAAATGGACTAATCCAATATTTAAACATGGAATAATCCACTGGGCGCAAATGGGTTAAAGTACATGAAATGTACTCGGGATAAGGCGCTGAGGGGCTAATTGTTCGTCTATCAAAATTGCATAAAAACTACAATTGGAGTATTTGCAGACGACACTATTTAGCGTAGGCTATAATCTTGTTTTCAATTTTATGACATTGCAGATCATATAGTCGCGGGATCCCACACCAGATCTCGACAGATGGAGAACTGGGGCGCACAAGTTTACCAAAGTAGATCCTTACTATACAGAGAAGGCCAATCTGACCGTTTCAAGGACTTGATTGTTAGACGTGTGTCCCACAGTATATCTCACAATGTACGAATCGTTTTAACCCTTTCTCCCCATAGAAGCGCCTTTTAGCGAATATGATTCATTCCTCCGCTGAAGAAAATAGTTCCAATTTAATCAGACATGAATATATATTAAAGACAATATTTTTTTTATATTCTAGCACATGATAGCTTTAAGCAGGCTGAAAGTAAAGCAGAATGTGCCTTAAGGCACATTCTGCTTTACTTTCAACCTGCTTTAAGTAATCACCTATCTTCAATACTAGAAATAGGGTATCTGGTTAAGGGATAAAGTTTAGGAAAATAATTTGAATGAGTCAATTCTAAAAACCAAGTGTCTGCCATGGTCGCATTTCAAGCCCCCAGGCGTAAAACATGTTTAAAAACTGGAGTTACCTCTAAGCCCTATAATGGAAATGTAATATTAATAGTCTCTGTTTCCATGCTGTCTCGTCTAATTTTGTGAATGAAGTTTGGAAATCACCATGTATGGTCTCTGTTTTAAAGCGACTCGCAACCAGATGGTGCATTAAAAATAGTAATTTGTAAATATGTGTCAAACGCTTATATAAATTGTAAAGAATTAGTTTAGGATAAGAAATTCTGTTTAAAAAAAATGTATTTCAATATAAAAAAATATTGGTCTCTGGTGGGATTCGAACCCGGGGCCCGGCATTGGCGGACAGAAGGCAAAATAGGGAAAACCGCTTAGACCAATGGACCACGGAACTATCCGTTTATCTCGGATCGATTTAACGTATTTCAATGTGTAGCGGTCGAAAGTGCATACAACTTCGTAATTCGGCTCGTGTTTATGTCTGAGCCCGTGTAGAGAAGCAACAACAACAACTATACCGTCTACTAGTCGGTATAGAAAAACGATGGAAAATATCTAAAAATCTAAGATTCGGTGACGATTCTTGAGACTTTTTTTGGACTGATCATATTTTTTTAATATCAGAAGCCAAATAATGCCACAAATTTGCTTTTATTTGAGTATTTTATTTTATTTTGACAAGTACACCATCCGGTTGCGAGTCCCTTTAATAGCTTGTTATTGTGTTTCAATTTTATCCTGGTTTTTGCAATGTGTTACACTGGTTTCGAAACCCTTTATCCGGTAGTGTCAGGTTTACCGCATTATTCAACCGCGATTTTGGGAATCGTACCTTTGACCCTTTCTCTGCCAGACTCTATAAAACTAACATTACTATGGAGACAGTTTGGATCCAAATCAGACGCTGCGTGACACGGTGTCTGATTTGGATCTAAATTGTTTGACACCCATACAAATGTTTCCTAGGTAAAAACGTATGAAATTTCAAATTATTAAGGTAAAAGCAGTATCCGAAGATCTCGGGAAAAAAGTTCGGAGAAATTCAGAAAAATCTGAAAATTCCGGGTAAGTGACACTCGTGCAGTATACAGTGGAGAAACGTTATACTTTCCCAATAAACGCGTTTACGCTAAAACTATTATTTACTGTGCAAACAGTTTGGAGCCAGATCAGACGCCGGGTTACCCGGCGTCTGATCAGGCTCCAAACTGTTTGCCACTCACATTAAAATAAATGGTCAGAACTGTGCAATAAGTTGTTGTGTTCGTTTTATTGCGATTCGTTTTCGTACGTTTGCGTTTAAACGGGAAAGAAAAGCGTGCTGTATGTGCTGTCCCTTGTTGTCTTTGTTTTCAGTGGTTTGGAAACCTTGTGACTCCAGTTTGGTGGGGTGACGCGTGGTTAATAGAAGGTTTCACTTACTATATGCGATATACGGGACTCCAAGTTGTGATGCCTGAACGCAAACCAGTAAGTAGCACAATAGAAACTTTCCCTTACTATATGCGATATACGGGGCTCCAAGTCATGTCCCCTGAAGCCAGTAAGTAGCACTACCTTATTATATCAACCCAGGACCAAAGGAACAAGGTCGACCCCACCTCCAACCCCAGACCCCTCGCCCCTAATTCCTTTGCCAATATTAGTGGCAGAATTTTAATATAGATTTATGTTAGTATTTTACCTGTTGTGGATGTGCGAAATGAATGCACCGGAGAGACAGAGACCATCGAAAAATAAAACAATTCTAAAGGAGAGCATTTCCCCCGGACCCCCTAGTAGAAGTGCGTACACTTTTAGGATGGGAAAGGGGGTAGAAGTTAATAACCGGAAGACACACAGTCATATACGTTTATTATCCTTTATTGATTAAATGATGTTATTTTGAGATCGATGTTTTACTTATATTTATGTTAGTAGTTTGCCTGTTATGAATCCGCGAAACGCACCAGAGACCATCTAGAAATAAACATTACCTGGGCGAGCATGCCCCGGACCCACTAGTAAGAGTGCGTACACAACTTAGTCTAGCTACGCCTCTGACGTGTGCCCCTTAATCGCATTTTGATTCATACGGGCCTGCAACCTATTCACTTCTTAACCCTTTACCTAATAGCATTGTTTCTAGTATTGAAGATATGTGACTACTTAAAGCAGGTTGAAAGTAAAGCAGAATGCGCCCTTAGGCGCATTCTGCTTTACTTTCAGCCTGCTTTAAGCTATTAACTGCTAGAATAAGGAAAGTATTAAATATGACACATATTCATTACGGTATAATTTGGAACTATTTTCTTCAGCGGATGAATAAAATGAATGTGCTAAAAGTCGCTTCTATAAGGGAAAGAGTTAACAGTGAACAGTCTTGTGTGTGTCTGACCAGGATCAAAACTGATTGAATCTCGTACTTATGGTTCTTCAGTCAACCTTTCAACATCCTTAACTCTAAAGTCAACACAGCCGTGTTTTTGTTTTATAAAAAAAGGATTGTAATAAGTTTAAGAACTGCTAGAAAAACAATATCTCTTTGGAAAATTGACATAAAGGTGTGACTTTGATAATAAAATGGTTATATGAATTTCATTCCTCCCAATTCAATTACCGAGGACCTAAATCATCCTCTGAGACATCTTATAAATAATATGACAAATAAAACACCCTGCTATAGGGTATTACAGAGTTAAACTGTGTCAAACAACATAACATAACATACGTTTATTGTAATATAAGGCATCCGGCCTAGAATACAAATGGCTGATAATTAGAATGTACCGAACCGGAAATATTATGGCAATCTCTTTCAACCATGGCCAGAGTGCGTCAACAATTTCTTCAAACATCTTCTTCTTCAAAAACCACTTGCCGGATTGGCACCAAACTTCACAGGAATGTTCCTTGGATTAAGCGCTTTAAAAGTTGTTCAAATTTGTTTAAACCAAGCAGAACTGTGGTTGCCATGGCAACCAAAGTGAAAAATCAAGGAAATCTTAAAAAAATCTTCTTGTCAAAAACCACAAGTGCCGGAGCTTATATATTAGACCAAATAAAAAAAAAACCTGTGTTTCCTATTACATGACCAAAAATATTAGGGACGGACAGTCGGAATTTTTTTTTTTTTTTTTTATAAAAACAAACAATAATACATATAACTTTTTGATGGAGTATTTTTACATGGACATGTATGGATGTATTCTATTGTGCAAAGCCCTGGCCATACATAACAAACCTTATAGATATCCATTCAAATTTTGATTTTATTGATAGGTCCCTTTAACAAAATTATCTAAAAAATCTAAACCGGTATGATTGTTATAATATCTACATACCAAGACGGCAAAGTAGTGACATATATGACAGATAGAATGAATGATGTCGGTCGGGTTACCGGAAACACAGGTACTTTTTTATTTTGCCTTTGGTACATATCATCATCTATAGGTGCTCTATCAAGACTGTTCAAATTTTGCCACTGGTGTCAAAATTGACCTCACCCTAGGGGTCACTGTTTTACATTGAGTTATATAGTGAAATGTTCAAACATATTTTTCTCTGAAACCAATATGGCCAGAAATTTGATATTTAGTATGGTGTAACATCTCGTGGTCCTTCACCAATATTGTTGGATTAGATCCGTTATGTTGCATATCTGGGTCATCGGAGCTAAAATAGATTTTTCAATGAAAACATCTAAACTCTTCTTGTCTGAAACCACAATACACTCAGCTTAGATATTTTGCACATAATATCGTCTACAGGTATTCTATCAAATTTGTTCAAATTTTGACCCTGGGGTCAAAGTTGGCCCCGCCCCGGGGGTCACTGTTTTACATTGAGTTATATAGTGAAATGTTCAAACATCTTTTACTCAGAAACCAATATGGCCAGGGATTTGGTATTTGGCATGGTAAAACTTGAAGAAGTCATTCACATATATTGTTGAATTGGTGCCCGTCTGTTGCATATCTGGGTTACCGGAGCTAAAAATAGATTTTTTTTCATGAAAATTTCAAAAATCTTCTTGTTTGAAACCATAATACACTGAGGTTAGATATTTTGCACATAGCATTTTCTACAGGTCCTCTATCAAAGCTATTCAAATCTTGCCCCTGGGGTCAAAATTGTTCCTGCCCCGGGGTCACCGTTTTACATAAAGTTATATAGTGAAGTGTTCAAACATCTTTCACTCAGAAACCAATATGACCAGAGCTTTGAAATTTGGCATGTTGTAACATCCAGATGTCCTTCACATATATATTGTTGAATTGGTTCCGGTCTTATGCATATCTAGGTCACTGGAACAAAAAATAGATTTTTTAATGAAAACTTCAAAAATCTTCTTCTTTGAAATCATTTGACCCAGCTTAGTGTCACCATGGTCAGGTTAGCGATCAAGGGCCATTTTGACCCTCTTGTTTGATACTAACTTTTGCCTCACATCCTTTGATAATTGAAATTGTGTACAAAGAGACAGAAACACGCCGAGCAAAAACGCTTGACGGAACAGAGGTAATGGTGCTTATACAGTGATCCCTCCGAACAACGATTCCCCCGTACAACAATGCTTGCAGCTACAGTGTTCCCTCCCTACAACGGCCCTCCCAACAACGACTCCCTCCTTATAACGACCCTTGCTGCAGTTCCCTAAACAAGACAATTATGTATAACGCTTTTGCTACTGCAATATCGTCTGCTTAAATTTGTCGTCTGCTGTTTTTCTCAAAGTTACATATAAGTAGATATTTTGATAGAATGAATATAATGACGAGTGACAAACAGCTTGAATCCAGATCAGACGCCGCGTGACGCGGAGTCTGATCTAGATTCAAGCTGTTTGCAAATGTAAGCCAATTATTATTTTCCCCTCTCTATAACGACTCCCTCCGAACAACGCACATAATCTGTGTCTCCCATAGGGTGTCGTTGTAGAGAGGGAGCACTGTATTCTGAAAACAGCACATGCATGTCTTATGCTTTCCTTGCTGCAATGTTGCCTGCTTAAAACTTGCGTGTGTTATTGGGTTTGTTTTAAGTTAAGTGTTGGGCATTTTGTCAGAAAAAAACACGAGTGAAAAAGAGTTTAAACCTATATCTAGGTTCAAACTGCGAACACATGTAAGCAAAGTTATGCTCAATACTCTAAAGGTTTTCATTTCCCCTCCCTATAACAATTCTCTCCGAACAACACACGCAATCTGTGTTTCCCATTGAACGTTGTTGTAGAGAAGGAGCATTGTAGATCTTTTTCGATTGACATTTAAACAAAATATATGTCAATAAATTCGTTCAATGGAAACGTGTGATAAAATATATACATGTATATAGAATCTGAGCACAAAGATTATGGAACCTAATCAGATGGCTCTTTCGAAACACTGTCATTGATTTGCTTTATTTCAGTTCGAGGCGATGGTTGCCGATGTATTCTCATATGGAATGAACCTAGATTCAAGTTGGAGCACACGTCCACTGTTTACGAAGGGATTGGAAACGCCAAATCAAATTACTAATTGGTTCTTCAATAGTCTGATTTATACAAAAGTAAGTCGTGCATAATTGATTGTACTCTATCATTGTTGTTAATCATAGTTTCCATTTCCTTTAAAAGTTTATGCAGAGCGATTGTTAACCCTTTAACCCATAGCCTGTTTCTAGTATTTAAGATATGTGACCTATTAAAGCAGGCTGAAAGTAAAGCAGAATGTGCCCTAGGGCACATTCTGCTTTACTTTCAGCCTGCTTTAAGTTAATATCTGCTAGTATATAGAAAATATTTCTTATAGTACATATTCATGACAATATAAAATGGAACTATTTTCTTTGGCGGATGAATAAAATGAATGCGCTAAAAGTCGCTCCTATAAGGGAAAGGGTTAAGAACAGATGACTGCTTAACCCCTTCACTGCCTTACCCCGAGTACAGCGGTTATTTACAAACAGTTTAAATCCTGATAAGACGCCGCGTAATGCGGCGTCTTATCAGGGTTCAAACTGTTTGACGGTCGTTTCAATATTTCTTATGTCAAAATACCTAAAAATTGTTTTTTAGAAATAAAAGCAGACGACAATTGTTTAAAATTGATGACGTCATGGCAGTGAAGGGGTTAAATCGGAATTAAAACAACAGGAAAGCTTATGTAGAAGATGACCCGTTCCTATGGTACACATATGAACAGTTTATTTTACTGGTTTATTGTATAATGTTTAAATTCGCACTGAAAAGCTCTAAGGAAAATATCGAGGTACATTTTCAGTGAGCCCTCACTTCAGATCTGGTTCTAAGTAGTTTTAAAAATCTTCTATACGGCGGAGAGATACCGACCAAGTTAGGATCTACTTTTAGATTATCCGTTTGTGTATCTTGAAACCCTATTTAAAGTCGGTGAAAGTTCAAATAAAATCAAATTGCTATTAAAAATAAATAAATAATGCTGTCTTTAGGTAGATTATCATATTACGCTCCGTCATTAAAGCTGTACGCTTTCTCACCCTTTGAAAATCCAGGAAATGTCGTTCTATTTATAGATTAGACAAGTTATCTACTGGCTACGGTTTGAAATTGTTCACCAGAATTACTATATAAAGAAAAAGTCGCTCGACGATAAAGCAAAATAATGCATTCTCACTTTCTAGATTGGAAACGTAACGTTCGGTTCTGACGCGTTTAAACTATCCTATTATATGTGTATCGGCCGAGGGTGTTCTACACACTAAATAGCATATGCCTTGGAGAGCGGTGTACACGCTGTGTAGTCGCATTTCAGCGTTGTTATTTGCGTTGCTAGTATGTGTAAAGCATGTATTAAATTAAAAAAAGAAAGCCACCAAATTGTATTAAATATACTTTGATAATGGATATTCTGATTAAATTTTTTATTTTAGTTTCTTACGAGCGTTTCTAAAGCACAGCGAGAAAGTTTACTGGGTAAAACCCTGCATTTATAATGCAGGTACAGTACATGTAGTAAGATCTATTTTTCACACCATATATAGAAACTGGAATGGCTATTACATCGATATTACATCCATTAAACCTATTTGGCCGGTATATGATATATTAATAAACATGAAACAAATCTGATCAAACTGCAAATGGACTAGACAGAAAATAAAATTAAAGGAATGAACAACATCTTTTTTGCCGCTCACGACGGTATAAATGCATTAGCTTCGGGGGTAAGTAACTTACCCCCTGCGAACCTAATGTATTCATACCGTCACGAACGGCAAATGATGTTTATTCCTATATTATGTTTTAAGGTGTCACCAGTGGTAAACACCTTCATTTTATCGGGTTTTTGTTTGTTTTATATTAAATGTTACACTGAATCCAAGCCCTGTCATTGAATACACAATTATATTGTTCATCTTTAGAATCAAGAATAAATTTCAACACTTTTGTAAGACTGAAAGCTTGAAGTCAGATGAACATTTCGCCAAACATGCGTAACTCATTACCCTATTGTCTACTTCTAGTTTTGAAAACAGGTGATCACATAAAGCAGGTTGAAGGTAAAGCAGAATGCGTATCAAACTGCATTCTGCTTAACTCTCACCCTAATTTAAGATACCATCTGCTAGGACATAGAGAATATCTTTCTGGTGAATAATCACGACCGTATGAAGTAGAACTATTTTATCAAAATTCAACCTACGTAATACTGGTAAGATTGATATAAGCGAGTTCGAAGTATCGAGTTTTTACTGTATTTGTTCTTCCCACTATATATCGTCGCCATTTACCTTTTTGTAGTTACTGTAAACCTTGTATGGGAAGGAATAGGAATAAGCTCTCTCCGTGTATTAAAATATCGTTAAATACGAAATCCCGTTGATGTAATATAACATTAATTGTCATATGCCGTGCTTTGAGTGCGACGCACGCCACACGAATCGAAACACGATACGATACGTGGCATTTGGATGAGACACACGAAACGACGCGCAACAACGCGACACGACTCCTGACAGTACGACATTTGAACACAGAAACATTGCTCTGTCACTCTATCGTTGCTAACAATTGGGCAAAAAGAACATATAGACTTGTATTGTGTGCCGTGCGTCGTATCATAGGTCGTGTTGTGTTGTTAGGCGACGTACCGTGTGTCGCGCCGCGTTGTCATGTGTGAAGCTTCGCATATCTTATGTCGACTTCAAAACCCGTCTGTACGCTATGCGAACAATCTCTTCTGCATATATACGACATTTGCACGCTTCGTCCGTGGACAGATCGATATGGAATGCCATTCAGACTATATTAATTTACTCAAGGGCAAGCCACTCCAGTAAAAACATATAAGCGGATGAAATTGACACTATTTTTCTATTTCATAGGTTTTCGAGATCCAACCCCCGCTTATAATGAATTTTGATGCCAATATTCTACTGTGATACGGAATATTAGTTTTCACTGTTGTCACGTGATACTGCATGTGCAGTAGAACCTCTCTATTACGACCACAAAGTTATGTAAATTAATAGGTCATTTACGCCAGGTGACTGCTTAAAGCAAGATGAAAGTAAAACAGAAAACTCCTGGGGAGCTTTCTGTTTTACTGTCACCTTGTTTTCAGCTGTCATCTGTCTTTTATACAATCAAATAACCTTCGTTTTAATTGTCGTAATAGAGAGGTTTTACTGTAAATACAAAGTTCATATATCATGCTTGTATGCCTGAGTTTATTAAAGATATGTTCTGTTCTGTATGTCTGTCTTATCGTTCACTTTAACAATAAATGGTCCGTCAGTGTATCATGTTTTGCTTCGTGTGTCGTGCTTCGACTTGAAACATGACATAATTGTGACAATAAAAGGCGGCTATTTAAAGGCTATTTTAGGACCACCGTACGTTTATTTCAATAGCAAAAGAGCATAAAACATTGAAAAAAGCATTTTGAAGTTAGTTTGTAGAAAGTGTGGTCAATTTTGTGGGTAAGAGTTCATGTTTCATAGTAGATGTTCACGGAGTATTCCTAAATACGGAGGTTATTATATATTTAATGGAATGAACCTAGATTCAAGTTGGAGCACACGTCCACTGTTTACGAAGGGATTGGAAACGCCAAATCAAATTACTAATTGGTTCTTCAATAGTCTGATTTATACAAAAGTAAGTCGTGCATAATTGATTGTACTCTATCATTGTTGTTAATCATAGTTTCCATTTCCTTTAAAAGTTTATGCAGAGCGATTGTTAACCCTTTAACCCATAGCCTGTTTCTAGTATTTAAGATATGTGACCTATTAAAGCAGGCTGAAAGTAAAGCAGAATGTGCCCTAGGGCACATTCTGCTTTACTTTCAGCCTGCTTTAAGTTAATATCTGCTAGTATATAGAAAATATTTCTTATAGTACATAACGTTTATTATAATATATATAAACCACAAAAACTTAAGTTTAAATGTGAAATAACTATTAATTCATTTTCAATTTGTGTAGTTACAGTGTAAGAAATGAGGGAACTCCGTTTATGTTTAAAAGATTCAAACTACATTGACATACGCATCTTAAGGCCATCCGAATCCCTGACCATAAACGCATCGACAAAATATATAACCGTTGACCAATTTTGTTATACTCGTTTGCGATTCAGTTCACATAAGTGACAAAACGTACTCAATGTTGGCAAGTGACAAAATAGTTCAATACTACTGCTTAAAGTCTTTGACTTGGAAATGTCAGTATTTCGGACAAACTAATAAGAACTATTATTCGCCTTTGCCCTTTGACGTTTCATTTACATTATTTACAGATTCCATGTTGTATTAGAATGTCATTGTAGCATTAATTGTGTCTGCTAGTATCAATTGGAAGTTGTTTTGATGACAGCATGACATTTGTGAATGAGTTTCAGCATGCATATTTATTTATTCAATGAAAATATTTGTCTATGCTAAAAATGCATACCACTTAAAGTTTGCTAACCATTAACCCTTTACCTGATAGCCTATTTCTAGAATTGAAAATAGGTTACTACTTAAAGCAGGTTGAAAGTAAAGCAGAATGCGCTTAAGGCGCATTCTGCTTTACTTTCAGCCTGCTTTAAGCTATCCTGTTCTAGAATATATAGAAAAATTCCCTATAATATATATTCATGACTGATTAAATTGGAACTATTTTCTTCAGCGGAGGTATAAATCATATTCGCTAAAAGTCGCTTCTATGGGGTAAACGGTTAAGGGTTTACAGTTGGTCCCAATACATTGATGATACAGCACTACCTCTCTACAACGACACCCTATGGGACACACAGATTCAGTGTGTTGTTCGGAGGGAGTCGTTATAGGGAGGGGAAAATAAGACGTGGCTTGAATTTGCAAACAGCTTGAATCCCGATCAGACGCCGCGTGACGCGGCTTCTGATCTGGATTCAAGCTGTTTGTCACTCGTCATTATATTAATTTTACCAAAATGACCACTTAAATGTCCCTTTGAGCCAAAACAGCAGACGACAATTTCATGCAGACGATATTGCAGCAGTATAAGCTTTAGACATAGTTGTCCTGTTCAGGGAACTTCGGCAAGGGTCGATGTAAGGAGGGAGTCGTTGTTGGGAGGGCCGTTATAGAGAGGGTTTACTGTATCACTTTCTCGGCGCGTGACTTCCGACATTTTTGTTTAACTCCATCTACACTGAGGGAAATTATTGTCAGGGATTCTTATAACAGATTCTAATAACTTACATTTGTTCAGTTTCTGTTCACTAAAATTGACGAAATTATCAAAATGTGAAATTTCTGAGATTTCACCCAATTTTCAAACTTATTGAATTCTACATTTGTCTTTTCTGAGCGATGTTATTCGAGGGTAAAAACAATGCTTTACCTTTCAATGTTTAATTTTACCAATTGTAAATATTGAGTTGTCTATGTTACAATCGAGTCGTTTAGAGTTATTAACACCGGTGTTCCAACTTTGCATGAGATATTTCTGTTGATCTCAATTCTTCTTGATGTTTTCTTAGCAACAATCATATACATCGGTTAAGTGGTCTTAAAGAATGTTCATGAAGGGTTTAATGCTACAGGCGAATACATGAAATGAAACTATGTCAAATAGTCTGGATCCAGGGGCCCGTTTTACTAAACTACTTACGCAAAACGTTTGCGTAAGTCAAAATCGTTTAACTCATATTTTTCGATTATAAACGTTTGCAAACAGCAAATAGCCAGATCAGAGGACGCGCTAAAAGCGCGTCCTCTGATCTGGCTATTTGCTGTTTGTAGCAAGTGATAATAAAAAATAGAAATTAAAAATTAAAATTTTGACTTACGCAAAAATGTTGCGTAAGTAGTTTAGTAAAACGGGCTCCAGATGAGACGCCATGTAACACTCGTGGTATTTTCTAATCGGTACTGCAGGTAAAATACATTTTACAGACGACACTTATATATAGCGTGTCAAACCATGAACTGAATTGTTCCAAACCAGGAAAGTGGTCAGTCTTCAGCTGCATTAATTGTGTGCGTTTATTTCAGGGAGGTCATTTGATCAGGATGATAGATAAACTATTTGGTGAAGATGTGTTCATTAAGGGCGTCAATGTAAGTAACTATCGTGTTTCGGTGTCGTCTGCTCTTTAACACCCCTCTGTAGCATGCTTTCATCTCCATTTTGAAATCAGCTTAGTCTTCAGCGAACTACAGAGTGTCCAAAAAAAGATATATTGTTCCTGAAGTAGACATATATTTTAAAAGATAAATATGCAGTTTTGTATATACACCACTTGGGCATATTTCTGCCTTATTGCATTTATAATTATTCATTGGTTTTTAAGTTATAAGTATTTTAATGAATAACCCTAAAATACGTTTGACAATGATATTGTTTTTTGTAATTACACAAGACAGCTTTTTGCACTGTTGAAGCATAGTCTAAACAAGCATGTAACTGTGTGTGCGTATCAACCAACACATATACATGCTGTACAAAAAGAAACGCACACCTTTATTACAATATTATCTGTATGTAGAATGAACGTATTTGTGAATTAATCTTTTCATTACAGTCAGTAGTTCCGTCTTGGGCTATCAATGTTGAAAATGGAAGCTTTATCATTGAATTGGTATCATCACAACCTGTACAAATCGGTGCGGTGTTTTCAACAGGCACTAGTTAACTCTTTCGCTGCCAAAATAATTGTGAGATTTTTATCCCACCACCGTTTCATTGTCGTCTGCTTCAATTTTTGTTGTTTGCAAGATCGTTTCAAAGTAAGATTCAAAGTAGTATGACTTAAAGTATATCTATACGAGTGTCAAAGAGTTTTGATCCTGATCAGACGCCGCGTTACGCGGCGTCTGATCAGGATCAAAACTGTTTGAAAACGCGCATTTTGACGTCATTAAAAGTGAAAGGGTTAAAATACAGCACAGTAGTTTTAAGTATATGTTTTTCTAAACTTGTGGCAGAATTAAATTGATCTTGAGATATGGTCTTAGTATCTTAAAAAAGTCTCTTAATCTCCGCCTGAGCACAATGTGCGTTTCTTTTTGTACTGGGTGTACATGCTGTACATGCAAATTGAGTCTACTAAGTCGTCTTATATTTTTAAAGAATTTATTACAAATTGCCTGTCATTTGAGCGTATTTCAACATGTTGGTCAGTGCAAATGGCACCAATGGCAGTTATGAAACAATACACATGTGCAATTTAAATCGCACTTCGTCAGAATATTTTAATCTGCGCTGTTTATTTCATAACCAGTTAATCTTTACAGTTTAATATCCACTTTGTTAACCACATTTTGTTGTAAAACAGAACATTTATATCGACATGGCCAAGTTTTGTTTCAAATACTCGTGTCACGCAGAGCCGTTGTGATAGACATGACATTTATATGTTACGTGTTTTGTTGGGGGTTTTTTTATTTAAAAATGTAAAAACTGTTTTATAACCGGTAAAACAAAATGAAATTACATTATAAACAATGTAATAAATCAAAATAAAATCGTGTGCTGTTTGATTCAGTATCAAAGGCGAAAACTGTTGATAGACGTCAAATCACTGTACAGTGACAACGACTTAATTATGCGCGCCACGTGTAAAGAAAATTCGATATCATGGGCAAACGGGTTTTCCATTGCTTTCATAAAAATACTCATATCTTATAAAATGCTGAATATTTTTAGACCAAATTTTGACGACATATATGGCGAAATGTCGTCTCGACTTATTAATATACTTTCAATTCATCGATTTTGATAGGAAATTGATATATTGCACATTTTATCCCGGGTTCCTTTTTGAGGGACACCATGTATACAGCTCCGTTCGCCTAGAGTATATTATTCCCCACACTTCCAAGCCCGACGACACTGGCATTAGCAAACAGTTTGGGTCATGATCAGTCAAATGCCTAACACTTTTGATTTTAGAAATCAGACAAGACGACACTTTAAAGCAGAATATTATGGCGTCACAATGGCAGTAAGCGTGTTAAAACAACATGTATATATTTTCCTGATGTGCTACACTAGACCTACCAGTTTTATTCAGTTGAACAGTAAACAGGCGCTTACAGAATCTTACATGAGTGCTCATTATTTAACACTTTCAATGAACGAGTTCGGATAAAATAATATAACTCGAGCCTTGGCGAGTGTCATATTAATTTTAGCCAACGGGTTTATTAAAAATGATTAGTTATGAGCACGAATGTGAGATGCTATTTATCACATAACAATTTGCAGCGCTTGTAGGCGACCAAGTTGGGTCGAGCCACAAAAACCGATAGTTTACTAGTAATGAATACGATATGTATAAGATATCGCTTGACTGTATTATATAAAGCGATATGCTTTTTGTCACCATCTTCCACCATTTTACCCTTAGAATCATAATCTATAAAAAAAAAAAAAAATGACATGCTCTGGTAAAAATCCGTTGCAAATATAGATAAGTCAATCAGAGCCTTAATGAGCATTGTCAGTTCTTAACTCTTTAATTCATAGCCTGTTTCTGATAGTTCAGATATGTGACCTATTAAAGCAGGCTGAAAGTAAAGCAGAATGTGCCCTACGGCACATTCTGCTTTACTTTCAGCCTACTTTAAGTTATTATCTGCTAGTATAAAGAACATATTTCTTATAGTACATATTCATGACAGTATAAAATGGAACTATTTTCTTTGGCGGATGAATAAAATGAATGCGCTCAAAGTCGCTTCTATAAGGGAAAGGGTTAAATAAGATGAAATAATGTGTTAACACAAATAATGAGTTAATAGTCATGTACGGGGAATGTATTCAGATCTATACATGTAACTCATAAATGTGGAATTTGATCTGCTTTCAACCTATATTGGTTTAAAATTGTTTTTACTTGCTTTTTATTGTAATGTAGTAAGACGCCCACGGGGCTTAGGTCGATGTCATTGTTTTATCCATACTACCGGAAACAATAATAATAGTAGATGGACCAAACTAGGTTCGTACTTATAATGAATCCTTTATAACTCTTATTAGCTTACCTGTATAGCATTAATCAGATAAGGAACAGTTTGCCTTTGTTTAATTTGCTTATTGTGGTGTATAAATAAACGAACACAGCAGGATTTCCAGAGACGATGTTGATTCTGTCATTTTGGCATATTCTATTCTAAACAAACATTGCCTTCCAAAAGTTATAAAAGGCGGATGCTCCGCAGTTTTCATTTAGTCTGTATCAAGCTGTCGAAGGGTTAACTTCGGATCTAACAGTAGGCAATAAATAAAGCCTTAAATAATAGTCTGTATTTTGTTATCGTAGAAGCGTTTGGCTAGCTCAACCTTAGTAGTCTCTATCCCAGACCTGAACAGTAGCTCATGTAGATATCAATCTAACGCTGAACGCATTGCTGATGCTGATCTATTCTGGCTTTTAGTTTGAAGCCAGGGGTCTCATCTATACACCGAGCTGATATATTTGTAGCTGAGCAACAGCTGATGCTGGCTGGTCGAGCCAGGTATCTCGAGTATAGGCTGAGCTATATATAACAGACTATATTATGATACAGCTAATGCTGTCTGGCTGGTCAAATAATTGAAATTAGTTGTTGATCTTACTTGATTATATTGTTCAGCCAATCATGCTGCTATCAAATGATATAATAGCAACAAATCGAAACATTAATTGTTCGTTTTTTGACCGTATACTGTAAGTCTTATCTGATTTAAATTGGTACTTAAACAAGAGATCAGATAACCATGTGATTGAGCAATATAGAAATTTATTATATACCTACCAATGTTCTGCCCGAAATATTTCTGTATTTTATCGAACAAATACACCTTGACGGATTGAAAATTCCGTATTACCCATGTACCTTGTGTAATGGGAAAAGAACGTTTACTGTGTAGTCGGAAGTTCGGAACTACAGTAAAACCTCTCTATTACGACCACTAAATTATGTTAAGTATTATGGTGTTTACGGTAGGTGACCGCTTAAAGCAAGGTGACAGTGAAACAGAAAGCTCCTTTAGGAGCTTTCTGTTTCACTATCACCTTGCTTTAAGCTGTCACCTCTCTATTATTTAATCAATTAGCATTCGTTTTAGTGGTCGTAATAGCGAGTATTTACTTTCACGCGCCATTCCCCGAAGTGTGACGTATGGGAAATCCCGTTTATTTATAGTAACGCTCGAAACATTTCTATCGTTTTTTATTTTATTTTTATTATAAGAGGTATATAATAAAAGGAACATTACTATACTTTGCATATCTTATGTACCGGATCACTCTCGTTGTGTGTGTAAAGGCTATATCCAACTCGACCTTCGGTCTCGTTGGATATAGCCTTTACACACACAACTCGAGTGATCCGGTGCATAAGATATGCAAAGTATAGTAATATTCCGTTTTTACCAGTCCACCACATTATCGCTCACTGTACGTGAATAATTCATATATGGTGACAATAAAAAAAAAGTGATGCCACATAACTTGCGGTTTGGGAGTGGCATCACTTTTTTTATAAGTTTTTGATTATTTTAAACCTGTATACAATTAGAAGCTTCTATTTCTATAATCCGGACGGTTCTCGTATGCATGAATAAATCAAAATTAGATGACGCAGAATTATCAACAATCGCCAGTGAATCGTATACTGTCGGGGAGGTTCGATTAAAAACGTATCTGTGTGTGTATAGTACTCGAAAGAGCTCACTTAATGAGCAAAAGTTATCGAGGAAACTGTGTGCGCAAGGATATTATTGAGTCGCGTAGGTAAATGGTCCTGTAGAGCTAATTTGAATTTTAAAATTGTTTCACATTCAGTAATGTTTTCTGGTAAAGAGTTCCAATCACTGATAGTTTTAGGTATGAAAGGGTTTTTATAAGTGTCTGTACAACACTATACTATTTTCACTGATTGTTTATGATTTCTGTTTTATTGTCGCCTTTTATTGTCGCCTTGTTATAATCAGCAACCTGTCTGAAACACCCATGATAGAGGGGGTTTGCTGTATTGTTCCAGGGCTCCAGATAAGGAGGGTATTTCAAAAACTAAAATCTTTATTTCTGTTTTAAACCCTATGGTGTCACTACTCATTAGAATCGTCTCGAAGAGACGATTCTATTGAGTAGTAACACCGGATTTGATGCTTAAATAAGTGAGAAAATGCTTAATTTGTGCAGTTTACCCCCTCTTATCTGGAGCCCTGTTCGGATTACTTTTTCAGAGATACCTCACGAAATATGCATATGGAAGTACCGGCGCCCATGAACTTTGGGAAGAAATACAAATTGTGGGTAACATTTAGCAATTAGCCATTTGGCAAGGGTAATAAAGAGTTTGAATTGAGTCTGAAATCGTTCGCAAGAATTTGATTGGTCAGATTAGAACAAAAGTTTGAGAACGACATCAGAATCAGCTCAAACGCGTCAGAACCTTGGACAATTTTCTTGTAACTAAATGACACTAGAAACGTCAAATGAACGCTTCCAGGTTTCAAATAAATCTAGTCAAAGTTCAACAATTGAAGGTCGTGTTGATAAAATGTCATGATATTTCAAGATTATAATCATTATATATGTATACAATCTCATTTGTATGCTACATATTAAGATGCAGTATAGCCCCTGATCTTAAGATTGCTTCTTTTCTGGGTTAACAATGTTTGCATAGGACAACCATACTCTCCACAGGTACATTGTTTGTAAAGGATACATGAAGGATAACTATTTGCGTCACTAGGGTTTATTGGATAAACTCTTTCGCTACCAAGTTTTATCGTCTGCTTTTACCCTCTTACCACCAAACTATCGGCTAAATTAGTACTGTCGCCTGCAATATTTTTAAGATCAGCTTTAAGACTTTTTGACTGCCGAAATACGAGTGTCAAACAGTTTGGAGCCTGCGTCTTATCAGACTTCAAACTGTTTGCAATATCGTCTCTTGACGCCATTGGCAGTGAAAGAGTCAAAATAAATATGAGCAAACAGATATAAACTTACAATGAAGCTTTGTTTAAGGATTACAAAGGACCTAACAGTTTTCATATTTAGTAGTGAGTAAATCTGTACAAGGGTTTATAGTTGGATCGTAACTAAAGTGTGCTAGTTTAACCAATTAGTACATAGCGTCCCCATAAAGCGGGTGCAGGCAAACAGTGTCGACAAAGATCAGATAATGCGCGTTTGATCTGAGTCTGCACTGTTTGCTTACAGGAATTTCTATAAAAAAATGTAAAACAAAATTAGACCAGGCACTCCGTGAATGAAAATTAGATAAGTCCAATATGTTAAGTGGAGAATCTGTTATTCTTTCCCAATAAACGCGTTTACGCTAAAACTATTATTTGCAGTGCAAACAGTAACCCGGCGTCTGATCAGGCTCCAAACTGTTTGCCACCAAGATAAACAAGAATTATCAGATTTGTCCAAAAGTTGTTCTTTTCTACGTTTTAGTGCTTTGCGTTTGCGTACGGTTGCGTTTAAACGGGAAAGAATAACAGATTCTCCACTGTAAGCATGGAAGAATCCACTTGGCACAAGTGGGTTAAACTGACCTCCTACTGAAGATTTTAAAATCATAGCTGTAGGAATATTGCTTTTGTCTAATACAATCAAGTCTAATGTTTGCACTTAACCCTATGTTGTTTCTACTGTTTTAAATTGTCTCGATGAGGAGGTGTGGCGGGGACATTAAGCTAAAAAGAAATTTGCTGGAAACGTTTAATATACTGCTTTACACTTTTAGAACAGCGGAAATGTCTGAAATGGAGATTATATTATGCAGGATACAACAGTGTCATGAACTTTATGTAGTGCTTTATTTCAATGGGATGATGCAATTAGCACCCACCTGTTTCAAAAGAATACTTATATAACGCTCCTTAACTATCCGTTTTATACAAGAAGAGAAATAGTGTATATTGATTACAACTCAATATTTCATTAACTTATAGGAAGCGGATCTCGCAAACAGCGAAATCTCGAGCATCAGCGAGATTATGGACACGTTTGTTAATCAGATGGGCTTTCCTATAGTTCATGTGGAATTTGTTGACGATGGACGATTCAGGCTAACTCAGAGCCGGTTCTTGATTGATCCAACGGCAGAGGACCCTGGGAAATATATATCAGAATATAGGTATTGAAAATATGAGCGAACTTTAATACGTTTAGCAACTCTCTTTGCCTTTAGCAAGTTATCTATTTGCCAACAGTTTAACTAGCAGGATGTTCCTCGGAACACATGTGTCATCTGCTAGCGACCATCAGTCGAACAAGAATTAGAGCAAATATGACAAACTTCATTATAGCAGAAATTATATACCGCAAAAGAAATGAAGAAAAGATTAATAAATGGTATGGTATTGATGCAAAGTTATGAACCATGTGTAAAACACTTCCACTCATCAAACTCTTTAAACATATTAAACATATAAAATTTTATCTGACAAGCATCAGTAGAACAAGTTCAATTCTGAAAATAGAAACAATATAAAAGTGGAATGACTATAACATTATTGATGCAAGAGTTATTAACATTGTGCAAGAGACGTTCACTTATCAGTTTCTTTTTTCATAAATGAAATTTCATTTCAAAATATTCAGAATAATAAAAAAAATCGGCAGAAAAAGAAAAAGTAGAAATGGGAATAACTCTCACAGTATTGATGCAAGAGTTATGATCCTCGTGCAATATACTTCCACTAAAGTATTGTTAAGTTCTTTCCAATAATGACAAAGAAAGAGGGGAGATAGAGATACACATACACGCAGAGAGAGAATGAATGAGGGACAGATAGACGACAAACAGGGAGATAGACAGAGATAGGCACTCAGACAGGGAGATAGTGAGGAGAGAGAGAGAAACAAAGGGTGGATACAAACAGAGATAGAGGGAGAGAAACATAGAGAGACACACACAGACAGAGAGAGCGAGGGAGAGACAAAAGTTCAGACTCGCAGAAAAAGGGACAGAGACAGAAAAAGACAGAAAGAGAGAGACAGAAAGAGTAAAGGTGGAGCATACCATTATATATTTTATATCTCAAGGTATAAGTGGAGAATACCACTTTATTTTTTTTGTCTCTATGTATAAGTGGAAAATACCACTTTATATTTTATGTCTATGTATAGGTGAAGCATATCATTTTATATTTTATGTCTCCAGGTATAGGTGGGGCATACTATTTTATATTTTATATCTCCATGTATAGGTGGGGCATACCATTTTATATTTTATATCTCCATGTATAGGTGGGGCATACCATTTTATATTTTATATCTCCATGTATAGGTGGAGCATACCATTATATATTTTATATCTCCATGTATAGGTGAGGCATACCATTTTATATTTTATATCTCCAGGTAAAGGTGGGGCATACCATTTTATATTTTATATCTCCATGTATAGGTGGAGCATACCATTTTATATTTTATATATCCATGTACAGGTGGAGCATACCATTTTATATTTTATATCTCCATGTATAGGTGAAGCATACCATTTTATATTTTATATCTCCATGTATAGGTGGAGCATACCATTATATATTTTATATCTCCATGTATAGGTGGAGCATACCATTTTATATTTTATATCTCCATGTATAGTTGAAGCATACCATTTTATATTTTATATCTCCAGGTAAAGGTGGAGCATACCATTTTATATTTTATATCTCAATGTATAGGTGGATCATACCATTTTATATTTTATATCTCCATGTATAGGTGGAGCATACCATTATATATTTTATATCTCCATGTATAGGTGAGGCATACCATTTTATATTTTATATCTCCATGTATAGGTGGAGCATACCATTATACATTTTATATCTCCATGTATAGGTGGAGCATACCATTATATATTTTATATCTCCATGTATAGTTGAAGCATACCATTTTATATTTTATATCTCCAGGTAAAGGTGGAGCATACCATTTTATATTTTATATCTCAATGTATAGGTGGATCATACCATTTTACATTTTATATCTCCATGTATAGGTGGAGCATACCATTATATATTTTATATCTCCATGTATAGGTGAGGCATACCATTTTATATTTTATATCTCCATGTATAGGTGGAGCATACCATTTTTTATTTTATATCTGCAGGTATAGGTGGAACATACCATTTTCATTCACGTCCAGTCAGGAGAAAGATTTTGACCGTACCAGCGAAGTGGTAGTCATGGATTATACTGACGATTCTAGTAAGCAACTTGCATGAACACTGTCGTTTGTCATTTTTTTCTCAATGTTATTACGAATTGGACTTTTGACAGAATTATCATCAAGACGAGTTACAAATAATTTGAATCCAGATCAGACACCGTATTAAGCGGCGTGTAATATAAGATCGAACTGTTTGCAAATGTACTCTACGGATAGTTATATTATATTCCCTTCCAATAACAACTTCCTCCAAACAATACACACTAGTTGTCTCCCATTGGGTGTTCTTCTGGAGAGGTAGCAGTGTTCTTATGGTAGTTAAACAGGGAAGACATTAGACCGAAAGTTCTCCAAGGAACATTCTGCGGGTTGTTATTATCCTTCTTGTAGCTGCACACTGACTTACTTTCATTATGCTTTAAACGTACTCTAATCTCTTAACAAGCAGACACCACCCCACCACTGGCTTTAAACAAAATCTTTGTATAACTGTTGTTTAAAAAGGTCGCCATATAAACTTATTCTATAAAGTGGTGAAGTTTTTCACACTGGCCCGTGTCCGCAATTGGTATCGGCCCGGAAATGGTGTTGGTAGTCATTGCAATGGAGGAGTAGCCTAGGTAGGTGTTAGAGGGCAGAAGGTCGTTATTATCCCCCCCCCTTAAACTGCTATTGGCCAGGGAATGGTGTTGGTATTCAGCACAAAGGAGGACTACCCTATGTTGATATTAGAGGGCAGTAGTAACAATATTATCCCCCTTTAACTGCTGTCAGCCATGGAATAGTGTAGGCATTCAGTGCAATGGAGGGCTAGCCCATGTGGGTGTTAGAGGGCAGTAGGAACATAAGTATCCCCCTTTTAATTGCTATCAGCCAGGGAATGGTGTTGATATTCAGTACAATGGAGGACAAGCCTAGGTGGGTGTTAGAGGGTAGTAGGGACGTTATTATCCAAACTCTTCCGCCGCCCTTTAACTTCCATCAGCCAGGGAATGGTGTTGATATTCAGTGCAATGGAGGATTGGCCTAGGATGGTTTAAGAGGCCAGTAGGGACGTTATTTTCCCCCTTTAACTGCTATCAGCCAGGGAATAGTGTTTGTATCCAGTGCAATGGTGGTCTAGCCTAGGTAGGTGTAAGAGGGCAGTAGGGACGTTATTATCCCCCCTTTAACTGCTTTCAGCCAGAGAGTGGTGTTTGTATCCAGTGAAATTGAAGACTGGCCTAGGTGGATGTAAGAGGGCAGTAGAGACGTTATTATCCCCCCTTTAACTGCTACCAGCCAGTGAATGGTGTTGGTATTCAGTGCAATGGAGGACTAGTCTAGGTAGGTGTTGGAGGGCAGTAGAGACGTTTTTATCCCCCTTTAACTGCTATCCGCCAGGGAACGGTGTATATTAATAGTGCAATGGAGGACTAGCCTAGGTGGGTGTTAGAGGGCAGCAGACAGGTCTAGCAGGGTGTTTGAGGGCAGAAGACTGACCTAGGGGGTGTAAGAGAATGTTGTCTGCTTAAAGTTGTAGTCTGCTGTTTTACATAATGGGCATTTTGACGGAAAAAACTTAATGAGGAGTGACAAACAGCTTGAATCCAGATCAGACGCCGCGTTACGCTGTTTGCAAATGTACGCCAATTTCCCTCCCTATAACGACTCCCTCCGAACAACGCGCATAATTGCTGTCTCCCATTGGATGTCGTTGTAGAGAGAGAGCGCTTTACAGTAAAACCTCTCTACTACGACCACTAAAAAGTAATTGATTGTAACACAGTCAGGTTACAGCTTAGAGCAATGGGAATGTAAAACAGAACGCTTATAAAGGATCTTTCTGATTTACTGTCACATTGCTTTAAGCAGTCACCTGTCTTAAACACAAATAACACCGTTCAGTGGTCATAAAAAGAGGTTTTACTGAGAATGTTTACAGACGGCTTATTTGTTGACGAGAGTTACGTACGTGTTATAGGTTTAACCAGTTGATATTCAGTGCCCCCTCTCCACACAACAACCAATTGTTTGGTTTTATCGCGGTTTTAACGGAGTATTTCTTCCTCTTTTTATAGCGCTGTTCCAAAGTGATAGGATCCCCAGTCCAACGGGAGACAACTGGATTATTGGAAACCTCCAGGTCATGGGGTATTTCATGGTTAATTATGACCGCAGGAACTGGGAGGCTATCTGCAAGCAACTGAACACTGACTATACGGTAACATAAATGTTTAAATATATTTCAAATACATGTACAATGTAGAAAAAACGTCTTCATCCATTAAACTCTATGTAACCTCCACGCCATAGGGTTTTTTCATGACCGCAAGAACTGGGAGGCTTATCTGCAAGCAACTTAACACTGACCATACGGTAACATAACCCCTGTTTTTACTACGTCCGATGTTATGACTACTCCCCAGAATCGGCTCTTCGAGACAAGGCTGATGGGTAGTGACAGCATTATGGTAACAAATAAGACATACTGAGCAATCAGCACATAAATTACGATACAACCATTAAACCTTATGTTGCGAATACTCATTAGAATTGTCTCTTCGAGACAAGGCTAATAGATAGTGACAGCAAATGATTACAAGAAGACATACTGAGCATTCAGCACATAAGTTACAATATATTATGAAAGATTTAATTGTTTTTAAAATAACAAATTTACTCGTTGCTAGGCTTTAATTGGTTAAATACTTTTATTTTAATATTTCACAGCCATTTCACCGTAACATCGTCGTTTGACGGTTTGCAGTAGTTCAACTAGTTAAAGATCGATCTTGATATCAATCAATTTGAATTCTGTACAAAACCGAGCCACTATTTATGAGATGGATGTTATGGCTGTTTGCATGCACCAACTCCGCATCTCAATGACAGTGTAGAGACCACTGAACTGATGTACCATGGAAATAGTTTCCTGACCAGGGTCCAATATATTTGACACTCATATAACAATAAATAGTCAACATGTTTTATTGTATTGTATTTGAACCTTATTATTGAAAAGAAAATCAGACTTATTGCATTGTAAACAGAGTAGATCAATGCCAGCCGCAGTATCAGAGACAGGGCGTCTGTTTGGCGTTCACAGGCTTCTGCATTATTATGTTGCCTAACTTGTTTGACAGCGTAGACCTTGATCAGAAATTGCAACCCACATGTCGGCTTGGCATGGTCTACACTGTTTTGCAATATGATATGGCTAGTTTTCTCATAGCAAATATTGTGTTTTGTTCTGCAAAATTGTGAATTAAAATCCTCTTTTCAAGGTATAACAGTTGTAAAAGCTGATCTGATTGGAATGGTTTCCACGGATAACGATTGTAAAGCCTGACATGATTGAAATGGTTTCCGAGTTTAAAAAATGTAATTTCTTATATTATATGAATGGTTTCCGAGTGTTACAAATGTAAAAGTTAACATGATTTAAATGGTTTCGAGGTGTATTATTGTAAAAAACTTATATGGTTTGAATGGTTTCGCAGTGAAACAATAGTAAAGGCTGATATTGTTTGAATGGTTTCGAAGTGTAACGAGTGTAAAAGCTGATATGGTTTGAATGATTTCGAATTGTAACAATTGTAAAATCTGACCTGATTTAAATGGTTTGAATGGTTTCATTTAGTGTAAGAATTATAAACATTGATATGGTTACAATTGTATGGAAGTGTAACATATTCAAAAGCTGATATCATTTAAATAGTTGGGAAAGTTTCTAAGAGTAACAATTGTAAAATCTCATATGATTTAAACGGTTTCGAAGTGTAACGATTGTAAAAGCTGATATGATTTAAACGGTTTCGAAGTGTAACGATTGTAAAAGCTGTTATGGTTTGAATGGTTTCGCATTGAAACAATTGTAAAGGCTGTTATTATTTGAATGGTTTCCAAGTGTAACCATTGTTAAACCTGACATGTTTTGAATGGTTTCCAAGAGTAACAATTTTGAAAGTTTATATGATTCGAATGGTTTCCATGTGTACAAATTGCAAGAGCTGATATGGTTTGGACAGTTTCGCAGTGAAACAATTGTAAAGGCTGATATGGTTTGAATGGTTTCCAAGAGTAACAATCGAAGAGCTGATTTGATTTGAGTGGTTTCCGTGTTTTAACAACTGTAAAAGCTGATATGATTTGAAATGTTTTCAATGGTAAAAAATGTAATAGTTTACAAGTCAAACAATTGTAAAAGCTGATATGAGTGGAATGGTTTCCAAGTGTAAAAGTTGTAAAAGTTTATATTATGTGAATGGTTTCCGAGTGTTACAATTGTAAAAGCTGATATTTTGGAAATGATTTGAGCGGTTTGAAAAGTTTTCAACGGTAATTGTTGTAAACTCCGATATGATTTAAATGAGTTGAATGGTTTCAGGTGATACCGGTCCTTAACAGATTACAAATTGTCCATGATGCCTGGACTCTGGCAAAGTAAGTAAAACAAAACACTAACCCTGCATGACATCTCTTAATGTGCCATATGCACACAGTTTGGAGACCATGACCAAAGGACTTCAAGGACATCAAGTGTTAAGTGGTCAGATGATAAAGAGCCTGACATGTAAAAGTCAAGCTTACTGATATTTAAAACAAACTGTTTTTAAGGTGGTTTAATATTTAGTAAAGTACAGTAAGGTAAGGGGGTCTTCAATTTATGTTGTGAAAAGCCACAAGTGACAACATTTTCAATTTTCTCAGTTCGATTTCACCCTACAAACTTTAGTTCAAAGTGCTTCTTTTTTACTGTAATTATTTGATACTCACCTTTGTTTTCGGAATAGCATCATTACGATGATATGACGTAATTATGATGTAATAAAACTCGAATTTGTTCATTCTTCAAGCTGCTTTATTAGTCTTATTCTGAGTAACTGTTAACCCTTAGCCCGCCAAATAAATTGTCGTCTGCTATATTTCTCGTCTGCTTCAAGTTTCAAAGTGCTTCAAAGTTGCTCAAAATTGCTGAAAATGTTGTCTGAGTGTCAAACAGCTTGGATCCGGATGAGACGCCGAGTTACTCGGCGTCTCATCCGGATCCAAGCTGTTTGCATATGGAGCTATAGTCGTGAGTGGCAGGCTAAGGGTTAATAATACAAAGCCTTTTTCTTCCGGGTTACTCGGGAGAAAAAGAAAATGAACCCAATTGGATACTGATGAAAAATGGTTATACAGTATTTCAGTAGACCGTAAATTAGTTTATTGCACTGTATTTTTGCGTGCTTTTGTGATAAAAATGCATAATTGATTTGTTTTTTTTTGCTTGTTTGTTTGAATTTCAGTCTCCGAACCTATACGTGTTTTTACAAAATATTGTACTATAACATAACATTCTGATCTTTGACAAAGAGGATCCTTCCGATTAGAGTCTGACTGTTTGCATAGGCCATTTGTTTCTCTTTACGTGCTCAGTGAGTGAACGTGACAAGTATATTCCTGGGTAAAGCTCAGTTTATTTACATAACAAATATAATGATTGTCTCATAGTTTGGTTCCTGATCGCACACCGAGCTACTCGACGTCTGATCTGGACTCAAACTATTTGCAAATAGCCTTTGTACTCGGGACAATGCCGTGCATGAGTTGAATGGACAGCAAAAAGTTGGTAAAACTCTATACAGTTTCGAGAAATTCGACGTCTGATCACGCTACAACCATTTGCCTTATAGCAGTTTATTTTTTTTTAATATCAACGTATCATTTTTGTTTGGACATACCCTAAACGACACTTATAAGTGTACATGTATAAAAATGTAATTTGTTAGTGCCAAATATCTTAGCTCAGGATACTGTGGTGTCAGACAAGAACATTTGTTAATTTTCATTGAAAAAATATATTTTAGCTTATGTGACCTAATTATGCAACAGACTGAAACTGTTTCAACAACATCGGTAAAGGGCCTCTAAAAGTGTCACCATGCCAAATACCAAAGCTTTGGCTACATTAGTCTCAGAGAAGAAAACGATTGAAAATTTCACAATATAACTCTATGTAAAACGGTGACCCCTGGGGCGGGACCAATTTTGAACCCAGGGGCAACATTTGAACAATGTTGATAGAGTACCTATAGATGATGCCTTGTGACAAATATCTAAGCTCTGGCCCTTGTGGTTTTTGACAAGAAGATTTTTGAAGTTTTCAATGAAAAAATCTATTTTTAGCTCATATGACCTAGTTATGCAACGGACCAAATCCTTTTCAACAAACTTGGTAAAGGGCCTCTAGAAGTGTCATCATGCCAAATATCGAAACTCTGGCCATATTTGTTTCAGAAAAGAAGATGATTGAAGATTTCACTATATCACTCTATTTAAAATGGTGACCCCCAAGGACGGGGCCAATTTTGACCCCAGGGGCAAACTTTGAACAATGTTGACAGAGTACCTATAGATGATGCCTTGTGACAAATATCTTAGCTCTGGCCCATGTGGTTTTTGACAAGAATATGTTTGAAGTTTTCAATGTAAACTTCTTTTTTAGCTCCTGTGACCTAGATATGCAACGTACCAAATCCGTTTCAACAATATTGGTATAGGGCCTCTATGTCACCATGCCAACTATCAAAGCTCTGGCCATGTTAGTTTCAGAAAAGAAGATGATTGAAGATGTCACTATATAAAATCTATATAAAACGGTGACCCCCGGGGCGGGGCCAATTTGACCCCAGGGACAATTTTTGAACAATCTTGATAGAGGACCTATAGATGGTGCCATGTGCCAAAAATCTAAGCTCTGGCCCTTGTGGTTTTTGACAAGAAGACCTGTGACCTCGATATGCAACGGACTGGAAATGTTTGAACAACTTTGAAAGAGGACCATATAAGGATAAGGCCAAGTTTGGTTAAAATCCATCCAGTAGTTTTGGAGGAGATGTCGTTTAAAGAAATTGTTGACGACGAACGACGGAAGACGAATGACGGACGACGACGGACACAATACACAGGACGATCAAAATAGCTCACCTTGGCACCACGTGCCAGGTGAGCAAAGAAAACATATAAATGCACGTGGAATTCGACGCAGCGTGAAAAATGAAACTTGCATGTGACGATAAGTAATGGAATAGCTTACGCTCAAATGAAAAACAGAAAACATCAAGTTTTCTATCCCGCAAGGAGACGTAGCCATTGGGTGAATTAAAGCCGGAATCTGTCAATGCGAAATTTGAATCTTAGTTTTTTATTTACACATCAATCTGTTGTATGAAAATGATAAACTTACACGTGAATAACAACAAGTATTTGTCCTACAGATTGACATAATCTATTTTGCAAAATAATGTCTCCTATTTCATAAAAAATGAGTTTTACTTGCTCTTATATTGTGCCATCTTACACATTACATAGCCCATGTAGCCAATATATTTTTGACACAATATTTTGAAACATTTTCTAATACAATCCAAAAATATTTATGCATCAACGCGCTTAGGAGAAAATCCACAGGGTTCTAAAATTGTTAAAAACAATTGTTTCTATACCGATTTATACTATCGATTTAAGCATACACCAGCAGGGGAAAAATCAATACGCAAACGTATTATCAAATAATGCTTACAAGTAAAGGGCGCAAACACTGTGTTATATGAAATTTGACGCTACGTCAAACATCGACACGATGTAAGTTTTTGCTATTAAGAATCAACCAAGGGTCAGTTTTCTATGATAAGAATCGACCCAGGTTATTTAACCTTAATTTTCAATACCGTTGGGCTCATTTTTAACTATAAGAATCGACCAAGGGTGTAAAGCAGTCTGTTCAATTTGTTATTAGGGTGTGTGTTTTTTTAATTTCGTGTGATTCATTAGTCCTTTATTAAACTGTCATTCTGATATATTTAGCTATTCATTGATATAAAAAAAAAAAAAACTATAAATCAGTGTGAGACATGGTCTCTAAAGCACACATCCTGACAATTTGACTTAATTCGGTTGGTGCGTTAATAAGATATTTAAAATAATACAAGCACACTTATAAGTGTCGTTTAGTGTATACTTTTCATTTCGTTTCATTTTGCGGGAAAAAATACCATATACCATTTTCACCATTTATCAGTGTATCTGGATTACATTTAGTATACATTTGGTTTGTTGTAAGGACTGGTAATCTTGACATGGATATTGCTGTGCGATGTACGAAATATATCATCAATGAGAGGGGAAATTATATCTGGTATGAGACGGTGCGCCACTGGACAACTATTCACCAAATGACAAATGGCTTTTCAGTATTCTGGCAGTTTAAGGTGAGATGAACATAAATGCATGTATAATAATTCTTAGACTCATTGTCCGAAAAGTAGCAATTGCATCCATAAGGCCAGTAGTTTTCTTTCCAACTATCAGCAAGCCTAGCAGCATGTCACGCGCAGTATTTACATGTACACTGTAGTATGTTAACCCTTTGAACCCTAGTCCCGCATAAAGGCGTCCTTTTCAAACAATGTACATGTGAATAGTACACTTGTCCTATGCAAACAGTGAAGACCCAGATCAGAGGGCTCCGAAAGGAGCCCTCTGATCAGAGTCTTCACTGTTTGTCATAATGTCAAACATTGACAAAAACAACCCTTAAAAGTCAGAAATGGACTAGACCAAAATGGAAACTGGAATTGTCCATTTAAAGTGTCATGGAGGAAAGAGTTAACCCTTTCACCAACGTTAACGTTTAGTCTTTACCCTTTCCCAGACAATATATCGTCTGCAATATCTTCTGCTAAAGTTGTCGTCTGCTGTTTTTCTCAAAATTACATATTGGGCATTTTGACATAACAAACCTTAGTGACGAGCGACAAACAGCTTGAATCCAGATCAGACGCCGCGTTACGCGGCGTCTGATCTGGATTCAAGCTGTTTGCAAATTTAAGCCAACTTCCTTCTCTATAACGACTCCCTCCGAACAACGCACACATTTTTTGTCTCCCATTGGATGTCGTTGTAGAGAGGGAACGCTGTATATGCAACATCAAACTTTTGAAGTTTTGACTCTAAATAATGATACTAGTGTCAAAAAGTTTGGATTCTAATCAGACACCAGGTATGTGGCGCCTACTCTAAATATAGATCTGGGTCTACCTAGACAAGTGTCGTATTCTATGTAAAACATAGGAATGCTGTTTAAATGGTTCCTTCAGATATTTGAATTTAATGTAGAGTCTAAGTGTATTTTAAAATGAACGGTTATGCTTCAAAATAGGTTTTACATCGGTCTCCGCAGTTTCAGTTCGCTTTGAATCTGTTACAACCATATCAGACGTTTAGAACGTCGTCCTCTTTAGCTCAATGGATATAGCGCTTGGTTTGCGTGACTGAGTTTGCTCGTTCAATTCTCAGAAGAACAAACCTTTTTTTTTTTTCAATTTAAAAATTCTAAAAAATGTACTTCTCTAGATCTGATTACCTTAATCATGCTGCGTAAACTAAAAAAGTAATATACATAGAGATAGATCTAGATCTGAAATAAATGATGATAGTGAGTTTAATTCATGCTTTAGCCTACAATAAACCCATGATTATTGTCTATTTTCAGATTGCCCTTTAACTGCATCCTGTGCTAAAAAGATTGAATATAAACCAAATACTCCCAGCTAATAAACATGTTGCTTTTGTTACCATAGCAACTGTGTCACGTCATTTTAAATGTTACTTGTATGTAAAAAACTATGTATACTAGGAAATTATTAAATCTATATTGAAACATTTATACTCGCATATCAACTTCAATATAGCAATTTCTTTGTTTTGCATGCTGTTGAATAACTGGTTGCCATGGCAACAATGTTTGAAGATTCGAATTAAAAATTGTCATTTCCACATGTATAAAGACTTCCTTTATTCATACACAAATATATATGATTTTTTGTAACAGGGCCAATTTCCTTGTCCTTTGGTTTATTATACATGTACATTGTATATGTTAGTTTGGTTCACCTAGCAGGTCGGATCTAACCTTTAGAAAAAGCTAAATTAATTTTCATTTGATGTTAGGGGTGATAGGTTTAGTTCCGTATTAATTCGTTATTTTCCGATACTTTCAACATGGAAAATTACGATATGCGTTCAGCCTTATCCACGTGAAAAACTATGTACAGTGCTCCCTCTCTAGAACTACACCAAATGGGAGACATAAATTGCGTTTGTTGATCGATGGATGTTGTTATTCGAACAACGGGAAAAGGGAAAATTAAAACTTGACTTATATTTTCAAACATCTTGAATCTGGGTCAGACCACACGTAAATCGGCGTTTGATCTGGATTCAAGCTGTTTGTAACTCGTCATTATATTCCTTTTTTCAAAATGTCCAATAATACGAATGTAACGCTGAGAAAAACTGCAGACGACAACGGTAAATTCCAATAATAAACGAACGTGCTTGAATGCAAAAGTCCTCATCGAAACTCCGCCCTGCCAGATAAAAAGGTCGACCTATAGCTAATACTTGCAATTTAGTGTTATGTTATTTATAGTAGCTACTATTGCTAGAATGGCTTGTGTTTATCTATCTAAACGATTAAACATTAGCTAATGAATGCAGGTATGGTTTTATGTTGTTTATGGTAGCTACTAATGTCTAGAATGGCTTGGGATTATCTAGCTAAATCATTGCGCAATAGCTTATGAATACAGGTTTGGTTTTATGTTGTTTATAGTAGCTACTATTGGCTAAATTGGCTTGAGATTATCTAGCTAAATCATTACACAATAGCTAATGAATGCAGGTGTTGTTTTATGTTGTTTATAGTAGCTACATTTGGTTTGAATGGCTTGGGATTATCTAGCTAAATCATTACACAATAGCTAATGAATGCAGGTGTTGTTTTATGTTGTTTATAGTAGCTACTATTGGCTAGAATGGCTTGAGATTATCTAGCTAAATCATTACACAATAGCTAATGAATGCAGGTGTTGTTTTATGTTGTTTATAGTAGCTACATTTGGTTTGAATGGCTTGGGATTATCTAGCTAAAACATTAAACAATAGCTAATGAATGCAGGTGTTGTTTTATGTTGTTTATAGTAGCTACATTTGGTTTGAATGGCTTGGGATTATCTAGCTAAATCATTACACAATAGCTAATGAATGCAGGTGTTGTTTTATGTTGTTTATAGTAGCTACATTTGGTTTGAATGGCTTGGGATTATCTAGCTAAAACATTACACAATAGCTAATTAATGCAGTTTTAGTTTTATGTTGTGTATATAAAATGTTGTAACTACTATTGGCTACATTTTGTTAAATGTTGTTTATAGAAGCTACAGTTGGACAGAATCGCAAGTGTTTATCTAGCTTAATCATTACACAATAGCTTATGAAAACAGGTTTGGTTTTATGTTGTTTATAGTAGCTACTATTGGCTAGAATGGCTTGAGATTATCTATCTAAATTATTACACAATAGCTTATGAATACAGGTTTGGTTTTATGTTGTTTATAGTAGCTACTAATGAATGCAGGTATGGCTTTATGTTGTTTATAGTAGCTACTATTGGCTAGAATGGCTTGCGATTATCTAGCTAAATCAATACACAATAGCTAATGAATGCAGGTATGATTTTATGTTGTTTATAGTAGCTACTACTGGCTAGAATGGCTTGAGATTATCTAGCTAAATCATTAAACAATAGCTAATGAATGCAGGTGTTGTTTTATGTTGTTTATAGTAGCTACTCTTGGTTTGAATGGCTTGAGATTATCTAGCTAAATCATTACACAATAGCTAATGAATGCAGGTGTTGTTTTATGTTGTTTATAGTAACTACATTTGGTTTGAATGGCTTGGGATTAACTAGCTTAATCATTACACAATAGCTAATGAATGCAGATTTAGTTGTGTTTTGACGTACCATAGTTGTCCTTTCCGCTCATTGCAGAAATTCATGGCAGAGTTACTAACACATCCTTATGAAGTGGTTTCCGGTTTGTCTACATCTAGCGAGGGCTACTCATCGGGGTAAGATTTTTTTATTTCACGCCTATATAGATTTAACAAATTGAAAGCTCCTCTTTCTACCACGTGCCGAAGTGAGTATTGTACTGAATTGCGTTCGCCTTTTCCAAATATGGATTATGACTGCTGTATTCTCGTCCAATAGAATTCAGTATTGTACTCAATAATGGCTTATATCTCACATTATTAACAATCAGCTTTCATTATTTGTATATATTGTCTTCAGCAATCAGTAAAAAGAATTTATACTGATAGTGTGGGCGACAAGTATTTAGTGTTAGACTAGCTATCGCCTAACCTATTCCTGCAAAGAAGCGCCTTTTAGCACATTTACTTGTCCTACATAAAAACACCATTTCAAACCTTTGCCATGTCCTGTAGAAATGCATAGAAAATGGGTTTTTTTGTTTTCTGACAGATTGCTGCTTATCAAAATGGACTGAAAATTCAGCAGAAAGCTCCTACAGCATGTTTTAAGCAATCAATAGCCATAAAAACTGAACACAAGCTTAAAGATAACGGTTGATGCATAACGATTGTCATGCAAAACACTTGCAGGAGAGTTCTGCATTACATTTTAATGCGATAGTAATTTTAATCAACGATTCCCTCCTTACAACAACGCTTGTCGCTGTACCCAAACCAGGAAAATTATGGCCAATCTTTGCACGGCTGCAATATCGTCTGCTTAACCCATTACCCCATAGCCTGTTTATAGTTTTGAAAATAGGTGACTACTTAAATCAGGTTGAAAGTAAAGCAGAATGCGCCATATGGCGCATTCTGCTTTACTTTCAGCCTGCTTTAAGCTTTTAAGAGCTAGAATAAGGAAGGTATTAAATATGACACATATTCATTACGGTTTATATTGGAACTATTTTCTTCAGCGGATGAATAAAATGCATGTGCTAAAAGTCGCTTCTATAAGGGAAAGGGTTAAAGGTGTCGTATGCTCTTTATCTCCAAGTCACATAATGTACATTAAGTACAAAATAAAGAATGTAAAACAGCTTGAATCCAGATCAGATGCCGTGTTACGCGGTGTCTAATCTTGACTCAGAGCTGTTTGCAAATTTGAGCAAATTTCCATTTTAACATGTGAGGATATTTTCAATAAATCTATATCTTTAATTCATCTAACGATACCTTCAAAAGGACATATTCATGATTTATTTGAGGGGATTTTAATTCGTTTGAAGATATAGAGGATAATTGTTTTTTTCAGTATAAGATAGAAATTTAATCCATTGAGTGAACATCAGACGTTATATAAATATAACAGTCTGATGTTCACGAAATAGATTAAATTCGATCTTATACTGAAAACATACAATTATTCTATTTATTTATGCTTTTAAGCCACTTTTTAAACGAAATTGTTCGACAATTGTGAAAGCGAACGTACATGATTTACCCCGTGTTGAGCCCCAAGTTTACATCGAACACATTAACGAAACAGTTTCCCGTACGATGACGTCACTTATTTATTGATTTGACGTCATCCGAATTACGTCTTTGCTCCCGATTTGGATTCGTGTTCTTCCGTTGAGTGGTTCACGACAAATCGGACTGCCGGAATTTAACGATAAGACACGATTGACTACGATTTTTGGGGAGCCCTACGGGGAAAACTGCGATTGGTGATAATCCACTGCAGTGGATTACCAAGTGATAATCCACTGCTATTTTCCGGTAATCCACCGAAAAGAATAAATAAATTTGTTTATTTCATATTTCAGGTGTCTATGGAGTCATTCTATTTCAACATATTTCAGAGCACCAGATAAGGGTAGTTTTTCAAAAACTAAACTCTTTATTTCTCAATTAAACCCTATGGTGTCACTACTCATTAGAATCGTCTCGAAGAGACGATTCTAATGGGTAGTACATGTAACACTATAGAATTTGGTGCTGAAATGAGTGAGAAAATGTTTGATTTGTTGAAATACTATCTCTTATCTGGAGCCCTGATATTTGCAATACAACTTCTCATCATGTTTAGTGGAATCACTCGCTAAGTTTAGTTTTGAAGATAGGTGACCACTTAAAGCAGGTTGAAGGTAAAGCAGAATGTGCCTCAAGGCACATTCTGCTTTACTTTCAGCCTGCTTTAAGCTAGTATATGCTAGGCTACAGAAAATAATTATTATGGTATATATTTATGAAGGTATAATTTGGAACTGTTTTATTCATTGGAAGAATAAATTAAAGGCGTAAAAATGCGTATTTATGGGGTAATGGGTTAATATTTTGATTACATAGGTAGATCCTACAGTGATGCGGCTTCTCATTTACTTCTTCATTTTTTGCAACTTTCCCGACAGGGAATGGTCTTAAAGACGGAGGTTTACTGCAATACATGTATTACTTATTTTAGAACTCCTTTGCATGCTAAATTGTGCTCAAATAATCCAATGCATCAGTGTTATTTTGTAATAGCGGACGTTTATTTAAGATTATGTCATCATTTCAGAATTACCAGTCGTATAATACAGCAGTCCTACAATTTCGGAGTAAAGGCCAGTGTTGACTTTTCCTTGTCACAAATTGGTCTGTGGATGGACGACCCTGGCAACAAGCCGTAAGTGTTTCAATGTTAAACTGATCAGTGGGATGACGGAGGCATTCATGCGACTGTAAATTAGCGAAGCATGTCGTGTATGACAGGAGGAGCTTTTTAGTGTACGCATTGGCATTAAATTCATTCACAAACACTTGACCTGTGGAGAGTACACGTGCCCTCTGCAAATGGTGTAGACTTCTTAACCCATTACCCAATAGACTGTTTCTTGTTTTGAAGACAGGTGACCATTATAAGCAGGTTGAAAGTTGAAACAGAATGTGCCTTTACCCTTAGCCTCATAGCATGTTACTAGGTTTGAAGATAGGTGACCACTTAAAACAGGTTGAAAGTAAAGCAGAATGTGCCCTAAGGCACATTCTGCTTTACTTTCAGCCTGCTTTAAGATAAAATCTGCTAGGCTATATAAAATATTTGTAATGGTAAATTGTTCATGAGGGTATAAACTGGAACTACTTTCATCAGAAGAGGAATAAATTAAATACGCTAAAAGTCGCTTCTATGGGGGAAAGGGTTCAGGCGCATTCTACTCGACTTTCAGCCTGCTTTAAGTTGCCATCTGCAAGAAAATTGAAACTATTTCTTTTGATACATATTTATGGCAATATGAATTTGAGCTATTTTCTTCAGTAGAGGACTAAATCAAAGGTGTTAAAAGGCGTATTTATGGGGTAATGGGTTAAGATCAGAGGGCTCCTCTGGTCAGAGTCTGCACAATCACTGTTTGTCATTTTGGAATATATTATAACATAATCATTATTATTATTATTATACCGGATTTATACTGCGCTCTTTTCACATAGAAGTTGTGCGTTCAAAAGCGTTTAACATGAAGTTATATACAATGGTACAGGCACTTACAAAGTTGAGAAAAGACAAATAACTACACTTACAATAGAGTAAAAGCCATCCTACCTTACATGGAATGGTATATAAGTAAAAATTCCATAATGCTTTCTTTTTTTTTCCATCTTGCATTCTGACACTTCTATTACGGTTTCTATACTTTGTCATTATTGTTATTATAACTATATCAGTCTATCTTCATATTCCATCTTGCACTCATACACTTCTTTCAAACATTGCAACCTTCTATTCTACTTTCAGATCTTTCACATTCTGCATTGTGACAAATTGCATTCGGCTTGCATAGTAGATCTACGTCACTTCTAGATCTACATGTATTCTTTCTTTTTGATAGCGAGCGAAGTGAGCTTCTATGTTATATGTTAAATTTTAAGTTAAATTTTAAGTTAAATTTCTTAGCTTTGTACCTGTATGTACGTTGAACAGATTTTTATTCAGAGGTTTGTTCGCTTCCGGCGGATCTAATTGCTACATTATTTTCAAAGACTGGTCGACACTGCTCGGGTTTTATCTCTGAATATTGCTGAAATAAATCTGTTTCACCAGATGTTCGCTTCCGGTTACCCATAGGTTGAACCGGATGTTATTGTCTAACACGTACATCTATTCCGACCGACCTCTCAGCTCTGAACGATTTTTAAGTGCACAAGCGACATATTATTTACGGTTATCTCCGAAGGAACGTAAATTAATAAATATATCATAAGTAAAGTTCGGTTGTCAGGAGTCCAGATATTCTGGTGGATCACAATGTAGTGTCTGATCAGAGCATACATATTTCATTAGTTAAGTTCGGTTGTCAGGAGTCAACACATTCTGGTGTATCACAATTCAGTGTCCGATCAGGGCATACATATATCATTAGTAAAGTTCGGTTGTCAGGAGTCAACACATTCTGGTGTATCACAATGCAGTGTCTGATCAGAGCATACATATATCATAAGTAAAGATCGGTTGTCAGGAGTCAAAACATTCTGGTGTATCACAATGCAGTGTCTGATCAGAGCATACATATATCATTAGTAAAGTTTGGTTGTCAGGAGTCAACACATTCTGGTGGATCACAATGCAGTGTCTGTTCAGAGCATACATATATCTTAGTAAAGTTCGGTTGTCAGGAGTCAACACATTCTGGTGGATCACAATACAGTGTCAGATCAGAGCATACATATATCTTAGTAAAGTTCGGTTGTCAGGAGTCAACACATTCTGGTGTATCACAATGCAGTGTCAGATTAGAGCATACATATATCATTAGTAAAGATCGGTTGTCCGGGGTCAACTCATTCTGGTGTATCACAATGCAGTATCCAATCAGAGCATACAAGTATCATTAGTATAGTTCGGTAGTAAGGAATGAACACATTCTGGTGTATCAAAATGCAGCGTCCAATCAGAGCATAAAAATAGTATTAATAAAGTTCGGTTGTTTGTAGTCAACACATTCTCGTGAATCGGTTATATACGAGCAAGCACAACTAATACCAGTGCAGGTTATCGATACTTTGTAATACGTGTAAGATCGACTTTAGAGATTATATATGTTTAATTAAAACTAACAGGTGGGTTTTAAAGTGTTTTTAATGCAACAACAGAATGTATGCCTCATTTCTAGGGCTAATATAACCGATGGCCTACAAGAGTTTGTATACTGCAATGCAGTCCGCTATGGGGGCGACAAAGAGTGGAAGTTTATGCTAAACTTGTTCCAGACTTCCGGTGACATGGCAGCGTTGAAGGCAATGGCTTGTACCAGTGAACGACGGCTGCTGGTCAGGTACACTTGACATAGTTACAACTAATTCAACGTTGTAGGCATCTACTTTGCAAACTGGCGTCTTGCCAAGGTCCAAACTGCTTGTCGAGATTTAAGTAGGTTCCACTTTATACAGTTATGAATATGCATCATAAGAAATAGTTTTTATATCCTAATAGATGGTAGCTTAAATCAGGCTAACAGTAAAGTAGAATGTGCCTTAATGCTTTACTTTCTACCTGTTTTAAGCGGCCACCGATCTTCAACCCTAGACACGCGCTATGAAGAAATGGATTAAATCTAATTGAATTATAATGGTGATGAAGACAGCATCAAAGAAAGCGATGCGAAGGTTGGGGTAGATTGTTATAATTTTACCGGGAATGGGTAAAACAATTCAATGCAGATTTCTCTAAAAATGATTTGTTTATTAACGTCTGTTTCTGCCAACGTTGGGCTAATTGACGTCAGATAGATAGGGAAGCGGGTGAATAGGAAAATGGACAATTACCTTCTCTTTTTCCTTAGAGCCATTTGTCCTTTTGCATGCCCAATATATAGCACTGATACACGGGGCCTAGCTTGATTTAAAGTATCATTCGAAGGACATGGTCAGGCGGGGGATCGAACTCACGACCATAGAGTGGCATTTTAACACGTTACCACTAGACCTCGAACGCCGGTACACATTTGTCGGTAGACACTAGAAAGGTGACGGACTAAATATGGACGGCCTAGCGTAATATGGTGAACTCGGGACGAATAGCCATTCTAACTCACCATGAGTTGTGCTCAAATGAACTCAAAAGCTAAAACTAAATTTAAACAAGAAACACTAATTCTGCTGAATTACATGCCACGTCGCTGTTTGAAGTGGTCGAAATTGAGAATGAATTTAGATCTATTGCAATAAGAAATAGTTTGAAAACATGTTTAACGCTGCGGTTATATCTATAAATGTCTGACGGCGCATTCATCGCGGGAAAGACAACACAAGCCTATTTTATACATCCGTTCTCCTTACAGCGAAGGGTATCTACAGTAACATGTATTGGAAATAGTGTACTTAGCTGCTTGTCGTGTGAACATGTTTTTATGTTTTGTTTTCAGATATGTAGAACTCATCAATTCCACATCAAAGTATTCTGCTTTAGGCTACATCAAGTCTGACTTGTGTTTGCCATGGGACTTGTTTAGAAGTAACTACGACGATATTATGGAGAAGTAAGGAAATATGTACTGTGAACCCTGAGTACGACTCCCACTAAAATACCCATTACTGTTTAACCCTTTACCTGATAGCCTATTTCTAGTATTGAAGATAGCGGACTACTTAAAGCAGGTTGAAAGTAAAGCAGAATGCGCCTTAAGCGCATTCTGCTTTACTTTCAGCCTGCTTTAAGCTAGCATGTGCTATAATATAGAAAATATTCCCCATAATACATATTCATTACTGATTAAATTGGTACTACTTTCTTCAGCGGATGAATAAATTATATCCGCTAAAAGGCGCTTCTATGAGGGAAAGGGTTAATGCATAACAAACGTTATGTTAAAAGCTTGTATATGATCTTTCTACAATGGCTTTGTCTTGCATTAAGTTGCCACCGTTAAACTACAAAGGCGTAGGTTCACAATGTGAACTTGGTCCTATGTCAAATGTACACCAAATGTTCACGATGACAGATATATATGTGGTGAAAGAAAAACAGCAGCAAAATTGCAGACAGACCAACCGACTAACGGGCAGATTCCAGTACCCCCCCCCCCCCCGCTATGGCACTTACTTTGTGGAGGAATACATGTATCTAATACATGAACACTTAATAAATGCATACCTAAAATTTGAGAAGTTCTAGCCACATTTTTTAATCCCGATTTCAAGGCCAGAGGCCAATGTCAAGCTCACAGAGACCTGAAATTTGAGTCTTACATATCTACTTTTCCTGGTTAACATATATGTCAAGTATCAGGTAAGACATCTACGCTTAATTAATGCATACCCAGTATTTGAGTAGTTCTAGCCACTATAATGTTTAAGTCCTGATTTCAAGGCCAGAGATCAAGCTGTCAATATCAGATGTCAAGGTCACAGAGACCTGAAATTTGTGTCTGTCATATCTGCTACTCTCGATTAGCATGTATGCCAAGTATCAAGAGAATCAGGTTGAAACTGAAGGGGTATGTCGTACAAGTTTTGTGCAGACCGGATGGCCACCAATTTTAAGGCCAGAGGTCAAGGTCAAAGTCAGAGCTCTGAAACTTAAGTTTTACAAATCTACTACCCCTGACTTTCATTTACAACAAGTAACAGGCAAATCAGATTAAAACTGAAGGAGACGTTCACGGTACAAGATTTTTCAGACAGACCAACCGACAGGCTGATTCAAGTATACTCCCTCAAACTTTGTTTTCGGGGGTAAACCGTATAAATAGAAGTGTGACGGAAAAAGTGTGATGGGCAGACAGACGACCGGACCCCATACCCTGTTTCTAGTTTTTAAAGACGTGTTACCAAAACAGTTTGAAAGTAAAGCAGAACACGCGTTAAGACTCATTCTACTTTACTTTCAACCTGTTTTAAGTTACCATCTGCTAGGATATAGGTTACATTGCTTTTTGTGCATATCAATGGCGGATAAAAAGGAGCTGTTTTTTTCAGTGGAGGAATAAATTAAATGCGAATAAGAGCATAATGGCTCTAAGACGCTGACCAGAGAACAAAGTTCCCAGATTAAATTAGACTTATCACTAAAGGTAATTAATATCACCTAGCGTCTTGTCACAAGAAGCAAATTTGTCAGGATAATGTTGATGTGTGTACTCCATATCAACTACAGAAGCCTTTTCTATGATTTGACCTTATGACCTACTTTTTGAGCTGACATAACTCATATTCATGCAGTGTCTAGATTTTGTCTAGGTGATTATTTTTAGCAAGTCTCGTGAATTTGAAGCTAGAAATATGGCTCCTAAAGTGTTCAGAAGCATTTTAAATGGTTTGACCTACTAACCTACCCACCCTACTTATGCTTCTGATGAAGTTTGGTTACACTGGGGCTATTGGTTTCAGAGAATAAGTCGTTTGCAATTGGTGACGGACTGACAGATGGACGACGGACAGAACAGTATCACAAAATGTCACCTTGAGCATTTTGTGCTCTAGTGAGCTAAAAAGGGCGTATTTATGGGTAAAAGGTTAACCATCTCTATGCACATTGGCAGACAGTTTAGATCCTAATCGGACACTGTTTTACGTAGCGTTTGATCTGGATTCAAACTGTTTGTAAAGGTTTAGAAATCTTGTTCTCACATTCCAAAGGCCAATGTTCACCTAAGACACACGTAATAACAGGTGGACGTTCGCTATATTTTAGGCTTGGTGCATCTTCAACCATGACTTTATTGTCGGAAATATCGAGTGGTTTCAACACAGAGCTTCGACTTAAGGAGGTAAGAACAATTGTATTGGTATACTTCTTCCATATCAATGCACATCTACGAAACACTCTTGACTGTTTTCTTCACAACTGCCAATGTTGAAGACTAAAACTGTTTAAAAGCATGTTGGGTGTAAAGCAGGATTCTCCCTAATTTAAAGAGTCCTGCTTTACATCAAGCCAGCTTAAAGCATTCACCAGATAGTTTCAAAAGGCAATATGTAGTTCTACTTTTTGATACATTACGTTTGGAAAAGAACGATAATGTTAAACAAAAAATGAGACTGCAAATTGCAAATCTCAAAAGAGTAGTCTATATTTGATATATTTGTATACAGTAAAGCCTCTCTATAAAGACCACTAAGTTATACTTATTAGCAGGTGTTTAAGGCAGGTAACTGTTTAAAGCATGGTAAATGTAAAACAGAAAGCTCCTTTATGGGCCTTTTGTTGTATGTTCACCTTGCTTAAAGCTGCCGCCTGTCTTTTATGCAATCAGTAAGCCTTCATTTTAGTGGTTGTAAATAGAGAGGTTTGTATTCTATGTTTGCTAGATCTGTATAAACATCTCGGTGTCATCATAAAATCCCTATTATATGTACTGGTAATGAAATCACAAGAGAACATGTCACTCAACTATCCACGCACAAATGAACATTATCTCTTGAAAATAGTTAACTCATTCATCACTGAAACTTCGAATGGACAATTTCAGTTTAAAATTGTCTAGTCCATTTTTTTAACTATTTATGCTTGATTTTTTACTATACAGTCGAAACTCGATACTACGAACTCGCTTAAATCGATCTTTCCAGTATTTTGTAAGTTTAATTTTGATAAGTCGATCTCGTTTAAGTCGAACATACCCGTATTTCAAAGTTAAAACGTGGCTAAGCCACGTTTTAACTTTGAAATATGGGTATGTTCGAAGTAACGTGAGTTTGTAGAATCGAGTTTTTACTATATTTCCCAAATAAAAACAATCCAAACCCTGACCATGTGGGATCTCTCTGGTGTGATTCTACTCGCCATAGGGCAAGTGTACTATGCATAGGTACACTGTAAAGGGTTGTATATACGTCACTAGGTTTCAAGAGATGCAGCTATATTTTGAGAACGTTATTAGTGTGTTTTTATGGTTAGAATCTCTTTGCACTTCGTTAAAACAAATATTAGAGAGCTTCAGTTATGTAACCCATTCACTTTTTATTAAAAAAACAAAAGGAGTTCACTGCCAAGCCCGACTTTTATTTTCTCACATAAATACCCCTGTTCTCTATAGTGAACAACGATCACAAATATCCTTGTCTCCAACATGTGTGAGATCAATTTGATGAAGTCACTTTAACGTCACTATTTATAAAAGGCGCTATGACGTAACCGGGTTTCCAAAAATGCATATTAATTTAAAAATAGCTTGGAATCGTTGGTTATGTAAGAAAAAGATTATAAGCTCGCCAAGGCTCGCTTAATAGCATTTCAATTCTAGACTCGTTTGAGTTCAGCTTGTCTAAACATCGACCCATGACATATCCTATATGTCTTTTGAAACCTGTTTCAATCCAAATCAGATGTCGAGTTACTGCGTGTGATAAGAAGCCAAACTGCTTAACACCAATATCAACGGTCCTTGATTTAAAATGCTTACATGTTTAAATTTGAAAGATGATATCAGATTGTGATTTTCAAAAGGGAATATATTTGCAATTACAATGTAATTGATTAAAAAGATAGTATAAAGACGTTTTAATATTATATGTCTGCTCCCTGTCTTTTTTATTTGCAGCTCGAACACTTTGCACAAAAGAATGACATGACATCTGATTCTACTATAACATCTGCCATTTCTAAAGTGAAAGAAAACATCAAGTGGGTGAAGACACATGTCCCTACTCTAAGCGATTGGCTAACAAGCAGTGGATACTAATACACCATCTTTGTCTCCCATTGGTTATTGTTGTATAGAGAGAGGACTGTAGTTTCGTTCAAATGAGAAAGAACGTCCTCTCAACTGCAAACTTTATGAAAACTGATAGCAAGCTTAGATCAGGTACACTCAATCTCCATACCCTTCAATACAAACTGCAAAGGACAAAGAACGACAAACAACTTTTAGTTCCATGAAACTGTTGTTGAGAATAAAATGCAGCTAATCTGAAACTTTTTGCACACTGATGGTGAAACGAGGATTACCTTTGCAAACAGTTTGTATCTAAATGAGGTATCCTATCAGGATCGGAACTATTTGACAGTCTAAATGTTTTTCAAGTTCTAATATAGAACAACAGCCGAGGGTAGTTGTTTCGGACAACAATATTACTTTAGCGTGCTTGAATTTTTATCCCACCCCGGATCTCTGATCGGAGTGGGGTATATTAGTTTTGCCCTGTTTGTATGTCTTTGTTTGTCGGCAACTTTAACATTTGCATTTACTTTTGATCCATTGCCAATATACACTCAATACAGGGCATATGGGTTGCCTATATAAAGAGGTATATGAATATGCAGGCTTTGAGCATGTCGGGTCAAGGTCACAGAGGTCAAATATTTGAAATAACAATAACCATTGACCCGGAAATGATTGGGAATTCTCTTGGTATACATATTGCTCTAATTAAGAGAAATTAAACTTAGTATATTTTAGACATGTGAAGTCAAAGGTCAAGGTGACATTTATATTCAAGATATGTGGAGACGAAGGTCAAGGTCGAAGAAGTCACAGTGTTTTTTTAACCTTAACATTTGTCATAACGTTTAAACTATAACCAATACAAAGTTAATAAATGGTATGTATATTGCCCATATGAAGACGTATATGTATATGTACGTTTTGGGCATGTAAGGTCAAAAGTCAAGGTCACACAGGTCAAAATGTAATATTTTAGATAGTCATCACTTTTGCTCCTCAGCTGATTGTAATTTCATATTTAGTATACATATTATTCTGTTTTAGAGGAATAAAAATATGGAAATTTCAAGTTTAAATGGAAATAATGTTTGACCCTCAAATGATAGGGACTTCATAGTTGGTATAAATATTGCTCTAATCAAGAGATAAGAGCAATTTAAATTTGTATATTTTAGACATGTGAAGTCAAAGGTCAAGGTCACAGAGATAAAGGTTAAAATTAATTTGGAACCTTAACAAGGGCCATAACTTTTAAACTTTAACCAATACAAAGTTAATACATGGCATGTATGTTGCTCATAGGAAGGTGTATATGAAGATTTTAGACATGTCAGGGGAAGTTCAAGGTCACACAGGTCAAACGTATATTTTTTAGATAGTCATCACGTTTGCCCTCAGCTGATTGTAACTTTATATTTAGTATACATATTTTTCTTTTTAAGAGGAATATAAATATGTATATATCAGACATGTCAGGTCAAAGGTCAAGGTCACAGACGTCAAAAGGTTAATTATTGGAAATGGTCTTAAGCTTCGACTCTCAGCAGATCGGGTATATAAGATTGTATACATCTTGCTCTGATTCAGAAGAGTATAAATATATCTATTTCTGACATCTCATTACAAAGGTCCAGATCTTATTGTATTTTATATTTTTTAAATGGTCATAACCTTTAACCTTCAGCTAATCAGGAGTTCATATCCTAATTTAGAGGAGTATGAATATGTATATACCAGACTTGTCAAGTCAAGGTCACAGTGGTCAAAAGGGGGCATAGTGTTTAACAAACACATCTCATTTGTAATCAAAATGTATAGCTCACAAGATAGTGCCGCTTACCTTTTATTGAAACGCATAAAGTATGGTTTACAAAGCATAGATACTCATCTCATACATTGCATAACTAACATTGCTCAAAATATATGTTTGCTTACATCTTATTGTAATATAAAAAAGTTGCTCAAAAGGTATTACTACACACTTCTTAGAATTTATACTGTGAAAAAACAACAAATGTATTTACACTACAGTATATTTTATCTTGAATGACAGAATATCTTATTTAGACATTATTTTCATTTTCACCCCAGTATATCTTAATTTGGACTACATTGTTGCCATATTTGGACTCCAGTAGTGGACGATAGTAAATCATTTGGGTATCATTCAGACTACGCTATATTTTATGTGGACAACAGTGTATTTTATTTGAACTGCAATATATTCTATTTTTCAGTGAAAGGTCCATAAAAAGATATAAGTTGTCATTGTAAGAAAAATTTATCAACTGTTTTGAAAGTTTATGTTGTAAATTTAGGAAGCTATTTCACAGGAAACTCCTTTATTCAATCTCCACTCTGAAGAGTATCTTTCTACTAAAAAGGCAATAACCCACAAGGGTATAGAATGCATGACAGTTTAGACCATATAACTATACATGTAGTGGAAATAATGCTGTATTTTGATATGATGCCCCTCTTAATGAAGTCTTATTGGATTCTGAAAAGCTTCAGAATCATATTGAAGGTAGTGTCTAGGGGTACATGTCAGTACCTGTACTATTTGAAATTAGCGGTACGGTCACTAACCCCTAGCGAGTCCTATGAGGGTTGACTAGGGTTGACTAGGGGTACGTGAGTCACAAATACTATATAGCAACACTTTTTTGTGCCTGCAGATACGTTAATATCGATGTTTATAGTAATAACAGAGACAGTGTATACACTGTCTCTGGTAATAATATCTCATTTCAACCTTCTATTTTGCCTGTTTGACGCTGAAAGGGAAAGAAACATAATATTGTTTTCCCAATCGGCATTTGTTTTTTACGGTAGCAAAAACTATACCTATGAATAAAGAACGTTAACGCATTTTTACAAGCATGTATAATTATCAAATACAGCTTTGTTTAGAAAAATTGCGCTGTTTAATTGCGATCCATTGTCAAGCCTGTTTTTCGAGTTGATTTTGTAACCGGTCATTAACCAGCAAACTTACACGTATCGATATATGTATACTTGATGGGAACAGAAGTTTCGCTGGCTTCTATATTCTTACCACTTTACCACAGCAGTAATTCCGAACAAGCTTCTTATACAAAATACATTTGCATCCAATTTATAAGAGAAAAACTTAACATTTGTCTAGGATTTCAGATATCGGGTGTATCCAACAATAGCATCATACCCTATATGCAGACTACATTTATTCTAATCGCTGCCGTGATAATGTGTTGCTACATAGTGTAAATGACTCACGAACCCCAAATCAACCCTCACGCTAATTTCAAATATACGGTACGGAGGTACGGTCGCCCCTAGTCACTACCAACTTAGAAATTGATATTGACACAAACTGTTTGAAAGAGCTAGAGATTACTTATTATTCGTTCACAGCGTCTCTGTTTAGCAAAATTGAAAAGTAAACGGGGTGACTCTTACAGAAAAAATAAACAAGATTGTTTTTATATCATTATATATTATGTATGCATTAATAAACAGATGATAAATATTTTTAGGCGTTTTTAACATCCCTGTTTTGATTTTGTGTGGACATGATTGTCTAGATATGATATTACCAAGGGACCAATCCTACGAAACGCCGTACGACAAAAACGGTTTTAAGTCAAAAATTAAAAACATATCTAATTACTGATTTCATCTAATCCTGTCTTGTGATATCTCTTAGGAATCGTCTTGAAAAGACGATTCCAAAAAGATGTCACAATACAGGATTAGATGATTATTTAGAAATTTCGAATCTGACTTACAGTATTTGTCGTAGGACATTTCGGATTATGGGCCCCATGGTCTCGACACAAGCACTTCAGGTGCCATATCCATTTTGCCGGTGCTACAACAGTGTGTCCGTGAGTGTCATATAGTGTCCATGGGGCCGTTTCATAAAACTTCGAACGACAAATGTTGTCGTAAGTCAAATTATAAAAGTCTTATTTATTATTTATTTCCCCATCTATTCCTGTCTTGTGACATCTTTTTGGAATTGTCTTGAAAAGACGATTACAGAAAGATGTCACAAGACAGGATTATATAAAGAAATCAGAAATTAAATGTCTTTTAAAGTTTTGACTTACGACAACATTTGTCGTACGAAGTTTTATGAAACGGGCCCCTGGTTTTAAAACATGCATTTACAGCGTAACTCTATGTTTATAAAGCATAAAAAGTTATATAAACATAGTTATAGTGTTTTTAACTTCTTCCACATACATGCCATTTGTGACTTAATCCATTACTGATCAATTATTCACTGACAGTGTAAACATTAACTCATTGAGCCCTAGTGACGCATATATGCGTCTTTTATCAAAAGTGTACCTGTGAAGAGTACACTTGTCCTATGCAAACAGTGAAGTCCCTGATCAGAGGGCTTCTGCAGAAGCCCTCTGATCAGGGACTTTACTGTTTGTCATTTTATAAAACATTATTAAAAAAAAACAACCCTAAATAGTCTAAAGTAGACCAGCCTTTATTGCAAACTGGACTTGTCCATTGGAAGTGTCAGGGGATAATGAGAGCGAAGGCAAGTTAACTCTCGTATTTTATACTGTTCCTAACTGTACTTACAGGCACAGACGTGTGCTGTCCGACATTACCTGTGAGGGTGTGTGGCAGCATGTACAGATGTTAACATGGACAGAAAGAAAGTTTCAAAAGTTTTCTACTTTACATTCACCGGTCATCTGCCTTAACCCTTAGCCCGCCAAATAAATTGTCGTCTGCTATATTTCTCGTCTGCTTCATGTTTCAAAGTGCTTCAAAGTTGCTCAAAATTGCTGAAAATGTTGTCCGAGTGTCAAACAGCTTGGATCCGGATGAGACGCCGAGTTACTCGGCGTCTCATCTGGATCCAAGCTGTTTGCATATGGAGCTATAGTCGTGAGTGGCAGGCTAAGGGTTAACTGCCAATGGCGCGATCTGTTTTATGTATATGCCAGAAATTGGATCAAGATCAGATGTTGCTTAACATGTCTTCTGACTAGGATCCATTTCAACGTGTATCGATATTTAATCAATTTTAAATTCCGTTCAAATTTGTAGCCACTAGAGTGTAAACATTACTATAACTATTATAGTAAAGTTGAGTAAATCAAGGACTCTTGACACAGAACTCATGACCTAATAGTCCGATTTTAACTATTATCGAACTTATCCCCGACCTTATGGTCATATATAATCTGGGCGAGTTTAGAAAACATTGGATTACAAGAGGGCCATGGCCCACAAGTCGCTCACCTGAGAACATTGCATCTAAGCTGACTGGGCAAGACAATATTGTGATATATTGCAATATAGCTTTTAAAGATGTTTAAAGGTTTTCCTATATAAGTCTATATAAAACTGATAAGCCCCGGGCGGGGCCCAATTTGATCAAGGGGTCATAATTTGAACACTCTTGGTAGAGGACCATAAGGCAAAGCTACATGTCAAATATAAATGATCTGGGTCTTACGAATTCAGAGAAGAGGATTTTTAAAGGTTTTCCTATGAAAAACTAATATACCCGAGGGTGGGGCCATTTTTGGCCCGGGGGTCATAATTTTACCAAACTTGGTACAGGACCATAAGGCAAAGCTATATGTCAATTATTAAAGATCTGGGCCTTACAGTTTCAGAGAAGAAAATTTTTAAAGGTTTTCCTATGAAAAACTGATAAGCCCAAGGACGGGACCTTTTTTGGCCCGGGGGTCATAATATAAGTCTAGGTAAAACTGATAAGCCCCAGGCGGGGCCAATTTTGACCCAGGTGTCATAATTTGAACAATATTGGTAGAGGACTATAAGGCAAAGCTACATGTCAAATATAAATGATCTGGGCCTTACAGTTTCAGAGAAGAAATTTTTTAAAGGTTTTCCTATGAAAAACTGATAAGCCCAAGGACGGGACCTTTTTTGGCCCGGGGTCATAATTTGAACAATCTTGGTAGAGGACCATAAGGCAAAGTTATATGTAAAATTTTAAAGATCTGGGCCTTACAGTTTCAGAGAAGAAGATTTTTAAAGGTTTTCCTATATAAGTCTATGTAAAACTGATAAGCCCCAGGCGGGGCCAATTTTGACCCAGGAGTCATAATTTGAACAATCTTGGTAGAGGACTATAACACAAAGCTACATGTCAAATATAAATGATCTGGGTCTTACAGTTTCAGAGAAGAAGATTTTTAAAGGTTTTCCTAAGACAAACTGAGGTCTGGGCCTTTTGGTTTCTGAGAAGAAGATTTTTAAAGATTTTCTTATGCATTAAAAGTTGTCTATAGGGTCATGTTAGAAAATCTAGTCCCACAGCAAGGGGAATAACTCTAGCCAAAAACTTTGAACAAGATTTCGTTCCCCCTTGTCACCGATGCTTCTGATAAAGTTTGGTTGAAATCGGGTCAGTGGTTTCAGGAGATGTTTGAAAATGTGGACAGACGACGTACTACGGACGACGGACACCGGACGACAGACGACGGACGGAATGGGATAATAATAGCTCATCCTGAGCCTATGGCTCAGGTGAGCTAAAAAGAATAGCCGCTAAAGTGTAAACACTGTTTGATATAGCATTTTCAACACGTAAAGGGCAGGTACATCATATGACTTATGGTCTAATTGCAGCCATAATCAAACCCAGCAAGTTTGAATAAAACTTGTGACCTCTAGAGTGTAAACACTAAAACTGTTGATGACCAATGTTGGACACGAATATTCAATGATTACAAAGCTCACCCCGAGCACGCTCATGTGAGCTAAATAATTTTATCCCGTCACTACAGCCTCCGGTGACATAATAAAGGGGTAGCATAATAAACCAAGGTTTAGCTGTACAGTAGCAAGTTTATCTGTATAGTAGCTGTATGAATACACCGGAACTATTTTTATATTTATTACTCAAAGCAAATAGCGGAGAAGTTGATTTTTAGATGCAAAAAACCACCCTTTACAAAAAAAAAAAAAAACTGGTGAAAATTTCCAGTCGTTATTTTTGGTAATTTTAACTTCTTTGTTGAAGCCCATTTGAGTTAAAATGTATAACTTGTCAAATTTGAATCGACTTATTTTTCCATTTTATTGCCATTTTACTTATTCTAAGCGTTTTGTTGTGGTCATTTTTCTGTTGAGTTAGATTAACTAAGCGCAGTTCGGCTGGGAGCGGTTATTATTTTTTTGTATGTCAGAAATTAGGTGAAACTTGTCAAAATTTGGTGTAAGTGTAAATTTGAAAGGCCAAAATCATTCAGTGGCGGGATAAATCGAATAATATGTCATTGCATGAGATAGTAAGGGTTTATTCTGCTCGAGGAGAAACCAGTCAGAGATCGGTAAACCTCGCGCTAAATGGTTTCTCCACTCGCAGAATAAACCCCTCCTATCTCATGCAATGACATATTATTCTCTATATTTTGGAAGTGAAAGAGTTAAACAAAGAAGTACTATACATGCTGTATGTCAGTTAGCTATGTGTGATTTGCATATATGAATATGAAGCAATTGGTTTTGATAGAGAGGAAATATCTTCATCCACACCTCTGTCACATTATAACAACACAGGGGAAACTGTTGCTAGTATTTCTCTTCGTCCATCAAGCCCTTCACTGCCTTACCCAAAGTACAATTGTTAATTGCAAACAGTTGGGATAATGATTAGATGCCATGTAACATGGGATCTGATCAGGATCTAAACTGTTTGAAACTCATTACAATATTAGTACCACCTAAACTTTAAATTTGAGGAACTTTTTAAGCAGACAATTGTTTAAAGCAGGTGATGTTCTTGCAGTGAAGGTGTTTAACTCTTTCCTCCCTGAAACTTTAAATGGACAATTCCAGTTTCCATTTAAGTCTAGTCCATTTCTGGCTTTTAAGAGTTGTTTTTGTCAATGTTGGCATTACTGACAAACAGTGAAGACCCTGGTCAGAGGGCTCCTTTCGGAGCCCTCTGATCTGGGCCTTCACTGTTTGCACAGGACAAGTGTATTATTCACATGTACACTGTTTGAAATGACGCCTATAGGCGGGACTATGGTTCAAAGGGTTAAGAGATTGACAACCTCATCTGACCTCACACTTGTCTGTTTTATAAGAATGCATTTCCAATTCATATCATTTGCAATGAATAACAAGCACACTTTTTTCAATTCTTCTGTTATTTCACTTTTAATAACAAATACTGCATTAACAATTATGTTTATCATCAAAACCTAGTATGAACTAGTACGAATTCTGACACAGTCAGAGAGGGCCATGCAGTAAAAACTTTTGTTGGAGATAACAGTTCTTAATCCTTTTACTACCTGATCACTAAATTAGAAACATTGAAAAACAATTCATGTGCCTTGTCGATGTAAAGCTTCATTGAAAGTATCATCAAACTAAATCAACCATTATGTACAGTCCATTAAATATCAGCCAATCAGAGTCCATATCACATCCTTGATGTGCATGGACCTCCTCGAATTAGGGACGATGTGAACCACCGCCGATGTGAACCGATTTAGCAGACGATGTGAACCACCCAATAAGACGATGTGAACCTATTTTTTGTTTTAGTTTTATAAATGAAATATCAGATTTATTTATAACAATTGGAAATTTTGTATAATTTTTAATGTTCATTGACCTATTTGAGCTACCTTTAAGTGGACCGAAAAGTTGTAAATTCTCATTGGATAGTGTAAAGCGGTGATCCGGTGGGCGTGAGAATTAAACATTTATTAAAGAACAAAACGCGAGAAATCTGAGATGATTCTTTATTCATCTTTAACATAGGGCAGGTATTCATATAAAAACATATACAATGAACCACAAGTGATTATTTAATTACAGGTAGTATAATACGAGGGGTGTTTCATAATTAATGCAACTCCATCAATAACTTCGATATAATAATTGTAATATGCATGTGTGATATATCGTTGGAAAGCGCAATTTCTCACCTACACGATGGTATAACGCACTAGTAGATCACATTACGGGATAAATCACAATACTTATCTAAATGACCCCTCCTCAAGGGCACTAGAAAATAGCACTTTTCAGACTTTACTTATTGACCTAATAATTTTTTTAAAAGTAAAAGTTTTATACTTTGTTTTTGAAATATATCAGTTTATGTCTGAATTTTAATATAATTAAGATTTCATTACAATTAAAAGGCTCAGCTGTTTTAAATCTCATTTTTTTAAAAATTGAAATTTCTCATTTTGCTAATGAAAAAAGTTGACATGATTTTTCGAACGCTATGAAATTTTTCTAGATTCGTATATCTATAATTTGATTTTAAAACATGAACATCTGCTTCAATTACTTCAATTATAGCATGGTTTGATATAACAAAATGTGTTCTAGATTTCATCAAAACCTCTTGAACATAACACTAGTGTCATTTTTTATGATTTTTTCAGTAAGAGTTAAATATTACCTATATTTTTGTCATTTTATAAAATAATATAATTTTAAATCGTGTAATTTGTGTATAATTGTCTACATTAATCTGACCGAAAGTTTCATAAAATTATTTCAAATAATAAAACCGTCATGGTAATTACAGTATCAAAATTTGTTCGAAACATTACCTCAAAAATACACAAAATCGGTCCAGTGCCCTAGACTTGGGGTCATTTAGGCTCATGGTGTGACTTGTTTAGTTATATGATCTTACTGTGCATTATACCATTCTGTAGGCGAAGAATGAATCTTTTGAATGATGTATCACACATGCATTTCGCACTTATATTTTTAAAGTTATTGATCTAGTTGCATTAATTATGAAACACCCCTCGTACCACAATGACACGAACACACATGGCTAATGCACGATATCTGGATCTAGTTCCGAGCCAGATCGAATGCCAAGAAATGTTGACGTGCAAAATTATGAGACTGTACAGATTTTGAAAAAAATAAAATAATGAATAGATAAATAACTAGAAATCTACATAAAGAAGTGTATTGTAAATGTGTTCGAGTAATGGCAAAATTATAAGAAACCCCTTATAATGTATATTATCAACAAACGATCAACAAAATCGACTGATATGCACTAATTTTAATTTATTTGTTTATACCATAAATACTTACTTATCTATTTATTTAAAATAGTTCCATTATATTCAGTTATAAATAAAGGCAATAATTAATAATATTATATTTTAGCAGATGAAGCTTACAACTGGCTGAATGTAATGCAACATACTGATTTTTATAGGGATAAGGCATATAATGATTGACTTTAAAACATGCTTACAGAGGTAACAATTAACCCCTCTCAATGACGCCTATAAGTCTGTTTGCAAACAGTTTGGAATTTGATCAGACTATCTGTCATTCATATACTGAAGCAGTCGACAATGAAGCGGTGAAGGGGTAAAAATGTATCAGATATTAGGGTTAACTGTACATAGCACATCTTGTTACCATTCCTATATGTAAGAATAATTCATATAAGAATAAACCATTAACTATTATATACATGTATACTGTATACAGAGACAAACAAATAGCACATTTCGTCCACATACAGTCGAACTTCGATACCATATAAGAATAAACCATTAACTATTATATACATGTATATACAGAGACAAACAAATAGCACATTTCGTCCACATACAGTCGAACTTCGATACCATATAAGAATAAACCATTAACTATTATATACATGTATATACAGAGACAAACAAATAGCACATTTCGTACACATACAGTCGAACTTCGATACCATATAAGAATAAACCATTAACTATTATATACATGTATATACAGAGACAAACAAATAGCACATTTCGTACACATACAGTCGAACTTCGATACCATATAAGAATAAACCATTAACTATTATATACATGTATATACAGAGACAAACAAATAGCACATTTCGTACACATACAGTCGAACTTCGATACCTCGAACTTGCTTTTAAAAATCTAATAAATGTGTTTGTGATATACAGTAGAATCTCTCCATTACGACCACTAAAGTGTTCTAAATATTAGTCGTTTAAGACAGGTGACAGCTTAAAGCAATGTGAAAGTGAAACAGAAAGCTCCTACAGGAGCTTTACGTTTTACTTTCACATTCCTTTTAGCTGTCAACTGTCTTTTATACAGACAATTAGCTTTCGTTTTAGTGGTCGTAATAGTGAGGTTCTACTCTAGTCATTCCGCTGCAGCTCCTAAGAAGTTGAGATGTAGATATGTCCTCGTCCTCATACTGGTCCCATAAGGTGAAAATTGCCTTATGTGTCTTCACGGATCTGGTAATCTGGACCCTGGTCAGTAGATGCTCCGATACCAGACGTATATTGAGTTCCACTGTCTTGGCCTCCTCTAGCAGGAATGGGACGAGGACATAAAACTGCAGCTCAGACCCACCGGCTCGGCGATTCAATCGATTGTGGTAACCTGAAAACAAATTAATAAATGTATTAGTTATAAATAAACAATACACTTATATGGTTTATAACTACAGTCAACATCGATATCTCGAACTCGGTTAACCCTTTCCCTTATAGAAGCGACTTTTAGCGCATTCATTTTATTCATCCGCCAAAGAAAATAGTTCCATTTTATACTGCCATGAATATGAACTATAAGAAATATTTTCTATATACTAGCAGATAGTAACTTAAAGTAAGCTGAAAGTAAAGCAGAATGTGCCCTAGGGCACATTCTGCTTTACTTTCAGCTTACTTTTATAGGTCACATATGTTAAATACTAGAAACATGCTATTGGTTAAAGGGTTAAGTCAAACATTCCCGTTTGTCAAATTAAAAAGCCGCGTAAAAAGCCGTGTTTTAACTTTGAAACACGGGTATGTTTATTGAAACCAATCTTAAAATAATGCAATTTCATGTATCATATAATTCGAGTTAAGCGAGTTCGAGATATCAAAGCGACTGTAACACGATTTTATTTTTTTTTGGTGACTTTGTTTATCATTTATTTATGATGCGGTTAGTCATTATAATATTCTCGAATATAAAAAGTAACAAAGATGATATAGAGCGGGTGCACCAATTACCGAACACCTACGCAAGATTTTTTACTGTTCGGTAATACGTCCATTATTTCAGCACATTTGTAAAACCATCTAACAGGTAACGTCTCTCGGTCCGTTTGCTATGCTTGCGGTCTTAAAACATGTAGTAATTGAACAGATATAGTGAGTTGAATGAGCGGTGTCAGTGAACCTTATTCCGAACAATGGTTTTAATTCCGAACATAATGGTTCCTTATTCCGAACAAAGATTCGGTTTTTAAAAAAAAGTGGCTAATCTTCTTATTCTAACAATGATTTTATTATCAGATGTCTGCGAATACATGGCTATGAAATGGTAGTAACACAAACTAGGGAAAACACACGTAAATGCACATTGTAAGGTGCATGTGAATGAAAGGAAAATTAATGAAAACATTTTGATGAATATACAATCTGGCTTATCGGCTTGTAAACACATGTTTAACGTGTTCATTCAACTGAATATGATACTTATGACCACAACAGTACTTGCATTTGACTGGCAATTCATCTATTCCACTGTTAAGTTCCCCTATACACGTACTTCAAGTGGAATAGTCGGAAACAGTTTGTACACCGTATGTACTCTTGGGTCTTTTCTTCTCACTTAAAGCATTGTGAGAATGTGAGGGTGCTACTTGCTTATCATCATCGCTGTCTGACTTCTCTAATTCGTCAAGTATTTGCTCATCTCTGGTTCCAGATAAGGGGAGTATTTAAAAAAATAAAATCTTCATTCTGCAATAATTTTATGGTGTCACTACTCATCAGAATTGCCTTTTCGAGAGACGATAATAATGAGTAGGATTTGGGGTTGAAATTATTGAGGAAATGTTGAATTTCTTCAGTTTACTCCTTCATATCTTGAGCTATGTCCTACATGTAGTATCAATGAATTATTCATTTTGACGTCACAAAGAGTGGTGTTACTTGACCATATTGACGATCAATGTCATTGACATCGTCACCATGACTCCAATGTTTATATATAATCCTACTAATGATATTATCAAACCGCTTGAGGTAAAATAAAGCAGATCAATCATGTATAAAGCATAAACCTTTCGTTCAGCAATAACGAAATATTGAGCCTAGTTACATATAAAAACGAATTCATATGTTAGCGTATGCTAGATCTACTTCTAAGTTCATATTTATAATAGCATATCAATCTGAGTCGAAAATTTATCTAGATCTACCATATTGCTGAATAATTTCTTAACTGACACAAGTGGCTGTGCATGCTTTTCACTTAGAACCCCAATTTGAATTCACTTAGTTAACCCCAATTTGAATTCTCTTTGGCTATAGATTATTTCTCTGTTCATGGTAGATCTAGATATATTCATAAAGATAGTGAGATATAGTGGCGATCTAGATCTAAATCTTATCAAAGCAAGTGTGTTAAAATAAATAGATAAATGTTCGGAATTAGATCCATAATCAAAGTTTATGTGCTTAATTCCGAACATGCTTCACCTCCTACATGTGACGTCACTGGTTTGAATAAAAACATTTCAATAACATATTTCATGTCTATAAAGCCTAGAAATGCGAAAATATCCAGTACAAAACGTATATAAATCATCGAAATTCCTTATGTACGAAAATCGATAAAATAAAAATTGCGTAATTTCCCTTAACTTCATACAGTTGATTTGAGAAAAAGAGGAAAAAATCAAATCCACTGACAGGTGGTATTCAAGATGACGTTGAAAATTAATATAATTGTTATGACGTCATGAAATTATGTCACAATGCCTGTCAACGCGCTCTACTTATAAACAATAGACATTTGAAATTTTTGTTCGGTATAAGGTACTGTTCGGAATTAGGTGCACCCGCTCTACTTAAAAAATATATGGTAAAGGTTAATCATAGTAATTACAGTTAACATTTCATGTAATCAATAATTACCTTCCAGGTCGTTGTTTGTCCTGATAGTCTGTCTGAAAACAGACCAGTTTTCAGGGGCCCACACGCTGCTTCTGAACCATGTCCTCTCTACATACTCTGTTAGTGCCGTCAGCTGGGGTACCTGTTAATGCAGCTGCAGCTTCCTTCAGGTTCTGAAAGGCTGGACGTATATGCTCGGCTGGCAGACAGGGTAGGGCTGAAAGCTTCCTTATAAACTGATACTTGTCTGTCATCTCTTGGTATGCAGGTCCCAGTCCTAGCTGCAGCACCCTTTTGTAAATACGGTTGGTCATGTGAAACACACATCCCTTGATGATCACACCCGGGAAGACCAGTTTCGTAGCTTGCCAACATGCTGAAAATAGAAAATAAGGAATATTATATTATACAGATGTGGATATGTTTTAACGCTATCACCTTCTTAAAATATAACGTTTTTATTCTGAATTAGTGTTGTCTTTGTCATATTGTTATGGATATATAGTTCGTAAATAGGCCTACTTAGTATGCCTATTTATTTTTCTATTTGCATTTGTGTCGTTGTCCGTCATATCATTGTGTAACTGTTTCAACATGTATATATGTGACCTTCCGGGTTGATACGAATAAACTCTTGAATTTTGAAAATCAATATTAGATTTTACTTACCAGACTCAAAGTCCATCATAATCCATTCCAGCACTGGATGTTCGCCTAATCATGTCTTGATGGCTTCCATAACCTGTAACAAACAGAGAAATTTAATTTAAAGTAATTTATGATATTTAATATTCAATTGCTATTGTCTGTTTGCACAACTCCTGTGTAAAAACGTGGTACAATAATCATAGTAATAATAATAACAATAAATAATTTTGATTAAAATAATATTTTATTGATAATTATTAGTAATTATTATTTTAGTAGTAGTAGTAGTAGTAGTAGTAGTAGTAGTAGTAGTATACTAGTTTAGTTTACGTTACTATAAGTACACTTAATTTATATTTATTATTATTCAATTGATATAGTCTATTTGCACAACTCCTTTGTGAAAAAGTTGTAATATAAGTAGCTGTAGCAGTAGTAGTAGTAGTATTCTAGCACAATTAACTAGAAGCATTTTTTTTTAATTTCATAATCATCCGTATTAATTATTATATTGTTTTTCATTATAATATTAATATCAAAGAGTAAATATAAACTATATTTTTATTGTATACATACCGCAATATAGTCCTTCTTCCTCCACTTCGACATAAGGATGAAACAAAGTGGAACCTGTTTCACCCCGCTGTCCCCATTCTTCACGAAGGCGTGGATAGACCATAGCTGGTAGAAAGGCTTCTGGACTACCCTGAAGGTTATGGCATTAAATAGATTAAGGGTTTCGCGAAAATGTTTTTATTAGAAAAAAATTGGATGATTGATTTACATTGCTTTTGCACGTGTCACTTTTCCCGCGCTTTTGTATCATATAGATGAAGCATTTGGAGATGACACATAAGGATTGGTTTACGTCTTTAAAATTGCAAAAGTGACAAGTTTATAACACTGTTGTACATAACATTTTAAAGTGAGTGGCAAGTAGTTAAAAACCTAACCATACGTCGTGTAACCCCGCGTCTGATCTGGCACCAAACTATTTGAAAATTATTTAAAAGTAAGGGGCAATTAGTTTTAAACCTAATCATACGTCGGGTTACCCGACATCTGATCTGTCATCAAACTGTTTGCAATGAAGTTAAGGGTTAACTCATTGAGCCCTAGTGACGCATATATACGTCATTTACCAAATGTGTACCTGTGAAGAGCACACTTGTCCTATGCAAACAGTGAAGTCCCTGATCAGAGGGCTCCTGTAGGAGCCCTCTGATCAGGGACTTCAGTGTTTGTTATTTTGCAATTTATTACAATAGTTACCCCCAAATAGTCTAAAATGGACCATCCTTTATTGCAAACTGGAATTTTCCATTGGAAGTTTCAGGGGAAAATGAGTTAAGCGAAAATTAGATGGATGATTATAACTTTGTCTTTGCACGTGTCACTTTTCCCGCGCTTTTATATCATAGATGGAGAATTTAAAGAGGACACATAAGGATCTTTAAAATGGCAAAAAAGACAAGTTTATAACACTAGTGTACATAACATTTAACAGTGAAATGCAAGAAGTTTAAAACGTAATCATACGTCGGGTTACCCGGCGTCTGATCTGGCACCAAACTATTTGCAATGATTAAATTATTTAGATAAAGGGTTTCGCGAAAACGTTTTTATCAGAACACCCTAATTGGATGATTGATTAACATTGCTTTTGCACGTGTCATTTTTCCCGCGCTTTTATATCATAGATACATTTAAAGACGACATTAGGATTAGTAAAACTGGACATAACTATTGACCAACATATCTTTTATAATTATGAATATTGTTTAAATTGAGTTAACAACTTTAAAATGGCAAAAGTGACAAGTTTATAACACTATTGTACATACCATTTAACAGTGAAATGCAAAAAGTTTAAAACGTAACCATACGTCGGGTTACCCGGCGTCTGATCTGGCAACAAACTATTTGCAATGGAATTTTGGGTTTAGTGAAAACGTGTTTATTGGAAAATACACCTTAATTTGGTGATTGAATTAATTTGCACGTGTCACTTTTCCCGCGCTTATTTTTCATATATGAAGCATTTCAAGATTTCGCGAAAACGTGATTATTTTCCACATATTAAACATAATACATAGCAAATGTTTATCTCTATTAACCATGTATATAAGATGATTATATTCAGGTCATCTACAAAAAAAATATAGGATACCAAGAAATAAATAGAGACTTATCAGTGTTACAGTTCCTGTGTTGCCATTCGCCACATATGTCACAGGCAATTGCATGCTGCAACTTCCTCACTTCCTCACCACAAGCTATGCACAAATCGCACATCCTTGTGCAATCGCACACTTGCCACTTAATCACTTTCTTATATCACTTATACTTATATTAACACGGCACAATAATCCCTTTATCAATATCAAATATCACATATATTTAAATAATTTTAAACGGCACAACTAAAACACTTTATCACTTTCGAAATTTGGTACAGAATATCACCTTGGTAACGTTTTAAGACACTCATATAAACAGATAAGCAATGTACAAGGTATTTAACCTCTGCTAAAACCAATCAGAGATCATGATACAATTACCAATCAAATTGTATTCAAACATTTATCCATCCAATTAAATTAACTTAATTACTCCATCCAATAATATGCGTTCTTCAATCAGAGATCATGATACAATTACCAATCAAATTTCATTCAAACATTTATCCATCCAATTAAATTATCTTACTTACTCCAACCAATAATATGCGGTTTTCTTCCATCTTAAAGACTTTTGCCGTTCACAATTGTGCAAACTGTCAAATTCTTCAACCATCGCCAGGTGCGTCGGTCATATACATCAAAAGCTAGTGCCGACTTAATGACTTAATATTGTTAAAACATGCTTGTAAATATTTCTAATTGGAGCAATTATATTCACACCTTCTTAATAAAATTACAGTCAAGCCTGTAATTAGCGATCATTACTTAGTCAGTAAATACTGCCCGTCGCTTAGAGCAGGGCAAAAGTAAGACAGAAATCTACTTCATAAGTTATGTCTTACCCAGCCACCTGTCCTAAAGACTACGACTATAACCGCTTTTGAGTTATGTTTGATGTTAGTTGAACTGTGTTTTAGATATAGCATATCGATAGCACATTAATATTGAATAACCTGCTCAGATTTGGCAGTTTTACCAGTAATCCATTAAACCCGAGTGACGTGTGACGGCGACTTAAACAAGAGCACCGCAAGCCGGGCACATTATACGCCCGTCAAAACGATCTTAGAATGTAGTCATACCAAAACCCTATCAAGGTAAAAACAAAAGGGGAAAAACCCTGAAAGTTAGGGGTCATATGCTGACCAAGTTTCAAAAGGATGGGAATAAATTTGTTTGAGAAAGAGAGCTACAAACAAAAAAATGCCCGTTTTTGACGATAAAAGGGGCATAACTCTTGAATGTCTGGGGCAATCTTGCTGGTTATGAAGCTTGACCGAGACATTATGGTCATACACATGCTGACAAAGTTTCAAAAGGATTGGAATATATTTATTTGAGTTAGAGAGCGGACAAATTAAAAAATGCCCGTTTTTGACAAAATAAGGGGCATAACTCTTGAATGTCTGGGGCAATCCTGCTGGTTATAGAACATAACTGAGACATTATGGTAATACACATGCTGACCAAGTTTCAAAAGGATTGGAATAAATTTGTTTGAGTTAGAGAGCGGACAAACTAAAAAATGCCCGTTTTAGATGAAAAAAGGGACATAACTCTTGACTGTCTGTGGCAATCTTGCTGGTTATGAAATATAACCGAGACATTATGGTCATACACATGCTGACCAAGTTTCAAAAGGCCTGAAATAAATTTGTTTGAGTTATAGAGCGGACAAACTAAAATATGCCCGTTTTTTACGAAAAAAGGGGCATAACTCTTGAATACCTGGTGCAATCCTGCTTGTTATCAAACTTGACAGAGACATTATGGTCATACACATGCTGACCAAGTTTCAAAAGGATTAAAATAAATGTGTTTGAGTTATAGAGCGGACAAACTAAAATATGCCCGTTTTTTACAAAAAAAGGGGCATAACTCTTGAATGTCTGGGGCAATCCTGCTGGTTATCGAACCTGACCGAGATATTATGGTCATACACATGCTGACAAAGTTTCAAAAGGATTAAAATAAATTTGTTTGAGTTAGAGAACGGACAAACTAAAATATGCCCGTTTTTTACGAAAAAAGGGGCATAACTCTTGAATGCCTGGTACAATCCTGCTGGTTATCGAACTTGACCGAGATATTATGGTCATACACATGCTGACAAAGTTTGAAAAGGATTAAAAAACATTTGTTTGAGTTAGAGAGCGGACAAACTAATATGCCCGTTTTTGACAAAAAAGGGCATAACTCTTGAATGTCTGGGGCAATCTTGCTGGTTATCGAACTTGACCGAGATATTATGGTCATACACGTTCTGACCAAGTTTCAAAAGGATTAGACTAAATTTGTTTGAGTTAGAGAGCGGACATGAAAAAGTTAACGGACGGACAGACGGACGGACAGATGGACGGACAGCGCCACGACATAATACGTCCCGTCTGAAGACGGGCGTATAAAAAGGAGCATAATGATACAATGCAAACAGTGTAGACCCAATTGAAAGAACGTGTGCTATGATTTCAACCTATTTGCAATGGAAATAATTGTCTTTAGCATAGATATAAACACGACGTTGATTAAAACATATTTCAATGTACCATTGCTATTTTTCCCGGGCGACGGACAAATGCGATACTCACCAAACCTACGGTGAAGAAGATATAATTTTCCAATCAACGCAGGCAGTGATGCTAAATCTTATGTCCATTGCAAACTGTTAGGAGCCAGATCAGACGCCGGGTAACCCGGCGTCTGATCTGGCTCCAAACAGTTTGCCAGTCGGCTAAAAACAAAAAAGTAAAGCCTTTCAAGATGTCATTTTTCTACATTTTATTGCATTGGTAAAGGGTTTAGTTTAGTTTAAACGGGAAAGAAAAACATATTCTCCACTGTATACTCGCTAGTTATATTCTTATCACCAACTGCGACAAAGTTTGCAAACTACCTTTCGTCAACCACAAATATTACACACTCTAAACATAATTAATATCCATATACCAGGCAACCAATGCCTTGATCTGTTATCGAACTGTTTCAAAAGCCATCACACAATTGCCAAACAGATTGGATCCGGATCAGACGCCGAGTTACTCGGCGTCTGATCCGGGTCCAATCTGTTTGCGGTAGGTAGACAGTGTTTCGCATTTCGGGGTTGGGAAGGATGTATATGAAAGGTATCGCCGGACGTAATCTGATAGTGATTGTATTAAACTCAATAATAACAAGTAAAAAGTCAATGCATACTTGTCCGAATAGTGATAAATTGTAGAATAAATCAATCCATATGTACCTAAACATAGGCCGGCCTTTGATACGATGGCATTCCGCCGGTGTTTTCGTCTTAACCCCTTAACCGCTGTGACGTCATCTGATTTAAATAATTATCGTCTGCTTTTATTTTCCTAAATTAATTTTTTTAGTTCATTGATTAAAGTGATATAAACGTGAATATAAAACAGTGTTGATCCTAATCATACGCCTAGAAACTCGGCGTCTGATCAGGATCAAAACTGTTTTAGAATATCAATGCATTCGACTTGAGGCGATAAAGGTAATCGATTAAAGCTAAGAAATATCCATATCGAGAACAAGGAGATTACTAACATGGTAACAGAGCCCTAGCACGTGAGTTGTTCGTAAAACATAACCAGTTCCATAATAGACAAAGGGTTATTTCAATCAACTGACTTACACGCATCTTTCAGGTAAGTTTGATATTTTATTTTCGAAAAATGCAATTATTCATATTACAACTTGCAGAACCTTACTGATTCGAACATGCCAAAATCGAACTTATACGTATTTAAAAGCTAAAACGTGACTTAGCCACGATTTGACTTTGAAATATGAGTGTATTCAACTTTTAAAAGCAAGGTTCGAGTTGAAGAATTTCATTGAAAGAAATGAGGACGAATTTCAACTCAAACAGTCAATGGACTTAGGCAAGTTCCAGTTTTCGGTATTCGACTGGTACTTTTTTGTGGGTTTCACAATTAAAATCAGTAGTTTGAGTATATAGTACTCGGCATGCACCATTTCTCTTTAGAGACTCTCAAGATCCTTGTGAAGTACATTCGCACTATTACGCATCCACATACATCAAGGGAATGGCTTGTTATCTGGTTGAAAAACGAGTCCGAATGACGAGTTTTTAACCAGATAACAACCCTTTCGAGTGATATATTTTTCATTTACATCCAAAGGAATTGATTGTTCTATTTATCATATACATGTAATGACATTTTTACAGAGAAAACACATGAAATAACTGTTTACGCTCGAAACATATTGTGACGTGACGTCTCAAAAATTGATATCGTCACTGCAAAAGTGATATCGTAACCAGTAGTGATGATATCAACTGTGACGCATATGAATTTTATCTAACTGGGAAATCTCTATAAATCATCGACAGATATAATATAAACGTACATATGGACTTTTTAAAGTATATCTTATTACTAATATGCGAACATTCCTCTGCCATATTTACATCGTTAGCTGTTTCTATGCTGGATACCAGTGTATGTGTACATTGCAAACTCCGTATAGTCCCTAATCAGAAGGAGCCATCTTATCAGAATATGCACGTTTCGTTTTTATTTTTATCTATCTGAAACATTTTCTTGAAGACAGCTCTTACAGTGGAGAATGTGTTATTCTTTCCCAATAAACGCGTTTACGCTAAAACTATTATTTCCATTGCAAACAGTTTGGAGCCAGATCAGACGCCGGGTAACCCGGCGTCTGATCAGGCTCCAAACTATTTGCCACCAAGATAAACATGAACTACCAGAATTATCCAAAAGTTGTTCTTTTCTACATTTTAGCGGTTTGCGTACGTTTGCGTTTAAACGGGAAAGAATAACAGATTCTCCACTGTAACCCTTTCATAATCAATTTATTCGGAAGATTTTTACTCCTTCACTGCTTTATTGTCGTTTGCTTCAGTAATGTTGTCTGCTTCAGTAATGTTGTCTGCAAGACACGTTTCAAAGTTAGATTTAAGGTTGTATGATTGAATAAATATTGATATGAGTGTCAAACAGTTTGAGTCCTGATCAGACGCCGCGTAACGCGGCGTCTGATCAGGACCTAAACTGTTTGCAAAGGCTCTTTAAGGCGTCATTGAGAGTGAAAGGGTTAATATAAGCGTAAACTTGTCATTTTACAAAAATGCGATAGTCCATTTGAAACAAACAGCAACAAAAGGGTAAAACGGCCTTGTATAGTCTCTGACATAGATCATGCAAATAACCAAGTGTCTAGAGTATAGTTTGACAAATTATTTTAATCACAAGTATGACTTAAACGGTTCCTTTGTGCCCCTAGTCTAGTGCATTAAGTGTTTGAACTGTTAAACTTCGTAACTCATTAAATATTGCTACCATAAAAAGACCGTGTACAGCAGACGACACCTCATATCTCAGATTACATATAAATTTACAACTTTCAAGTAGTTTGGCGTTTCTTCCGATTGAAGTATTAAATTTGTAATCAATAATAGGTATCAATAATAGATAAGTATACGAAAATCCGTCAGTGAAAATGTCTCACTTATAAAACTTTGATAAAACATGCCTTATCAACTATTCTACGTTGAATTTTATCGTCTGCTTTGACTCATTTACTCCTGAATTTTTTAATGGACAATTCCAATTTCCAGTGAAGTTTAGTCCATTTTTTACCATTTAGGGATGAATTTAATACTACTGTCTTTATAGACAGTATGGATGGAAAATGGATCTATACGAGAGCTAAACAATTTGGATCCAGATCAGTCGCCACGTATCGGCACTATCTAGTAGTGCTTTGGGCCAAATCTGGAAAAGGCATAAACATTCTTATGCAATGATAATATGACAAAAACGACACTATATCCTGTTTAACTTTTAATACAGTATTTACGGTCGAACTTCGATATCTCGAACTCGTTACACTCAACTGTCCGATAGTTCGACATATGAACAGCATTATTTCATGCTCGGTTAAGTCGAACATACCCATATGTCAAAGTAAAAAGGTGGCCTAGACACGTTTTAACTTTGGAATACCGGTATGTTTGACAAAAACCGACTTCGAGATACCGAAGTTCGACTGTATGTTAAAAATGACATTCTTTTTTATTTCACGATTTATTTTTAACCCATTACCACATAGCCTGTTTCTAGTAGTTAAGATATGTGACCTATTAAAGCAGGTTGAAAGTAAAGCAGAATGCGCCCTAGGGCGCATTCTGCTTTACTTTCAGCCTGCTTTAAGTTACTATCTACTAGGATATCGAAAATATTTTATATGGTACATGTTCATGACAGTATAAAATGGAACTATTTTCTTTGGCGGATGAATAAAATGAATGCGCTAAAAGTCGCTTCTATAAGGGAAAGGGTTAACCTGAGATGAGATGCAAACAGTTTGGAGGCCGATCAGGCAATTGGTTGCCTGGCATCCGATCTGGCTCCGAACTGTTTGCAATGGACATTTTGGGTAAAGATCTGTACGATCTGTTTTACAGATAACAGACCGACCAAGCTCATTTTATATAGGCCATTCAAACATTGAACAGGATACAGTAGTATATCGGATTTTATGTTTTCGATAACTGTTACCCGTGAAAACCGTACTCCCGAATACCGAAAGTCTGAAAACCGTGTTCGTTCATAAAGTGTCTTCTCCTTGCGGACTCATTTTCAATTAACCCATATATGGGACATAGGCAAACAGTGAAGACCCTGATCAGACGCCGCCTTATGCGTCGTCTAATCAGAGTCTACACTGTTTGCTGATAGGAAACAAGATGAAAATGAAAATTTTGACCAGGCATCCATGATAAAAATTGGACTAATCCAATACATAAACTTGGAAGAATCCACTGGGTATAAATGGGTTAAGACTTATAAAATACTTATTGATACAATGTAGTTGACCGCTTACTGCAGGTTAGCATTAAATGATAGTTGGATTCTTTATGCAAGACAACAAAAATACAAAAAGTGCTTTCTGTATTATTGTGGTCTTGCATTAAGGTACAACCTGTCTTAACGAAGTCAATTTCTTTTGAATGGCTGCATTCTAAGCTTCACTAAATCGGACACCTCTCTGAATCGGACACCTCCCTGAACCGGACACATCTCTGAACCGGACACCTGTCAAAACCGAGCTATTTTTTCGGCCCGGAAGAGTTCGGTTTTCAACAGAGGTGTTGTTGAACACATATCAAAGATCTGCTAAAGTAATTGCCAAGAGGAATGTGTTTGCTCCGTCTTGACGTTTTCAACTATAGTTCACAGATTAATTTCAAATTTCCATATTTACTGATATATATCCTAAAGCCAGGTGTTAGCGAGCTTTGTGAACGAGAATAGACACGTGGATTATCTATTATCCCAGCAACCAACTGTCGTTTGCTTCTAACCAACTACTCATCATCTCCTATATATACATGTCATCTGCTGCGATTTTTATAACGGAGAAAGGATAGTCTCGGTAAAAGTAGTTTGAATGTTGTGAATTCTAACTCACTTTTTGATCCAGTTTAGGCGCCGAGTTTCTAGGCAGCTGGTCAGATCCCAAACTTTTTGAGAATCGGTTTAAAGTGTTTTTCAAAATGACGAAATGAAAAGAAGAAAAAGATAAACAATAAATACAGACGACAATGTTGTAGACGATAACCATTTCAACATTATAGGGAACTAAAAAAGTTAAACCCTGCCAAAATGTTCGTAAGGTTTTTACCCCTTCACCGTTTCATTGTCGTCTGCTTCAATTTTGTTGTCTGCAATGTCGTTTCAAAGTTTAAAAAATAGACAGTATTACGGAAGAAATTTCAAAACAAGTGTCAAACAGTTTGGATCCTGATCGTACGCCGCGTTACGCGGCGTCTGATCAGGATCCAGACTATTTGCAAACTGGCTTTTAGCGTCACTGAAAGTGAAAATGTTAAGCAAACAATTTGGATCCAGATTAGAAGCCGCGTTACGCACCGTCTACTCAGTTTTTAAACTGTTTGGTACATTGTTCATCAGACAGAACTGCAAAAAAGACGACATATTTTAGCAGAAGATATGTTGTCAATGAAAGGGTGTTATCAAATAGTTATATTTGACGTTGAAAGGGTTACAAGAGGCATCTGATCTACGACAATGAGGCTGAGGATCGTTTGCTGATCTTTGCCTCAGAAGACGGTCTGCAACTTCTGGACACAGCCGATACATGGTTCATGGACGGGACGCACTCCGTGGCACCACCGCAGTTTGAGCAGCTCTTCGTCATCCGTGTGCCCTTAGGCGAGACGTACCAGACGGCAGTGTATGGTTTGCTTCCATCAAAAGACCAGGCGTCGTACGAAGAATTCTTCATTAGAGTTTTGGACGAATGCCTGGCCAGGAACATCAGACCAACGCCCACCAGACTTGTTGCAGATTATGAGATAGCTATCCATAACGCTATGAAATCTGCACTCTCGTCTACAATACAGGTCCAGGTATGTAACTTTTATTTTCCGTAACGGTGTGAACAAAGTTACACGCATAAGAATTATCTAATTTCAAACAATAACGAGCTTCTGATTACGAGGCAACCATTAGTGCCTAAATGCAGCTAACAGATCTTTCGTAACTACTAGTGTCGCTTAACATTATTATTTATAAGTTTTTAAAGGTAATCCCCTAAAAAATATCATTCATTTATGAAATATTTTACGTACTTTATGTTGAAAATATGTTTGTAACACATCTTAAATTTATATTTTCTAGGGTTGCTTTTACCATCTGACACAATCAACCTGGCGCAGGATACAGAATAAGGGTCTCCAGCCTCTCTACAGGGAAGACAGTACTATCAGACACTTCTGTGGTATGATAGATGGACTTGCTTTCCTTCCAGTTGAAGACGTACCTGAAGGAATGAGGCTACTTCAAGATTCTGTGCCCGAAGAACTGGAGGAAATTCTTGAGTATTTTGACAAGGTCTATGTGAGCGGCACTTTCAGGTGAGACAAATATTTAAATACTTAATATATAATTCATCTATTAATACATCCTGCCAGAAGCAACATCCTTTTTCATAATTAATAATTTGCAAGAAAACCCGCTTTGTATCGATATATTAAAACTCGGAAGGTGCGCGTGTTTGTCTGTTCGTGCGTGCGTTTACGGAAATCTTCCATAAACACCACTAAATCAATTTCACTATACTGTATGAAGGCAGGTGGCTTCTTAAGCAAGCTGAAAGTGAGCTCATTTACTTCCACCTTAAAATGTACACCCGTCACTTTAATGGTTTATATGTAGCTCTAATATTGTTTTGTTGTTTTTTCCAGGACAGTGACGTCATGTGATGGGAATATCAAATTTAGAAGGACGTCCCCACGGCACCCAATCGAAACGTCCATGACAGTACCATGTCAGGAAGAGAGCGAACCAACAACGTTTGTGAGGGGTGGAATAACGGATTCAATCGGCTTGTGGGCCATGCAAACCCCTCCATCTGGACAGCCATCAAGTGCTTAGAACGAGACGCTGCCATCGTGGAAGCAGATATTCTACGCTACAACAGAGGACAGCAGATACCCAAACGAAAGAGGAAGCACACCGTGAACCATCAGAAGATACTAATGACACTATGCAAGCAGTACCGAACCGGGAAGAAGACGATGAAGGACTTTCTAGACTCTTTAGGACATAATATTCGTTTGCATTAACTATGATATGTGTGTGCTATGTGACTGATAACTGTGATATGTGTGTGATATGTGATTGATAAATAAAATGAAAATGACAATATGAATTTAAAAGAAAAGAAAAAACCAGTTCAGCATTATAAAATTTATTAAAGCCTTTATTTTAAAGCTTGGAATAAATTAGCTTCATAAACCTGAATTGAGCCGTGTCATGATACAATCTGCCAGTTTCGTAGAGCTCTTGGGTTCTTATGGGTTCTCAGGGTGACCCCGACCGGGCCTCAGCCCACGGCTGGGTGAAGTTGGTTGTAATGAAAGTATCAACACTCCCGAAACATTTATGATTTATTGACTCGATGACTGGAGTTCAAGAATGTTAAGGAAAAATCTACAACAGAATTAAAAACAATAATAAGTACAAAGAATAAACATTACAAATTGACATCTGATTATGTAAACAAACATGTACATACAAATGGGTAAACAACTTCTGCTTAGCATATAAGTTGAACCTGTACATAATCAAAACTTATAACGATACTAATAATATAAACCTAATTATTCAAGTTACTAAATAATGAAAATGGTTACCTGGCTAATGGAATAATATCCAGATATAAATATATTTATTATGCTCAAAATAAAGATGGCTGTTCTAGAATTTAAATGACCGAAGTGACCGGAATGACATATCACGTGATTACAAACTAGCATGCAAGAAGTGGTTAGTTCCCTTTGACTGTTAAGGTTAGAAAATAATAATTTGGACTAGGGATTATGAGAATTAAAGGGAATGGAAATAACAACAAACACACCCAATTTAATGAAAAAATGTAATAAACTCCAGAAATAATTAATATCACCCTATGACATTCACCCCCCTTTTCAAAAAATGTCGTCCTCGACATTCAAAATATCACAGATAAATAGATACACCAGGTAAACGATAAAATAAATGACAAACACAAATGCAATATGACAGTTTAATACATGGCATAACAACGTAAACAGCGTAAATCAATGCTAGTCGCCGGGTATTTGGCGCAGTGCCTGGCCTTGGTCTACACTAACGGACAGATGCATTTAAAAAGCTGTATTTAATTATTTATTATGTTTCATGATACCGGGTAACCTTATTTATTGGATTACTTCTCGTGTTCTGAAAATTTAAAAAATATTATATGTGCTGTCTTCAAACATGTGCTTTATGTGTAAATATTTGTTTATAATACTAAATATAAATTTGCAAATAATATATATTGTGTAAGTGGTGAGATTAAAATCAATAATTAATCCTTTCACCGACGCAGTCGCAAACAGTAGATTTTGCAAACAGTTTAGATCCAGTTCAGATGCCACATTTACGCTGCGTCTCTTCAGGATCCAAACTATTTGACACCAGTATAGATACTTCTTTTAAACCACCATAATAGAAACGATCTATCGATTAAAGTGGCGTCGAAAGGATTAATATGTGTATAATGTTGGGATGTAACAGTATGGATCTACATCGGCGGGCTTCAGATGGAGTCTCCTGATCGAGTTTTGTAGTTTGCCTTTTTTCCTTATCATCAATGGCGGGGCTACGGTGTGTCCGAAAAGTAAAACAAAGTCATTATTATGGAACTGCAAGTCTTTATTGTAAATATGCCTATTATACTTACGTGGATCAGCATTTTCTGCGAAACTGCGTAATTTCTTCCATTTCCCCCAGCGAAATATTATGTACATATTAAGTAGTAACCTGTGTAAACACTTTGGATCCAGATCAGACGCCGTGACGCTTGAAGTACGATATGCATCCAAACTGTTTGTATAATCGACATGCAGACTAAGGATTATTACATGTCAAACAGTTTGGATCTAGATAAAAAAGAGATCAAAAACCGCGTTTCGCGGCGACTGATCTGGATCAATACCGCAAAAGCAGTGTAGGCGCGGCCAGCAGACAAAGCACACTTTAAACAGTTTTGATCCAGATAAGACGCTGCGTTACGCATAGAAAACAGTTACATAAATAATAATAATAGCTGTGAGTAGATATCGGAGTTCGACTGTATATTTGGAATCTCATTATGTATCCAATTATTAATTATTGTTGATTATTTAATAAAGATTAAAGTGTGTACGTTGTGTCGGTGTCTTTTTAGTTCCTTTACGTTTAAATTGCCTATTCAATAGAGAACCAACTAAGCGTGAAGTGAAAATTATGTTTGCATAACTTTCACGCGAGAATCAAGCGTGATAGCGATAATGATGATTTCATGAATTTTACGTTCACCTCAACACAAAATCGGGAATTGATTACTGAAAAGTAAGAAATTTGAATTTTAAAAGACAAATTTGAATTGTAAAAGACAATATTACTATATATAAATCTAAATTTTGATGAAGAAGGGGCAATATTTGAACGCACAACCCCTGTGTGAAAAGAGCGCTATATAAATCTGGTATAATAATAATAATAATATGGAAGGGGCAAAAGGCCGTGTTGGAAGGGGCAAAGTTCCGTGTATGAATAAACTGGAAGGGGCAAAAGGCCGTGTGCGTCAAAATCAAGAAGGGGCAAAGTTCCGTGTAGGCGTTTTTGACGAAGGGGCAAAAGGCCGAAGGGGCAAAAGGCCGTTTACCGTCTTGAGAGGTGAAATCCATGTGCGCTATGAGCATGACAGGCTGAACTATTTCTATGAAATTTCTGTCAACTAAAATCTGCTGGTATATAATGAACAAACAAAATATACATTTTTGAAGAAACTGTTTACCATTCAACATATTTTAAAAGATCAGTTTAACCCTTTGCCTAATGAATATTCATGTCATTATTAATAACTGAATAATACATGTACAAAGTGTATGTTTAATACCGGTAATTTCTTAATAAATATCCCCTTTTTCACCTGTAATAGGCAGCATTTATAGACCTATAATGTCATTTAAGAGCCAGAGAGGACAGTCATTGATTATAGAGACTGTTCCTATATAGTAACCATCTGATCAGGATCTACTTTTAATCCATGTTAACATTCTTTCACCGAGGTGAAAACCCGTGTCTGTTAAGTATGTTAAAAGTCAGCTTCTTTGTTATATAGAAAAAGTATGATCAGTGCTATTTTCGGTTTGCTAAAAACGATGAAATAAATAACCGTCGCATTTGACATTAAACAAAATTAATACATTAAAATACATAGGGATAAACGGGAGCTTGACTGCATACAGATATAGCTATCAAACTAATAAACCGCATTCGATCTATTCTTTTCCGAATCGTTTATGACCGTTATCGACACCGTCTCAATGATGCGTTAACTAAACCGGAAACAACCTTTACCTTATCAGGGGAGTTAACTCGTGATGAAAATTGGGATAACTCTGTAATGCGGTAGGGCCCCATTAATATGTACATAATTATTCCATATTCAACCTGGATATAAAACCACTTAGCAAGTATCATTGACGGCTGTCAACATTAGCCCACTAGAGCAAAATGGAGGTTGCTAGAATGTAAACAAGGTCAAATACATTGTTTTTCATAAATGAGGGACAATAGCTCTTTACAGTCTAATTCGATTTAAGTAAATTTTCAAACTTTATAAAAATGTTATACTGGTACGCATTCTGTCAAAATATGATTAGGATTTATGGACAAATGAGGTTGCTAGAGTGTAAACATGGTTTTTTTATAATTCAAGGGCAAATAACTCTGGACATAATAGTTTGATTGAACCAAGAAACTATAGGTGTATTCCTTTCATGATACTAAGCATATGCTGTTCATATAAACCCGATATGTGAAGAACTGTTGGAGTTTGTCACGTCACATCAAAAGTGCAGGACAAAAAAGTCATCATCAAAAGATGTCAATCCCGTTTTTGATTTTTGATAAATCAAGGGCGGGAAAGGTGTTTTCCCCTCATGATAACAATCATATGCTGTAAATATGAACCTGGTATATGTAGAACTGCTAATTTTGATTTTGATTCGTGGAACTTTTGATACCGAATAAGTCATATTTCATCAATCAATATGCCGTGAATTGCGTGAAATACGCATGCACAGTTTCTCTTGCGACAAGCAGTGCAAACAATGATGAGAGAGCTCCTGTAGGAACTCTTGGTTCTACTCTGTTTGCATATGACACGTGCACACTTCCTTCATATATACTCTTTTACTAACATTACAGAATACTGCAAAATGATATCACTTCTAGATCCTATTCAAACAAATAATATTATTTAAAACTTTTCATTTTTCCTTGTTTGGCAGATTTTCCCATTATTTTAAGCCTGCTTTAAGGGACTATCTTTAGTATTTGAAAACAAGCTATGAGGGACAGGAATGAAGACAGACTATTCTATTGAGCTATATAGCTGTCTTTTCTGTTGCACTATTATTCTAAGTTTTCACTTTAATTTCAGCTTCTTTCCCCCTCCCCAACACCTGCTCTGTATCACAATCAGTAGCACCAATGTTTCCAATAAAACCTGTACCTTCACAGTCTGTAACTCTTTGCATGCTGGGTAATTTGTCGTCTGCAACAATAATCGTCTGCTTACTTTTCTTTAAATAGAATTTTTTAAAATTTATTTTCAAAACAGGGTCAGATTGTCAACCAGTTTTGATCCTGATGAGACGCCGCATTATGTGGCGTCTCATGAGGATCTTAACTGTTTGCAAAGGTAATCACTGTGGCAGTCATACCCACCGCTAGCATGCAAAGAGTAAATATCACATTCTACACAAGCGTCTCACCCTTTTTCACTGCTGACATTACATTACTATCTATCACTATGTCCTCACCATTGTCTGTTTCTGAAGCTACATTACTCCCTATTTCACAATGCTCTACTGTGCTTTCTTTAACATTAGGCACGGTGTGAAGTTCATTATCAGCTTTATTCACCATTTCTGTGTTATTTTCAGGTTCAATGTCTGATATAATGTCCCCCTCATCAGTTCTATCAGGAGCACACTCAGCCTTTTGTACACTTATCATATCTGTCTCTTTTCCTGTGTTGTCAATATCTGGTGTGTTTTTCACTTTTTCCATTACCCCCAATGGTAGAAAATCTTGGCTTTCATTAGTTTGAACACTTGCTGCTGAAAGTGAAAATCAAGAGAGAAACAATGACTAGTGTCTGATAAAGGCTGTGAAAATTTATCACAAATAAATACGAAAGACTCAAGCAGGAAACGCAACACAAACAATACACCCACCTCTCAAGCAGAACACACACACAGTCATACCATAATAAACACACACACACACACACACACACACGCACAATCTCATTCCTTCATCTACACACAAAATAGAAAACAACACGCAAGACAAACATAAAGCAAAGTGAATATAGGAGCCCACCTTGGCACGGTCAGCAGCAATCAATAATTAATTACTGGGGGGTTAAGTCTGGCTGCCATTTCTCCTGAATTTTTGAAATCTTTGGATTTTTATCCTGGCAGATGGTAGCTCAAAGCGGGCTGAAAGTATTTAGAATGTGCCTTAACACAGACTGAACCTACCGGTAAGGAAATACAGTAAACCCTTACACAATACAGTCATCTTTATGGCGCATTCTGCTTTACATTCAACCTGCTTTAAGCTACCATCTGATAGGATATATAGAATATACTTCGTGCATATTCATGATTATATAAATCGGAGAACTATTTTCTTCAATCGATGAATAATTTAAAGGCCTAAAAAGGTGTACACGTATTTATGGGGTAATGGTAGAAACATGGAAATAAATATATAGAGGAAACGGTTAATGATGGACACATATGTTTACTATACAGTCAAACTTTGATATCTCAAACTCAGTTAAATCAAACATACCCGTATTTCAAATTTAAAACGTGGCTCATGGGTATGTTCGACATAACCTAGAATAAAATAATGCAGTTCATGTATCGAACTACTGATAGTTTGAGTTAAGAGAGTTCGATATGTATCCAAGTAGGACTGTACTTACCAAACTTAACCTTGTGGTCTAGCTGGTAGTAACCTGATGAATCTTTCTTCTTGTGTATAGAGCAGAGCTGTAGTGTATCCACCTCCTGTCTCCCAAACTCTGCCTCAGTATAGTCCTCATACAGTTTTACATCAATCTTCCTCAAGCCTTCAATGTAACAAAACCTACATAACCCTTTTCCTTCTAGAAACGCCTTTTAGCACATTAATTTATTCCTCCCCTAAAGAAAGTAGTTCCAGTTTTTACAGTCATGAATATGTGTAATAAGAAATATTTTCTGTATTCTATGAGATTATAGCTTAAAGCAGGCTGAAAGTACGCATTCTGCTTTACTTTCAACCTGCTTTAAGTGGCCACCTATATCTTCAATACTAGAACCAGGCTATGGGAATAAGGGATAATTAAGTTCTTTATGGTCCAAGCACTATTAACCCTTTCCTCCACAGAGTGCCCCTCCCTACTCCTCCACATATGTGCCACAGTCTATATCACGGCTCCAGATAAGACAGAGTAAAATGAAGTTTCAACGTTTTCTCACTCATTTCAGCACTGAATGCTATGGTGTTACCACTCATTAGATTCGTCTCGAAGAGACAATTCTAATGAGTAGTGACACCATAGGAGTTGATGCAGGAATGTACTCCCCTTATCTGGAGCCCTGTATATTCAGTAATGGTGTTGGATACATGTGCCAGATTAACCCTTTGAACCCTAGTCCCGCATATAAGCGTTATTTTCAAACAGTTTACATGTGAAAAGTGCACTTGTCCTATGCAAACAGTGAATACCCAGATCAGAGGGCTCCTTACGGAGCCCTCTGATCTGGGTCTTCACTGTTTGTCATAATGCAAAACATTGACAATAACAACCCTTAAATATCAGATATGGACTAGACTTAAAATGAAACTGGGATTGTCCATTTGAAGTTTTAGGGAGGAAAGAGTTAAAGCAAGAAACCTCTGAAAGGCTTTAACCCTTTGAACCCTAGTCACACACATACACATCCTTTTCAAACAGTGTTCAGATGAAGAATACACATGTCCTATGCAAACAGTGTAGACCCAGATCAGAGGGTTCTTACAGGAGTCTTCACTGTTAGTCATATTACATAACATGGACAAAAACAGCCCTAAATAGACAATGGAATTGACTGAACTGAGAACTTGAATTGTCCATTCAGTTTCAGCGAGGAAAGGATGAATTAGTTGGATATTGGAGATTTCAATTCTGGTTATGGAGGAAATAGTTACCATAATTATACTTTTAACTAGTGGGACAGTCAGTCCTGGACAAAGAGCGTAAACCTTGACCAGACTGCTCTCCAGTCAGGAGCAGTTTGATCAGGGTATTCACTGTTTGTCATTTTAGTTTTCACGTTTTGGACAAATTACTTTTAACAATATTTTAGAAGATGGTAGCTTAAAGCATTCTGCTTTACTTTAAACCTGCTTTAAGTGGCCACTTATCTTCAAGACAAGAAACAGGCTATGGGGTAATGGGGTAAATTACTTTAACCGATGCATTTGTCAGTGTCATCCTAGAATCAACCAAATCTAGAAAAGCTGTTCCTCTGTGTAAACTTGTATCAGATCAATGCGTTTATCCAATAATTGGGCTCCTGATAAACCAAGAAACTACTTTTAATTTTTTATGTCTCTATAAATCCCTAGGTTTTTGACTACTCCTATCCAAAATATTTCTAATGAGTAGTCACGACATGGTGAAGAAATGAGTATTTGAAATATTTTATCTGGGGAAATGCAAGATTCGGGCATTTCCCCAGATAAAGACAGATCACCTTTACGCTTGCGACCTTTGAGAAAAGACATCTTCATGACAGTTATGTGGGGTTTGAAGCCTTTCTTATCTGGTGAGACAATCTCCTGTTCAAGAAAACACTCTTCTAATGTCTCTGCTATATGCTGCAGCTGAGAGACTTGGGCCTCTGGCTTGATCTTCGCAAACACAACCTCATGACGGAAGTTGCCCAGTCCAGCGATGTCTAACAATAGTGGAGACTCTGTGTACAAGGGCTCTAGTCTCTTCTGTGCTATATCCAAAGCCTGTCGTGCTCTGTAGAAGATACAGTGGAGAAAAGTTCAGAAAACGTTATTCTTTCCCAATAAATGTGTATCACGCTAAAACTTATTTCCATTGCAAACAGTTTGGAGCCAGATCAGACACCGGGTATCCCCGCGTCTAATCAAGCTCCAAACTGTTTGCCACTCAGATCAACATGAATAGACAAAATTGTCGAAAAAGTTGTCCTTTTCTATATTTCATTGCAATGTGTTTGCGTTCGTGTGCATTTAAACAGGAAAGAATAACGTTTTCTCCACTGTATCATACAGTCAAAATAACATGCAGTTTGCATACTATTGCTGTTTTTTCTTCCAAAGATAGCAGATTAGCTTGTTCAACCTTGAAACTTGAAATAAGCAAATCCAGTTTCCAGTAAAGTCTAGTCCACTTTTTACTATTTACTGTTGTTTGTTTTACAATTCATTGCAAGTAACAAACAGTACAGACTCTTATCAGGGTGCTCCTTTAACTCTTACCATGCTAGCAGGGCTCCAGATAAGAGGAAGTAAACTGAACAAATCAAGCATTTTCTAACTCACTTCAGTACCAATCCTATGGTGTTACTACTCATTTGAATCGTCTCGAAGAGACGATTCTAATAAGTAGTGACACCATAGGGTTTAAGTCAGTAATAAAGATTTAAGTTTTTGAAATACTCCCCTTATCTGGAGCACTGTGCTAGTGGCGGATATGTCCTACAGTGATCACCTTTGTAAACAGTTTGGATCCAGATGATACGCCGCGTAGGATCAAAACTGTTTGATACGATACTCTGACCCTGTTTCGAAAAGAAATTCAAAAATCAATTGTAACAGACAAAACAATTACCCATCATAATTGAACTGTAAAGGATATTTATACTTGTGGAGCCCTCTGATCAGGGTATACACTGTTTGCAAAGGACAAGACGGTGTACTTTTCACAAGTGCACAAGTATACTCATCGCTAGGGTTGAATGTGTTAAAATTAATACACTGTCCCTCAGTGATGTGTCTAAATGTCCTTTACAAACAGTGTACCTGTTTAGAGTACACTTGTTTAATGTAATTGAAGACCAAACTCTGATGGTTCCTACAAAAGCACCCTTTTTAGGGTCTGCACTGTCTGTAATTGGCAAACTATTGTAAAAACAACCTAGAAGTCAAAATTGATTTGACATAATTGGAAAGTGGAATTGTTATTTAACCCATTACCCCATAGTCTGTTTCTAGTTTTGAAGAAAGGTTAGGGCATATTCTGCTTTAATTTCAGCCTGATTTAAGCAAAACACTGCTAGAATATAGAAAATATTTTGTATGGTACATGTGTACATATTCATTACTGTACAAAGTGAAACCATTTTCTGTAGTGGAGGAATAAATGAAACAAGTAACAAGAGCTGTCCGTAAGACAGCAAGCTCGACTGTCTGCTCCTTTGTACTAAAAGCAGTTATGGAATAAAAACAGTACTTGCAGTGATGTATGCTTTAAGTGGAGGGCATTTTCGAGGTTGATCAAAAATCTTAACGTGTATGTCTAAGTTCAAAAGGGGAGATAATTCATACAAAATACCATCTAGAAGTATGCGCATCTAGTGTAGGACAAGTAATATGTTTGTGGTGAAGGGATTATTGAATAAAAACATTAGTTGCAGTGATAACTGCCTTAAGAAAAGGCATTTTCTAATTGATCAAAAATCTTAACATGGATGTCTAAGTCCAAAAGGGGAGATAATTCATCCAAAATACCATCTAGAATTATCCGCCTCTAGTCTGGGGCAAGTAAGATGTTTGATGTAAAGTGATTAATGAATAAAAACATTAGTTGAAGTGAGATATGCTTTAAGAGGATGGCATTTTCTAGGTTGATCAAAACCTTAATGTGGATGTCTAAGTCCAAAAGGGGGAGATAATTCACCCAAAATACTGTCTAGAATTATCCGCCTCTAGTCTGGGGCAAGTAAGATATTTGAGATAAAGTGATTATTTAAATAAAAACATTAGTTGCAGTGATATATGCTTTAAGAGGATGGCTTTTTCTAGGTTGATCAAAAACCTTTACGTGGATGTCTAAGTTCAAAAGGGGGAGATAATTCAACCAAAATACCATCAAGAATTGTCCTCCTTGATGATTGAGGGCATGTTAGATATGTATGTTAAAATTAAAATGCAAAATAAGTGATATATGCTTTAAGAGGATGGCATTTTCTAGGTTGATCAAAAACCTTAACATGCAACGCCGAAGCCAACGAGGACGCCGACGCGAGGGTGACTGCAATAGTTCACCATATTCTTCGAATAGTCGAGCTAAAAAGGCATATTTATGAGATAGTGTGTTAAGTGGCTGGGGTCATTTAGTTTTGCAAACCATGCCAAACTTTACCTGAGCATGTCCTCCTCTGTATTAATGCTCAGTACAAACATGGTCAAATGGAGGGTAGCAGGTCTATTGAGTGCTGGTTTCAACTCCTCACATACTGAGGCAACACTGTCTTGTACCTTCTTTAGAGCAGCCTGAATCTGCAAACACAGTCACAAACATCACCAAGTTAATACTGAATCTGCAAACACAGTCACAAACATCACCAAGTTAATACTGAATCTGCAAACACAGTCACAAACATCACCAAGTTAATACTGAATCTGCAAACACAGTCACAAACATCACCAAGTTAATACTGAATCTGCAAACAGTCACAAACATCACCAAGTTAATATTAAATCTGCAAACACAGTCACAAACATCACCAAGGTAATACTGAACCTGCAAACACAGTCGCAAACATCACCAAGTTAATACTGAATCTGCATACACAGTCACAAACATCACCAAGTTAATATTACAGTAACCAATTTACCCTTTTCTTCAAAGCCCTTTTCAAGTTGTTTAACCCATTACACCATAAATACGCCTATTTATGCCTTTTATTTATTCCTCCACTGAATAAAATAGTTCCACTTTATACAGTCATGAATATGTGCCATAAGAGAAATTATTTTTATACCCTAGTAGATATTAGATTAAAGCTTAAGGCACATTCTGCTTGACTTTCAACCTGCTTTTTAGTGCTTTAAGTGGTCACCTATCTTCAAAACTAGAAACAGGTTATGGGGTAATTGGTTTAACACATAGCTGCTTCAATCGGTATTTGAAAACAAAAGCAGGAGACAGTTTCACAGATAATGACATGGCAGTGAAGGGGTTGCACAGATAATTGTTGTTATTGCGGTATATTTACATTCGCCCCATTCAAATCCATTGAAAAAAATTATGTTCAATTCGTGAAAACACTTAGATCTCTCTCAAGATATTTACTCATGATGAGTATCGTATATGTTTTTATTTTAAACCAGTTTGAATATGGAACAGTACAAGTATGTAAACTCTGCCATCATGATACTCTTACTGATGGCCACCCTGTTACATGCATTCAAATGGTTGCCATGGCTCCTGAAAGAGCAAGTAAACTGAACAAATCCGACATTTTCTCACTTATTTCAGCACCAAATCCTATTAAGTTACTACTCATTAGAATAGTCTCGAAGAGACTATTCTAATGAGTAGTGACACCATAGGGTTTAATGTAGAAATAAATATTTTAGTTTTTGAAATATTCCCCTTATCTGGAGCCCTGGTAAATTGCTCAACAACTTTTTTACACAAGTATAACAGATACTATAGGTTCCATAAAAAATTTCACTGTACCTTAGGATTTGATATTTGAATTCCAACAAAGTAGTTAATACTTGGTCTTGCTGGTTTATTTGATTCATTTTCCTCCTTCCATCTCTTGTCCTTCTTTTTCCAAGACATCTGCTTTGCTTTCTTCAATTCTCTTTTTCTGCGTTTTTCAAGTTCACCTTCAAGAGATTCATGGCTATACAGGTTCTTTGGTAGAATTCTGAACTGGTCAAATTTAACCATTTTCAAAGGATTTTATTAACAATTTACAGGGCTCCAAATAAGATGGACAAATCAAATTAAAATATTTAACATTTTTTTCTTTGTGTCTACATCAAACCCTATGCCATAGAATCATCTCAAAGATCTGATATGAGTAGTCACAATATAGCATTCCCTTTCCCCCATAGAAGTGCCTTTTAGCGCAATAAATTTATTCCTCCACTGAAGAAAATAATTCCAATTTATACAGTCATGAACAGGTACCATATTAAATATACATCCTAGCTGATGGTAACTTAAAGCAGGCTGAAAGTAAAGCAGAATGCATCTTCAAAGGCAAAGGCGCATTCTGCTTTACTTTCAACCTGCTTGAAGGTGTCTTGATAGCTTTAAAACTGCAAAAAATGTGTTTTTAACCTTTTTTCCGATTTTGATAGCCGACATTCTGTTCTACATTTTACCAAAATCACCCAAACCAAACCAAACGCATTACACGGCTATCTGATCAATAAATCACACCTCATTAAGCACTCCGTATTCCAGCCAAGTGACCAGCTAGAGGCGTTCTCCAGCTGCTGTTGCGTGATTTATGGGTTTGCATGTTAAAATCATTATTGAATTATGATTGGTATATTTTATTAAGGGTGGAGCTAAGGAAAATCGCTTACGAAATATGTGTCTTCTTATTGGTTGAAACAAAAAGGACATAGTTGAATCCCGGGGGTATTCGCACTGTGTCAGACAGTCAAAATGACACGCTTATCAGTTAATTGACGTTTTCGGCACCTCCTTATTTTCAGACATGCGGCATGTTTGAACAACAATTGTGTTCGCGGTTGGGGTCCGATTTTCATGCGGTTTAAAGCAGATGAAAGGGTATTATCTTCTCGAGGGAACAGTGTCTCCGAATTTTGATGAGGTTCTCCAGCTGTTCACAGCAAAGCATTACGTAATAGAAATCGACTTTAAACGGTAAAATAACTTTGATGTTACATAATAATAGTTGGAAGGGGAATTTTAAAAACTGAGACCTGGATCCCTAGATATGTTACTGAAGTGTATTATTGGCAATTTTAAAGGCGTTACAAATTAAGACGGCTTTGAAATCGCTGTTTGAATTTTTTTTTAATTTGTCTTATAAAATCGTAAAAAAATAAAATATTTTTTTAAAAAAGACATTTTGTGGTGACATGTGTACCATTTAAACCATTCAGCTATAAAATGGGGGAATAAATTATAAATCATGATGATAAATAAGAAAAATCCGCTTGCAGTATCAAAACTATCAAGCTACCTTAAGTAGTCATCTGTCTTCAAAACTAGAAATAGGTTATGGAGTAAAGGGTAAATGCAGATATAACCCAGTACCCCAAAATTATACCTTTTTTTAGCCTTTCATTTATTCTTCCACTGAAGTAAATAGTTCCACTTTACACAATCATAAATGTGTACAATCAGAAATATTTTCTATATCCTAGCAGATGGTAGATTAAAGCAGACTAAACATAAAGCAGAATGCACCTTCAGGCACATTCTGTTTTTCTTTCATCCTGCTTTACGTGTTCTCCTTACTTCAAAACTAGAAACAGGCTATTGTTAATGAGTTAAAGATTTTAATTTTTAAACTGACCCCCTTTATCTTGAACACTATCATTCAATCACATAAACTTAATACATATTTTCAGAGCTCCAGATAAGGGGAGTATTTCAGAAACTAAAATCTTTATTTCTGCTTTAACCCTTTCCCCCATAGAAGCGCTTTAGTTTCAACCTGCTTTAAGTGGTCACCTATCTTCAAAACTAGAAACAGGCTATTGGGTAAAGGGTTAAACCATATGGTGTCACTACTCATTTGAATCGTCTCGAAGAGACGATTCAAACGAGTAGTAATACCATAGGATTTGGTGCTTAAACAAATGAGAAAATGTTGGATTTGTTCAGTTTACTCCCTCTTATCTGGAGCCCTGTGTTTTAGACTTTGTACTTGATAACTCTTTACATGCTGGGTAATTGGTTTGTCTGCATTAATTGTCGTCTGCTGATGTTGAAAAAATAGAATTTTCTAATTTTCTTTTCGAAACAGGGTCAGAGTGTGAAACATTTTGGATCCTGATGAGACCCTGCATTACACAGTGTCTCATTTAAGGATTAGAAAAGCTCACTTTGAGCAAGCTCAGATCAGCTAAAATAATTAAAATTCCTTACTGATCGAGCAGGAAACAAGTCTACACACTATGTTCAAACAATATAGACCCATATTAAAGGGCTCCTTGATGAGTCTTCTGTTATGGGTCTGCACTGTTTCCCATAATTTCAATTATTTCATTTTATCAACTCCATTTGGCGAAAAGTTAACTCTTTGCATGCTAGTGGCGGATATATCTGCCACAGTGATTATCTTTGCAAACAGTTGGGATCCAGATGAGACGCCGCGTGACGCGGCGTCTCATCAAGATCCAAACTGCTTGACACTCTGGTCCAGTTTTGAAAATAAAATTAGAAAATTATTTTTTAAGAACAGGTCAGGGAGGAGCTGGGGTCCTGTTGGCAGAAAAGTGGATTGAGAAAGTCTTCAACGTCCAACGTATCTCCGACAGGATCATCCTAGTTAGACTTGTCATTGGCAAGGCTGTATACACCTTTCTTTCTGTTTATGCGCAAGAGTCCGGACTTTCTGAAGCTGAGAAAGAGCACTTCTATGACCAGCTTCAGAGCGTGGTAGCCTAAGTCCCAGCCTCAGAGATTCTTGTCCCTTTAGGGGACTGGAATGGCCATGTTGGCTCTGAGTGCTGCGGTTATGAAGATGTCCACGGTGGTCGGGGCTTTGGTGTTCGAAACGCTGAAGGAGAAAGAGTGTTGGAATTTGCCTTGGCCAATGACTTGGTAGTAGGCAACACCTGGTTTGTGAAGAGAGAGAGCCATCTTGTAACTTACTGTTCAAGCAACCACAGGACGCAGATTGACTACATCCTCTACCGTAAGAGATTCCGTAGTGCAGTCACCGATGTGAAAGTCATCCCAATGGAGGAGTGTGTCCAATGTAGTATTATGATAGTTTTAGACAGATGTAACTGTATTTTAGTCAGGTGTTTAGGATAGAAACTGTATTTTAGTCAGGTGTTACTGTATTTGAAATCAATATTTGTATTTACTTCCGGCTATGATACAAGAAATATGCTTCGGTATAAAATTAATGATTGCTGTATTTCCAAATTAAGTAATAAAAGCTATGAAATGCGTCTGGATAACGGTCCTTTCAGAGGTCAGTTATGTATTGATGCATTTGGCGTTTCCGCTAATTTCTGTATATAAGGAGATTTTATCTCCGTCTCAGGGAGAAGAATTTGGGAGCTTAGCGAGATGCTAATTAAGGTCTGATAGCAATCAGAGGTCCGAAGCATATGTCATGACGAGATGTTGATGAATAAAAGAAGTTAAAACGATGTCTGCTTAGTACTTATTTACACGGCCATAGTACGACATAGCGATTTTGGAGCCGAGACCACGAGCGAACAATGAAGTACAACACCACTATACTAGTAAGTGAAATTTCAATCTTAGGTTAGATTTGTGTTAAAGAGAAAAATGGCTGATCCAGAATTTGCACAATTTCTACAAAATTTAACTGATAGAATAGGAAATCTAGGGTTAGGGGACACTGTACCTATTTTTGACGGGGACACTTCAAAATTCAAACCATTGCTAAAAGCACTTGACAAGACTGCTGTGATTAATGACCTCCCTCCGGGTAAAACAAAAGAAATTGCTTATAGATTTAGTACTCGTAAACACACCCAAAATAGCGATCAAATTGATCAAACCAGTGCAAAATTAGCAGATGTCATTTCGCACTCTGAAAGTACCCAGTCACGTGATTCGGCATCAATGCAAAGTAAATCAGATACGCCGAGCGGGTCTTCACAGTTTGAGACAAATTTACCTGTAGTAAGCCGCCAAGGCGATTCAGCCAGTTCAGATAACTCAAGCGTCTCTGTATCGCCCCGAGGCTTGTCAACGGTAAAAAGTTGTTCCTCAGATATGGAGATATCGATCAACCTAGTACACCCACAGGTACTTGACACATACTTTATTATCTATGAACCCCCTCCCCCCTTAAAAAAAAAAAAAAATTTTTTTTTTTTACTATACTTCTATTATAGATACAAGGTAAACAGCGCAATTCGACACCTAGTCTTTACTATCCACTTAAACTGATGCTAAAATAGACTCGATCGCCGATATTCTCTTGTGGTACCCTCGGGAAATGATTAATTTATCAATATCTACTTTTTATTTCATCAAATTCCGTCAAATAACGCCACAGTACGTGAATTATAACGAAAATAAGCTTCAAAAAGTTTTATGTCGTTCTCTTGGTACAGAATTTATTGCCCAAAATAAGGGGTAATCTAGTCGGTTTGCACATTTAACGACCTTTACGGCTGGAACTTTCACCTAATTTCATTAGAGCAAATGCGTTTGTGTCGGAACATGACCCTCTTCACTATCAGCTATATGAAATATACATGTAATTTGGCACGAAATTGACAAGTGAAAGACTCATTTCATTTTCAATGCCATTTTGAATACCGGAATGAATCGAATGAACGGAGCGATCTCATTGGTCAAAATTAAACAGGTAAAGTTTCTTTTAATTTTGCATTCTATGTAAATTATATAAAACTGATAATATTTCATTAAAGATGATTTATAATATTTGGTGAAAGTTCCAGTGGCATAGGCCGTTTATTGTGGACAAATAACAGATCATCCCTACATGTACATTCGTTGCTATGTACCAAGAAAACGACAAAAAACTTTTTGATGCTTATTTTCGTTATAATTCACGTACTGTGGCGTTATTTGACGGAATTTGATGAAATAAAAAGTAGATATTGATAAATTAATCATTTCCCGAGGGTACCACAAGAGAATATCGGCGATCGAGTCTATTTTAGCATCAGTTTAAGTGGATAGTAAAGACTAGGTGTCGAATTGCGCTGTTTACCTTGTATCTATAATAGAAGTATAGTAAAAAAAAAAAATTTTTTTTTTTTTAAGGGGGGAGAGGGTTCATAGATAATAAAGTATGTGTCAAGTACCTGTGAGTACACCCGGGTGATCACGACCCGGAAGTTACCTGTAAGTCACAACAAGTTTACTCTTTGCAAAACAACCTCAAGAATATTAGGTCACTCCCGGACGCCGAGCCGGAAGTAGAAGAAATTTTGAGGTATTAAAAGGAAGCGAAAAGTCTGTTGTAGTTCATTTGCTAAAGAACCCCAAAAATAGCTTAGACCTGTTGGTTTAAGAAAGGCGAAATGTGATATTCATTTGCTCCATTAAGTGTAAATATAAGTGGTCACTGTATAAACGCCCATTGTAAATAATGCAAATTAACCGTAAAGGTTGGCCTTCGGGCATAAAGGAGTCGTAAATCGTGACGTTCTAAATATCTCACAGAGAATATCTGTATTGCAGCTATCGGTCACGGAATGTAAAGAAATAGACGTTACTATGACAACGAGTTAACAGTTGTCAATTCTGGGGTGAATTTTAAGTAGGAAAATTTGAAAATATAGCATACATAGTCGAATAGACATAGGAAGTTTGCTAAGTTTGAAAATATAGCATACATAGTCGAATAGACAGAGGAAGTTTGCTAAGTAATTTTGTTGATTAAACGAAATTATTGTTTGTGCTTAATAAGCATAGTCGATTAGACTGAATTATAGTTGAGTTATAGTATACTAGATAAAGTGCTGTGTTAATCAGTAATATAAGCATGCTTGAGATTCGGAGAAGTCATTGAGCTATGACAGTTAGCAAATGCTACCCCGATTTTTACTTTAATAAAAGTATTTAAGCTTATTGTGGTTTTTTTAATAAGCTGTATTGTTGTATATAAAGTCATTACTGTTATTTCTGTCCAGGGGACAGGTTTCTTCCCTAAATTTATTGATAGTATTGTTTACCTAAATACCTTGCAAAATGAAGACACACAAATTTCCTTCTTTACTACAAATTGGAAACTAATCATCGCAATTACCACGGCAGTTTTGTTAATTGGGATAGTAATCTTTGCCCTATATAAATTCAATTTTATAAACAATTTCTTAGCCACTCGTAAGCACAATTCTAAACGTTTAGAGAGAAACTTCACAGGGCACGCCGAGTTACAAAAGCTCAAGGAAGGACTACTGGCCGAAATGACACTTCCAACAGCGCCAACCCATGCTGAACAAGAACCTTTCATCACAACATCTTTACAAAACAAGACTGTGCGCTTTCTATACCCAAACATTCCATGTGAAACGGCCGATTCAACATGCACACCCGACAGACTAAAGGTTAACCCTTAACATATCAAGCGATGGACAGAAATTTCACACGGAAACAGGAAACGTTAAATAAAATCCCATCTGACAAATTTCGGAGGAAGTTACGTAATGCCGTTACGTAAATGACGTCACAAACTTTGCTCGGTAGTATATATATGTCGAAAATTTTATTAGAAGGCACTTGCAATTTCATTCTATTCTACTAACTACGATTATTTATCGCTAACTACAACAGCAACTACAAACCAACATCATCATGGCCGCTAGATTTATTGAAAATGGACCGTACGACACAGCCATTTATACGGCGGGTCAACTTCTAGTGATATACTTGGACTGGATAGAGGAGTCCTTTTTCAAGGACTTCGTGACAACAGATGAGCGTCGTCTATTTTTAGACGATGTTACAACAACGCTGGTCAAGAGAGGGATCGACGATCTCATATACTGGCCGAGGGAGGACGTGCGTGACATGGCAGTCACGTATCACCAGCTGGGACTACCGCTGTTACCCTATACGGACACGAATTCAGTGGCATATAAAATCGCGGAACTTTATGTATGGAATTTGGAGGATAAATTCCAGCGGATTTAACCAAATGTATTGATGATATGTGGAAACGCCCCTGAAAAGTTTGGACTGGATAAGGACATTGAGTTTTTTTTTTTTTTGTTAAAATAGTGTTTGTTAATTTTTGGTGAAAGTTGTTAACATAGTGTGTTCTTGTTTTTATTATTAATATTATGGTGGAGACTGTTCCAGTGACATGCGTCAAGTTATGGATTATTTCCAATGTGTTTTATTTTATTTTCAAAAAGGACCATAACGGACAATTAAGGATTTGTTTGATTTTGATGTTAAGGTGATTTTAATGTATTGTTTTAAATGTTTTGATTATTGTATTGTCATGTCACATGTTTTCTGTAGTTAAGATGTTTAGATAAGTGTCGGTGGTAGTTGTTAATTAGCTGCAGGCTATACCTGCTGGATTTTACGGGTAATGGGAAATACTGTATAATTACATGTGTGTTTATGAAAATTTTGCTATTATGCCCTTCAGTTTCGACAAGAACTAATCATCAAAAGGTTGATTACTTCTTTGTGGGGAAAGGAAGGGATGGATGAAAATTTTCTAATTAAATTGTACTCACAATTTTTTTAAAGAAGAGAAAGGAAGGTGTAGTATTATGATAGTTTTAGACAGATGTAACTGTATTTTAGTCAGGTGTTTAGGATAGAAACTGTATTTTAGTCAGGTGTTACTGTATTTGAAATCAATATTTGTATTTACTTCCGGCTATGATACAAGAAATATGCTTCGGTATAAAATTAATGATTGCTGTATTTCCAAATTAAGTAATAAAAGCTATGAAATGCGTCTGGATAACGGTCCTTTCAGAGGTCAGTTATGTATTGATGCATTTGGCGTTTCCGCTAATTTCTGTATATAAGGAGATTTTATCTCCGTCTCAGGGAGAAGAATTTGGGAGCTTAGCGAGATGCTAATTAAGGTCTGATAGCAATCAGAGGTCCGAAGCATATGTCATGACGAGATGTTGATGAATAAAAGAAGTTAAAACGATGTCTGCTTAGTACTTATTTACACGGCCATAGTACGACACCAACAGCACAATCTTGTTGTTTGTGATTTCACAATCCGCATTCCCAAAGCAAAGAAATGTAAATTCATCCCTCGTATCCGCACCTGGAAGCTGAGGGACCAGACTGTGGCAAAGAAGTTTCATGATACTTTCACTGACAAGGTTACTGCTGCTGCTAGTGTCAACTCTGCTGGTACTGTTGAAGATGAGTGGGCCAGGATAAAGAACCCACTACTTGAATCAGCCACTGAAGTATGCGGCCTCTCTAAAAACCACCAGTGGAAGAAGGAAACCTGGTGGTTGGATGAACATGTTGAAGGTGCGGTGAAGTTGAAGCGAACATGCTTCAAATCCTACAAAGCCTTGACTAAAGCCGGTCGAACCAGCGAGGCAAAGGATGCCAAAGTGGCCTACGATGAGGCTAAACGCTTAGCAAAGCATGCTGTCTGGAAAGCTAAGTCTGAGGCAGAGAAGGAAAAGTTCGCTGACATCTCCCCCAACGATGGAAGCATCTTCAAGCTAGCCAAACAAATGGACAGGACAAACCAGGATGTTGTCGGGGAGAAGTGTGTGAAGAACGACGCGGGTGAACTGTCGCTCAGTGACGAGGATAAGATGAAGGCCTGGGTTGAACACTATGCAAGACTACTCAATGTAGAGTTTGAGTGGCCCAGTGATCTCTCCTGTGGAAGGCCCTCCCCCACCAGTCACCTTGGATTTGATGCGCAAGGCTCTCGGCAAGATGAAATGTGGAAAAGCCGCTGGCCCTTCAGGAGTCATTGCCGAGATGATGAAAGCAGCTGGGGAGGAGGGGATCGAGATGCTAAGACAGCTGGCTGAGACAGTCTTCAGCAATGGAGTCATACCCAAGGACTGGGAGGAGAGTTACATCCTGAACCTCTACAAGGGCAAAGGGGAGGCTCTCAACAGAGGGAACTAACGTGGGCTCAAACTCACGGACCAGACGATGAAGTTACTGGAACGGGTATTGGACACCTTTGTGCGTGAGATGGTCGACATTGACTCAATGCAGTTTGGCTTTGTTCCTGGAAGAGGCACTACCGATGCAATCTTCATCATACGCCAGCTTCAGGAGAAGTATATCGCCGCAAACAAGCCACTGTATTTAGCCTTTGTCGACCTGGAGAAGGATTTTGATAGAGAGCCCAGGAAAGTCATCTGGTGGGCTTTGAGGAGTCTTGGAGTTGAGGAATGGGCTGTGCGTGCCATCCAGGGAATGTACACAGACACTAGGAGCCGTGTACGTGTGAATGGGCAGTACAGTGAGGAGTTTGGAGTTGGAGTTGGTGTGCATCAGGGATCTGTCCTCAGCCCCCTGCTTTTCATCCTAGTGCTGGAAGCTCTGTCCCGCGAGTTTCGCACCAGTGTCCCATGGGAACTTCTGTACGCAGATGACCTTGCTGTGATGGCCGACTAGCTGGAGGAGTGTGTAGCAAAACTAAAGGCGTGGAAGGACGGGATGGAATGCAGGGGACTGAGAGTCAACATGAAGAAGACCAAGCTCATGATCTCTGGTCCTGGACTGAATCTTCTTCGAGACTCGGGGGCATTTCCCTGTGCAGTGTGTAGAGGTGGAGTTGGAGTCAACTCGATTGAGTGTTCCCAGTGCAAAATGTGGTTGCACAAGAAGTGCAGTGGCATCAAAGAAGGCTCACCATCAGTCCGGACTATGTATGTCCAAGATGCCGTGACCAGGCTCGGCCGATTGATGGAAGACCAGTCACCCAGGTAGTTATTGATGGAACTCAACTTGATGTCGATGCAAGCTTCTGCTACCTGGGCGACATGCTATGTGCTGGAGGAGGCTGCGAGCTTGCCATCATCACCCGATGCTGCACTGCTTGGGGGAAGTTTAAGAAGCTCCTGCCAATTCTTACGTCCAAGCATGTCTCTCATAAGACCCGTGGTAACGTGTACAACGCTTGTGTCCGCTCCGCCATGTTACATGGAAGTGAAACCTGGGCACCCTCTGCCCCGGACCTACAGCGGCTCCGTAGGAACGACAGGTCTATGATACGCTGGATCTGTGGCGTTAAACCCAATGATGAGGTCCACATAGATACACTGCACACAAGATTGGGGATACAGGAAGTGACAGCAGCTCTGAGAACCAAGCGTCTTAGATGGTATGGACATGTCGCTCGTGCCTCTTCATGCACCAACTCAGTCATGAGTATGGCCATTCCATGCTCCAGAGGTAGAGGGAGACCAAGAAAGTATTGGTCAGACTGTGTAAGGGCTGACCTGAACATCTGCAGCCTTGCAGGCATAGATCCACAGGATAGAGAAGCGTGGAGACGGGGTGTTAGACACTCTAGCCACCTGCTGCCTACCCCAGTTTCTGGGACACCCGCAGCAGTTGAAAAATAAACTCAGGATCAAGTCAAGTCAAGTAGCAGATGATAATTATTGCAGACGAAAAAGGTACCCAGCATGCAAAGAGTTAAGATTACTGTGTTTATGTACCTGAGAACATTGCTGCTAGGTCAGGTAGAATGTCAGTTTCATCCACTGCTATCTGTTTATTCACAACTTCCACGTCAACATCAAGTTCACTGAATGGATCAACTGAACCTTCAGGTACTGCCTCAACGGTCTCTTCAGGCATATCTTCTTTCTCTATGTTTAAGATAAAAGTTGTACAAGCAGTTTACTCTTTCACATCACTAAGTAACTCTTGTGGGTTATTAGGTTCCCTTGTGGATCATTTTAGTTACCAAAACATGAACAAGTCTACTTGGAACTTCCGGTAGTTGAATAAATCCTGCTGTAAATTAGCAAACAGTGTAGACCCTGATCAGAGGGCTCCTATAGGAGTCCTCTGATCTGGGTCTACACTGTTTGCAAATGTTATAAATGAGTATATTTTAAACAGGTTCATGGTGTTGTTCAATCTTCTAAACAGATCATAGTGTAATTACTTTAACTCATTGACACCTGAAACATCAAATAGACCAGTCCAGTTTCCAATTAACCCATTGCCTGTTTTTAGTTTTGAAGATAGTTGCTACTTAAAGCAGGTTGAAAGTAGAGCAACATGCGCCTAAAGGCGCATTCTGCTTTACTTTCAGCCTGCTTTAAGCTATCATCTGCTAGAATATAGGAAATATTTATTGTGGTAAATATTCATGACTGAATAAATCGAATCTATTTTCTTCAGTGGAGGAATAAATTAAAGGTGTAAAAAGGTGTATTTATGGGGGAATTGGTGAAGCCTAGTCCATGGTATTATTTTTCAAAATGCCAAACATTGGTATTCCCATATAGGAAACCTCTAGTCAGCATCCACACTGTTTGCATTAGACAAGTATTCTGTTCACATGTAAACAGTTTGTAAACTACAAGTAAACTTCTCACTACAGACCTATGGGTTTAACTGATAAAATTTCAGGGCTTAAACAGAGCATTTTCACAAATGAATAGGTTATTGCCCAGCTCAAGATTGGACATATTGGTGAGTTTCTCATGACACTGAGCTATTCACATGTATCTAACTTGTTTAATTGTAGGAGGTTTATCACATCCTTCTTCAATACTTGTTGAGCTGGTTTGGCATATCACTTAACTCTTTCCTCCCTAAAACTTTAAATGGACAGTTTCAGTTGATTTTAGTCTAGTCCATTTCTGAATATTATGGGATATTTTTATCATTTTTGCGTTAAGACAAAAAGTGAAGACCCTGATCAGAGGGCTCCAAAAGGAGCCCGCTGATCTGGGTCTTCACTGTTTGCACAGGACAAGTGTACTATTCACATGTACACTGTTTGAAAGCAATGCATACATTACATGTACATGCGGGACTAAGGTTCAAAGGGTTAAAGTCAGATGGTCATATATTCTGGAGAGGAGTGGTGTTTACATTGAGGGGAAGTAAAGGCCTTTATCTCTGTTCACTGAGTGTCACTGCTGTTTTATCTCGATTACTTCTTTGACTCTCCTTTTAATCAGTCCACTTTAGGATATCTAAGCTTTGGCGTTCTCAGTAACCAGAAGAATGTTTGGTTTGTTTGTTAATGTCTGTGTCTACCATCTATAGGGTAATTGGACGCCTCCAGAGACAGGAGAGTGGATACAGAAAACCTGGGAGCAATGCCCTACTCTTATTATCGGCAGAGTTCTTTGGTTCTTTCAGATGCCCATTGTAAAGCACTGATACATGACATAGAGAGGTGGTCACAGGAGTATTGTGAAGGTCTGATCACTGAGAGAACAAGACTGTTATGCAGTATCACTGGGTAGTATAGTAGATTAATAGTCCTCTAGAATGCGCATATATCAATAAATTACAAGTTGACCTAGTTATACATGATCATTATATGAATAGGGCACTAAAAAAGGCAAAACTATAACCATATCGTGTGTGAACTACAGTGTAAATACTAGTGTGTAAATATTCACCACGTGGACCACAACTTATCCTGCAAAGGAGTGCTCCGACGATAGCGGAGGAAAATACAAGACAACAACAACAAGAACATGACCTCAGTTAATAAAGTCTCATCCAATGGACTTTGTCCAGCCGCCAGGGGATCAAACTCACAACTCTTAAGTTTTGCAAGGGTATTTAAGACTCATGGCATGTATATGTACCACAAACCATTTAACTCAACCAAAAGCCGAGACAATAGTCATGTTTTATAGATTTGGCGGTTAACAGGGGAGTTTTGACTGTTTTTGATGTAAACATCCATTATGAAAATAAAGAAACATCAACCCTATTGTGATATTTCAGTAAGGTTTTGACAGCAAGTATTGACGAAGGAGGTGAGGCTACCTCTGAAATTTACACAAGATCAATAAAGGCTCAGAGTCCTGAAAACTCATCACTATGAACAATCATTTTTTTCCCTTTATGGCTCCTCTGAACAGTATGTTCGAATGTTTGGGACAAATTCAATAAGTATTCACACAATACAGATTTTAGTTTTGGAAATATTCCCTATATGTGGAGCCCTGGGTCAAAGGTTATAAAGCTTTTGAGTTGAGTCTAAGAACGTTCTCAAGAATTTGATTGGTCAGATTTGAGCCTAGGCTCAAATCTGACCAATCAAATGCTTGAGAATGAATTGAGACTGAACTCAAAAGCTTTATAGCCTTGGAGCCTGTGATTTCCAAGTTCAACAGATGTGACTCACTTGGTGATAATTTGTCAGGACATATGCCTGTATCCTCTAGTCGTTTACAATGGGATGTGCTTGTAATAACCTTCTCCTCTGACCAGCTGGTAATAGCGGGTGTGTCAGTTTCTACTGCCTCTGTAATGCACAACTTTTCACCTTGATCCAAACTTGAACTAGGTACAGTTACAACTTGTTGCTTTACCATGCTGGTTACTTCCTTCAACAAAGCTTGTGGAAGAACTGTAGCTCTGTGTGCTTCATGTCCCTTTATTTCTTCAATAACAGGTGCATTTCTACTTGCATTCAACTCCTCTTTAATGCCAACAGTCTCTATAACTGTTTTGGTTTCTTTCTTGTCACTTACAACTATCTGTGAGTGTAAAATCAGTTCTACAGGGTTCCAGATAAGAGGGAGTAAACTGAACAAATCCAACATTTTCTCACTCATTTCAGCACCAAATCCTATGGTGTTACTACTCATTAGAATTGTCTCGAAGAGTAGTGATATCATAGGGTTTAATGCAAAAAAATGAATTTCATTTTGAAATACTCCCCTTATCTGGAGCACTGATTCTGACTGCTGTTTCAGCTGGAACAGAAGCATTATCAACTTCCGTTGCCACCAAGTCACCAAACGCTGCTCGACTATTCATGGGTTTCAGCTTAAATGCTCCTGATGGTGGTGAAACATTGTCTGCCATTCTCCGAGAATAAGTCGCAAAGGTTTGTATTCTTGAATACAGTAGTTCTGGTAAAAATACACTTATCTTCCCACCATGGCGACCAATGGCTATCATTATTTCCACCCTGTAAAGACAAACAGAACACTGACATTTTAGGGCTTGTTTTTAGGAACTGAAGACAGATGGCTACTTATAGCAGATTAAAATAAAGCAGAATGCTCCTATCCTGTTTTACTCTCAGCCTGCTTTTCAGTGCTTTAAGCTACAATCTTCTAGGAAATAACAAAGAAATGTTATGGTGCATATTCTGTATAAAGTGAAACTATTTTCTTCAGTGGAGGAATAAATAAAAGTTATAACAAGAAGTGTGTCACAGTATTAACCAATTACAGGGCTCCCTCCCTACAACGGCCCTCCTAACAAGTATTCCTTCCTTACAACCATGCTTGCCGCTCTTCCCCCAAGGGCCCAAACAAGACAATTATGTCCAACCTATTCAAGACTGTAATGGCGTCTGCTTAAAATTGTCGTCTGCTGTTTTTCTCAATATCACATATTAGACATTTTGACAGATAAAACTTAATGACGAGTCACAAAACAGCTTGAATGTAGATCAAACACTGCCTTTCGAGGCGTCTGATCTGCATTCAAGCTGTTTGCAAATATAAGCTATAAAGCTAATATCCCTCCCTGTAATGACTCCCTCCAAACAACGCACATATTTTTTGTCTCCCATTAGTTGTCATTGTACAAAGGGAGCGCTGTTCCTCATTAATTAACTCTTTCCTCCCTGAAACTTTAAATGGAAAATTCCAGTTTCCATTTTAGTCTAGTCCGTTTCTGACTTTTAAGGGTTGTTTTTGTCAATGTTTGGCATTGTGACAAACAGTGAAGAACCTGATCAGAGGGCTCCTTTCGGAGCCCTCTGATCAGGGTCTTCACTGTTTGCATAGGACAAGTGTACTGTTCACATGTACACTGTTTGAAAAGCACGCCTATATGCGGGACTAGGGTTCAAAGAGTTAATACGCCTATTTATACCTTTAATTTATTCCTCCACTACAGAAAACGGTTCCACTTTGTACAGTATTGGACATGTATCACTAGAAATATATTTTTATATTCTAGTAGATGGTAGCTTAAAGCAGGCTGAAAGTAAAGCAGAATGCACCTTAAGGCGCATTTTGCTTAATTTCAACCTGATTTAAGTGGTCAACTGTTTTCAAAACTAGAAACATGCTATGGGGTTATGGGTTAAAGTGAGAAATGCTACAAAAGTCTTTATCAAAACTCTAAAATGCATTTTGTTACATTTTGCTTTGCATTTTGAAAACCTGTAAGTAAAAACTAAATAATACTCATACAGAACATTTCAAATTGGTATGTGACACTCTGTTATCTCAAGATGTATGAGGGGTAATCAGAAAGTTTGCCAAAAAGTGTTCTAATTTCAGGGCTGCCATAAGTTGACATGAAAAATCCTAAGATTTCCAAATTTGCTTTTTTCAAGTGCGATTTATCGAATCGTACCTTTACCCATTAGCATTTTTCTTGTTTTGTTGACATGCTACTACTTAAAGCAGGCTGAAAGGAAAGCAGAATGCGCCTTAGGGCGCATTCTCCTTTCCTTTCAGCCTGCTTTAAGCTACTATGTACTGGGGGAAAAATCCGGATATTTAGGAAAAATCCGGAGAAATGGCAGCACTGTAATTTCATCATTTTACATTGAACTGCAATGAAACTTTTACATGATTTAGAACTATTCCTGGGCTATTAAAATGTCAAATTTCAATCTATATTTTCTCCGGATAAATTGTTATGGTCTCCATAGCAACCTCATCATGACGTATGCAGCCAAAAATCCAATTTATGCTATCTAGTTGTTCAAACTCCTTGAAGTCTAGTTCTGGCAGTTTTTAAAATACGTCAACAACCTTAACAGTAAAAATGCTGTGAATATTAAGCACAACAAAAGTGATGTAAGTTTGAATGCATGATGTCATTTCCATATTTGAGCAATGTTTCAATTAAACACATGCAACCATGATCTATTAAGTTTTGTGTAAAAAAAACAGATTTTCCCGGATTTAAGTTATAGAATACATGAATATATGACGAATGCCTATGGGGATGCTGCTAAAAAAACAACCTGCAATCTCCAAGTGCTTTAAACGCTTTAACCCTTTGAACCCTAGTCCCGCATTTAGGCGTCCTTTTCAAACAGTGTAAATGTGAATAGTACACCTGTCCTGTGCAAACAGTGAAGACCCAGATCAGAGGGCTCCGAAAGGAGCCCTCTGATCAGGGTCTTCACTGTTTGTCATAATGCCAAACATTGACAAAAACAACCATTGAAAGTCAGAAATGGACTAGACTAAATGGAAACTGGAATTGTCCATTTAAAGTTTCAGGGAGGAAAGAGTTAAAGGAGGGAGAGAAACCTTGACTGATGGGGAGCACAGCAGTCACCCAGTAACGTTAACATCGAGACAAATAATTACACTAAGACACCAGGGTCTATGACTAACATACTCTCCACTCTAGGATGGTCATCATTGGAAGAAAGAAGACAATAAGATTGTCAACAATGCGTTGGAACATCAATTTTTACCTTCAACCTCATACAACGCAATCAAGACATTTCCACCAACAGTCATTTCAGTTAGTGCAGTCCTCTAATGATATACTTAAATTTTCATACTTCCCTCGTACAGTAGTAGTAAGGAACTCTCTTCCACATCATGTGGTCAGTGCTGACTCCATCTCAGGATTCAGGTCAGCACTGGCCACATGGACTGTACCTTAGACTACACATGCTTTTCTTGTTTAAACCATCACTAACACTCCTTTTTTCCTTGCACAACAAAACCATGTACATAATGTAGGCTACTAAAGTCGTTTTTAGGGTGTTAGGTTTTGCACTTTCACTAGCAAATGCAGGGCATCTCTTGGGTGGATTGAGTAGCTCAAGATTGCCCAGCATTTTATCTTTCCTTTTAACCCCCCCCCCCCCCCCCCCCCCCCCCAATGGCCATCATATTCAAGTTTGAATGTTCGCCATTATTAAAGAAGAAGAAGAAGAGACGTCGCTGTTATAGACAAGGATATGCGGACCACACTGAGAGAACTCATCTAGAGAATTCATCTCTAGGCTTCATTCGGAGGAACTTAAAATACTGCCCTCAATCACTTAAACAAACGGCATACACAGCATTAGTAAGATCCATCCTTGAATACAGCGACACAGATTGGGATCCATATCTACCTACCATAACTACCTCTTCTTCGGGAAAAAGGCCTATGCCTGTAACTCCCGCTCCAAGCAATATCTTCTTATCAAATTTTCTGGCGCATGCGTTGGTCGGACCATGTACTGTTTGTGAACCCAGTGTCTATCTAGTTTGTTCTTAAAATCATTCATGTCTTTGGCATTCACAACCCAGTCTGGTAAGGCATTCCAACTATTGACAACACGTAGTCCAAGTGAATTCTTCCTGATATTTAATCTACCCTGTTTCTTGGCGAGTTTGAAATTATGGCCCCTTGTCCTGTTTGCGTTGTTCAGTGGTAGAACTCTTTCCTGGTCAACTTCGTCTTTGCCCGTAAGGATTTTGAAGACTTGTATCATATCACCTCTGTTGCGTCTGTAGTACATTGATGGTAATTTCATCGACCTTAGCCTGTCTTCGTATGGTTGGTCCCTTAATGAACAGCATAGTTTGGTGGCTCTGCGTTGCACATTCTCTACTTTATCCATGTCGCCAGCGAACTGATGGATCCTTGGTGCATTTCCGTATTCTAGTATTGGCCTGACCATGGTAGTGAATAGTTTCTTAATGACTATCTTGTCTCTGCTGGCAAATGTTCTTTTGATCAGTCCTAATATACGATTTGCTTTCTTCACTGATTCACTGACATGTTGGTGGAATGAGAGTTTGTTGTCAACAAATACGCCCAAGTCTTTCTCTATCTCTGATTCATTAAGGTCGCTCTGCTCTCCTGTCTTGTCTTTCATGTGGTACATTTCTTTGGGGTTGTTGTGGCCCAGGTGCATTACACAGCAGTTATTTGTATTGAAGCTTAATTGCCAGTCCTCTGACCATCTTGAAAGTCTGTCGATGTCTGCCTGCACTGCTTGTCTGTCCTCAACTGTAGTGGCCTTGCCGTACATCTTGGTGTCGTCAGCAAAGATACGTACAACGCTGTTAACGGCATCTGGCAGGTCGTTAATGAAAATTACAAACAGTACAGGCCCGAGCACACTTCCTTGTGGTATTCCGCTGGTGACCTTGGCCCAATTCGACACTTGCCCGTTCACTGATACTCGCTGAGTTCGATCTTGTAGGAAGTTTGTTATCCAAGACTTCACTTCACCTTTTATGCCATAACTCTGCAGCTTATTAATAAGTCTCTTGTGCGGCACTGTGTCGAAAGCTTTTTTGAAGTCCAGGTATATGGCATCAACTGGGTCACCTTGGTCAAGTACTTCTGTCCACTCGTCAAGACATGTGATGAGCTGGGTCATACAGGATCTCTTTGGGACGAATCCGTGTTGCTCATCGCAGAACAGGTTATTGTCTTTCATATGTTTCATGATGTGTTCTCTAATTATCCCTTCCATCACTTTGCATAGAACTGCGGTCAAGCTTACTGGTCGGTAATTTCCTGGCTCACTCCTACCCCCTTTTTGAAGATGGGCGTTACTTGACCCTGTTTCCACTGACTCGGTAATTCCCCTGATTCTATTGATTTGGTGAAGATGATCTTGAGAGGCTTGATGATACAAGTCGAAATCTCTTTGAGAACTCTTGGGAGCAGTCCGTCTGGTCCTGATGATTTACTGACCTTTAGTTTTTTCAGATACTTCTCAATAATGTCTTCTGTAATGTCTATGTTAGATAACTCAATGTTACTGCATCTGTCACTAAGATCAGGTACACAATCTGTATTCTCGTCTGTGAAAACACTGCAGAAGAACTCGTTTAGGATTTCCGCTTTCGATGCATCATCACTTTGAATGTCACCATCACTGTCTTTTAAGTCTGCGACCCCACACTTCACGGTAGTCTTTGACTTTGTGTACTTCCAGAACGCTTTTGGGTTTAGCTTGACTTCATACGCTAGCGATTCTTCAAAATTCTGTCTTAAGCTCCTCGTATAACTTCGCAAAAAGACATTGACAAACTTGAGGCAGTGAAAGAAGAGCAGTCCGAACTCCTATATCCAAAGACTATGGGCGAAAATCCAGCGTTTCAACAATGATGCAGAAACTTAATCTCACTCCCCTGGTTGAACACCGTCGTGAGCATCGGATTGTCTTGATGTACAGAATAGTCAAGAGCCTAGTAGCAATCCCTCTTGAAACCTTTACCGAAAGAAACTCCACCAGAGGCAGAACCAAGAAAAAAACATAAAAAAAACCTTAAAACAATCAAAACAAACTGCAACATTTTCAAAAACAGCTTCTTCCCTCGAACCTTAATAGACTGGAACAATTTGACCGAAGACTATGTAAACTCAGAACCTGGCAACATTCTAATCGTCTGTTGCTGCAAAGTGCTACTAATTCTCGCGCAATCACCTCCTGGTACTATCTTCAGTATTGAAGGCTAACCAGTAGACAGATACAGAACTCGCAGCGAGAACTGACTGTAGTTATGGGAAAGTGTTTAACATTATTCATGAACAACTAACGTTAGATATGTGACGGGTGTGTGCGCACTGTATCCCAAAAATGTTAACAGATGATCTGCGGACAGAAACATGCCAGAGGATACACTTGAACGCGAGGGACAAAACTTTATGGAAAGAATCGTAACTGTGGACGAGACATGGATCAGTTTCTATACGAAATAAAAGCTCACTATATGGATGGGGTCTATCTCTGGGCATGATAAATCAGCGAACCACAACCCAAGATTGTCAGCTACTTTCAGTTTGTAACGCGAAAATAGATGAAAATTAGGCTAAAACCTCGACTTTGTCGAATTTCATGGGTAGGGTATAAACCGCGGTTGATAGTCACAATGCCGACCCTACCTAAGGCCGACCTTAATTTGTATAGTAGACCTATAGTCACAAGACCGACCTTATCTGTATATAGCAATTTAGATTTCACACCTATTTTACAGGTCGATAGAGGCATAATTATTGTTCATACTCCCAGACCAAAATCTGAATTTTTCAGGAGGTCGTTTGCCTATTCTGGAGCTATGGTTTGGAATAACTTGCCTTTGAACATAAGAAATGCTCAATCACTTGCCTCATTTAAAACTTCATACCTAAAGGCAGTGGCTAAACGTCCGGAACCGGACGGCTAGCCCACCCTCACAGTGTAGGCTAGTCGTCCGGTTCCGGACGTCTAGCCTACACTGTGAGGGTGGGCTAAACGTCCGGAATAGATTTTCTTCAGAGAATATACTGCTTTATACGTGGGTTAATGCCTGGATATATACAGGAAACAACTATAAATCCATTTAACTATCAAAACTATCAATTAGAACGAAAAAATAATCAAATATGAAGGAATTAATGTCCCTTTTAATAAGTAGCTGATAGATAATGCCTTTAATAAAATACATGCATCACATATTGAATCTCTGAGACCGTCCATTACGAGTAAAACCCGTGTATAATTACCGTTTACGGTTGAATATAACCCATCTTTACCTAATATAGGTAGCACTATTCACCGATATTGGGACCTTCTTAATTTGACCAAAAACAAGGATGTTAATTTTATTCATGACAATTTTAAACCAATTGTGGCTTATAGACGCTCCAAAAACTTACATGACTATTTGGTTAGTTCTGATTTTAAGAAGAACAGTCAAGATAATTATTCTACGGACAGTTGTAACAGAAAACGGTGTTCACATTGTGCTCGGATAAACTCTGGATCCACATTCACCAGTACAGTAACAGGGGAGACATTTTCATTACGACACAATACAAACTGTCAGTCAAAAAATGTTATATACTTGATAACATGTAAAATGTGTAATATACAGTATGTTGGACAAACAATGCAACCAGTTTCAAGACGTATGAATAGTCACAAATTTGATATAACAAACTTTACTGATCCTGCATTTTCTACTCTTGTTGCCGGTCATTTCAATGTAGGCAATCATAGTATGAGCTACATGGTAGTTTTTTAATCATCATGTAGTTCATGTAGTTCATGTAGGTTAGAGACCGGATGTTTCCGCAGAAACATAAGCATCTCTGCTTCTTTGGTCCATTTGTATTTATTTTCCTTTCGTTGGATGATCCATGTAGTTGGCTGATATTTTAATAGTGATTTCTTCAGTTGACTTCACAATGTTTAGTTATTCACAATGTTTCATTAATGGATTAAAAACAGAGCATAGTGTTCACACTATGCACACATTGATAAAGATTATTTACACTGGTTTATATTGTTCATAAAAACACAAAGTCAGTAAAAACATATTGGAACCATCTATGGGTTATAGCATTCGGCATTAAATTTGTTTGGTTTGTTGGTGACCCCCCAGTGCCCATTCAACTTTGATTTGAATGAATTTAGTGTGGATGCTAGCACTACACTGTTGGGGAGGGAGTTCCATATATCAATAACTCTGTGACTGAACACACCCTTTCTCAACTCTGTTCTGGCTCTTGGTTTCATAAGTTTCAAATTGTTGCCTCTAGTAACAGTGTCACCTTTAACCGATAGTAAGTTGGCAGAAGTTATGTCTAAACCATTAATTAGTTTAAACGCCTGGATAACATCTGCCCTATCCCTCCTGTACTCCAGGGTTGGAATGCCTAAATGCATAAGTCTCTCACTGTAGCTTAACTCCCTTAAGTTTCTAAGCATTCGTGTTGCCCTTCTCTGCACATTCTCTATTGCAACATTATACTTTTTGTAGTGTGGGGACCATATTACTGATGCGTACTCTAAGTGGGGTCTCACCAATGCTTTGTACAGGTGGAGGAACATGTCCTTTGTAACACATGTAAATGTTTTTGCAATTAACCCTAGAATACTATTTGCTTTATTAATTTTTTTGTAAATATGTATATCAAATTTCAGTTTATTGTCAAATTCAACTCCAAGATCTTTTTCTGTCGTTATTTGTTTTATTTTTTCTATGCTATTGTTAGGTGTTTTCATAAAGTATTCGCTTGCAAAGGAATTTCCAATGTGCATAGATTTGCATTTTTTAATGTTAAAGATCATTTGCCATTTTTCTGACCATTTATACACGCGTCGAATATGCTACTTTGCAGTTTTTCTTCATCATTGTCTTTATCCTGAATTGTGTATAGTTTGGTGTCGTCTGCAAATAGTTTGATTGTACAGTCCACGGCATCGGGTAGGTCGTTTATATATATTAGGAACAACAGTGGCCCTAATACACTTCCCTGAGGTACTCCACTGGTGACTTGTTTCTATGAAGATTTTTCACCCCCTACCACTACACGTTGCATTCTATCTTTCAGAAAGTTTTCTAGCCAAGCTAGAATTTTGCCTTTAATACCAAAGCTTTTAATCTTTTCAATGAGTCTTTTGTGTGGTACCTTATCAAACGCTGCTTTGAAATCTAGATAAATAATGTCGGTCTCCTTATTTTCATCGAATGCTTTAGACCAGTCTTCTATACATTCTAACAGTTGGGTATTACAAGATCTATGCTTTCTGAATCCGTGTTGGTATATAGAGAGCAGGTTATTTGATTCCAAATGATACATTATTGCATTTCTAACTATTTTTTCGAGTAATCTACAGCAGATTGAAGTTACACTAATTGGTCTATAATTTTCGACATTTTTCTTTTTCCCTGCTTTGTATATAGAACTAACATTAGCCTTTTTCCATTCGTTAGGGAGTTGCCCTTCATCTATAGATTTTCTGAATATCTTGCATAAGGGTTTTATAATTGTGTCTCTACATTCGTGTATGACTCTAGGGTGAATGCCGTCGGGGCCCTGTGTTTTGCTTGTGTTTAGTTGTTCTATTACTGACAATATTATACGGAAAAAAGGCTTGCCTTTTTTCCGTTCTTAAGTAATGCGTGATAAAATCAAAGGTATTCCAATTCTATTCAATCACTGACAGACTTTGAAAAGTGTTTGATTTGCGCGTGAATAATTTCCTCAAAACTAGGCAACTACAAAACATGGGGGCTGACATCTTGGATGATGACGTCACGGCTTTTACGAAGAGTTGTGCGTGACGTTTCGGAATTCCCGATTTCGGTAATATTTTTAAACCAGTTTAAGAATGAATAACCCACAACACTCACTTGTACTGATTTCCTCCAAAATGACAACATTTCAAACAGTTCAATTCATACCCTTTAACGCTAAAAATGAACGTTATTTGCAAAAAGCTACTTCTCAATCGAACCGATAAAAATAACGGATTTACCAACACGTCATCAACATAAATAATGACGTCATTATTGGTGGTCATATGACTTCCAAAAATAGTTTCAGATTGCATTATAATACAGGACTGCCATTCTAATAACTTGGTTGAAATGAAAAAACGTAATATTTCCAAATATGCATTTTTCAAGCGCGATATTACGAATCGTACCTTTACCCAATAGCCGATTTCTAGTTTTGTTGGCATGTGACTACTTAAAGCAGACTGGAAGTAAAGCAGAATGCGCCTAATGGCGCATTCTGCTTTACTTTCAGCATGCTTTAAGCTACCATAACCTGGGGGAAAATCCGGAAATTTAGGAAAAATCCGGAGAAATGGCAGCCCTGATAATATAGCTGTACGGAGGAGTTTTAACTTTTAACATTGTATACACTTATATATCTATTTGATTATTGGGTAACAACATATAGATCTTGTCCCAAACAATTTAGGTTTATAATAAAAGTTCGAGTCGAATGTGTAATCCAGATCTCAGTCACGAGAGGCGTAGCCTCGAGTGTGATCTGGAATACACAACGAACTGATACAAGAGCGCTGATCACACACTGGAGATAGATCTATTCCGTTTTCATTAGTACAATTTTGCTTTTTTCCGTCCATAGGCAAAGCCTAAATACATATTATCCTCACTTATTTCCAAATCATTTAAAATGATAATCAGGGTTATGATTTTAAATAAAGGTAACTGTTTCAAGTGTACTTGTATTCTTTGCTTTTACAATTCTTTGAATTCTCAATTTCATGCAATTTTGCACATCCATCTGTACAGCATTTAAATTTCTTCCACCACTAAATTAATTCCGCTGAGTATCTTTTTTAAAGATATTATTTGTTTCTCGATGGACATCACGTGACTCGCTCATGACTTTGTCATGTGATCTCTTCATGTGATATTTCAAACAACATGGCGGCCGGTGTGAAGGTTTCTGTTGCTCTGCTCGCAATTTCAGGTATTTTTCTGTTCTTTAAAACACATAAGAAAATTTATTCCATAGTGGAAAGTATTTGATTCAATTAAGAGATGACAGATGGATTTGTTACATGCTAACTAGGGCATTTGTCTATTTTAAGGATTAGGCACATTGATCAATGTTCAAATTCTTCCGCATTATGGGACAAACAAAAGCTATTGTTAAATTTGCACTGTCGATGATATTATTTATGTGGAGCTCGTATTGTTGTGCCGTGTACCTATATTCTGACATAAAATGACTATTGTGTCTGAGAAACAACTTTGTCGGCATTGGCAATGTCTGGTTGGTTATGACATTTTCAAACAGTTGAGATCCAAAATTATATCAGAGCACAGACCACCAGCATGTATGCAGGGCTCCCATAACAGGGGAGTATTTCCAACACAAAAACCTTTATTTCTGCCTTAAACCCTATGGTGTCAATACTCATTAGAATCCTCTAGAAGAGACATTTCTAATGAGAATTAAGTTACACCATAGGATTTGGTGCTGTACGAGTGACAAAATCATTAAAATGTTGGGATTTGTTCAGAATACTCCCTCTTATCTGGTTGTTCAGAATACTCCCTCTTATCTGGAGCCCTGTGTATGGAGTCACTTTGGGGTGGAAACAATTGACAGAGTCTGACATATGACTTTCTTACAATACTCACTCTTCTCTGACAGCCTGAAATACCAAGCTTTCTTACAATACTCACTCTTCTCTGACACCCTCAAATACAAAGCTTTCTTACAATACTCACTCTTTTCTGTCACCCTGAAGTACCAATTAAGCTTTCTTACAATTCTCACTCTTCTCTGACACCCTAAAATACCCAGCTTTCTTACAATACTTACTTTTCTCTGACACCCTGATACCAAGCTTTCTTACAATACTTACTTTTCTCTGACACCCTGAAATATCAATTAAGCTTTCTTACAATACTCACTCTTCTCTGACACCCTGAAATACCGACTTTCTTACAATACTTACTTTTCTCTGACACCCTCAAATACTAAGCTTTCTTACAATATATTCACTCTTCTCTGACACCCTGAAATACCAAGCTTTCTTACAATACTCACTCTTCTCTGATACCCTGAAATACAAAGCTTTATTACAACAATCACTTTTCTCTGATACCCTCAACTACAAAGCTTTCTTACAATACTCACTCTACTCTGTCAATTTGAAATACCAAGCTTTCTTATCATACCCTATCTTCTCTGACACTCTAAAGTACAAAGCTTCCTCACAATACTCACTCTTCCCTGACACCCTGAAATACCAAGCTTTCTTACAATCCTCACTCTTCTCTGACACCCTGAACTACCAAGATTTCTTACAATACTCACTCTTCTCTGACACCCTGAAATACCTAGCTTTCTTACAATACTAACTCTTTTATGCCAGTTGATGTTGTAAATATTAATATTGAACGTTTGTGCAAAGAAACATTCTGGATCCACAAGTTGAACACATTGCATCCAGATGGTCTTAATTCAAAAGTACTATTTACAATTTAAAAGTGTAGCCTACGTAAGATAACGTGTTTAGTACTGTTACGTTTTTTCCTATTTATGTTTTTTATATTATATTGCTATAGGAAATCTTTAGTATTACATATCCGTACAGTACTTCACTATCTTATCTAGTTCCATGCTTGATTGGCTTTTGAGTTGAGTCTGAGATCGATCTTGAGCTTTTGATTGGTCAGATTTGAGATCGGTCGTGAGCTTGAGATGGATCTCGGACTCATCTCGTTTTGCTTTAAAAGCGTGGGACCTATTGTAAATTTTGTACTTTTCTGTTTTTCCGCAAAACAACGTAACGTCATTGTGCGACGTTATACTGAACGGGAACTGGTCATTTCGTACCCTCGCCTTTTCGTACCCTATTTTTTTGGTCATTTCATACCCACATTTTTGGTCATTTCGTACCCTTTCAAATTCACTAGTCATTTCGTACCCATATTTTTGGTTATTTCGTACCCTCGAAAAAAAATCTTTTTATTACATATATTTCATAATTTTTACGCAAAATTTAATAAGATATAATTATGTTAGATCGGGTAATCTGTCTGCTCAGAAATGAAAAAAAAAATCTTATTCTGCTGGTTTCATAATTATTTGAACAGTTATCAAATCCAGTAGTAACTTCGAATCCATATGTACATTTAATACAAGCTATAGTGAAGACACGTACGTTAACTTAAGTGATGTAGTTACCAACAACAATCCTGTTTAAGGGTGTATCAATGTCATAAGCCATTTTTTCAAAGTATTTAACTTTTTTTCTAACATTGTTTTTTTGGAAGAGCTGTTTATGATGAATGAAAAAATGAAAAAAAAAATATATGGTGGTGTCCTTGTTTTTGAGCTACAGCGATTTGAAAAAGGTATGTCAAATTTGGACTTTTTTTTTCAAATTTTACCCATTCAGGGTACAAGCTTCAGTAAAATTTATTTCGAAACAAAACAAACATGATAATTTGGGTTTCCATTATTTATTTCATGTCTATGGTGGTATTTTCACATATAGAAACCAAATTTAGACAAAGCAGGCACCAGGTTTGAACAATATCGACCCTTGAATATCAAAAATATGCTTTGTATAGGGCATGATTTTATTAGATTTTTTATTTTATGAAAAAAAGTAAAAAAGTTTGAAAATGAAATAGTTCTAGTATTTAACTTTTTCTTATATTCTACCAGAAGAAAGCCCATGCTAAGGCAGTTCAAAATATGAAAAGAAATTGAAAGGTCAGTGTTGAAAATTTTGAGTTATTAAAGTAAAAAGAGTTATCTCCCTTTACAAAATATCATTTATTTGTAACAATTCTAACATATCACACAATTACATGGAGTTATTTACATTGACTCTCAAATGTTTATATACTGTATTGTTTGGACATATATGTTATCCCCTAAAGCATGAAGACTAAGCTGCTAGAAACCCCTTTCAACCAGCGTCTCTCGGAGTTATTTGCCCTTGAATGGCCTTGATGCATTGAAAATGCCATTTTGAACAAATATGTTACCCCTCTACCAGCTACAGTATTGGCTGGTTTTTTTTTATATTTACACAAAAAGTTCATGACTATAAGTTCTTTGATTCTTTATATTATGGTTGAAAATTGACTATTGTGTAAAGGGTTGTCTGCCCTTGACACACTAAAATATACTAAAAAAAGACATTAAATCAATATATTTTACACTGTAATGTCTACAAATTTTAATGGATTTTAGTCAAACTTGGTTTAACTATATCTGGCCACAAGTTCTTGAAAGGGATAGATTATGGACGATATTGGCTTATTGTTTCAAGAGTTATTTGCCCTTTGTAAAATGAAAATTCTGAATTTATGGGTGTATCAAACTCATGAATTTGTGGAATTTTCAAAGTATATGAAAACACTCAATGATGGTTTTGTATTGAAGAACTATTCAAGATGAATGAGAAAAATAGAAAAAGTGTACATTTGGTGTACAACTTTTGGCTCTACGGCCATTTTAAAAGGTGTAAAATTTACCCCACCCACGTTTTCTTATTTTTTCCTTTTCAAACAGCCCCCTTTAATAAAATCCATTTCAAATGAAAACAAACATGATGATTTGGTTTTGTGTCATTTATTTCATGTCTATGGTAGTATTTCTTCATACAAAAACTAATTTAAGACAAAACAGGCACCAAATGTGAAATTTATATAGCTCTAAATATCATCAATATGGTACTTTTTTGTAAATTTTGTAAAGGGATAACTCCTTTTTCTTCAGTAACTCAAAATTTTCAACATTAACCTATCAATTTCTTTTTAATATTTTGAATTGCCTTTGTATGGATTTTCATCTGGTAGAATATAAGAAAAAGTTAAATACTAGAAATATTTATTTTTTTACTATTTCTCATAATTTTTTGTTTTAAAAAAATATCATAACCCATAAAAACCATGTTGTTGATTCAGAGATACATATTTTCCAAATCTGGTGCCTATTTGGTCTTGATTTAGTTTCTTTATGTCAAAATACTTCCACAGAAATGAAATAGATAATGAAAAACAAAATTACCATGTTTGTTTTTATTTAAAATAGATTTTATTGAAGCTTATATACATTTTGTTCTTTAAAGGCTCGCAACCAGATTTAGCATTACAATTAGTAATTTGGTAATATATTTATATGTCAAATGCTTATATAAACGGGTAAGAATTAGTTTAGGATAATAAAAATTCTGTTTAAACAAGAATATCGTTCCCAACGATGGATGCTCCCCACAAAGAAAAAGCCCAAGGTATAGCATGTTTAGTAGGTGAACACAGTATCAAGTTCCATCAACTTTCGATGTAACATTCAGGAGATATGCTTCGGACAAAAATGAATTTATTATGAAAAAGGGAAGCAATGTTATATTTGGAGATGACAGAGTTATAATTCTTGTGTACTACACTTCTTTTTGTCATCCTCTAACACAGTATCAAGGTTCACGTTACAGTGTGGCAGAAAAGTTGATTTTTTTTAAAAATTTATGTAGAAAAAGGGAGATAATTCAATATTGGGAGATGGCAGAGTTATGGTTCTTGAGTACAGCACTCCCTCTGTCATCTCCTATCACTGTATCAAGTTTCATCAACTTACAATGCAATGCAGGAGATATGCGCCAGACAAAATTTGATTTTTTTTTTAAATAGAAAGGGGAGATAACTAAATATTGAGAGATGACAGAGTCATGGTTCCTGTGTACTGCACCTCCTTATGTCATCACCTATCACTGTATCAAGTTCCATTAACTTACGGTGTAGCAGTCAAGAGATATACTCAGGACAAAATTGTTTTGTATTTTTAGAAAAAGGGAGATAATTCAATATTGGGAGCTGACAGAGTTACCATTCTTGTGTACTGCACTTCCTTGAGTCATCCTCTATCACTGTTACAAGTTTCATCAACTTTCGGTGTAACGGTCCAGAGATATACTCCGGACAAAATTTATTTTTTTATGAGAAAAAGGGAGATAATTCAAAATTGGTAGAGAGTTACGGTTCTTGTGTACTGCACCTTCTCCTGTCATTCCCTATAACTGTATCAAGTTTCATCGACCTACGGTGTACCGTTCAAGAGATATGCTCCGGACAATAAAGCGTGACGGACGGACAGGACAGGACAGACGGACGGACGGACAGATGGACGGACGTTCTCACAGTTGGACATTTGTTGGGTATATTTTTTGTTTAAAAGTACCCAACAGTACACTAAAATACCCAACAATAACAATAGGGCAATCATGGAATGAATGGAATCTATTGTTCTCCCTACCCAACAAAGGACATTTCGTGCGCTCGGACGGACAGACGAACGGAAACACGGACGGACAGACAAAGCGGCGACTATATGCTCCCCCCTAAAGGGGAGCATAAAAATGCATTGCAGTTAAAAACAAGACTGCGCGTTCAATAAACTCTTATGCGCCCAGTGGCACCCTTGACAATATATTCTGAACATTTTCTAACTCCCAATTAGGTCAAGGTCTAACTGAGCTTGGGTAATATGGGTCAGTTGGTAATGGTCCATGGAAATAACTGTATAAGTATTGAAGCATTGTAGTAAGTAGTGTTTATGCTATACGAAAGGGTAACATCTAGTTAACCAAGAAATAGCCTATTCCAAATATTCTAAGTCCAAATTAGGTCAAGGTCATGGTCAAAATCAATGTTGGGTGATATTGGTGGATATGGTCCAAGGCAACAACTGTATAAGTATCAAAGCAGTTGAGTAAGGGGTGTTGATGCTAGATGAAACGGTAAAATCTACTTAACCTGTTACGGACTGACAGACAGGACGATTACTATATGCCTGCCGGGGGAAAAAAATATTGAGCTCTGGTGGGATTCGAACCCGTGACCTGACATGCGGGACAGAAAGGCAAAATAAGTCAACCCACTCAACCACGGGCTATCAGTCATATCTTTGGGATTGATTTAACATACTTCAGTGTGTAGCGATGGAGAGTACACAATTCGGCTCGGGTTTATGTCTGAGCCCGTGATCAATTTCTGTTGCGTCTTTCGACGCAACGGATAAAGCGATAGAATATATCTAAAAAATGAAGATTTGAAGACTTTTCCTAATGATGTTTATAGACTGATCATATTTTTCTAATGCCAGATGCACGGTAATGCTACACATTTGGTTTTATTTGAGTATTTTCTTTTCTTTTTGCAAAAAATACACCGTCAGTAAAATACAAGAGTCTGTATGAGCCACTTTGTATTTTACTCTGACATCGCTTTCTATTTAGTGTGACGTTATTTACATACATGTACAAGTGAAATTTCATTTATTTTTATTTTTTTATCATCGTAGAAAAAAATTTACTACATGTATATAGAAATTTATGCCAATTACTTTATACTTTTAATATGAAGAACAGGGCTCAAGATAAGGGGAGTATTAAAAACATTAAAATCATTATTAATAGATTAAACTCTATGGTGTCACTACTCATTAGAATCGTCCCTTGGAAACAGTTCGAATCAGAAGTAACATAATAGGATTTGGTGCTGAAACAAGTGAGAAAATGTTGGATTTGTTCAGCTTACTCCCTCTTATCTTGAGCCCTGCAGAAGTTTGTAGATCCCAGATTTAATGCCTGTCAAACTGCATATATACACACACCAGGCACTGCATCTAAGCCTTTGACACATGTTTGCTTTGGGTCTACACAGTTTGAAATCAAAGCTTTCTAATTAATTTAGAATTTTGATAATTCATATATAGACAGAGAGGATAGTAAGGGAAATATTGATATACATTTAAAACCAGTTGTTAATGTTATGCTAAACCGGAATCCTGAGCGCCAAGACGGGAAGCCACTACTACCAATTTTTTAGTTTTTGGTTTCACTCGGGGATTGGTCGGGGATTGAACCTACAACCTGGCGCACTGCAAGCAGACGCTCTACCACTGAGCTATGAAGGTGTTTTTCTTTTGAAATAGATCTACTCCCGTTTTCTGGAGCTCTCATGTTAATTCCTGATATTAAAGCAATTACACCATTAAATATCTTCAACCCCTCTAAACTTCACATAACAATAGCTAGGACGTTACTCACTGTACATGATTTGTCTAGCTGACTGTGTTTACAATGTTAATTACACACACCAACGCCTAGGTACACATGTGATTCAGTACACACAGTTGGGAGATGTTGTGTATCTTGGGTCAGGTTAATCTTCCACAGATGTTTTTAATAATACTTTTATACAAAAAAACTTGATAAAGACTAGGCCTGAGTACCATAGGTCGAGTGATAACATCACACATACCTTGATCATTGCCCCTAATCCGAAGGTGTTAATAGACAAGGTGTGTGCTAACTGCAGGGGCAATCCACATTGACGACAAGCCGATAATGCGTCTGCCAAAACTCCCAGCTCCACAATTCGTCTCCCTTCACGTCACGTTTCGTCTTTTTCTTGCACCGGTATGTTAGGATTAAAATAATTGTCGCTCTCTCACGACACCGTTCCTTGGCACATTGTGACACTTTATTTAAGTGATCGACTTGCTTTGTATATTTAGAAACCATATTTCAAACGTTTTTACCCATCAATTATCACAAACTTTCACAAACATTTGAAGAACAACACGATTGAAAGATCAGGAAATCGAAAACGGATGTTTACATTTTGTTTTGTTTTGACAGGTGCTTTACGGCAGTCGTGAAACCACTTATATTTTCATCAGAAAAAATACATTGTCATATTGAAAACACATAATGTATATTTTTAAATAGATTTGAATACTTTTTATGTGAAAAAATATAAACAAAAAAGTTTTTTTTTCTACTTCCGTTTTGCGACATTATGTTCTACTTACGACCATGGTTTGACTAAACCGCCGACCTTCATGACATTGATACACCCTTAAAATACAGTGCTCCATCTCTAAAACAGCCATACGAAGCTCCTGTTCTTTGGTATCAAGACTTATACACATTTGAAAGATTATTAGGATTATTGAACAATGGTAATATCTTAGACGAGTCGTTTGTTAACCAGATCTGTTATAGTAGTGTCATAAGGTTTGAGGTACCAGCACGGAATGTTGCAGACTGTGCCAGTTTGTGCACAATGACTGAGGACTGCAATAGCGTGATTGCAGTACGGAACATAACCAATGCATGATTTGGTCTTACGATCTACAGTGCATGTCTAGGACATGCTTCTTCCCTTCAAGGTGCACAATTCTACGGACAAGAGGAACTAGGGGATACACCCAACAGGAGACACAAATTGTGGGCGTTGTTTGGAGGGAGTCGTTATCGGAGGGAACTTTGCAAACAGATTGATTCCAGATCAGACGCCGCGTAACGCGGCGTCTGATCTTGAATCAAGCTGTTTGTCACTCATTATTAAGTTTTTTATGTCAAAATGTCCATAACGTAACTTTGAGAAAAACAGCAGATGACAATTTTAAGCAGACGACAATTTTAAGCAGACGACATTGCATCCAGACAATGGTGTGTGTCAGTCATGAACCAAAACGTAATTCGACAAGCTATATAGCGAACATTGATTCTAACCAACAAAGACTAAACATGTCCTTTATCTGCGTTATTTACCCACAAGTCAATACAATTGGACTTCTTTAAAAAAAAAAAAATAAAGAAAAAAGGGAAAGAAATTTTTGATTCGAATGAGACTCGAACCTATGACCTTTTGATTGTTAGTCAACCACACTACCGACTGAGCTATCAGCACTTAGGTAGAATAGTGGTACATGTATGAGCTGGGTGCTGGGATCCTAACACCTTTTATTCATATGCTAATCTAGGACCAGTGGCGATACGGAGTACAAAACGACTGATGTACGTTTTATAATTTTCATTAAAATTAATTCAGATAGCACAGCTAGTATAAGATTGAATGAAGAATTAATTATTATGATATATTTCACGTAACCATGTGAATTTAAAAGCTTTTTGTATTACTTTCAGAATTTATTTTAACTTGCTGAATGTTAGAAATGTTTTATTTAAGATGTCATAAATTTCCCTTCTGCCAATTTCATTGAAAAGTGCAATACTTGCGTTCTTTGAATAGATTCCCGTAAGGGTAATCACTGATGCCTTTGGTGTCATTTGTATTTGTATGCACCGGTCTTGCACCGACGGGGTGAATTAGACCGTGCGTTTGCTGCTCTTTTACAAGAGCAGCAATCGAGTGCCTGACTATGTCTGTACGTCACTCGGCTTCTTTGAGTGCTTGGTTATACCTGTAAGTCACTCAGTTTTTTTCCTTTGCACCATTCCTTTAAGGGGATAGTGCATCAATGGATAGAAGTCCGACATATGGTCGTCGGATTCTTCCACTTCCAACTAGTACATTCCCAAAATGGTCTGCTTTATTTCTGCGTTCGATTCTCAAAGCTTGCTTAAATCAAACATACATACTTCTTTTAAAGCTTTAATTTTGAAATACATGTATGTTTGTTCTGAGTAATAATAAAACGTCTCTAATACGACCACTTAATTATGTTAATTATTAGGGTTTTACAATACATTGTAGTTTGATTGCTTAAAGCAAGGTGACAGTAAAACGAGGAGCTTTCTTAAACTGTCACCTGTCTTTAAACACTCAATTAGCCTTCTTTTAGTGGTCGTAATAGAGAGGTTTTACTATTTATAGCAATAGAGTTGTGTTCGACTGCTTACAGTGGAACCTTTGAATCCCGAACACCTATATTATACTTCAAATAAACATTAACTGGCGAGATGCTTTCCGTTGGCGCAGAAATTGAGTGTAACCTGTCACGAATTCGCCTATAACATCCAGATGCGAGTTGCGTGTTATTCCCCCTCCCCCCCCCCCCCCCCCCCCCCCACCCCCACCCCACCACCTTTCACGAAAACGCATAGTATTAGTGTTTTCTTCTGACCTGTCGGAGTTATTTTTAGATTGGAACATTCTAAAACTTTAAAAGGGATGAGTTTTCTCTACATCCAGTTAGAGATACGGATAGCTGTAATTTTTGTGCGTAATGTCACGGAGTAATTAGAGCTCGCTCTAATTACTCCGTGGCAATATACAGTAGAGGATACATTATTCTTTTCCGTTTAAACGCAATGCACTAAACTGGGGAAAGGTTAACTATGGTTTTAATCTGAGTAGCAAACAGGGGTGCCTGGTTTAAATTTTCATTTTCGTTTTGCTTGATATTGAAATTCCTATAATGCGGCGTCTGATCAGAGTCTACACTGTTTGCCTATTTCCCTTTTGTAGGATGGAGTAAATACAAGAATGAGGAGAAGGCGTTATTCTTTCCAAATAAACGCGTTAAAGCTAGTATTTCCATCGGAAACAATTCATATATTGCAGTCAACAATGAGTGGTCGTTAAGTACTTTGTTGTTGATTAAAACAAAATTAAGGCTAAAAGATCATTCAAATATCTTTATTACATGAGATAGAAACACATAGTATCCCTTTCCCACATAGAAGCGACTTTTAGCGTATTTAATTTATTCCTCCGCTGAACAAAATAGTTCCTTTAAACATGCGCCATAAGATATAATGTCTACATATTAGCAGATGGTAGCTTAAACCAGGCTGAAAGTAAAGCCTTTTTACTATCCTGGAGCAGAAACTTGAACTTTGACACGAGTTACCCAGAGCAATCCGTGTCAAATAGTTTGGATCATGATCCGACATAGATAGTCTAAATAAATACGACATTGTTTCCTATAGAATTGCATTCAGTTTCAAAGTTTTCACACAAAACACTCAAATCAAAATTGTTTTCAGAGTAATTTCCGACACATAATTGTTGGGGGTCTGATCTTGATCCAAACTGTTTGCAATAGAATAGAAAATACATGTATCATTTTTCTGTGTTTTTCATACAAATATATCTTATTCGAAACATATTTACGCATTTCCATCATATTAATCTTATATGTGAAAATCACTCCTTAAAAAGAAATTCGAAAAATGTATGTTTTAATTTAATTTTAATTTTGTTTTTTACCATTTTAGCTATCAATTAGTTTTGATCCGATTGGTTAACAGTTTGCAAATTGACGTTTAGACAAATTACTTAGTCTGAACATAATTCATACTATCGTTTGTTAAGTGTGGATGTACGAGTAATATACTAGTGAAAGATTCGATCGATAATGCTGGTCAGGGTATAATTGATGTAGAACGCGAATGTTTAGTAACAATTTAATCAGCAGATAAACACAAATGGCTTTTCAGAGGTCCCGCTGAGAATAAGAACGAGTCCGGAACCAGTGTTCCGCAGGCAGCCGAATGATAACGAAGCATTCGTGATTTCTTATCAAGGCTAAGATGATCAAGCGATTCCCGATAGTCTGCCTAACAAATCGATAATTGATCTCGTGGACCAAGGGAGATAATGGTTTACGTCTGATATACTAAAGTGAGCAAGAACGTCAATCCTGTAAATATGGCCTGCATTCTTGGACATGACTGTCAAACAGCTATAAATTAATTGTTACCTGTCTTTAATAAAACCAATTAGCCGTCGTATTTTTGTGGTCGTAAAAGAGAGTTTTTTCTGTATTGTGCATGTCTTTATAGCTCTCAAAAGTCTATTAAATATCATGTATTTATAGATTCTTGTTTTGTTAATTCTTTTTTTCATTCATTAAGTACGTTTCACATTTGGTAAAAGTTGGGAGAAGTTGTTCTTCAATCGTGCTTTTATGGGGTGGGTACGAAATGACCAAACATATGGATTCGAAGTTACTACTGGATTTGATAACTGTTCAAATAATTATAAAAACAGCAGAATAAGAATTTTTTTTCATTTCTGAGCAAACATATTACCCGATCTAACATATATCTTATTAAATTTTGCGTAAAAATAATGAAATATATGTAATAAAAAATTTTTTAGAGGGTACGAAATGACCAAAAATATGGGTACGAAATGACTAGTGAATTTGAAAAGGGTACGAAATGACCAAAAAAATAGGGTACGAAAAGGCGTGGGTACGAAATGACCATAACTCTACTGAACGTTGCTATGTGACGTCACGTCCGTTGTTTTTATATTTTATCCTGATGAAGGCGTAAGCCGAAACGTCGATAAAGATGAAATAAGTTGAAATTACGTGTTGTTTGTTGACTATTTTTACATATCTATAACAATTGTATGGAAACTAAGCGCACATGCGAAGTACCTTAAGGCGCCAAGGTTTCTTACGCCGCATATTGTAGTTTGCAGCTGATGTAAGCTGTTCTTTACGTTTAATATGGTTTTATATCACTATTCCTAAGGTGCCAGTCTAACCATCGCATTCCTTGACCCATTACCACATATTTAAGCGCATTCAATTTGTGCAGTCATAATTATTTACAAAAAGTTAAATAAGAATGTTTGCTAGATCTATATCTTAGCAACTTAAGGCTGGCTGAAAAAGCTTAATGCATCTTAAGGCGCATTCTGCTTTACTTTCAACCTGCCTTAAGTGATCACCTGTCTTCAAAACTAGAACTATGCCGATGTGCGGTAAGGGGTTATTGTTGCGATGGTTTCATGTAGGCTTTGTTTTGGCTGCTGAGCCCCTGATCGGCTGTTTCACTATTAACCTTTAGCCCGCTAATTATGTCGATAGTAGTTTTTTGCTGATAGTGTAGACCCAGATGAGATACTTCCTTAAGAAGCTCTCTGATCAGAGTATACATTGTTTGCTAGGAGAAGAAATGATTCTGAAATTATTGAAATAGATAACATTCTAAGTTTTCAAATACATTCTATTCTATTTTTAAATAAATGGTTTACAGAGTGTACATTGTCTGAATCCAATGTGTAAACCGTGATTAGATTTTAAGTGGGGTTAGACCATAATGTCTAAATGAAGATTTCAAACACTCTTAGGAGCCAATCCAGTTCTAATTTCCGTTTTTCTCTCGGGTGAGAACCCCGGGACCCCCCCCCCCCCCCCACACACACACACACACACCAGCATTTGTCAATAACCAGTTTCTAAATCTCAATAGCTTGATAACTACAAAGCCAACGGCTGCAACAGTGCTACATGTACTATCTCGTGCGTCTAAAGGTCGAATAGCTCTAGCAGAAGTGGACGTTTACAAGTAGCAAAATAATGCTATGTCTTATAATTATAACGCAGATTTGACAAAAATTCTATGGTTTACATAAGTCGTATTCAGTGTCCCAAACACACTTCAGAGCTCACCATTTCAGTTCTAATTTCCAATTTTCTCCAGAAAAGATTTCAGAAATGCAAGAACTAAGTAACTACCAAGTCGGCAGCCTGAAAACTACAGTGTTTCATGTACCTCTCGTACGTCTAAAAGGTGAATATTTCTAGCAGAAAATAAGATTTGTCACAAAATATTCCTACCACCAATATTTTTTGTTAATTTCAAGTTTCAGCAGACTCAAGCACCTGTCAGAAATTCAAGAACTTAGTGACTACAGAGTTTGCATCCTAAAATTTACGGTGCTTCTGGTACCTCTCGTACGTCTAAAAGTTGAATACAATTATGTTACGTCTAATATAAAGGAACTTTGAACAAAATTGTATGGTTCAGTGACATCAGATAGATCGTTTTCAGTGCCCCAAATACACTTCAGAGCTCACCATTTCAGTTCAGATTTTCCTTTTTCTCCCGGGGAGCCACCGGACCCCGCCTTAAAGCGCATTCTGCTTTACTTTAACCTGCTTTAAGTGTTCAACTAGAAACAGGCCACGAGGTAAAGGGTTAATAGCGATATTTTTGTTTGTAGCGAAAAAGGACTTGGGGGATCTCACGCATTTATCGCTGTTACTTTTCCTTATGAAAATGTATTAGTGATATACAATCTCTGGTTTACAGGATGAATGAGTTGCGTTTTACCGCACTGCGACACAAAATAGGTTATATAGCGCCGATGAATGATGATGATTACAAGAAAATTTTAAGGTAGGTAACTGTATCTCAATAGAGGGTAAAGCAGAATGCACATGAAGGCGCATTCTGCTTTACTTCCAGCCTGCTTTAAACAGTCACGTGTCAACAAAACTAGAAACAGGCTATGGGGTAAAGGTACGATTCGTAAACTTCACACTTGAAAAATGCAAATTTGGGAATCTCAGGATTTTTCATGTCAACTTATGGCAGCCCTGCGATTTCCTTTCCTTCATTTTACATACGATGCAGTTGTTCTACAGTTTTAAGTTAAAATATCTCATATCTGTTTTAGAAGCAGAAAAATCTAATTTTACAGCATCAGACTGCTTTAATGCATAATCGCCATTTTTGGACACAAAGACATAGTCTATTCTTGAAAATTTAATTAATTGCATAACGGTCTATTTTGGACACAAAGACATAGTCTATTCTTTATTACAAAATGACCTATTTTGGACAAAGAGTAGTGTTTTACATTTATGGATAGCTTTTCCAGCACAAAATTTGAACTTTGCCATTTTCACCGCCATAATATCGCCTCCATCGATACTGGTGTCTGTAATATATTGCAGGGCTGCCATAAGTTGACATAAAAAAATCCTAAGATTTCCAAATTTGCATTTTTCAAGTGCGATTTTACGAATCGTACCTTTTACCCATCGCCTGTTTCTAGTTTTGTTGACACGTGGCTGCTTAAAGCAGGCTGAAAAGTAAAGCAGAATGCGCCTTAAGGCGCATTCTGTTTTACTTTCAGCCTGCTTTAAGCTACCATGAACTAGAAAAAAATACGAAGATTTAGGAAAATTCCGGAGAAATGGCAGCACTGATATTGTTCAAAGTTAGATTTAAGGCCTTTCGCATACGGAAGTCGGTCTTGCGGGCGAGCGGATATGCGTCTTGACGATATAGACCTTTTCCGTACGTGCTTATACTAGATAATTTATATAAAGGAAATGTTGATACGATAAAGTATAATCCTTAAGCGCAGTCAGTAGAGTGATTGACTAGTATTTTAAAGGTCATAAGTTCGAGACCCATCCGGTCCAAATACTTTTTAAGTGTCCGATTATTGACTTGTCAATCCATAACCGGAAGTGATCAATGGACATGTTATGTTTAGTTTTCTTTGATTAGAATTAGTGATATTATATACGGTCCACTTACATGTACGTTTTAGTTTAACGACGTACAAGTCAATAACATCAGTATACATGTATTCAATTTGATCGAACTATAAAGCCACACATTGAAGCTAATCAATAAGCCCACCTTTTTAAGATCGATTTTGCCCATTATTATTATGTTTAAGCAATATAACGAACCTTGTATGCAAGTCAATGAATAAATAATAATGCATTTTAATGACAGTTTTAATTTTAAGGTAGGTAACTGTATCTCAACTTCAAATATCCCACATTTAAATAAGACAATCTGTTATTACAACAAATCCTGACTGTAATATTTTCTAATTTTTTCAGACTAACTATTTCATCAACCATATATTTGATTAAAATGAAAAAAAATATACATTGAATGAGTCAGTTTTTTGTAATTCAATTTTTTAGCATTTTGCAAAATTTAAATAGCTGATAACATTTTTCTGAACACCTTTATTCAAAATGTTTTTAGCTTTTCTTGTAATGAATGTTGTGGACTACTTATTGGGCGAGATTTATATTCATTAGCTTTACTTATTTTTGAGAAAAATAAAATCATCAAAATTCCAGGTTTTTGTCAGAAAAAGAGACCTTAAAGACAAACCACACGATAAATTTTGCCTATATTATCACACATTGTTTCTTAGGCTATTATCATTCTTCATGAAAAGTTTCATAACACATTGTATGGAAACTAAGCGCACCTGCGAAGTACCTTAAGGCACATGTGAATGACTAAAGAAATCTGAGTACGAATGTTGTATTCTGTCTGTAAGGCTACCTCGTCTTTGTCGTTTTCTAAAATTACACGTATTGTAATTATAATTAAATGTGCCTATGGTTGTTAAAAGATCATATTGCATAGCTATTATTGATCAGTGCCAACTAACCTTGACGATCGCGACTTGACTGGTATTTGTAAACAGTTTTGTACATAACGCTTTGTGTTAACTCTCAACAGTCATGAGTTCAGTAAGAAAATCGATGGCCGTCGATGGCAATCGATTACGAGTTGGCTACCGGTCTGAAATACAGTGGAGAAAACGTTAATCTTATAATACATCCCATGTCCACACAAACCTTGGCAATCGTACCCGAAGTAATATAGGAGATATGCTCCGGACACGCTTTTTGTACAGTTGAGCTTACATGTCAATGTCAAGGTCACAATGACAAGAAAATTGAACGCGACACTCAGCCTTCCCTAGATGTTTCCACACACCAACCTTTGCATTCCTAATATAGGCTATATGCTCCAGACACGGTTTTATACTGACTGACGGATGGACAGTTCGATAACTATATGCCACCATAAAACAAAGGAAACCGTGCGTCCTAATTACTTGAACTTGTACAATTGAGGTCAAAGGTCAATGCCAAGGTCACAGTGACCTGAAATTCGTACGCAACATTCAGCCACCCCAATATGTACTCACACACCAACTTTGCTAGTCTTAGCTTATAAGGTAAAGAGAGAAAGCTCCGGGCAAGCTTTTTGTTCAGTCGTGGTCAAAGGTCAATGACAAGGCCATAGTGACCTGAAAATGGTATGCGACACTTCGCCATCCCAATACATCTTAGACATACTTTTGTAGAAAATGCTTGCCCGGACCATATCTCCTATAGCTTATCAGCTAGGGATAGCAAAGTTGGTGTGTGAGTACACCTTTGGATGACAGAATGTCGCGTACCGTTTTCAAATGTCTTACAAGTTTGCATGCAATAACAGAATACATCTCAGAGTTGATTAACTCTTTTGGGAAATTTGAACTTGGAGCAGGATGGTACAGAGAAAGAGAAAGGTAGATTGACTGGCCAACAAGGTCACCATACCACATTGCGAATGCCTAGGATATGCGGAAATAGCGGATATCCAGTCGAGGGCGGCATCCTAGGGGCTAACAGACATGCTTATTGAAGAATGGCACATACTACCCATTGCATACATACGCAAGTTAATTCTCAGCTTTCCGCGCAGATGCCAGAAAATGATTAATGCATGTGTTGGACACACATAATATACTAGCTGTAATTCAAGAAAAAACAAAGAAGAAGACGGGTCTCTTGGTTGCTATGCTGTTTGTTACCCCACCCACCTAGTCTGGTACACGGATTGTTTAGGGTGATTACGTTTTAAGGGGAACTGTGGTATCGATTTCAAGTTTTCTAAAGGAGCAATACTTTATAATGAAGTAAACATGTAGTTTTACATGAAACTGTTAAAAAAATCTGAATAAAGATACGTTAAATTTATATATTTGCTTTACCCTATATACTTGTCCCTTTAATTGTTTTGTTAAGTATACTATATTATCTTGTAGAGGCGAACGACAATAAGAAGAATGTCAAAATACATTATAAACCAAAGCCCAGCTGGATTCAAGGTTATAAAGCTTTTCAGTTGAGTCTAAAGACGTTCTCAAGCATTTGATTGGTCAGATTTGAGCCTAGGCTCAAATCTGACCAATCAAATGCTCGAATTCACATGGCAATGTGTGCCATAAATAACCTGGTGTAAATTGGTCAGCATACTGAACAGTGTTCCAAAGTTCAAACGGATCTAGATCTACCTAAGATAGTTATTGAGAAGTGTTGTTTTACAAAATGTTAACCTTAAAACCAGAAAAAGGACATAGACGACAAGGCGGCGACATTAGCTCGTCTTTTCAAAGGTTGATCATAACAAAATAAAAAACCACTTTTGAATAAACATGATAAACAAAAGAGTTTTACATTCGACGGGATTCAACCATCTGACATCAGGTTTCATAGTTTCACGACTGTGAAACTATGAAAATCTGATGTCAGAGGTTTGAATCCCGTTGAATGCAAAACTCTTTTTCTTTTTTTTCTTTTTCGACGGATGTTACTTGGCTTGCTTTTTAAAGATATTTCACTTCTATCAATAATCAAGTGATATTATTACGCAAGGTGTAAACGGGCGCGGGTGAAATGCTTCACAAAATGTGATTTACAGTACACATGTTGGTGTACATAAAGGAGAAATAAAGCTTAACTAGGCTTGGTTTAACCATTTGAACCATATTCCCACACAAAGGCATCCTTTTCAAACAGTGTACATGTGAATAGTACACTAGCCCTCTGATCAGGGTCTTCACTGTATATCATAATGCCAAAAATGGACAAAAACAACCCTTAAAAGCCAGAAATGGACTGGACTAAAATCGAAACTGGAATTGTCCATTTGAGCTTTCAGGGAGGAAAGAATTAATGGGCGGATCTTTTAGGCTCTGTTCTGTTGCAAATTGGAATAACTTGGTGTTTTCAGGTTCGATAAATTTGTCATACACATGTATTTTTCCGGCTAACATAGTCAAAACAAAAATCACAACGATGAACGTGAAATGATAATGTAACGAACGGCAATGTTTTCTAGAAATACTACACGGTTTTCCCCATAAAGGTTGTTGTGTTAAAACAATAATGTCCATTTCTAAAACGCCAGAGCCTAACTGCTTGCCACCCTTAAAGCGACTCGCAACCAGATGGTGCATTAAAAATAGTAATTTGTAAATATGTGTCAAACGCTTATATAAATGGTAAAGAATTAGTTTAGGATAAGAAATTCTGTTTAAAAAAATGTATTTCAATAAAAAAAAATATTGGTCTCTGGTGGGATTCGAACCCGGGGCCCGGCATTGGCGGACAGAAGGCAAAATAGGGGAAACCGCTTAGACCAATGGACCACGGAACTATCCGTTTATCTCGGATCGATTTAACGTATTTCAATGTGTAGCGATCGAAAGTGCATACAACTTCGTAATTCGGCTCGTGTTTATGTCTGAGCCCGTGTAGAGAAGCAACAACAACAACTATACCGTCTACTAGTCGGTATAGAAAAACGATGGTAAATATCTAAAAATCTAAGATTCGGTGACGATTCTTGAGACTTATTTTGGACTGATCATATTTTTTTAATGTCAGAAGCCAAATAATGCCACAAATTTGCTTTTATTTGAGTATTTTATTTTATTTTGACAAGTACACCATCCGGTTGCGAGTCCCTTTAAGCACCTTTCATTTCTTCAATTTAATTGTAAATTGCGTTTGAGTTCAGTTTCGCTTTTTAAAAAACGTGAGAAGATCATAAGATAAGATCATATCCACTGTATGAATGAATGCGCTAATGTATAACCTGAAATAAGACGGGTATTTATCGCCATACTGATTCGTTAAATTGTGGAAACCTATTACTTAGTTCGTATATAGTTTACTACCAAGTACAACTTGACTTATATTAAGCCAACCTTTAAAGCGACTCGCAACCGGATGGTGTACTTGTCAAAATAAAATAAAATACTCAAATAAAAGCACATTTGTGGCATTATTTGGCTTCTGACATTAAAAAAATATGATCAGTCCAAAAAAAGTCTCAAGAATCGTCACCGAATCTTAGATTTTTAGATATTTTCCATCGTTTTTCTATAGCGTTAGCTAACGGTATAGTTGTTGTTGTTGCTTCTCTACACGGGCTCAGACATAAACACGAGCCGAATTACGAAGTTGTATGCACTTTCGATCGCTACACATTGAAATACGTTAAATCGATCCGAGATAAACGGATAGTTCCGTGGTCCATTGGTCTAAGCGGTTTCCCCTATTTTGCCTTCTGTCCGCCAATGCCGGGCCCCGGATTCGAATCCCACCAGAGACCAATATTTTTTTTTATTGAAATACATTTTTTTAAACAGAATTTCTTATCCTAAACTAATTCTTTACCATTTATATAAGCGTTTGACACATATTTACAAATTACTATTTTTAATGCACCATCTGGTTGCGAGTCGCTTTAAGATCCTGACTAGACCCTGATTTACTAAACGTCGGCTAATCAATACTTAAACTGATTGGCAATTGCATCAACTGATGTCAATTCAGTTTCATCAGACAAAAACACGTTTTAAGACTGATGACTTTTATGCCCCCAAAGCTGGCTGGCTTTGGGGGCACATGATGAATGAACTGCGCATGTGTCCGTCGGTCTGTCCGTCCATGTTTGTGCCTTTCGTCTGGGACATATTTATATATTTAAGTTGTTACTGCCCAACAATCAAACTTGAATATAGCTACGCGTATACTTGATCCACTTATGATCTTGGGATGATGGAGGGAAATATTCTGTATAAGGTCACTGAGATCTTGACCTTTGACTTCAATTTCAGAAAAAAACATTTCAAATACCTATAGCATATCAGCTAGGGATACCAAATTTGGGTTTTGGTACATCTGAGGATGACGGAAACATGTATATTATTTTCAGGTCAATGTGACACTGACCTAATGACATAAAAAGGGTTTTCCGGGTATATTTCCAACACCATATCATCCAGAGATACTACATCGGGCGTGTGAGTAGATCTCAGAGTGACAGCGTGTAGTATACCGTTTACAAGTAACGGTGATCCTGGCTCCGAGCTTATAAAACTTTTGACTTGAGTCTAAACTCGTTCCCAAGAATTGATTGGTCAGATTTGAGCCTAGGCTCAAATCTGACCAATTAAATGCTTGGGAACACACTCAGACTCAATTAAATCGCTTTATAACCTCGGGGCCTGACCTCGGCATTTGATATCAGTTATATATAAAAAAAAAATTCGTCGGGGTTAATTTCCTTTATAACATCAGCAACGGACAGTAAACTTAGTGTTTGAGTTGTCCATCTTGAGATGGAAGAGTGTCGCATACTACATTCAGGTTATTGAGTCATTGACCTTTACCCTTTAATCTCAGTAATAACAGAAGCTGTTAGCATATTTTAGCTCGACGGACGAATGTCCAGAAGGGCGTATGTTGTCAGGGACGATAACAAACTAAATTCTTGACCTTGACCATTGAGCTACAAACCTGGATCTTGCATTCGACACACCGTCTTGAAGAATAATACATGTATACATATTTGGGTGAGGGACTGTCGCCGCTATCACTTTTAGATCAATGTGACATTGGCAATGACCTGTTATCTCACTGTAAAAAAACTTGTGTGATGGACATTTTCTATACCACATCAGCTTAAGATAGCAAATTTGGAGTGAGGGCAATTTTTATTAATTATCTTTCAGACATATCCTTTGAACATGGCTAATGTAGATGATGGGAAAAACAGGAGCCTAAAATGTCCATTCTGTATGAAACCGTACACGGCACCACGAGTACTGACAAGTTGCTTACACACATTTTGCGAGAAATGCATCCTATCGTTCACGTCAATAAAGTCTACTGATTCAAACACTCAAACCTCTACCGTATGTCCTGTTTGTAAGGTAGCATACCAAGGACCTGATAGTGTTGAGGCTACATCACAATGGATCATGCGACTACCCCTCAATCACTGCATTGCTATCAAAGATGTTAGTGCACCAAGCGAGTCATTGCTGCCATGTGAACCATGTAGTTTTCGAGGCATCTTCGCTAAAGCTACAAAGTTTTGTACTATTTGCAGGGAATCGCAGTGTAAGGTGTGTGCTGATGTGCACATGAGTAGCCGTGCGACCAAAGGTCATCATTTAGTTGAAGTTGATAAACCATCCGACTTAAAGGGTAGGATAGATGGAGGCGCACTATTTGCATGCGAGAACCATAATGAAAGAGCCGTGGAATACCACTGTTTGGACCACGATAAGTTAGTATGCTCTACGTGTGCTGTCAAAGAACACAGGGAATGCAACACTTTGAAAGAATTGTCATTAAGTGACAAGGATAATTCCTCTAAACAACCAATTAGAGGCGTTAAAGAAACTTTGAAACAAATTGCTACAAGTTATGAACTATTATTGACCATGATCAGTACCAATTGTGACCAGTTCGCCAACGAAATAGAAATGTTCAAAAACAGTTTGAAGTCTACGCGGGCAAAGGTTAATAAGGCATTCGACACATATGAGGCTTCGTGCGAGGCAAAACTATCAAAAGCAAAGCAATCACAGACGGACAAAATTAAAGTTTTGAAAGCAGAAATTGATAAACAGAATGCAGCAGCGGAAAGCTCTGTAGCGATGTTAGATGTTGTTTATAAACAAGGAAGTACATTAAACTCGTACTTGGTGAGGAGATATATTGAACGACAGATAAAACACCAAGAGCAAACACTTGATAGACTTGCAAGTGTACAACCAGGACACAAAATAATACATACTTTTCACACAAAACTTATTTCCTTGTCAGAAAACAAAATCAATATTGGAAACTTTGAGATAAAGCCGAAGGTATCTAATACAACAGGCCAATCGTTGATAAAGATCGCGGCAAGTAGAGCCCAAGAAAACAGCAGTGATGCATGCTGACGATTAGAATTTGTTATCCTCACTACAATGGAAAACTAGTGTATCTGGCATATTTAATTAACGTTTACTACATAGTATGTGTATTAATTTACACGTACACATATTCTTCATAAAAGAGAACAATATTCATACAGTGCCCCCTCTCTACAACAACACTCAATTGAAGACAACGTTTGTGTGCGTTTTTCGGAGGGAGTTGTTATAGGGAGGGACGTTGATTGACATTTACAAACAGCATGAATCCAGATCAGACGCCTATTAACTCTGCATCTGATCCGAATTTAAGCGGTTTGTCCCTCGTCATTATGTTGTTCTTGTTTTTTCTGTCCAAATGTCCATGGTGTGACTTTGAGAAAAACAGCAGACGACAACTTTAAGCACACGATATTGCAGCAGTGAAAGTGTCAAAATAATCATTTTTTGGGGTAACAGCAGTAAGAGTTGTAAGGTAGGAATCGCTGTAGGGACTTACCTTTAATTTTTAGCAAACTATGTAACTCGTCTGCTAAAAGTCTATATTATCATAAACCAGAAATGATCCGCAGAATAGAACAGTTTAGATCTAGATGAGATGCCGAGTATCCCAGCCTTTCATCTTGATTGAAACTGTTTGCAACGCTGCCAAAAACAAAAGAATTGCAAGGGTAACATGAAGGGTGCCATAAAGAGGCTCGAAAGAATGGCTCGAGGGAGTGGCTCGAAATAGTGACTCGAGAGAGTGACCCGAGAGAGTGGCTCCACAGAGTGACTCGAAAGAGCGTCTCTAGAGAGTGACTCGAGGGAGTGGCTCGATAGAGTGACTCGAGAGAGTGACTCGATATAGTAGCACGATAGAATGTCTCTTGATAGTGACTCATGGGAGTGGCTCGATAGAGAGAGTAACTCGAGAGAGTAGCTCGATAGAGTGTCTCTAGAGAGTGATCCGAGGGAGTGACACGAGAGACAGGCTCGATATATTGACTCGAAAGAGTGGCTCGATAGATTGTCTCTAGATAGTGACTCGAGAGAGTGGCTCCACAGAGTGACTCTATAGAGTGACTCGAGGGAGTGGTTCCATAGAGTGACTCGAGAGAATGGCTTGATGGAGTGGCTCGAGAGAGTCGCTCGAAATTGTTATATGAATAATTGTTTTCAAATATGCTTCCTAACCGATGTACATGTATGCCTTCCTAATAGCGGAAACCATGATTATCGACTAAAGTTCTTTTTTTATTTATGAGACAAATTTCAAGAAAATTAGAATACCTTTCTGCATTTCTTCATGATAAAAATAATCAATGTTTAGAAAGGAACAGATTTGTTGCGTTCTCAGTTATGCGGTCGTTGCTGTTCCTTTCAAGGTGCACCTTATTCGTGTAACCAACCTCTAATATGGGTTAAATATACATGCATTCTAATAAAATGTTCATTTATTTTAAGAAAATACAGCAAATATAATGTAAATGCATGTATTGAGAAATTAACTGACATTTTTGGCGTTTAAGCGAAATAATCGAAAGAAAATGATCGGCAAATTAACCTAGCGAGATTCATGGTTAATTTGCCGATTATTTTGTGTTATTTCGCTTAAAAGCCGAAACAATCAGTTCATTTCTTAACAATGCACAAATAAAAAAACAATGTGTTGCATTACCATGCATAATATTATAAGGTCTTTACGAAATATGATCGGTTTAAAATTCACCGAATGCATGTACAAAATGTACTACATGTAGTTGTTTAGATTTTCCCCATCGCTTTTTTCTACTCTGACCTATGACAGGCTTTGAACTTTGCTACACATAATTTCAATAGAACAAAAGGGACCGAAAAAGAACGTATTATGTTTTCACGTGGGTATCCGGGCGGGCGGACACATTGCCATTACGGCTTGGATACGTTTGATAACCAGAATTATCCATCCGTTTTTTTACGTTATGGCCCTTTGTATTGTTGCCGAAACCGTTTCCGCTCAATAACTTGAGTAATTTATACGTTTTCATAAGAAGGTCCATTGCCTTCAGAGCTTGGACATTTCGATATTAAACCAGAATTTTCCATCCATTATTTACGAAGTTATGGCCATTTGTAGTATTGCCGAAACAGTTCCCGATCAATTACTTGAGCAATTTATAATGGATTAGTTTGAAACTTTACAGAAATATTTATTGCCTAAAGAGCTTGGCACTTTTGATAACCACAGTATTATCCACCCATTAGTTTTGGAGTAGTGACCCTTTGTAGAATTGCCTAAAGCAGTTTTCGCTCAATAACTTGAGTAAATTATAACAGAAACTTCCTAGGAAGATTTAATATATAGGCCTTTTGTAGAATTGCTGAAACGGTTTCCGCTCAATCTTTTGAGTAATTTATTACGGATTACCTCGAAATATAATTTGAAGGTCTCTATTGTCATGACAGCTTGAACAAGTTCTATAACACGTTTCTGCATGAATCTTGCGTAGATCTATATTTTCTTTTCATTTCAGTTGCTTATTCTATATCGATAGTCAGAAAATTAACTGGCATTTTTGGCGTTTAAGCGAAATAATCGAAAGAAAATGATCGGCAAATTAACCTAGCGAGATTCATGGTTAATTTGCCGATTATTTTGTGTTATTTCGCTTAAAAGCCGAAACAATCAGTTCATTTCTTAACAATGCACAAATAAAAAAACAATGTGTTGCATTACCATGCATAATATTATAAGGTCTTTACGAAATATGATCGGTTTAAAATTCACCGAATGCATGTACAAAATGTACTACATGTAGTTGTTTAGATTTTCCCCATCGCTTTTTTCTACTCTGACCTATGACAGGCTTTGAACTTTGCTACACATAATTTCAATAGAACAAAAGGGACCGAAAAAGAACGTATTATGTTTTCACGTGGGTATCCGGGCGGGCGGACACATTGCCATTACGGCTTGGATACGTTTGATAACCAGAATTATCCATCCGTTTTTTTACGTTATGGCCCTTTGTATTGTTGCCGAAACCGTTTCCGCTCAATAACTTGAGTAATTTATACGTTTTCATAAGAAGGTCCATTGCCTTCAGAGCTTGGACATTTCGATATTAAACCAGAATTTTCCATCCATTATTTACGAAGTTATGGCCATTTGTAGTATTGCCGAAACAGTTCCCGATCAATTACTTGAGCAATTTATAATGGATTAGTTTGAAACTTTACAGAAATATTTATTGCCTAAAGAGCTTGGCACTTTTGATAACCACAGTATTATCCACCCATTAGTTTTGGAGTAGTGACCCTTTGTAGAATTGCCTAAAGCAGTTTTCGCTCAATAACTTGAGTAAATTATAACAGAAACTTCCTAGGAAGATTTAATATATAGGCCTTTTGTAGAATTGCTGAAACGGTTTCCGCTCAATCTTTTGAGTAATTTATTACGGATTACCTCGAAATATAATTTGAAGGTGTCTATTGTCATGACAGCTTGAACAAGTTCTATAACACGTTTCTGCATGAATCTTGCGTAGATCTATATTTTCTTTTCATTTCAGTTGCTTATTCTATATCGATAGTCACGGCTTCTGGTTTAAGAAATGCACTTTAACTCATTTTTCCCTGAAACTTCCAATGGACAAATCCAGTTAACAATAAAGGCTGGTCCATTGTATACTATTAGTTTTTTGTTTTTTTTTATAGTATATTGAAAAATAACAAACGGTGAAGTCCCTGACTTTACTGTTTGCATTAGACAAATATACCTTCCGCAGGTACACTTTTGGTAAATGATGCATATATGCGTCACTAGGGCTCACTGAGTTAATAAACTATTATTTGTAGAATCACTGTAAACATGAAAAACTATTACATGTACAAATAGATCAATACTGGTGTTGTTATTTAATCAGAAGTAGCCTACTTCAAGTAGGGTATGATGTTTCAAGGTACTTTTATCTTGCAAAGGTATTTTGGAAATGTCTTTATGGTTCCTGTTCGAAACTTCCTGGCTAAGGACTGCTTTTAATAAGAAAATGCAACAAGATGTTTGTGGACACCATGCTTCCTAATGTGACCATCATCTCCAAGTTACCTTGATATTTGTCTGACATGATCCAACTTGATTGAACACAAGAGTTTCTTGAGTTTTACATGTAAAATATGAACCCTGTATGGCATGTACAGTAAAACCTCTCTATTACGGACACTGAAACTGTATGTAAATTGAATGTGTAAAGGACATGTGACAGCTTAAAGGAAGGTGACAATGAAACAGAAAGCTGTCACTGTCACCCTCTTTTATGCAGTCACCTGTTGCAAAACGCCAAATAATTAACAAAATTTAGTGGTCGTTTTACTCTAGTTCCAAAGCTATGGACAATATTAAGTTCAGCCTATTTGATCTTTAAATGAGGTATCTACCATATGTAGTTCGAAAGTTATGGCAAATGTAAAGTTCAGTTTATCTAACATGTTGGAGACAATGATATTTGCGATCGTTGTTTCGCTATTGAAAACAGGGGTAGTTATGTGAGAAAAGAATGTATGTTTCAAGTCTCGAGCAAAAGTAATGTATGAACAGTTTGGAGGACAAATCGCATTTCTTACCTTTACTACCCACTTCCTTAACTAGATCTACAGTAAAACCTCTCTATTACGACCACTTAATTCTGGTAATTATTAGTGTGTTTACGATAGGTGACCGCTTAAAGCTGTCACCTGTCTATTATTCAATCAATTAGCCTTGGTTTTAGTGGTCGTAATAGTGAGGTTTTACTGTAGTTTATTACTTAACTTTAACATGCTGTACCGGTATGTAATTGAGTCAGGGCTGCCATAAGTTGCTCTTGAAAAATCCTAAGATATCCGAATTTTCTATTTTTCAAGCACAATTACTTAAATCAGGTTGAAAGTAAAGCAGAATGGGCCTTAAGGCTTTTGATTTCGGCCTACTTAAAGCTACCATCTGCTAGGATAAAAATCCAAAGATTTTGTAAAAATCCGGAGAAATTGCAGCCCTGTTGAGTCTGCAATACGTTCTGTCATCAACGAGTCTCAGAGGAGATTTATTTCTACTTCTTTCAGGAAACATAACACCATAGTTTATCAAATCATCGGGTTCAGATTAGACGCCGAGTTACTCGGTGTGTATCACCTGGATTGAAACTGTTTGCCACGAGTTTTAAAAAAAATGTTCGTAGCATGTAAAAGGTTTGGGATTTGAAGTGGGTTTATTTCTGAAACAAAGAGAAAAGGTAAACACTGTACTGATCAATAAATATAATAAATTAATAACATCAATTTAGCACATGGCTTGGAGCTCTCGGCCAATCAGAGGCCTCAAAAACCTGTGATTATATCGTTTATTTTACAAAACCATTAAATAACTAACACACTGTTCACTTATTCCAAGCTTCCGTCATATCAAGGCAATTTGACGTCACAACCCTAGATCGGAGGGGAACTGCACTCGCTTGATGACGTCATATTATGTACAGTGAGACATAAACTTTAAAGGCAATTAATAATGAATTGTGCTTACATATAGAGCTTCAATAAGCGTCATTTATGTTAGTGTTAAAGTATGCTTAATGTCTCAAACTGCACATTGAAATAACCTTTCAATTTAAGTAAAGTATTACAAATAAAATGACTTTTTCGTCTAAAACAAAAAGTAGAAACGTAGGGTCTTCTTGTTTTCCCCGAGCCCAAGCCAGTGCTAAATAGGTTAGACCACGGTTGCGCGCGAATAAACGACATAGTTCTCGGGGGCTACGCCCCCTCGAACTATATCGTTTATTCGCTTGCAACCATGGTCTAACCTATACAAACAAAATACCTAAACGACAAATATTGTTTTGCTAACAGTTTGAATTCAGGGCCCTGATAGTGTCGTGGTTACTTCATTTAGCCCTGAGACGTTTTATGGAGAATCCATGTGTCCTATTAAGTACAGTAAAACCTCTTTATAGTACGACTTATAATTGAGGTAGTTAAAATGTGTTTTAGACACGTGGCTGCTTAAAGCAAGATGAAAGTAAAACAGAAAGCTCCGAGAGCTTTCTGTTTTACCCTCGCCTTGCTTTAAGCTGACATATGACTTTTAAACAAACAATAAGCCTTCTCTTTTATGGTTGTAATAGAGAGTTTTTACTGTCTGTGTAGTCCAATTTTGAATATTTTTGGGTTTTTTTGGTGCAAAACATTGCAAAATGATAGGCAGTGTAAATCTTTAAGAGTCCTCTCACCTGGGTATACACTGTTTGCATTGGACAAGTGCACTCTTCATGGATACACCATTTGTAATGGACGAATAAACTCGTCCGCAACGTTCAATGAGTTATGGGGGTCGTTCCTTCAGATAAGCCAATAAACGAGGTCAAATCGTGATATTAACTTGTCAAAACCACAATAGTTACCAACAAGCTCAGAGTCTGAGAACTTTCAGTTTCAATATATTTGACTAGATTAATCTGATAAGCTTATCTCAACTTCGTTAATTAATTTTCTAACTGAACACTCTTAGATTGGATATAAAAGAATGTTTGAATTTATTCTGTTTTAATTGCATGTAAACCTTCGCCTGTTTTGATTTTACGAGAAACTTTAAATTGTTTTGATTAAGCTCAGGCAACGAAGCAGCTCATCAAAACCCAAATAGCTTTACAAGTGTTATGACTTATACACTCCTCCCTCTTTTCAACGACACCCGTTGGGAGACAGAAATTATGTGCGTTGTTCGGAGGGAGTCGTTATAGGGAGTGAAATGGGCTTACATTTGCAAACAGCCTAAATCCAGATCAGACGCCGCGTTACGCGGCGTCTGATCTGGATTCAATCTATTTGTCACTCGTCATTAAGGTTTTTATGTCAAAATGTCCATTATGTAACTTTGAGAAACAAACAGCAGACGAAAACTTTAAACATACGATATTGCAACAGTAAAAGAGTTAGACATACTTGTTATGTTTAGGGAACTGCAACAAGGGTCGTTGTAAGGAGGGAATCGTTGATAGGAAGGTCGTTGTAGGGAGGAAGCACTGTAATTATTGCAGATGACAACTGTGACGATGTAGCAAAAGATTTAAATTTGAAAGTCACCTTTACATATTTAAACAATGATACTCATTTGCCTAAAATTTGTGTTTTAACAACCCCAGCAACGAATATACTCGTCATTTACAAACAGTGTACCTGTGAGGATTGCACTTTTCCTATGCTAACAGTCCTGAATGAGCCCTCTGATCAGGGTCTACACTGTTTGTCATTTTGATATATATTGTTAAAATCAACCCTAAATAGTAAAAAATGGACTAGACTTATTTTTAAATTGGAACTGTCCATTAAAAGTTTTAGGGGTGAATGAGTTAAAATCCTCTGGAAGTTATTGAAGTTAGACACTTTGGCAAACCCCCACGTAATTGATGTTTGCTAACAAAGTCGTGTTACGTGGCGTCTTATCCCCTACTCCGCCATTGGCGATTGGAGTCAACTTTGGAAACAGTTTGGCGTCTGTGTCTGATCAAGTTCCAAACTGTAGACACTCCAATCGATTCAGTGCAACATTAAAGTGGTTCAGACACACTTCCTCAATTCTAATTTTGAAATAAAGTTTCTGGCAACAATATTAACAAGGTGATATTTTCTCTGCGAAAGAGTAAAAGAATATGTATTTTTGGCGCTGGGAAAGGTGCTGGTATACTCCAAACTGTTCGACACTCGCACTGGGTTTTTATTGTGTGGTCAAATAAAACGACATGAAAAAAATACAAACAATAAGGCCTTGAATGCCCTGATATCGCTCACCTGTTGTAATGGAGCCTGATAGCTTTACCTTTGAGTTTCACCAATATTAATCTAAATTCGAATTTGTAGACTAGATTGTAAACAATGTTGGAATACGACATAGTCTAGTGAAGTCGAGTATATCTAGGGCAGATAACTCTTGGCATAATTACCTGATTTCAACAATAATTGCACTTTTTCAAGAACATAAACCTTTATAGTTTAAGAAAGCGCTTTTGAACGCACAACTCCTGTATAAAAAGAGCCCTATATAAATCTGATTTAATAAATAAATTATATAATTTGTGTGTAAGTACATGTATAATCAAAGTGCATTCAAAAGAGTGTAAACATTGTCAAATATGGTTTGATGCATGAAGGGCAGATAACTTTTGGCCAATTAAATCGATTTCAACATTAATTGAACTCATTGGAGAACTTATAGTCGTATATAATTTTATAAAGTTTCAAATTTGTAGACACTAAAGCATAAAGAATGCTGTAATAAATGCGTTTCTAGCTTTTCAAAGTATATCAAGGGCAGACAAATCTTGCCACAATGATTAGATTTTAACAATAATTGCATATCTTTAAGAACTCATTGCTGTATGCATTGTGTGCAAGTATAATCAAAACCTATTGAAAACGGAAGCTGCTATACAGTGTAAACACTGTTAAATATGGCATTTCTAACCCTACAAAGGCAGCTTACTCTTGATCATAGGTTCGATTATAACCATATTCAAACTCATTTTGCGACAATCTGAGCAAGTTTAAGAAAGATTGGATAAAAAGTGTGACCTCTAGAGTGTAAAAGTCTGCTTTGAGTAATTACATTGCAACATTGTGCAGACCAGACCAAGCACCGTTGTTATCCAAGGCTCTGCATCTGAGTTCGGTAGGCATACACTACCAAATACCGTATATAATATAGCTAAACAGTGTATATCATTTGACACGGCGGCTAGCCTTAACCCTTAGCCTGCCACTCACGACTATAGCTCCATATGCAAACAGCTTGGATCCGGATGAGACGCCGAGTAACTCGGCGTCTCATCTGGATCCAAGCTGTTTGACACTCGGACAACATTTTCAGCAATTTTGAGCAACTTTGAAGCACTTTGAAACTTGAAGCAGACGAGAAATATAGCAGACGACAATTTATTTGGCGGGCTAAGGGTTAATATACACTGTTTGCAATGCATTGAGGCATGTTTTCTCATGGCACGGCTCATATGTGGTGGCTTTTTACAAATTATTGCAAAATGAAAAATAGTGAAGACTCTGATCAGATGGATTCTTTAGCCCATCCTTTTACATATATTTCTTCACTGTTTGTATGAAAAGTGTACTCTTCACATGTACACTGTTTGTAAAAGACGAGAATATTCGTCACTAAGCAGCCGAGTTATCAACTTGATCGCCACTGTTGGCTACATCAAAGAACTGTGTCTTAAAATCGGGCTTATATTGAAACCTAAAGTATAATTGACATTTTCAATGCTTGGTAGTTTTCTCATGAAAACTGTGGTCATTTGTAGCTATTACTAGAATATATTTACCCAAATATCTTTGAAGAATTGACAGCAGAGTGCATTATAACAGTTTTGATCAAGATTATAGGTCAAGTTATCACGTAATATTTGACAAATCATCAAATATTCATAACATCTGTCGTCTTCTAAATTCTCGTACATTTCGTTTGTGTAAAAGTATCTATTAAACAGGAAAGGACTGCACCTTTTCCGCTGTCAACATTTGTATGATGGTTCCATCAATAGAACGAATGAAAAAGCCAATAAGTGGCCAATGTCAACATTATTTTGAAATAGATAGCATTTCGTTTATTTCAGATACAGATACGGAGATGGCTTCAAGTTGTCCATTGCGGTGTCCTCTATGCTTCGAACCATTCGACCAACCCCTCCTTCTACGGTCATGTATGCACAGCTTTTGTAAAAAATGTTTGTGCAAATATGTTGAGACATCTTCGTTAGACATCGAGAACAAAGAAGCCAATTTCGATTGCCCAGTTTGCGGAACAAATTTTCATGGCCCAGCATCGTCTTCCCACCTATCAGATTGGTTAGAACAGCTGCCATCAGATGGTATTTTGCTTGATTTAATAGCAAAACGAAGTAATACAAGTCAACATTGTGAACCATGTTACAGGAGGGACCCCAAATCCAAATCGCCCGCTTCAAAATTCTGCAAGGAATGTTGTGAAAGGTTCTGTGACCAGTGTTCAGCAGTGCACCAGAGTTTCAAGGGATCTCGGTTCCACACTGTAACTGATATCGACAGTCAGAGAGCCAATGGTCTTGACTTTGGGATTACATGTGAACACCATGGAGAAAAAATGTTTGAATATTATTGCTCCGATCACAAAGAACTTATCTGTTCAAAATGTGCTATTGCGGACCACAGAAGCTGTACGATCCTAGGCTTAGAAGACGCATCTAAGCTACTTAAGAGTCAGATTCCAATAAATAGTCTATTGTTGAATTCAGAAACGCTAAAACAAAATGTAACCCGTAGAGTTCAGTCTCTTGACACAGATATCAGCAACCTTCAAGAAAACATCTTAACCGCTATTGAGAACAAACGAGAGAAAATAAATGCTTCTTTTGACAAGTATAAAGAAACAGTCGTTCAGCATATCAACAAATACACTAAACAACACTCTGACAGGATCAGCGAAACAAGACAGAAAAGCGACACGTTATTGACGGGACTCACCAATTCACAAAATGTGTTGGGCATTTTACGTAACCATGGAACTGTTCTGCAGACATACATTCGTTGTCAAGCTATTGGACGCCAACTGAAAGGAATTGAAACATGTTTAGAAGAACACAAAAGTCGCAGTCCTCCACTAGCAAGCTTTGAGAATAGATTTTCACTTAGTGTTACAGCTTTGGCTGAAGGTATCGAAGATATCGGAAAATTTAGTATTAGTATATTAAAGCCAGATGAGCAGGCCAAACCGCAAATGCTCGAAAGTAATACCGAAATACTGGTGAAAGGTAATAGTAAATGCAATAGCGGTTCAGTGCAACACCAAGGAGGTTCAGTACAACACCAAAGTAGATTAGTGCGACACCGAAGTAGTTCAGTGCGACACAAAAGTGGTTCAGTGCAAGTACAGGGAGAACTTTTAGAAGTAGTTAACCAAGGTGGCCCCTTTCCAGCCACTAACAAGTCTGAAGGAAAAGCTTCGCAAGTTTCTGGTACAGGAACAAACGTAAAGACGCCGATAACAACCAATGTCCGTGTGAACACTGTAGAAATACACACAATTAAACCTCCGAAGGGCTCATCTCCTGTTTTCAGAGGTGCAGTATTCCTACCAGATGACAGAGTAGTACTTACTGATATTGAAAACAACAGACTCATTCTCCTTGACAGCAACTTCAAATACATGTCAGAATTAAATCTAGAAGATCAGCCGCGAAAAGTTGTTGCAGTCAGTATAGACGAAGTTGTGGTTACTTTATATTCAAGGAGAAAGATTCTAGGCGTGAAAATAAACAAAACTATGAAAATATCACGAGTGATAAGAGTTAGTTACACCACAGCCAGTATTTCCTTCGATAGTACATGTAACCGACTGTTCTATTCTACAGGTGAGAAAGGTGAATGGAGGTTATTATCTGTAGACTATAAAAGCGGAGAAGAAATATTATTGACGGAAATTCGGGAATTTTGCGATGGAACACATTTCACAGTGTTTGATAAAGGAAGTAAAGAATATCTCTTGAATAGTTCTTGGCACGATGGGGAGCTATACTGTCAAACATTTGATGGCAAGAATGTGTTCATCGCTAAATTACTCTCTCCTTGCGGTGTGGATGTAGATACGTATGGAAACATTTTTGTTGCGAGTAGTTTTAAGGGTAACATTTTCCATGTGACACCCGATGGACAATCAATCAAAATCTTGAAAGGCCTTGAAAGGGTTAAGCTGTATAAGCCATACGAAGTTCGGTTGAACTATAGTCAAACTAAGATACTGGTTACTCAGTACGATCATTCAGATGTTGCAGTTTTAGGTATGTCCTATACCTGACATTTCACCGCATGTTTTTGACTTTAGATTAACTCATTCACTTCTGAAACGATTAAGGTGTCTTTAGAGCTTTAAAACTGCAAAAATTGTGTTTTTAACCTTTTTTCCGATTTTGATAGCCGACATTCTGTTCAGCTTCTACATTTTACCAAAATCTCCCAAACCAAACCAAACGCATTACACGGCTATCTGACCAGCTAGAGGCGTTCTCCAGCTGCTGTTGCGTGATTTATGGGTTTCGCATATTAAAATCATTATTGAATTATGATTGGTATATTTTATTAAGGGTGGAGCTAAGGAAAATCGCTTATGAAATATGTGTCTTCTTATTGGTTGAAACAAAAAGGACATAGTTGAACCCCGGGGGTATTCGCACTGTGTCAGACAGTCAAAATGACACGCTTATCAGTTAATTGACGTTTTCGGCACCTCCTTATTTTCAGACACGCGACATGTTTGGACAACGATTGTGTTCGCGGTTGGGGTCCGATTTTCATGTGGTTTAAAGCAGATGAAAGGGTATTATCTTCTCGAGGGAAACGTGTCTCAGAATGTTGATGAGGTTCTCCAGCTGTTTACAGCAAAGCATTACGTAATAGAAATCGACTTTAAACGGTAAAATAACTTTGATGTTACATAATACTAGTTGGAAGGGGACTTTTAAAATCTGAGGCACGGATCCCTAGATATGTTACTGAAGTGTATTTTGGGCAATTTTAAAGGCGTTACAAATTAAGACGGCTTTGAAATCGCTGTTTGAATTTTTTTTTAAATTTGTCTTATAAAATCGTAAAAAAAATAAATATTTTTTTAAAAAAGACATTTGGTGACATGTGTACCACTTAAACCATTCAGCTATAACATGGGGGAATGAATTATTAATCATGATGATAAATAAGAAAAATCCGCTTGCGGTATCGAAACTATCAAGCTACCTTAAGGAGTCTCGCTAGCGAGCATGCCTCATCTCAAGTTCCGGAAATACTCATGATTGTCACATGATCTTTTTCGGCAAGTGCTTATACTAGACAATTACATCATTGTCTTCCTTTATAGCTCAGTCGGTAGAGTGATTGACTAGCAACCCAAAGGCCCTAGGTTCGAGTCCCATTCGTTCGTAAACTTTCTTCTTTTTTAAAAAAAGGGCCGATTTTATTGACTTGTCAGTCCATAACGCAGATAAGGGACAGGTTATGATAAGCCTTCGTTGACGTTAGAATGTAAACAATGGAACTAATGTTTGGCTTTCGAATGTACACAGCTTCAGTAATTCGGTCATGGCTGTTCCTTATAGGGTACACATTATTCGTGTTATCAACCTCTAATATGGATTAAACATACATGCGTACTAACAAAATGTTCATTAAATAATAGAAATTACAGCAAATAAATTGTAAATTTAAGAAATGAATTGATTTTTTCGGCGTTCAAGCGAAATAAACGACAGAAAATGTGTGTACATTCTACTGCGGCAATGGCAATATTATTTTTGTACTAGTATTTCAAAAGGGCAATAACTTCTGTAATAGTCATTAAATAAGAATAGTACAGCCCGCTTTGGGCCTCCTTGCATTTATAGTCCGAAAAAAGTTTAATATGGTTATGCCGCGCTATAAATACGTTATGTAACTTTGAAATGCAGCTATATTCCACTTAACTCTTTGAACCCCAGTCACGAATATATGCGTCATTTACCTGTGAGAAGTACACTTTTCCCATGCTAACAGTGTAGACCCTGATCAGAGGAGCCCTCTGATCAGGGTCTACACTGTTTGTCAAATTTGACATATATTGTAAAAGCAACCCTAACAAGAGCCCCATGGGGCATATTTCGCTCACCTGAGAATAACTGACAAAATGTAGATGATTTATGTCGAGAGACGGGTTCATACTTTATCCCAGGGGCATAATTTGAACAAACTTGATAGAGGACCAGTAGATGACGATATATGCCAATATCTAAGCTCTGGCCCTTGTAGTTTTTGACGAGAAGATTTTTTAAGTTTTAATTGAAAAAAAATCTATTTTTAGCTCTTGTGACCTAGATATGCCACAGACCGGAACGATTTAAACGAAATACGTAAAGGATATTTAGAAGAGTCACCATACCAAAAATCAAAGCTCTGACCATATTAGTGTCAGAGAAGAAGACATTTGAAAATTTCACTAAATAACTCTCTGTAAAACTGTGACCCCAGGGCGGGGCCAATTTTGACCCCATGGGCATAATTTGAACAAACTTGATAGATGACCTGTAGGCGATGCTATGTGCCAAATGTCTACGATCTGGCCCTCGTAGTTTCAGACAAGAAGATTTTTTAAGTTTTCATTGAAAAAAAAACACTATTTTTAGCTCCTGTGACCTAGATATGCAACCCAACAGATCTATTTGAACAATATTGGTATAGGACATCTAGAAGTGTCACCATGCCCATGGAGGGTATAATTCCTCCATGCCATGCCCAATATCAAAGCTTTTCAGAGGAGAAGACGTTTGAAAATTTCACTATATAACTCTATGTAAAACTGTGACCCCTGGGGTAAGGTCAATTTTTTAGACCCCCAGGGGCATAATTTGAATAAACTTGATAGAGTACCTGTAGATGATGCTATGTGCCAAATATCTAAGCTCTGGCCCTTGCAGATTTTGACAAGAAGATTTTTTAAGGTTTCCTCATTTTTTTCACTTTGGTTGCCATGGCAACCAGAGTTCTGCATTGTTTTCAATTCTTTGAACAAATTTGAAAGAGCTTGAACCAAGGAACATTTCTGTAAAGTTTGGATGAATTCTGTCAAGGGGTATAGGAGGAGATTGGTTTGAAGCAATCTTTAACGACAACGGACAACGATGCATGACACCGGACACAGGGCCATCCCAATAGCTCACCTTGAGCCTTTGGCTCAGGTGAGCTTAAAGGGACTCGCAACCGGATGGTGTACTTGTCAAAATAAAATAAAATACTCAAATAAAAGCAAATTTGTGGCATTATTTGGCTTGTGACATTAAAAAAATATGATCAGTCCAAAAAAAGTCTCAAGAATCGTCACCGAATCTTAGATTTTTAGATATTTTCCATCGTTTTTCTATACCGACTAGTAGACGGTATAGTTGTTGTTGTTGCTTCTCTACATGGGCTCAGACATAAACCCGAGCCGAATTGTGAAGTTGTATGCACTTTCGATCGCTACACATTGAAATACGTTAAATCGATCCGAGATAAACGGATAGTTCCGTGGTCCATTGGTCTATTGGTCTAAGCGGTTTCCCCCTATTTTGCCTTCTGTCCGCCAACGCCGGGCCCCGGGCTCGAATCCCACCAGAGACCAATATTTTTTTTATTGAAATACATTTTTTTAAACAGAATTTCTTATCTTAAGCGTTTGACACATATTTACAAATCACTATTTTTAATGCACCATCTGGTTGCGAGTCGCTTTAAAATCATCACAGGATTAGCTGCCTTGTTGTAACGAATTACTCTTTTGGTAGTGAACAAGTTTGAATTTAATACCTTTGACAGTCAATGTAAAATTACATTTAAAGTAAACTGTAAGTCAAAACAAGGACAATATATTTGCCTGTCTTACCTGCCTTGTTGTAATGAGTTGCCCTTTTAATACTAAACAAGTATTGGAAGTTTGAAATTAATAACTTTATAAAGTTACTGAGAAATTTCATTTACAAATTTTGAGTCAAAACAAGGGCAATATCTCTGCAATCACAAATCCCATGCTTCTCTGCCTTGTTGTAAGGTGAAGCCCTTTTGACACTGAACAAGTATTCAAAGTTTCAAGTTAATACCTATTGTAGTTATATTGAGAAATTTAATTAACAAATTCTAAGTCAAAACAAGGGCAATAACTCTGAAATGACAAATCCCAGGGTTACCTACCTTGTTGTAATGAGTTGTCCTTTGGATACTTAACACGTATTCAAAGTTTCAAGTTAATACCTTTGATAGTTATGGAGATATTTCAATTTACAAGTTTTATGTAAATAAAAACAAGGACAATAACTCTAGAATGGAACATCCCAGGGTCTCCTCCCTTGTTTTAATGAGTTGCCCTTTTGATATTAAACTAGTATTTAAAGTTTCAAGTTAAACATATGACAGTTATCTAGATATTCAATTTACAAATTTTAAATAAATGAAACAAGGGCAATAACTCTGGCATGAAGAAACACAGAGTTACCTGCATTGTTGTCATGAGTTGCCCTTTTGATACTATACAAGTATGCAAAAAAAAGTTAATACCTTTGATAGTTATTTAGTTATTCTAATTTACAAATTCAAGTAAATAAAACAAGAACAATAACTCTGCAATGACAAATCCAAGGGTTACCTGCCTTGTTGTAATGAGCTGCCCTTTTGATACTTATCAAGTATGCAACGTTTCAAGTTAATACCTTTAATAGTTATTTAGATATTTCAATTTACAAATTTAAGTAAATAAAACAAGGGCAATAACTCTGGAATGACAAATCTCAGGGTTACCTGCCTTGTTGTAATGAGTTGACCTTTTGATACTTAACAAGTAGGCAACGTTTCAAGCTAATACTTTTAATAGTTATTTAGATATTTTAATTTACAAATTTTAAATAACTGAAACAAGGGCAATAACTCTGGAATGACAAATCCCAGGGTTACCTGACTTGTTGTAATGAGTTGCCCTTTTGATACTGGACAAATATTCAAGGTTTCAAATGGATACCTTTAATAGTTATTGAGAAATGCTGTCTTACAAAAACCTTATTCTAAAAACGCTGACGCAGACACCGACGCAGATGACAACAATAGCTTGACTTTTGAAAAAGCCGAGCGAAAAATGGACTAGACTAAATTGAAAACCAAATATCGTCCATTTGAGGTTTCAGGGAGGAAAGGGTTAAACCAGATCACATTACTTGACTAGACTTGACTAGTTGCTACGCCACTGGAGCAAAACAATCAAAGACGACATTTGTACATAAACATTTGTTTTATTCAGTAATAGTTTTAGTTTGGGCAAATTTACATGCTCAATTTAACATTGCCTAGTAAATATAGGCTGGAATTACAATGAAACAGTACATGATTGAGTGCATTATATACCTGTACACAACAACTATATACACAAAGACTCAACTAATAAACCTAACAGTCATTTGTTCAAATGCTCTCTAACACAAATGTCCCTTACAATACTGGCTTCTATAACACATGTTCACCTTTCACATTTACTGTCAAACCTGTGTTAACTCATTGAGCCCTAGTGACGCATATATGTGTCCTTTACCAAAACTGTGCCTGTGAAGAGTACACTTGTCTAATGCAAACAGTGAAGTCCCTGATTAGAGGGCTCCTGCAGGAGCCCCCTAATCAGGGACTTCACTGTTAGTCATTTTGCAATATATTAAAAACAACCCTATTTAGTCTAAAATGGACCAGTCTTTATTGTAAATTGGAATTGTCCATTGGAAGTTTCAGGGGATAAGTTTAGTCCCCACTGAAGCAGTACACTGAACAGACTTAGCCCTTTCCCCCAATAGAAGTGCCTTATAGCGCATTCAGTTGATTCCTCCGCTGAAGAAAATAGTTCCAATTTATACAGTCATTGATATGTATCATAAGTAATATTTTCTTTCTTATAGCAGGTGGTAGCTTAAAGCAGGCTGAAAATAAAGCAGAATGCGCCTAAGGTGGTTCTGCTTTATTTTCAACCTGCTTTAAGTAGTCACCTATTTTCAAAACTAGAAACAGGCTATGGGGTAATGGGTTAATGACTGGAGATATACTAGTATCAATGCAGGATAAATGAAATGCAGAAAGCTCCTAAAAGCTGTAGCTTATACATGACACATGCAATGCAGAAAGTTGCTCTTCAGCCTTTAGGCCGTAGCCTGTTTTTACTTTTGAAGATATGTGGTTATTAACAAGCAGTTCGAAAGTAAAGCAGAATGTGCCTTAAGATTATCTAACATAGTGTTAAGGCTTACAAATACAGGCAACACCTGCATTGACAACCACTCAAACCAAGTCAAACTGCTTGTGTTAAAGAAAGGTGGCAGCTAAAAGCAGAATGAAAGTAAAGAAGAAAGCTCCTGCTTTACTTTCAATCAGCTTAACCCATTACCCCATTGTCTATTTCTAGTTTTGAAGACAAGTAACCACTTACAACAGGTTGAAAGTAAAGCAGAATGTGCCTGATGGCACATTCTGTCTTACTTTCAGCCTCCTTTAAGCTAACGGCTTCTAGGGTATACAAAATTTGTCTTATAGTACATGTTCATGACTGTATAAATTTAAAACTGTTTTCTTCAGTTGAAGAATAAGATATAAATTTAAACTGTTTTCTTCAGTTGAAGAATAAGATAAATGTTCTAAAAGGTGCTTCTATGGGGGAAAGGGTTAAAGCAGTCATCTGCACTAAGCCATTCTTTAATCTATTACCCCATAACTACACCTTTTTACGACTTTTAGTTATTCCTCTACTGAAGAACATAGTTCCATTTTAAACAGTCAAAAATATAATACCATAAGAAAAAAATTCTATATCTTATCAGATGGTAGCTTAAAACAGGTTGAAAGTAAAGCAGAATGCGCCTTAAGGCACATTCTGCTTTACTTTCAACCTGCTTTAAGTTGTCAGCTATCTTCAAATCTAGAAAAAGGCTATGGGGTAATGGGTTAAGCAGAGACAACAATGTAACTTAACTGGTTCTGCATTAACTAACAGAGATGCTGAATGCAGTCAATACTTACACACATTCACACATTATCTACAATACACACACTCAATGACAGCATCCAAACAATAACAATTACTACTACACTTTTTCTCCAGCACTTATAAATATATGTATAAACTAACTAGCACTTCAACCACATGGTATGCCCCACACCTGAACACAAGTTTGTGATACATAGTTATATCCAACAGTTAAAGCCTGCCTAACTACCCTCCACTCAAAACAAGCCCTCGTTTGAATGTTAAATCGCTTTAGAATTGAATATGTATTGAATGCCTTTTAAACCCTTTACCCAATAAAAGTTTATAACATTGATTTTGATTTGATTTGTTATGATTTTGCACTGCTTTTAAAGTATTTCAGTCATATCGCCATGTCCCGCTAATTTATAACATTGAAGACATGTGATCACTGCTTTTCTTTCAGCCTTCTTTAAACTAACATCTACTATGATATCGAAAATTATTTATATGGCACATGTTCACGATGGTATAAATTGGAACTATTTTCTTCAGCGCAGGAATAAATCAAATACGCTAAAAGTTGCTTCTATGGTGTAAAGGTTTAAACAATTTGGATCCAGATCAGGACCCACTGAGTTCCAGGCCTGATAAGCATTCAAGTTGATATTAGGTCCTGTTTCTGTATAATTATATAAATACAACTTAAACAATTTAACAATTCTAATGATTTCATTTGTTATGATTTTACGTTGCTTTTAACAGTATTTCAGTCATATCGCGACGTCCAGCTAACTAAAGGTGGAGGAAGACCCCAGAAGCCCTTTATGCAACAATTCTAATAAACATTTTCAGCAGACAGTTAATCAGTATTGAACGAGTAAAGGAAGGATGAAATTAGGAGCTTGCTACTTTGCTTTCATTCTGTTTTAAGCTTCCATCTGTATCTAACTGAATCAATGAGGCTTATTTGACACGGAAGTAACAAGAGGACTTTACTGCAATGGTGCACAATTCATTCAACAGTTGACACAAATGTTTCATAAAGAATAGTACTGAAAGTAGAAATCCAGCATATAATCTTGTATATTTATTAACCCATTACACCATAGCAAGTTTCTAGTTTTCAAGATAGGTGACAACTTAAAGCAGATTGAAAGTAAAGCAGAATGCGCCTTAAGGTGCATTCTGCTTTACTTTCAGCCTGCATTAAGCTACCATCTGCTAGAAGATAGAAAATATTTGGATTTTTTTTCAGTGGAGGAATTAGTTAAAGGCATAAAAAGGCATATTTATGGGGTAATGGGTTAAGTGATCACTGACTGAAGAAGCATGTTAAGTGAATGTCTGAATGGAGGATAAAAATAATAATGCAGAGAGCATATAGGAGGAATATATTTGCACAAGAGAGATGGCACTGCATCATATGTCAACAGTGTCCAAACTAATTGTTTCCCTAAATTGTAGAGTACAGTAAAAACTTCTCTATTACGGCCACTAAAAACAAGGCTAATTGACTGCATGAAAGACAGGTGACATCTTAAAGCAAAGGGAACGTAAAACAGAAAGCTCCTAAAGGAGCTTTTTTGTTTTATGCTCACCTTGCTTTAAGCAGTCACCTGTCTTAAACACAGGCAAATCAACACAATTTAGTGGTCATACTACAGTGGTTTTACTGTATTTGATAAAAGCACCTGTAAGATGAAAGGCAATTTGAACTGCAAATAGTGTGAAACTTTATCTGCTACCAAAGTGTCTAATATTAAAGGGTTTGCACCTGTTGCAGCTGTACAGGACAAACTACTGTTGACTGATGAGTAACTGTGTAGATTCTGACCAGAAAGATGTTGACAATACATGGTAGCTGGTCTATGCCTAGAGTGTTTATACAAGTCTAAAGTGTACCAGCAACCATTCAAAAGAAAGTCCATAAGCAGCCTTTAACCCTTAGAAGGTCCTTTAAGCACAATCAGTTTATTCCTAAGCTGAAGAAACTAGTTCCCTTTTATACAGTGAGGAATATGTATCATAAGAAATATTTGCTATATCCTAGCAGATAATAGCTTTAAGCAGGCTGAAAGTAAAGCAGGCTGAAAGTAAGGCGCATTCTGCTTTACTTTTCAACCTGCTTTAAGTGGTCACCGAATTTCAAAACTAGAAACAGGCTATGGGGGTAAAGAGTTAATAGAGGTGGTTGCTAAATACTGGACAGAAACAATGCAGAAAGCTCATTCAACACTATTTCTATCCTGCATTAAGCATTTTCTGTATTATTTCTGTCCTACATTAATTAGTGGCATGTATTGAGAGATCTTCATGCTTCTTCATGCCCATAAATACGCCTTTGTATGCCTTTGATTTATTCCTCCACTGAAGAAAATAGTTACATTTTTTACAATCATGAATATACAATTTAAGAAATATTTTCTATATTCTAGCAGATGGTAGCTTAAAGCAGGCTGAAAGTAAAGCAGAATGCGCCTTCAACGCATTCTGCTTTACTTTCAACCTGCTTTAAGTGGTCACCTATCTTCAAAACTAGAAACAAGCTATGGGGTAATGGGTTAATACCAGTTTGACTAATAGCTTGATTACGTTACAATGCTCATCCTAAACTGTCTACAAGCTTTTCTCTACAATTAAATTTCAGAATGTACAGGGCTGGTATGACCTGTTACAGTAAAGAGTCTACCATTCTCTACTCACTACTGAACACTTATATCACCTAGATAGCAAGGCTATAGATACCGATATGTTTCACATATAATTACGTATAGATAGCCTAGTAGTACAATAAATATATGAGACCCAAGACCAGAGCAAAACACTTCCCCTCACACAAAGAGAGGTAACGTGAAGCTCTGCCATTGCAACCACTCAAACAAAGAAAGATTGATGATTGTAAGTTTAACCCTTTCCTCCCTGAAATCTCAAATGGACAATTCTAATTTTCAATTTAGTCTAGTCCATTTTTGACTTTTTAGGGTAGATTTTTACAATATATGTCAAAATGACAAACAGTGCAGACCCTGATCAGAAGGCTCCTTAAGGAGTAAGCTTCTAACAGAACTTCCTGCTTTATTTTGATCTTGCTTTAACCCAAAACCCCATAGCCTGTTTCTAGTTTTGAAGACGGGTTACCGCTTAAAGCAGATTGAAAGTAAAGCAGAATGGGCCTTAAGGCCCATTCTGCTTTACTTTCAGCCTGCTTTAAGTTACCATCTGCTATTTTATAGAAAATATTTCTTATGAAACATGTTCATGTCTATATAAATTTGAACTTTTTTCCTTAGTGGAGGAATAAATTTTAGGCGTAAAAAGGAGCTTCTATGGGGGAAAGGGTTAAGCTGCTATGTACATCAAATACTGAGGTGTATTGTTTGGAGTGATGGTAACAGCAGGACTTTACTGTATGACCTATGTACGCTTCTTCTTATATCACAAAAGGTATATGATGACGGTCACATAAACCCAACAATTCCACTGATATCTAGTATATACAACACGACTATTGCCGCTTATCATATTAAAATATATACACATAATATACAGGTCATGTACAGGAAAGGTAATTAACCCATTACCCCATAGCCTCTTTTGAGTATTGAAGAAAGGTGACCACTTAAAGCAGGTTGAAAATAAAGTAGAATGCGCCTAAAGGCGCATTCTGCTTTACTTTCAGCCTGCTTTATGCTATAATCTGATAGAATATAGAAAATATCTTTTATGTAATATATTCCTGACCGTTTAAAGTGGGACTATTTTCTTCAGGGGAGGAATAAATTTAAAGGCGCAAAAAAGCATATAAATGGGTTAATGGGTTAAGTAAAATGAGATTGTAGGGAGAACTAAGACCACTTCCTTATCAGTCTCAATTACACAATCTTTCTTTAGTTTCAACTAATGGCTCATAAAGAACTTGTATGGCTCATCTAAGTTTATGACATGTTAATCCTAAGGTTGAAGCCAATCTTAACTATGGTGTTATAATATATTTTGTATGGGACCAATAGGCAAATATCTAAGCTACATGATTTGAAATTCTAAAAGAATGTGATGATTTGAAATTCTAAAAGAATATGTTGCAATGACAAAAAGAATTCTGTATGGAGTGGAATGCTAGAATAGGTTTGAAAGAGAAGGAGTGAAGAAACTGAAATTTCACTGAAACTTACCCATTAGGCCTACCCCATAAATACACATTTCTACGCCTTCAATTTATTTCTCCACTGAAGAAAATAATTCCAATTTTTACTGTTACAAATGAGAATCATAATAAATATTTTCAATATTCTAGCAGATAATAGCTTAAAGCAGGATGAGAGTAAAGCAGAATGTGCCTTAAGGCGCATTCTGCTTTACTTTCAACCTGCTTTAAGTAGTCACCTGTCTCTAAAACTAGAAACAGGCTATGTGGTAGTGGGTTAAGCAAGTGATGGTGATGAAGATTTCTGTAGGAAGGTTTACAGCTAATGAACACTGGGTAGATGGTTAAAGTTCATATGACCATTATAAAAGTATTAGAGTAAACTACTTAACAATACTTTGTAGAATAGGAACCAACTTAAATACAGTGAAATTATTGTTTTCATCTAAGTTCATGATATAAACCTGACTTAACTTGGATTCCTGAACTTTGACGGTGAAAACTTGTCTATTTGTATAAATTAAACAGCAGCAGAAGAGCCTTAGGCTTCATTTTTATCTTGCTTTTAGCTGCCACATGTCTTAAACACAAAAGCACTATTTATGGTATAGGCTATATGTGATTTACACTGATGGTATGGAAGAAAGGCTACAGGCTTTTGGGAGAACTTATGGGACATAGGCCAATGGATGATATTCTTGTGATGAATATGATATTATGGCAGTAGCCTTAACCCATTTGCGCCCAGTAAATTTTTTCATGCTTATATATTTGATTAGTCCATTTTGATCTAAGGGGTACCTGGTCTAAATTTTAATTTTCGTTTTATTGTATACTGAAATTACTATTAGCAAACAGTGTACACTCTGATCAGACGCCGCATTATGCGGCTTTTGATCAGAGTCTACACTGTTTGCCTATGTCCCATTTATGATATGGGCACAAATGGGTTAAAGAAATATAGGCCAGGTAGTGTTCCAGTCATATTACACCATATCTGCTCTTTCACCAATACTTGATCAAAATCACTAATTTAAATATTCTCAATGAAGGACCGACCTTTGTTGGAAATATTGACCCATTACCCCATAGCCTGTTTTTACTATTATAAGTTGTTCCAAAACAACAAAATACCCATTTAATGATTCAAAATGCATCCTCTGTCCATAAATAATTCTATTCATACTGAACATATGATCTAATAACACCATATTGCATGTAGTTAGTGCAGTATACATATCACAATTTACGTAAAATATTATGTGAAACTTGGCAAATTAGAGTTACATGTAGTATGAACTTGAAAGGCTAAAACGTTTAATGACGGGATAAATCGAATAATATGTCATTGCATGAGACAGGAGGGGTTTGTTCTGCTAGAGGAGAAACCAGTCAGTGCTCGGCAAGCCTTGCACTAACTTATTTCTCCCCTCACAGAATAAACCCCTCCTATCTTTTGCAATGATATCTTATTCTCTATATAAGAGCACTTTTTAACTCATTGCAATGTTCACATATATTTTTTACATAAAAATAAATATAAACGTGTTGAACATGCATTCCTTAGAACCAATTATCTGTTTGTCAAGAGACCGTAAGTAACAAATGTATGACAGTAATACAGAATAGATCATGAGTAGAACTGGAAGAAACAGCGGTGTTGTGTTAGGCCTTATTGCTCATGATAAACAAAGTCCAGCAGGCAAAGGAATGTCATTTAACCCTTTCAACCCTAAATTTCTCTTGTGGGTATTTATAATCCTTTTGAACTCTTATAGTACAGGTATTTTGAACCAGTCTACTGTTACATTTTTTGGGTATGACAACAAAACCAATGACAATATCAAACAGTGCAGACCCTGATCAGAGGGCTCCTATAGGAGCCCTCTGATCAGGATCTACACTGTTTGCATATGTAATCAGTAACCTTTACAGAGGGTTGTAGGGTTGAAAGGGTTAACAAGTAAATGACTTCATTAGGCAGAAGTTTGAGCTTTATATGGTAGTAGAGGCCATAAGAGAAAAAGAATAGTATCTAATCAAGGCTAGACCCCTGAATAAACATAGTCGAACTTCGATATCTCGAACTAGGTTAAGTCCAAAATACCCGTATTTCAAAGTTAAAACGCGGCTAAGCCCCATTTAAACACGGGTATGTTGACCTAAACCGAGCTTGAAATAAGGCAAATTCATGTTTCGAAATATCGGCTATTTCGAATTAAGCAAATTCAAGATATCGAAGTTCGACTGTATAGGCCTATCGTGTCGATAAAGTAAGCAGAGCTCCAGAAAGGAGAAAGTAAAGTCAAATTTCCAACATTTGCTCCTTTATGTCTCCACAAACCCCTAAGTTGTGACTACAGCACTCCCTCTCTACAACAGCCCTTACAACAACGACTCCCTTCTTACAAGGACCCTTGCCGCTGTTCCCCAAATAAGACAATTATATGTCTAATACTTTTATTTCTGAAATATAGTCTGCTTAAAACTGTCATCTGCTGTTTTCCCAGTCACACATTATACATTGGACAGATAAAATCATAATAAAGATTGACAAACAGCTGGAATCCAGATCAGAGGCGTCTGATCTGGATTCAAGCTGTTTGCAATTTTAAGCCAATTTCCCTCCCTATAACAACTCCCTCCGAACAATGCACATACTTTTTGTCTCCCATTGGGTGTCGTAGAGAGGGAGTGCTGTTAAACTATTCCTAATTACATGCATTAGGCAGCTTGTGGAATATAACTGTTAAAGCATTCCTTATCACATGTGTTAGGTAGCTTCCATAATATAGCTGTTAAACTATTCCTAATTACATGTATTAGGTAGCTTCTAGAATATAACTGTTAAAGCATTCCTTATCACATGTATTAGGTAGCTTCTAGTTGTTAAACCATTCCTTATCACATGTGTTAGGTAGCTTCTAGAATATAGCTGTTAAACCATTCCATATAATATTTCAACTACAAATGAAGCACCTATTTAGTTGACAATTAACAAACCTGTTATAGGATGATAATAGTACAGTAAAAACAGCCCATCCATGACTTACAAAACGGCCTTACACATACATAGACAATTCCACTTTTGATTTTACGTCGCTATCAACAGTATTTCAGTTATATCATGATGTCCTGCTAGATACTGGTTGAGGAAGACCCCAGAAACCCTTTATGCTCTGTGTCAGGCACAAACTGGTCACCAGGAAGAACCACCGACCTTCCGCAAGCCAGCTGGAAGGATTCCTCGCATGAAAAATATGACGTGCGCAGATCCACTTTTGAAGAAAAAGACCAATTTATGTTGTTTTCAGGACTGTTTTTAGAAAGCATTTCAGAATATGAGAGTACAATGCAGACCCTGATCACAGAGCTCCTTAAGGATCCCGCTTATCTGGGTTTACACTGCAAAAATACACATATGCTAACTTCTAGAAAAGAAGGGGTTTAACAATGCATTTATCAAAGTTGTTAACACATTCAACCATAGCCACGAGTATACTCGTCATTTACAAACAGTGTACCTGTGAGGATTACACTTGTCCTATGCAAACAGTGTAGACCCTGATCAGAGGAGCCGCTCCTTAAGGAGCCCTCTGATCAAGGTCTACACTGTTTGTCATTTTAAAATACATGTATTTTGTTTAAATCAACCCTAAATTGTCAAACATGTACTAAACTTATTTTGAAATTGGACTTGTCCATTAAAAGTTTCAGGGGTGAATGAGTTAAAGGGTGTGCAAAGCTTACTAAATCACAGACTGGCCTACAGTGAGGATGAGTGGCAAGCTTTCATTGGTCCTAATGCTACATAAAACACTGACTTTATACTGGAATGTAAATTGGGTGGAGATACTCTCACAAGAAAACCTCTAACATTTCTTAACTATCCCATTACCCCATAGCCTGTTTCTAGTTTTGAAAATAGTTGACCACTTAAAGCAGGTTGAAAGTAAAGCAGAATGCGCCTTAAGGCGCATTGTGCTTTACTTTCAGCCTGCTTTAAGTTATTATCTGCTAGAATATAAAAAAAATTTCTTATGATTTTTATTTGTAACAGTATAAATTGGAACTATTTTCTTCAGTGAATGAATAAATCAGAGGCGTAAAAAGGCGTTTTAATAGGGTAATGGACTATACTAGGCGTTATCAGATGTACACACTTACACATATATGAATCTTAAACACTATCAATGGTTATAAGATATCCACTAAAATGACTAATTTCATGTGATAATTGATAAAAAACCATTCAATATATATAATATGATGTGATAACTATAGTGCCAAATCTGTGGTTAGTGACCATTTAGTGAAGAAAGGAGCTTATGTGACTTAAATACTAGCCTGTTGAATGGTCACTTAACCAGTGTTTTCTCGAGAGCGCGTTTTTGCGTTTTTGGCGCAGAAAATTCACGTTTGGCGCAACCAAATTTGTAACCTGCGTTTTTCTTGACGCAACAATATTTCAGCCCTAAATTGTATCTTTAACTCCGAAGAAATTGCCATCTTATAAACCGAAAGTCGGCGTCGAGAAGCAGTGATTCTGTTTACTTGTTACTGTTATTCTGCGCATGCGTGAGCACCTTGCTGGCCTCAATTCCGGTAGCCTGGTTCCCTGTCTTCATCACATTCGGGAACCTGACTAAAATTACGGTGCAATTTCCCGTTCAAGTTACGTATCTCGGTACGGCTTCGACGATTTCAAACCAATGAATAATTATCAGTAAACGTTGAATATTTTATTACCTTCGATCCAATACGATTGTATCTTATAAATAAAGACGTGCAACTCAAATAATAATCTTCAATTATCAAAGTGTGTGGAATTATTACTGATACAGAATATAATCCGACATACGTTCCAGTACTTGGACAATATTGAAACGTCTTCCAGCAATATTTCAAGTTGAATAAAACTTTACGAAAGCTCCGAAGCAACGGAGACAAACTGCATTTTAATAAAAAAAGAAAACTCTGATTACGGTGCTGATCGTAATAAATCAATGCCTTGAAGCAGAAAAGAATCAAACGAGTGCAGAAACTGCATCCAAAACAGCGTCGGCAGCGTACCTGGTAACGAACTGCATGCATGGCTTGAGAAAAATTTTCGGCTACGGTATGAAAGTGGCAAAAACGGGAAAATCCAGAAAAAGACAGATATTCTTTCAGTAGATGTGAGCTTAACTATTTGTTTCAGTCAAGAAAAACACAAGTATTACTAGCTGTTTCTGACTTGGAGTTTAACTCTCATTGAAACTTTCTGTAAGTTTAAAGTGAGAGACAGGCTGAACGTTGAATTTCTGTTGAATTTTGATTATTACCTGCATTCAAAAAACTGAAATTTCAAGTTAATTAACCCTCTCCTATACACCTTTGAAGGTCTTCTGCACCTTGCTAACAGAGCAGACCATTACCAAACAGATGTTAAAGCTACACTACTTTCTCATAGATCATAATAACTTAGAACCTGTTCTGCTTACACTTCAAACCAACCGTGCATAATCAGTTGTAACACCTTATATGCATTAAGATAATTCAAGTCAGAAATATATATGACTCCTGATTTTTCTAAATGACCCCCACTTTTTTAAACAGGGGGTCAAACATGACCCCCTAAATTTTGGCTCTAGAGAAAACACTGCTTAACCCATTGCCCCATAGCCTGTTTCTAGTATTGAAGATAGGTGACCACTTAAAGCAGGTTGAAAGTAAAGCAGAACGTGCCCTAAGGCACATTCTGCTTTACTTTCAGGCTGCTTTAAGCTATTATCTGCTAGGATATATAGCAATTTTTTCTTATGATACATATTCATGACTGTATAATAGGGAGCTATTTTCTTCAATGGAGGAATAAATTAGAGGCGTAAAAAGCTGTATTTATGGGGTAATGGGTTAACACATATTTAGCTCAATAAAATGGTGTAGTATGAACACTTTAACCAACAACTTGATTTCATAAAGAGTATAAGAACATGTCTGTGGCACAGTTTCATAAAAGTTTGTACGACAAAAACTGTTGTCAGTCAAAACTTTAAAAATAAATTTAATTTCTGATTTCTCCATCTAATCCTGTCTTGTAACATCTCAATTATTATTTATTTCTCCATCTAATCCTGTCTTGTGACATCTCTTTGGAATCGTCTTGAAAAGACGATTCCAAAGAGATGTCACAAAACAGGATTAGATAGAGAAATCAGAAATTAAAAGTATTTTAAAGTTTTGACTTACGACCGTTTTTGCTGTACGAAGTTTTATGAAACGGGGCCCAGGACATGATTGCATTTTCTTTTCAATTTAACCCATAACCCCATAGCCTGCTTCTAGTAATGAAGATCAGTGACCACTTAAACAAGTTGAAAGTAAAGCAGAATGTGCCTTAACCCATTAACCCACAGCCTATTTCTAGTTTTGAAAACAGGTGACGACTTAAAGCAGACTGAAAGTAAAGCAGAATGGGCCTTAAGGCCCATTCTGCTTTACTTTCAGCCTGCTTTAAGCTATTATCTGCTAGGATATAGAAAATATTTCTTATGATACATATTCATGGCTGTATAAAAGGGAACTATTCTTCAGTGCAGGAATAAATTATAGGCGTAAAAAGGCGTAGTTATGGGGTAACGGATTAAGGCACACTATGCTTTACTTTCAGCCTGCTTTAACTCTTTCCTCCCTGAAACTTTAAATGGACAATTCCAGTTTCCATCTAAGTCTAGTCCATTTCTGACTTTAAAGGGTTGTTTTTGTCAATGTTTGGCATTGTGACAAACAGTGAAGACCCTGATCAGAGGGCTCCTTTCGGAGCCCTCTGATCTGGGTCTTCACTGTTTGTATAGGACATGTGTACTATTCATATGTACACTGTTTGAAAAGCACGCCTATATGCGGGACTAGGGTTCAAAGAGTTAAGCTAATATCTACTAGGATAAAGAAAATATTTCTTATGACACATACTCTTGACTGTATAAATTGGAACTATGTTTCTTCAGTGAAGGAATAAATAAGATGCGTAAAAAGGCAAATTTAAGGGGTAATGGGTTAACACTACATGTATGCTCTTTATTGTTCTCTGTACACAGGGTGTTCTGTAGATCTCTCTTGGTTCAACTCCACTCCAATGCCCCTGTTCTTTCCAGTACCAGCTGGTGGCCCGTCCATCCCTTAAAGGGACAATTATCAGCAGCCTTGATACATGTATATACCAGGATAGAAACCAATTCCTATAAATAGACTCACGACCTGTAGGCCTCCGGGTAAAATACAGTTTAGGTTCTGTATTAGAAATGTTAGCACCGATTAGTTTGTTTCAATGTATGAACAGTTTCTTGTATATAAAGTCAGTTAGGCCGAGTGTTGGCTGGTAGCGTTGCTGAAGATGAACTGGAGCGCATTGACCTATTTGCTGCACCGAAAGAGGAATACTGTTTGGAGTTTCTACTTGAAGATCTGAAAAACATGAAAGAAAAGATATAATTATATACAGTAACAATGGTACTCCATCAGTGATAATTTTAGAAATCAGATGAATGAGTCCTCGGGATGCACATTCTGTAAAACAATGAGTCCTTGTGACAAACATTGAGTCCTTGAGGTGAGAAATTAACCCAATATACCATAAATTATTTCTAGTTTTAAAGACAGGTGACCATTAAAGCAGCTTGAAAGTAAAGCAGAATGTGCCTTAAGGCACATTCTGCTTTACTTTCAACCTGCTTTAAGCTACTATTTGCTTATGAGTGATAGGTTAATAAAAGGTAAGAAAAGCTATGGGTCCATGGGACTCGCAACTTTTTAAATAATGAGTCCCTGGCAAATTTAATGAGTATAGGACTCGGGATGCGCAGGTAAAATTATCACTGCTCCATTAGTCTGATCTTCAAACTATGTTCATTACCTTTCCTACTGCCTAACAGGGGGCTGTATAACCCTTTACCCCATACCCTGTTTCTAGTTTTGAAGACAGGTGACCACTTAAAGCAGGTTGAAAGTAAAGCAGAATGTGCCTTAATGCGCATTCTGCTTTACTTTCAGTCAGTTTTAAGCTTTTATCTACTAGGGGAGCATAAAAAATATTTCTTATGGTACATTTTCTTGACTGTATAAAATGAAACTACATGTTTTTTCTTCAGTGAAGGAATAAATTAGAGGCGTAGAGAAGCATATTTATGGGGTAATGGGTCAAAGCAGGTTGAAAGTAAAGCAGAATGTGCCTTAAGTACTAGCCTGTTGAATGGTCAATTAACCCTTTACCCCATACCCTGTTTCTAGTTTTGAAGACAGGTGACCACTTAAAGCAGGTTGAAAGTAAAGCAGAATGTGCCTTAAGGCACATTCTGCTTTACTTTCAGTCTGCTTTAAACTTTTATCTGCTATAACATAGAAACTATTTCTTATGATTCCTATTTATAACAGTATAAATTGGAACAATTTTTTTCAGTAGAGGAATAAATTAAAGGCTTCACTCTCAACCTGCTTCAACACTGTAAAATACTGAAAACAAGCTATTATGAGGGAAAGAGTTAACCCTTAGCCTGCCACTCACGACTATAGCTCCATATGCAAACAGCTTGGATCCGGATGAGACGCTGAGTAACTCGGCGTCTCATCCAGATCCAAGCTGTTTGACACTCGGACAACATTTTCAGCAATTTTGAGCAACTTTGAAGCACTTTGAAACTTGAAGCAGACGAGAAATATAGCAGACGACAATTTATTTGGCGGGCTAAGGGTTAATGTTCTCATGTTGGAACTAATACTCAACACAACATTGAACATACTTTTTAAATATTCAGTATACAGTCAATCATCTTTAAAACAATATTTCAAGTTAGAAAACATGAACCTCTCTAAATAAAGTTACCAGCTTAACCCCTTCACTGCCCTATACATGTTCACGCTATATGCCGGGAACTACCATTACGTAATATTGCAAGAGCTACCTGGCTACATAAAAAATGTCATAACTTCAAATATAAATATCCAATATGCACCAAATTTCACAAGCTTCTCAAAAACACCTATATTGACATTTCCTGAAACTTTGACTGAGATATCTAGTATAAATACTGTTTTTTAACATTTTTTTATACACAGACTGTAAAAAAATGTGAAAATTCAACTTTTGTTTACATTTCGAGAGTCTAATTTAGAGAAATGACATGCAAAAAAGCACAAATAACTGTAACAACCTGCATATAAAATGCAACTAGCAACATTTCTAACCTTTTCCTTTTTGTTGCTTTTGAGCAGGTTCATAAACATTATCAGAATCATTTTCCACTTATGATACTTCTTGTTCAAGCGAACATGGCGGTGCATGCTTTCCAGGACAGGTAGCCATGTCAGAAATTAGGTGTTTACACATTAATTTTCGATTACACACACTCAAAACATGACATATTTAGGTAAGGGAAGTCAATCTAATTGATTTTCAATGAAAACTAACCAGAAGAGTTGCTTCCCTTACACCAAAGACTCTTATATAGCAGGTCTAAAACAGTACGTAATTACCCCGAGCCACGCTCGGGCTATAGCACACAGCAACATCGATTCACCCCGAGTCAGGCTCGGGGTAAGGCAGCGAAGGGGTTAAGGACTAACGTACTCACGAATGGGTACTTGTGTGACATTTTCCTTTGAATTTTTCTCCACTTTTATTGTGGGACTAGTTCCACAAGTCAAACATATATTGGCTCTAACTTTTGAATATAATGATTTGGAAGCTAACCCTAACCTTATGTCCCACAACTGGTCAAGGTAATGTCACAAAAATGGCCAGCTTTCTGTCACAAAAGATGGCTAGGTTAATGATTTTACTTGTGGGACTAGTCACACAAGTACCCATTTGTGAGTATGGATGGACAGACGGAACAACAGACAAGAACTCCTATATACCCCCTCTCAAACTTTGTTTGTGGTGGTATAATAATTATATTCTTATTTCACAGTCAAGCACAATCCGATTTTTTTTGCCCTGGCAAGTTGACTTGAAAAACTTGTGACCAAACGTTATGTTTCTGTTTGTGCTTGTTTGCAAAATAAGAACTATTTGAACTACCAAGCTGATGAACCCTCTATAATATACATACAAAAATATTTAAAGATAAAACAATGAAACTTTTTCCAGGTATACATAATTATATATATAGATATATACGTAAAAATTACCACAGCTTACATGGGATTATAGGTTTATAAATCATAATCCAAATACAGTCAAACCTCATTGTCTTTTTTTTAAACTCATTTGACTAAAATTTATATGTATTTCAACAGTTAGTCTACCATTTAGAGTTGGTTTATGTTGAACATACCTGTATTTCAAAGTTAAAACTTGGCTAGTTTTGACTTCAAAATACGAGTATGATCAACTCCATAAATACGCCTTTTTACACCTCAAATTATTTCCTCTACTGAAGAAAATAGCTTCAGTTTATACAATCATGAATTTATAATTTATGATGAGAAATATTTTCTATATTCTATCAGATGGTAGCTTAACCCATTACCCCATAAATACGCCTCTAATTTATTCCTTCACTCAAGAAAATACTAATTAGTTTATACAGTCATGATTATATCATAAGATATACTTTCTATATTCTAGCAGATGGTAGGTTCAAGCAGGATGAAAGTAAAGCAGAATGCGCCTTAAGACGCATTCTGCTTTACTTTCATCCGGCTTTAAGTGATCACCTGTCTTCAAAACTAGAAACAGGCTATGGGGTAATTGTTAAAGAAGGCTGAAAGTAAAGCAGAATGCACCATAAGCACATTCTGCTTTACGTTCAACCTGCTTTAAATGGTCAACTATTTTCCAAATGAGAAATAGACTATGGGGTAATGGGTTAAGTGAATTTGAGATATCAAGGTTTGATTGTAGTCATTACTGTGTAAAGCAACCAATCATTAAAATAGTTTCTACAGTAATACAACCAGAATGGTAAACAGTATACATCCTCCAGTTAATAGATCCAAACTATTTGCAAATAATTTGATATTGTTTAGGCGGTGTCTGATCTGGTTTCAAACTGTTGGCCACTCGTCTTTATGTTTCTTCTGTCAAAGTTTTAAGCAAACGATATTGCAGTAGAAAAAGAGTTAGCTAGACGTAACTCTTGTTTTAGGAACAGCAGCAAACATTGTTGTAAAGAGAGAAGTTCAGAACTGTTGTTGGGGAGGGGCCATTGTAGGGAGGGAGCACTAGTATGATGTTGCCAATGCCAAAGGAAAGGCAATACCTTAGTACTTTTTTTGTTCCTTTGTTGTGACCAAGACAAAACAATATGGTTAACACATTGAACCCTCATGACGAGTATACTCATCATTAACAAATCTTATACCTGTCAAGAGTACACTTTTCATATGCAAACAGTGTAGACGCTGATCAGAGGGCTCCTTAAGGAGCCCTCTGATCAGGGTCTATACTGTTTGTCATTTTGTAAAATATTGTTAAAATCTACCCAAATTCTTCCAAAATGGACTAGATTTAATTCTAAACTGAAATTGTCCATTGAAAGTTTCAGGGGTGAATGAGTTAATACAGGTAGTGTTTTAGACAAGATATAGCTTAATCTAGGGCAACCAGTGAACACTACACTAAGAAATACACCCATCCTACCCAGTGCAGAGTGTCAACATAGCCCAGCACTTAACATCTCTGCTCCTCCAGTTTAATGTAAACCATCACCAAATGAACATAACCAAACACTTTGAAAAACAAATGCTACCTAAATCATATGGTGGTCACATACACAGTGAATGTATTAAGCAGTCATGTGATTAAAACCCCTTGACTATGCTTCAGCACTGAGTAGTAAACAGACACAGACCTAATAGTACTGTGAAAAATAACTAAAGTTACCATGATGAAAGCATTGCAACAAACCTATCGGTATCTTATAACTACAAAGCTGCACACTTTTAATTCTTAACATGTTTTCACTCGAAACTTTCAAGTTCAACAGGAATCAACTTTTTCCCCCCATAGAAGCGCCTTTTAGCGCATTCAGTTTATTCTCCAGCTGAAGATAAAGACAATATTTCTTGGTACATATTTGTGATTGTATAAAAATGAAACCATTTTCTTCAGTTGAGGAATAAATTAAAGGCATAAAAAAGATGTATCTATGGGGTAATGGGTTAATTGAATTAATTTAATGGTTTTAAGAAAATTAAAGTAGATTTTTTAAACAATATAACCAACAACAAATTAAGTCTCAGTGTTATTGTGATACATCGAAAAGCCCAGAATAATAATCATTCAAGTGTTCTTTCTCAAGTTGTTTTATAATTGTTTGGAGCACTTTTACAATAATTATTGGTCCGCCACCAAAAATGTAATTTTTTATGTTCAGGTTAATGTCACAAGAAATGGCCAGATTAATGTCACAAGAAATGGCCAGTTAATGTCACAAGAGATGGCTAGTTAATTTCTACGAAAAGACCTGCGGACAGATTCTAAAGTTTACCCTAAACCTAGTTTTTGGTGGCGGACCAATTGTAAACCCTATTTTCAACAATCTAACTCTTCAACATGGAGAAGAAATATGTACCTAAGGATCTAGATAACTATGCAAACAAAATGGATCAACCTAGTAATAGGACTCTAGCAAAATATCTTTTTTCTTGAACAAAAACTAAAATACAGTAAAACTTCTCTATTACGACAACTAAAATATGTTAATTATTAGGTGTTTACGACAGGTGACTGCTTAAAGCAAGGTGACAGTAAAACAGAAAGCTCCTACAGGAGCTTTCTGTTTTACTGTCACATTGCTTTTAAGCTGTCACCTGTCTTTTGTGCAATTATTAAGTCTTCCTTTTAGTGGTCCTAATACATGTATAGAGGTTTTACTGTATATACAGAAAAGGTTAAAAACATCTGAAACACCTGTTACTTTCTGCCACCAATGTTCAAAATAATTTGGACTATAAAGCAAATAATAATGGTTCAAATTTAAAAAAAAAAAAATTTAAAAATAAAAGAGTTAAATGTACTATTGTAGATTATGATATAAGCCATGTCAACAGGAAAGAAGTTTCTCATACATAGCAAACAGTGTAGATTAAGATCAGCACTTAAAACACGGTCACAGGGTGTGCAATGTTTGTTCTTAAACTCTTTAAACCATTACTCCATAAATACACCTTCAACTTATTCCTTCACTATAGAAAATAGTCAGGGCTCCAGATAAGAGGGAGTAAACTGAACAAATCCAACATTTTCTTACTCATTTCAGCACCACATCCTATGGTGTTACTACTCATTAGAATAGTCTCTTCGAGAAGATTCTAAGGAGTAGTGACACCATAGGGTTTAATGCAGAAATAAAGATTTTAGTTTTTGAAATACTCCCCTTATCTAGAGCTCTGAATAGTTCCACCTCAATTCCTGTGACACAGCTCATAATAAGAAAAGTCTAACTTGTGTTAGCCGCCACTCAACAGAAATACAGTTGGTAGCCTAATCCAGGACAAAAAGTACAAGAGGGCCTGAAGGCCCTGATATCGCTCACCATTTGTAATGAAGCCTGATAGCTTTACCTTTGAATTTCACCCGTTCTATTCTAAATCCATTCAAGTTTGTCGACCTACTGTAGTATAGTACAGTACATCAAAGGCAGATAACTAGAGCCTAAACAATACTGAAATGAAGCCTTTTTCTAGCATTTCAAAGTATATCAAGGGCAGGTAACTATTGCAACAATGATTACATTTCAACAATAATTGCACTCCTTCCAGAATGTATAGCTACATCCTTTGTGTACAAGTATAATCAAAATCCATTGAAAACTGTAGTTGCAAGAGTGAAAATGCTGTAAAATATGGCATTTTCAGCAATTCAAAGGTAGATAATCTCTTGATCTATTTGTCCGAATCCAACCCTAATCACCCATTTATGAACTCTTATGGTCATATACAATTTGAGCAAGTTTGAGAGAGCTTGGATAAATATTGTCGCCTCTAGAGCGTAAACACTGTTAAATATATCATTTTCAGCAATTCAAAGGTAGATAACTTTTGACCTATTGATCTGATTACAACCAGTGTTCTGCCCAGGCCGCGCCCTTGGCGCATAAAAATCACAAAAGGCGCAGAAAAATTCCCGTAAATGGGCCCGCTTAAAAAACTCGCTAATTTTTTTTCCCCCCGCACTGACGGTCAATGTTTTAGTCTATCCGTACTATTAGAGCATTTAAAACGACTAATTTCATTGGATACGTCGACCGGAAGTATCCGCTGTAGTCCAATCGCTGATAATCTCTCATGCCTTCTCGTTTGTTTCGTTGAAAGATGGCTGACCAAAAACGTAAGGCAGCTACACTGATAGACTTTTTTCAAAGTTTTCGAACTACGCGGAGTAAAATGAAGGAATTAGACCAAAATAATATAAAGTATACCAAAGAGAAAACGTGCATGACGCTGTTGCGGATCAGAATACAACCGTAAGTAGTAAACTGATTCTCAAAAACAGAAACCCCTCTCCACCCCAGCCGACGGCCGAGTCTGATAAAGTTGACGGCTCTTCGAAACGCACGAATAGTATATCCGCCGAGAAAAAGAAGGGATGAACTTTTCAGCATAGGTGGTCAAAAGATCATACGAGGCTGGCTTACAATGGTGGGTCAGATTCTATGACAATCTCTGTCTAGACTAAAGCAATTTAAGAATAAGAGCACACCACTAGTGAATGTCGTAATTGGAAAACAAGTTATTTTTATTGTGTTTTTTATTATTTTCATGGCAAAAAATGTGGGGCCCACACTTTTAAAAAATGGCCCCCTTTTTTCATGTCCAGTGGGCCCTGGAGCCCATAGTTTTGGATTTCTAGGCAGAACACTGTACAACCATAATTGAACTCATCCAAAGTCTTATGGTCATATACAATCTGAGTAAGTTTGAGAAAGATTGGCTAAAATGTGTGACCTCTAGAGTGTAAACATCGTTAAATATGGCATTTTCAGCAATTTAAAGGTAGATAACTCTTGACCTATATGTCTGATTTCAACCATAATCAAACTCATCTGAACTCTTATAGTCATTTACATATAGTCTTATAGTCATTTACAATCTGAGCAGGTTTTAGATAGATTGGATAAAAATTGTGGCCTCTAGAGTGTAAACACCGTTAAATATGGCATTTTCAGCAATTCAAAGGTAGATTACTCTTGATCTATTTGTCCGATTTCAACCAAAATCAAACTCATCCGAACTCTTATAGTCATATACAATCTGGGCAAGTTTTAGAAAGATTGGATAAATACTGTGGTCTCTAGAGTGTAAACACTGTTAAATATGGCATTTTCAGCAATTCAAAGGTAGATAACTCATGACCTATTTGTCCGATTTCAACCATAATCGAACTCATCCTAACTCTTATGGCAATATACCATCTGAGCAAGTTTGAGAAAGATTGGATAAATATTGTGGCCTCTAGAGTGTAAACACTAAAATTGTTGACGACGGACGACGGACATTCAAGGATTGCAAAAGCTCACCCTGAGCTAGCTCAGGTGAGCTAAAAATAGAACGGTATACAAACTTTCAGCTTTACTTGACCCATTATTCCCATAAATATATGCCTTTTTATGCCTTTAATTTATTCCTCCAAAAACAAAATTGTTTCACTTTATACAGTCATGAATAAGTATTGTACGAAAATTGTTCTATATTCTAGCATATTATAGCTTAAAGCAGACTGAAAGTAAAGCAGAATGTGCCTTAAGGCACATTCTGCTTTACTTACAACCTACTTTAAGTGGTCACATATCTTCAAAATTAGAAACTGGCTATGGGGTAATGGGTTAAGTCATGCATTCAGTGATCATCTGTGTTTAATTCAATTGTATTACTGCTTTAAAGAGTGGTTGCTTAACACATGTTTGACAAATCTGTTTCCCCAAAAAAAGGTGATCAAGTGAAATGTAATATAGTATATATACTTCTGTCACCCACACACGTTCTTTCTCCTCACACTGTAGTGTGCACACTGGAATAGTCAAAGGAGTCATTTCGAGATGAGAAACAGACACATGGGAACTTATGCTAATTGTCCATACAAAACAATTTTCAACCACAGTCTTTAAGACAGGAAGCAACTTAATGCTCTTACAAAAGTAATGCAGAAAGTCTCTGTTTGCTGGATATCTGTAGCTTAGAATTAAGGTGTCTTTAAAAGTCAAAACAAAATCACAAATGAAACTGCTTTTCCACTGGGACAGCTTAACCCATTACCCCCATAAATACCCCTTTTTACGGCTTACACATATTCTTTCACCGAAGAAAACAATTCCAATTTATACAGTCATAAATATTCACCATAAGAAACAGTTCCTATATCCTGGCAGATGGTAGCTTGAAAGTAAAGTTGAAAGGTAGGTTGAAAGTAAAGCAGAAGGCGCCCAAGGCGCATTCTGCTTTACTTCCAACCTGCTTCAAGTGATCACATATCTTCAATACTAGAAACATTATATGGGGTAATGGGTTAATACAAGCAGCTTCCAAGGAAGATATTTTATATACTCCCATTTTGCATTATGTTTCAATTACAGTGCTCCCTCCCTACAACAACACCCAATGGCAGACAAAGATTGTGTGTGTTGTTCTGAGTGAGGTGTAATAGAGAGGGTAAATGAATACCCTAAGAGTATATTTGCAAACAGTTTGAATCCAGATCAGACGCTGTGTAACGCAGTGTCTGATCTGGGTTCAAACTGTTTGTCCCACGTCTTTATGTTTCTTCTGTCAAAATGTCCAACATGTAACTTTGAGAAACAAGAGCCCCATGGGGCATTATCGCTCACCTGAGAATAACTGACAAAATGGAGATAAATATTTATGTCCAGGAAGGGGTCATTTTGTACCCGAGGGGCATAATTTGAACAATCTTGTAAGAGAACCTGTAGATGATTCTATGTGCCAAATATCTAAGATCAGGGTAGTAGGGTTTTAGACAAGAAGATTTTGTAAGTTTCCATTGGAAAAAAAATCTATTTTTAGCTCCTGTGACCTACATATGCAACAGACTGTAACCAGTTGAACAAAATAGGTAAAGGATATCCAGAAGTGTCACCATGCTGAATATCAAAGCTCTGGCCATATTAGTTTCAGAGAAGAAGACGTTTGAAAATTTCACTATATAACTCTATGTAAAACTGTGACCCCCGGGGCGGGCCTATTTTGACCCCAGGGGCATAATTTGAAGTAACTTGATAGAGGACCTGTAGGCGATGCTATGTGTCAAATATCTAACATTTATAATGGCCCTTGTAGTTGCAGAGAAGAAGATTTTTAAAGTTTTCATTGAAAAAATCTATTTTTAGCTCCAGTGACCTACATATGCAACCTACCAGAACCATTTGAACAATTTTGGTATAGGACATCTAGAAATGTCACCATGCCAAATATCAAAGCTCTGGACATATTACTTTCAGAGAAGAAGACGTTTGAAAATGTCACTATAGAACTCTATGTAAAACTGTGACCCCCGGGGCGGGGCCAATTTTGACCCCAGGGGCATAATTTTAACAAACTTGATAGAGGACCTGTAGATGATGCTATGTGCCAAATATCTAAGCTCTGACTATTGCAGTTTTTGACAAGAAGATTTATTAAGATTTCCTTATTTTTTCACTTTGGTTGCCATGGCAACCAGAGTTCTGCATTGTTTTTAATTCTTTGAACAAAATTGAAAGAGCTTGACCCAAGGAACATTTCTGTAAAGTTTGGTTGAATTCTGTCAAGCGGTATAGGAGAAGATGTCATTTAAAGCAATTGTTAACCACGACGCACGATGCACAACGCAAGACGACGGACGACGGACACAGGGCCATCCCATTAGCTCACCTTGAGCCTTTGGCTCAGGTGAGCTAAAAATAGCTGACAACAATTAAGCAGACGATATTGCAGCAGTGAAAACATTAGACGTAATTGGCTTGTTTCGGGGAAAAGTGGCAATCATTGTTGTATGGAGGGAATTGTTGTTTGGAGGGCCCTAGTAGGGAGAGAACACTGTAATTAAAAATCTGTTTACTTCTACCTTATGATAGGACATTTAACACAGATTTAACCCACTACCCAATAGGTTTGCCTTTATACCCATTTCATCTATTCCTCCACTACAGAAAAAAACATTTTCATTTTTAGTGATAAAGGCACATTATGCTTTACTATCAACATGGTTTAAAGAGTTCTCAGTCTTCCAAACTAGAGGCAGGCTATAGGGTAATGTGTTAACCAATTACCACATAAATATGCCTTTTTACGACTTTAATTTATATCTCATCTGAGATAAATAGTTCCAATTTATATTGTTATGAATATGTATGATAATAACTATTTCCTATATTCTTGCAGATGGTAGCTTAAAGCAGGCTGAAAGTAAAGCAGATTGCGCCTAAAGGCGCATTCTGCTTTACTTTCAACCTGCTTTAAGTGGTAACCTATTTTCAATACTAGAAGCAGGCTATAGGGTAATGGGTTAAGTGTATTGTTTCTAGTGGTTCAGTGAATAAGGAACCTTCAACACAATATCTGCATACACCTTTGTAACAAACACACACACAAAACTCCCTCGTTGCTTCTGTCTATATCTTCTTACCATTTCAATGCTCAAAAGCTTCACAAGAAAATCTCAGAATTTTCACTGTAAAAAATTATTCATACTGAACTAAAATCCAATTCAAATATACTGAAGACCATGTACAGTAAAACCTGTCATAGCTACTGTCCCATTTCCTTGGTGACCCTGTCATAGCGACTGTCCCCTAATAGCAACTTCCTGTCCTACTTGACCCTAAAATTCCCTCTCATTACAGTTTCCTATATTTTGACACTGCTATTAGCGACCAACCTGTGTTATGCAGCTCCCGAAACAATTTGGAGCCTCCAAGTAGGAGGCCGAGTTACTCGGCATCTTATCAGGATCCCAAAGTATCATAAATTTGCTCATAACAAACTAAATGTTAATGGGTTAACTTCAGTTTCTTCTCTTTTTTATTCACAGTAAAAGCATGATAATGAGAAGCTTTAAGCATTTTCAAACCACTTTAACCCTTTCCTCATATATACACCTTTTTACCCCTTTAATTTATTTCTCCATCAAAGAAACTAATTAATTTGTATAGTCATGAATATGTATCGTCAGAAATATTTTCTATATCCTAGCAGGTGGTAGATTAAGCAGGCTGAAAATAAAGCAGAATGTGCTTTCAGTTGCATTCTGCTTTACTTTCAACCTACTTGAAGTGGTCACCTCTCTTCAAAACTAGAAAGCAGCTATGGTGTAATGGGTTAAGCATTTCAAACCAGTAATGAATAAAAGCATTTTTGCGATATATACTGCAATATAGTGCTTTATTCAAGTCTACACTTATTCAACATCCTCTGCGAGGATATTCACAAGTCCTGTCCATCCCTAAGAAAAATTGCGTTTATACAAAATAAACATCACTTTGTTCAATAGAATTGAATGGGGCGAATGTAAATATTTCAATTTTATACCATGGTCCTATCCATCAAAGTTATTGTACAGAGCAAATATCTGTGCATTAATTAACTACATCTCAAAAGAACTTTTAAAAGAGACCTTGTCTAACAAAGAGGCACATATGTTTATTTCAAACTTTAAACACTAATGTTTACAAACTACAACATTCAAAACATGCATGTACTCCAGATACTTCCCTTACACATGCGTTACACCTGAAGCTTCAATAGGCCACTTACCCTAAAGTTCCAGAACTAATAATTCCCTTCTTCGATATCTTTTTACTTAAGTGAAGCACCCAATTCTTCTGCAGTTCTGATGTCTCCGCCAACAACAGTAGCTCCTTGGCTTGAATATTCTGGTCAAAATTTACTGAAGAGAGAACAAAGTTTGTACCATTTACATTACAGCTGGTGCTATGCAAACAACCATTAAATGTGGTTATCTCCTGATTTTATACTCGTTGCAAGGGTTGAATGTGTAAAAGGAAAAGGAAAGTAAATTTTGCTTTACTTTCATCTTGCTTTAAGCTGTTAGGTGCCTTAAATATCATCAACTTTATTACTAGTCTTGTATTCAGTGGTTGCAATAGATGGGTTTACTATAAGGAGATACAGTACTCCCTCTCTACAGAGACACCCAATCAAAAAGTGTGTGTTGTTTGGAGGGAGTCGTTAGAGGGAGGGAATTTGGCTTACATTAGAAAAAGGCTTAAATCCAGATCACATGCGGCGTCTGATCTGGATTCAAGCTGTTTGTCACTTGTACATTCAGTTTGTTTTTTTCTATCAAAAAGTCCATGTAACTTTGTGGAAAACAGTAGACAACAATTTTAAGCATACGACATTGCAGTCGTGAACAGGTTGAACATAATTTTCTTGTTTGGGGGAACAGCAGCAAGCATTGTTGTACAGAGGAAATCACTATTAGGAGGGATGGAGAACTGTAGTGACTTGCAGCATGTAGCTGGAGTGTCAGTGACAAATAATGATGATATCTCAAGCAGCTATAAGTTAGATTAATTTATCAATTCTTATCACAGAAAGTATATTAATTCATTTCGGGGCTTGTGCTTAAAGCTTATATTGGGTAATCTGAATATTTCAAAAAGAACATTGTCACTGGGGGCCAACTAGGTATTACGATGAAATGTTTTGCTACGACAACTTATATGGGTATTATAACAAATTTGTATTGCTACGAAGGCATCTTTATTTTCGTAGACAAACATTTCTCACTATATACACTGACTTCGTACCAATACAAATATCTTATAATACCAATTTTCATTTTGATACAACGTAGTTGGCCACCGTGATTGCTGTTAACTATACTATTGAAACAGGAAAGCTCTTAAAGCATGGGAAGGGCGAACTTTTCTGACCTGTCAGTGATACATTTGATTGGAAAACATCTTACCTTTGCAATATGCAACAAATTCTTCTTTTTTGTCAAAGTGATCTTTGTGAACTTTAATGTGACAACCTACAATGTACAACATGAAATTCATTCAGCGCAATAAAATAAATACTGTGCCAGAAAATGTGAACACAAAACATAAACACAGCAGTTGTCAAGTAAAACATTCAAAAGAACATCCAGCAATAGTCTTTTCAATGTTGACAACTTAACCCATTCCCCCCATAAATACACCTTATTACGCCTACAATTTGTTCCTCAACTGAAGAAAATATTTTCCTTTTATACAGTCATGAATATGTATCATGATTCATGAGAAATATTTTCTATACACTAGCAGATAATAGCTTAAAGCAGGCTGAAAGTAAAGCAGAATGCGCCTTCAAGCGCATTCTGCTTTACTTTCAACCTGCTTTAAGCGGCCACCTATAAAAGCGGTCTATAAAATGAAGAAACAGACTATGAAGTAAAGGGTTTTACACAATCACCCATCTTTAACTCTTTCCTCCCTGAAACTTCAAGTGTATGATTTCAGTTCCTAATTAAACCTCATCCATATTTGAGTGTTTAGTGTTGTTTTTTGTGACAAACAGTGCAGACTCTAACTGTGAACAACAAAGTCCTTAAGCAGCCCTCTGATCTGTGTGTTCACTGTTTGCATAGGACACGTGTACTCTTCACAAGTAAACTATTTGCAAAGGATGGATCTATGCTTGACTAGGGCTCAAAGGGTTAACCCATTACCCAATAAATATACCTTTTTATGCCTCGAATTTATTCTTCCACTGAAGAAATAGATCCAATTTATACAGTCATGAATATGTATCATACCAAGTATTTTCTTTATTCTAGCAAGTGGAGGCTTAAAGCAGGCTGAAAGTTAAGCAGAATGTGCCTAAAGGCACATTCTGCTTTACTTTCAACCTGCTTTAAGTAGCCACCTATTTTCAAAACTAGAAACAGGCTATGGGGTAATGGATTAAACACAGGACAAAAAGCAATGGAGGATGATATTAACCCTTTACCTGATGGCCTATTTTTAGAATTGAAGATAGGTTACTTCTCAAAGCAGGTTGAAAGTAAAGCAGGGCGCATTCTGCTTTACTTTCAGCCTGCTTTAAGCTATAATGTGCCAGAGTATAGAAAACAGTCGCCATAATATATATTCATGACTGATTAAATTGAAACTACCTTCTTCAGCGGAGGAATAAATCATATTCGCTAAAAAGCGCTTCTATTGGGGAGAGGGTTAAAGCGTGGAATGGCATGGGTTACATCTGTAGTTACTCACGTCTACATTCCATTGCTGGTGGTGGGTGTAACATATGCCACATGGGCTTGTTACAGGAATCACAGGTGGTGGGTGTGCGGAAATGCAACTCCAAGAACTCATGTCCCTTGTAGTCAATAGTTCCACTTTTGTTCTGAAATAAACACAGTTCACTGTTCATCCCACAACTGCTGTTGTACAAGAAAACAAAAGAGAAGACAACAAATATCACCTGTTTGGAATTAATCCATTACCCAATAAACATTCCTTTTTGCACCTCGAATTATTACACTAATGAAAGTAGTCCTCACCTAGGAAGTCCTGAACATAAAACACTGAAGGCATATCCACTTTCTTTCCAGATTATAATTTAACCCATACCCCCATAAATACGCCTTTTTATGCCTAAAATTTATTCCTCTACTGAAGAAAATAGTATAAAAATAATAATACTTTGATACAGTCATGAATATGTTTCATAAGAAATATTTTCCAAATCCTAGTAGATAATATTTTAAAGCAGGCTGAAAGTAAAGCAGAATGCTTTAAGTGATCGTCTTTCGTTGCGAAATAAATTAAAAGCTTAAAAAACTTATTGATGTGGGTAATGAGTTAAAAAGATTAAAAGCTGTTTTTATCTGTCATCTAAATTAAAAACTGCAAAGGGGCTGTATCTAATTATAGCCAAATGAATACTTATAAAAGATTAATAATTTTGCCATTATGAGGAAGTATGAATTGGTTCAGTGGAACAATCTGCCTACTTACCTGGTTTGAAATGTCACTGTTTGATTCGTCAGACTTGCGATTTTCCCCTTCTGTTGCGTACAATACCTGTAAAATAATTAAGACCTTATTATCTTTCATAAAACATAATGTGTGGCTGTATAAATTTGTTCTATGTGATGAATTTGGCAACATAAACACCTTCACTGCAAGGAAATTGTCTGCTTCAAATTTCTGATATATACTTCTATTTCTCAAAGAGAATTTAGGCAGCTTAACCCTTTTGCTCTCAATGAAGCTTAAAAGCTTGTTTGCAAACAATTTGGATCCTGATCAGACGCCTGGTAACGCGGCGTCTGATCAGGATCCAAACTGTTTGACACTCATTTTGAAATTTCTTCAGTCATACTGCCTTATTTTCTTTAATACTTTGAAACGACATTGCAGACAACAAAATTGAAGCAGACGACAATGAACGGTGAATAAAAAAAAAAAAAAAAAAAAAATTGGCAGTGAAAGGGTTAAACAGTTTGGATCCTGACATTGAGTTACTGTTTCAAATGTAAGAGTAATCAAGCCAAGATAAATGCGGTATCTCACTCAATCTAACATTGAAAAAGAACTTTACTTATATGTAGCTAGAAATATGTTTGTAAAACACTGATGCCAAGCTGTATGCTTGACAATTTATCACAGTCCATAACTGACCTATACACATTAATTTAATACTCTTTTCCACAAAATGCACAAATCTAGCTAAAGAAATCAAGAATCAGTTATTACAAACAGAAAGAGTGAAAGAATAGGTGGGATAATAAGCATTTGTTTACATTTAACCAGAAAAGTTCTAAAAGAGAGAATGAAAAACACTGCAGTTTACCTGAAATATTCTTGGAATATCTTTTGCATCTGCCCTATACACATCTCCTTGAGTTACAGATCTCACATGGTACAATTTTCTGAAGATAAAAATTGAATAATAAACATTTCAAATATAACTTGAAAATAAAGCTTTTGAGAAAATGTAACATAGCATAACTCTTTATGACACAAATGTAACATAACTCTTTATGACACATCATCATTAAGCATACTCTGGCAACAATGGAATAAAATATTGTCTAAGTTGTTACATTTAAAAACAAGCAAATTCACAGAATTGATATCACCTGCCAAATCAACTGTAGAGAAGAAAGTGGTTAACTTTATTCTGAAAGGGGGCAAATGGTGGCAATGGAGAGCGTTGAATAAGAATAAATTCATACAAAAAAGTGACTTTCTGCAGAACCCCGCCATATTTGGAAGCTTTAAGCATTATCTTGCTTTAACAAATTCAACCCTAGCGACAAGTATACTTGTCATTTACAAATAATGTACCTGTAAGGATTACACATGTCACATGCAAACAGTATAGACCGTGATCAGAGGGCTCCTTAAGGAGCCCTCTGATCACGGCCTATACTGTTCGTCATTTTTAAATATTTTGTTAAAATCTACCCAACATAGTCAAAAATGGACTAGACTTATTTTGAAATTAAATTTTTCCATTTAAAGTTTCAGGGGTGAATGAGTTAAGCAGTATCCTGCCTGATACACAATTGGAAAAAAGGTGATTTACACTTTGAGCTGTAGAGGAAAGGGTTAAAACAGCCAGTCAGAATTGGTTGAGACATAATCATAGCTACAGGTAGTCACACATACATACAGAAGGGGATGTACTTACTCTATATCTAACACCAGTACAGGGGCTGACTTTTGTTTGTCCGACTCTGTCTGGTAAAAGAGCATTTTCTTTGAGCTGACGACCACATACTGTCTTCTCCAGCCGTACTTCTTAATGTTCTGTTTGTTAGGAATGGACAACCAGCCTTCCATGTGACTTTCTGATGGAGCTGTAAAGGAATGAAATTGTGACATTGACAGTGATAGTTCATGTTAACCCTTTACCCCATAGCCTGTTTCTAATTTTGAAGATATGACTACTTAAAGCAGGTTGAAAGTAAAGCAGAATGCGTCTTAAGGCACATTCTGCTTTACTTTCAGCCTGCTTTAAGCTAGTATCTACTCGGATGAAAAATATGTCATGCAGATCTGCACTTCATTGTAAATGCATATGCAAAGTTTGATGTCAATCAGTAAAGAAATGTAGAAGTAGTTTGGGTCACAAGATTTGTTGTGCCAAAAGGACAGATTGACAAACAGACAGACAAACCAACATGTGATTCCCATATATCCACTGTCAAACTTTGTTTCTAAATACTGCTTTAAGTTGCCCTCTGCTAGGAAATAGAAAGTACTTCTTATGCTACATAATTATGACTGTATAAATTGGAGCTATTTTCTTCAGTGAGGGGAGTAAATTAATGGCATAAAAATACATACTGATGGAGTAATGGGTTAAGCATCTGAAAATTATCTATATCTTCAACATTATCAAGACTTGACACAATATTTGTCTGTTTTTACCATTAGAGGACAAGCTAGAGTTGTGTAGTGATGTGTCACCGTCCTCGAGACTGCCACTGTGGACGGAGGCTGTGTCTAGGTTAGTTACACTAAGCTTCTGTTGAAGCAGCTCTATTTCACTATCCTTTGCATCCAGCTCCATCTGTAGTTTGTTACGAGTCTGGCCTTCCTCATACAATGCCGCCTGAGTTTCTGACAAGTCTCGCTGGTACTTCTCCATCATTTTGTTGAACTTTTCACGTTCCTGTGAAAATCGTAAAAATTACATTGAAACCGTGCTAAGTTGCCAATCGAAAGATTTAGAAGATAATTTGGAAGCCTAAAGGAGTTTTCTGCATTAATTTTTCCTGCATAAAGCGGCAAGCTTGTCTAAAGACTACAATTTTATCATATTGTAAATGGTCTTATAAGACAAATTCAACTGAAAAACCCTAATACATACATGGCTCTTCTAATACGTTGGATACTATAAGAGCTCCAGATAAGGTGGGTTTTAGCGTTTTTCAGCATTATATTCACTGAAAACGCATTGATAATGATTCATATGAGTGCGTTTTACTCGGTTAGAAACTGAAAACTGTATTTCCTCTATTTTGAAGTTTATTCCCGCAAAACGAACATAACCCTTGATTGGTTCCCGTTTCTGTTTACACTTTTATCAGAGAATATTCTGGGTACCATAATGATTGTCTAGACGCATTGCAAGCGTTCCCGGATTTGTGTAAAAATGGCAAACAGAAACAAACCCGGGAGGTGTAAACGAAAATCAAGCGATACAGACAACCCAAGCGTGTTAAAATTCATTAAACACAATGAGAAAACAACAGCTGAATCAGTTGTGGGTCGGATATTCGTCAAAATAATTCATGACAGTGTCAGTAAGGTGGAACAAGAGCCCCATGGGGCATATTTCGCTCACCTGAGAATAGCTGAAAAATGGAGATAATGATTTATGCCAGGACTGACCTAGATATGCAACAGACGGGATCCATTTGAACAAAATATGTAAACGATATTTAAAAGTGTCATCATAGTGAATATAAAAGCTCTGGCCATATTAGTTTCAGAGAAGAAGATGTTTGAAATTTTCTCTATATAACTCTGTAGGCGATGCTATGTGCAAAATATCTTAGCTCTGGCCCTTGTAGTTTCAGACAAGAAGATTTTTGTAAGTTTTCATTGAAAAAAATCTATTTTTAGCTCCTGTGACCTAGTTATGCAACCAACCAGAACCATTTGAACAATTTTGGTATAGGACATCTAGAAGTGTCACCATGCCAAATATCAAAGCTCTGGCCATATTAGTTTCAGAGAAGAAGATGTTTGAAAATTTCACTATATAACTCTATGTAAAACTGTGACCCCCCGGGCGTGGCCAATTTTGACCAAACTTGATAGAGGACCTGTAGGTGATGCTGTGTGCCAAATATCTAAGCTCTGGCCCTTGTAGTTTCAGACAAGAAGATTTTTTAAGTTTTCATTGAAAAAAATCTATTTTTAGCTCCTGTGACCTACTTATGCAACCGACCAGTGCCATTTGAACAATTTTGGTATAGGACATCTAGAAGTGTCACCATGCTAAATACCAAAGCTCTGGCCATATTAGTTTCAGAGAAGAAGACGGGCAGGGCCTATTTTGACCCCAGGGGCATAATTTGTTCAAACTTCATAAAGGACCTGTAGATGATGCTATATGCCAAATATCTAAGCTCTGGCCCTTGCAGTTTTTGACAAGGAGATTTTTTAAGATTTCCTTATTTTTTCACTTTGGTTGCCATGGCAACCAGAGTTCTGCATTGTTTTTAATTCTTTGAACAAACTTGAAAGAGCTTGACCCAAGGAACATTTCTGTAAAGTTTGGTTGAATTCTGTCAAGCGGTATAGGAGATGTCATTTGAAGCAATTGTTAACGACGACGGACGACGCACGACTGACGACGACGGACACAGGGCCATCCCAATAGCTCACCTTGAGCCTTTAGCTCAGGTGAGCTAAAAATCGTAGAAGAAACACGCGGGGATCGATTTTCTGATAAACGGTTCAGCTTTGGAAAGAACAATTTCTTAAGAGGGAAAGATGGTAATGCAAGGCACAAAGTATATGGTCTAATAAAGCCAAACAGCAAACTCTTACCTGTACATGTATCTGTTTGGGGGTGAGGGTGAAAACAAGCATTGTAATTTCAGATTTTCAGCATTAGAATTTTTTTGGGGGGTAAATCAGCATTAGGTTACAAAATTATCTGGAGCTCTGTACTATGGAGAAAATGACATTTAAAAGTATTAAGAACATATCCAGGGAGCTGTTTGTCAACATCATTATTAAACTTACACTATGACCTACTGAGCCATAACTCAATAGAAATCACCTGCTCTCCATTATACAGCTGGACCTGTATGTCCTTTACAAGTTTTCTCTACTTTACATCTTCATTAAGCAGCAGATTTCTATAATATTGAGAGGCTGGTGTACTTAAGTTTAAAATGAAAAATCAAGAAGCCACAACAGGTGATGCCAAGGAACTAAGTGCCAGATCAAACTGTTTGACATTAAATTAGAGTAAATTATTAACATTTTCAAGTACTGCATTAACTTGTTTAACCCATTACTCCATAGCTTTTTTCTAGTACTGAAGACAGGTGACCACTTAAAGCAGGTTGAAATGAAAGCAGAATGCGCCCTAGGGTGCATTCTGCTTGACTTTCAACCTGCTTTAAGCTATCATCTACTAGAATATAGAAAATATTTCTTACAATAAATACCCATGACTGCATAAATTGGAATTATTTTCTTCAGTGGAGGAATAGATTAAAGGTGTAAAAAAGTGTTTTATGGGGTAATGGGTTAACGTGAAAGGGAAATGCATACCTAACTGTACTACAAGCTTACCATGACTAACTCCTGCTGTAGTTTCCTATACTCTTTCTCCTTCTTCTTCAGCTCCTGAGCAGAGGCGTGGTTCTTCTTGTTGCCTTGATTACGGAACTCTTTCCTATTCATAATCTCTGCCAGTTTATTCACAGCCTGCTCCTTCTTCAGTTTCTCTTCTGTTAAGGTCTTTCTTAACTTGTCCATGTCCTCGTTGACGACAGGCTTCGCTTGCATATTCTTCACATCTGAAATGTTACACCGTACAATGTCAGTATGGTTTCAATGAAAAATAAAATTGCATACACAGCTTATAGCAATCTTTTATGGTTAAAATTGTGTAATGCTAATATTTAAAAGGATATGAATAAGCACTGTTTAACCCATTACCCCATAGTCTGTTTATAGTATTGAAGATATGTGACCACTTTAAGCAGGTTGAAAGTAAAGCAGAATGCACCTTAAGGCACATTCTGCTTTACTTTCAGCCTGCTTTAAGCTTCCATCAGCTACAATATAGAAAATATTACGGGTGATATATATTCTTGACTGTATAAATTTGAACTTTTTTCTTCAATTGAAGAACATGTTTAAGGCGTAAAAAGGCATATTTAAAGGGAAATGGGTTAATACTGGCAGCAAATATCTTCAAGCAGGACAAAAGTAAAGCAGAAAGCTACTACAGGAGTATTTCTGCTTACTTTAGTTCAGCATGAAGCAGTCACCCGTCTTTAAAAATTGCCAAACATCTTCAAAGAATGGCAATTCAATACAAATCTGACTGAATGTCTGTTTCTACTAGAACTAGTGTTCCCTCCCTACAACAACACCCAGTGAGAGACACAGATTGTGTGTGTTGTTTGGAGGGAGTCGTTACAGGGAGGGAAATTAAAGACATGGCTTACATTTGCAAACAGCTTGAATCCAGAGCAGACGCCGCGTAATGCGGCATCTGATCTGGATTCAAACTGATTGTCACCAGTTATTATATGTGTCCTATCAAAATGTCCACTTATAGGTAACTTTGAGCAAAAACAGCAGACAACAATTATAAGCAGATGATAATGCAGCTGTTAAAGCGTTAGACATAATTGTTCTTTTTAGGGAACTGCAGAACGGGTCGTTGTAAGGAGGGAGTCGTTGTTGGAAGGGCCGTTGTATGAAGGGAGTACTGTATGTAACAAATGTTCAGTTAACTGAGTTAACACCATGGACCTGTTTAAAATATACTCATTACAGTTGCAAACAGTGTAGACACAGATCAGAGGGCTCCTATTGCAGCCTTCTGATCAGGGTCTTCACTCTTTGATAATTTAAGACAGTATTTTTTCAACTACCCAGAATTCCAAGTAGACTGCTTCACGTTTTGGTAACTAAAATGATCCACAAGGAAACCTAATAACACACAAGAGTTACATAGTGTTGAAACAGGTTAACACAATCTTATCTGGAGCCCTGGGGCCCATTTCATAAAACTTGTACGACAAAAACAATTGTAAGTCAAAACTTTGAAATATATCTAATTTCTCATTTCTCTATCTAATCCTGTCTTGTGACATCTCTTTGAAATCATCTTTTCAAGCAATTCCAAAAAGATGTCACAAGACAGGATTAGATGGAGAAATGAATAGTTATTGAGACTTTTATAACCTGACATACGACAATGTTTGTCGTACGAAGTTTTATGAAACGGGCCCCTGGAACATAAATAACGTCAATGAAGACTGAGTAGTTGGCCATCCCACGTACCATCTGATAGTTTCTTCAGTCTGTTGTTCAGGTCATCGTTATCACTTTGTAATGTGTCTATATTCTTTAAACAATCTCTCTTGGCATCTTCCAGCTTAAATACACAGAAGGAAAGGAAAATACATTAACTACATAGAGAAAATTATTTACGTTTAAATCTCACTTTCTAGCTAGAATTTGTTTTGGAAAAAGAATGTCTTCCCCGGTATACCCTTGTCTCCCATGAGATGACCAGGGGCCCTTTCATAAAACTTTGTACGACAAATTAGGTCATAAGTAAATATTTTAAAATACATTTAATTTCTAATTTCTCTATCTAATCCTGTCTTGTGACATCTCTTAGGAATCGTCTTTTCAAGACGATTCCTAAGAGATGTCACAGGAGAGGATTAGATGGAGAAATAAATAATAATTGAGACTGTTATAATCTGACTTACGACAACATTTGTCATACAAAGTTTTATGAAACGGGCCCCTGTTTATAAGGTTTGTTGACAAAAATATTTGGTTGCACTTTATAAACACTACATTTTTTATACTAGAATTATTTTTATTCTTATGTTCTCACTAAAGAATTGGAGAGGTGTAACTCCAAGAAAGCTCACTACTATATAAATGACATCAGTGACATCACATCTGGATATACATTGTTATTGCCTTGTTTTATATGTTACCTTTGAATAGAAGTTTAAGGACCGTATATAGATCTAGTGTTTTAGAACATTTTAACTAAACAGCTGGGCTGTGGCATATTAATATTATGCCCATCGCTGGGTGGTATTTGGCCTGCTAGGACACTGATATTGGATCATTTTTTGTTTAAATTGATTCTAAATATAGTAACAAATGTAACTAGAACTTCAGTGAACTTCAACTGAAGATGATGAATGAATACCCCTACCCAAAAAAATGATGTTGATAAGTGACCTTTACTCATACAAAATTTTAACTTACCATAGTTATAACATTATCTTTCTTCCCTAAATCACTTTTATGTCTCGAGAGAAGTTCTTTGATTTCCAGTTCTATGATAGTTTTCTCCTTCTCCACATCTGACAGCTGCTCTTCAGCTATAGTTCTTGCCAGCTGCTCAGAGTCGGCTTTCGCCAGTGCTAGCTGTAGTTGGCCTCCCATCGAGTCTCTGGAAGGATAAAAAGTTCGGTACATTTAACCCATTAACCCATAATTACGCCATTTTACACCCTAATCCATTACCCCATAGCCTGTTTCTAGTATTGAAAATTGGTGGACACTTAAAGCAGGTTGAAAGTAAAGCAGAATGTGCCAGTCTTAAGGCACATTCTGCTTTACTTTCAGTCTGCTTTAAGCTATTATCTGCTATGATATAGAAACCATTTCTTATGATAAATATTCATGAATGTATAAATTGAAACTATTTTCTTCAACCAAGGAATAAATTGAAGGTGCAAAAATGTGTATTTATGGGTAATGGGTTAAAGGTATTACTCCACTAAAGAAAACAGTTCCTCTATAAACAGAAATGAATATGTACCATAAGAAATATTTTCTATATCATAACAAATAATAGCTTAAAGCAGGCTGAAAGTAAAGCAGACTGTGCCTTTAGGCACATTCTGCTTTACTTTCAACCTGCTTTAAGTAGTCATCTATTTTCAAAACTAGAAACAGGTTATGGAGTAAAGGGTTAAACAAGTCTTCTTCTTGTAAAATGGTGTCTTCTACAAATCTGAAATGACACTCCCTTCCCTGTTGCTGTGGAATTACATTTCGAGTGTCAAACAGTGTGGATCAGGATGAGATCCCAATACGCAAATTAACCAAGTTTCATTAGCTAATCAGTTAACCAGCTAACTTACTTAATCAACTAATTTGCTTGTTAATACTAGAAAACTAATCAACTAATTCGCTTGTTTATACCTGTTAACTAATCAGTTAATTAATCCTTTCCCCTATAAATACACCTTTTTACGCCTTTAATTTATTCCTCCACTGAAGAAAAGAGGTCCAATTTAAACAGTCATAAATATGTATGACAAAATAAAATATAGATATTTTAGCAGATATTAGCTTAAAGCAGGTTTAAAATTAAGCAGAATGCGCCCAAAGGCGCATTCTGCTTTACTTTCAACCTGCTTCAAGTGGTCACCTGTCTCCAAAACTAGAAACAGACTATGGGGTAATGGGTTGTATGAAACATCCCAATTACACTTCACAGAATGCAATATAGTCTAATACTTACTTTTCCTGGTCCAGGCTTTTTAGATCCCCTACAGCATCTTGTAGTTGTTTGTTTTTGTCTTCTATCTCATCTTTCAATTCCTTAACTTGATTTCTGTACAAGGACTGAAATAAAAGACAGATTGCCATTAACCCTTTCTTCTATAGAGAAAAGTGCAAGACATCTAGAGCTCCAGATAAGGGGAGTATTTCAAAAACTAAAATCTTTATTTCCGCATTAAACCCTATGGTGTCACTACTCATTAGAATTGTCTCTTCGAGACAATTCTAATGAGAAGTAACACCATAGGATTTGGTGCTGAACTGAGTGAGAAAATGTTGTATTTGTTCAGTATTCTCCCTCTCTGGAGCCCTGAATTCTATACTCAGGCAAAAAAGAAACCTGATGCTACATAAATTAAATAACTTTTAAATTAAAGCACCATATGCATATTTCAAATAACAGTATATTGGTTTATCGTCGCACAACATGTGTGTAAAATTCAAACTGTATACTATATTCAAACTCAGTCAAATCCACATTATCTTGTTCTGCATGTGGCAAGATACTCTCGGTCAGATAGCAGGTCAACAAAAGTGTCACAGTTTAGCTAAAGGTACATGACACCAAAACACATCAAACAAGAGCAAAAGTTGTAACGAGTTGTCCTTTTTCCTTTAAGCATCAATCTTTCAGGACAAAGTGGAATCAAGACACGGTGAAAGTTTGAAAAGGCTTTTATACAAGTAACAGGTTAAGGTGTGAGAAATTGTGTCTATGAGAGAAAGTGTTATGTTTATTCTGCTGATTTCTGCATATTGGGCAATATAAGCTTACAAAGTTCTCATCAACTTACAGAGAAGTATTGTTCTGCCTCCAGTTGATCCTGGAGTTCCTTCATCTGTAGATCATTGACAGACATCTCCCTGTAAATAAACACAACACACATATACAGACTAACATCTGCCTTCAATGTACATCGCTGCTTTCTGAAAACAGTGCAGACCCAGATTAGACTGCTCCTGAAAGAACTGTCCGATCAGGATCTACATTAAATTCTTGTAGGATCTGACTGACATGACCCTGTGACCTTGAACCTATGAACAAAGGACTTGATCACAACACATTCTCTGGTGAACATTTGTGCCAAGTTATTTTGAAATCCATTTGCCTGTAAAAAAGACAGGGCACTAAATTTGGGACTAACAGATAGAAAGACGGACGTACAAATGGATGGGTTAAAGTGTTATTTGATACTGGACATATAGGTATATTGTAACTTACTCTCTTATTTTCCTGATCTCGTCTTCCAGGGACATTTTCTGTTTTTCCACATCCTCCATATCCTACAAACAATTCAGAAAATTTATTGTTTTCTTAATTGGATTAACTCATAATACAGTCAAACCTGTCTTCAATAACTTCTCTAAGTACCTGATTAGGGGTGTAAAATTCTACTCCCCCGCTCGCCATGGCGAGTAACATTTTGTCAGGGCGAGCAGATTTTCTGATAATTTACAACAGAAACTAATAAGCAAAATGTCATTATCACCCAGCAGGGCAAGTCACAATTCTAAATTTTTTACACCCCTCCTGATGGTTAGACGACTCTTTCACTGTCATGACTCCCATAAAATATTCATTGACACAATGTCTTGTGCTTAAAAATGCTGTCTTTGATTCTAAAATTCAGGCATTTTGATGTTTAATAAAGAGTGTCAACAGTTTGAATCCTGATCAGATGCTGCATGACACTGCTTTATATTTCAACTATTTGAATATGATTTTCTTCGATACATTTTCTTTTCGAGATGCAATAAATGAATGAATGAATAAATGCTGTTTTAGGACCCATCAACACAAGTGACAGAAGCAGGGACATTTTACCTTTTGTTGCTAATAAAACCCATACAGGGCTCCAGATAAGAAGGAGTAAACTGAACAAATCCCAACATTTTCTCTCTCACTTTAGCACCAAATCCTATGGTGTTACTACTCATTAGAATTGTCTCTAAGAGACGATTCTAATGAGTAGTGACACCTTAGGGTTTGATGCAGAAATAAAGATTTTACTTTTTGAAATACTCCCCTTATCTGGAGCTCTGCCATTTAAGGAATAATTCGAATATTTGTTGTATTCATGTAGGTATGAAAAAATATCACCTCTGAATTTAAGAAAGTAGTTTAATAGAGAATCTGACACGAGTGTTCATTATTTAACACCTATAAAACGTATGCTGCAGTCCCTCCTCCATATAAATTTTCTGCCAAAACCCGACGTTTTGCAGTAACGACGTCGTCAATGACGTCATTTGGCGTCCTGCTTCATGCAAATCTTGTGGAGAGCAGTTGGGCTAAGAGAAAGTAGTCCCAACAAGGCGTGGCCTAAATTCTTTTTTTCATGGGGTTATGAAACAAAAATTACAGCCAATCACAGCTAACCAAAAGTAATGAAAATAAACAATATTTAATTATTTTCAGATAACCTTCATTGACTTACAGTATGAAGATGTTTCTCTTTAGCTTTAAGTTTGGCCACTTCTGTAGTTTGAGACTTGTAATCTCCTTGCATTAACGTCCTTCTCTGTATCTCTTGTTCTACTTGTAATGACAAGTTCCTCGACTAAAATAGAGAGAAAATATCATTATGTTAAACCTATTCTCATTTAGCTTGTTTTCATTGTTTAAGACCGGTGGTTGCTTAAAGTTGGCTGAAAATAAAGCAGAAATTTCCTTGACTTACATCCTGCTTTAAGCATCAACCTGTCATGATTCAGGAAAGGTTACCTATGGTAGGGCTGCCATTTCTCCGGATTTTTCCTAAATCTTCGTATTTTTATCCTAGCAGATGGTAGCCTAAAGCAGGCGGAAAATTTAGCAGAATGCGCCAAAGTGGCCACATGTCTTCAAACTAGAAATAGACTATGTGGTACAGGTTTAAAGGTACAATTCGTAAGATTGCGCTTGCGAAAAATAGAAAATTTGGAAATCTTAGGATTTTTCATGATCAATCATCTTTACTTTAGATCTGAATGTAGTTATTTGTCTATTCTCGCTTTGTAGGTACATTCATGTAATTTAATGTGAAGCGCTTTTGAACGCACAACCCCTGTGTGAAAAGACCACGATATAAATCTGGTATAATAATAATAATAATAACTTAAGGCAACCCTGCTATGGCATAGAGTTTGAAAGAGATATGAAGATTTTATCATGTAAAATGCTCCCTTTATTTGGAGCTGACTTCAATTTTCTACACTTATTTGTTTATCATGCATCACAGTACATAACCTAACAGCTTTGTAGATCATCAACATACATTAACCCCAATTGAATCCTAACAAAGAAACATGCATCATTTACAAATGGTGTGTACCTGTGAAGTGTATGCTTGTCCTATACAGTGTAGGACTGTATTCAAATTCAAAAATGGACTAGATTAATTAGAATCTCAAATTGTTCATTAAAAGTTTCAGGGATGTTTCAGTTGTGTACTGGAAAAGACCTACCTTATCTGTCTCATTCCTAAGATCTGCTTGTAGGGATTGGACTTGGTTACGGAGTTGCTGAAGATCTACAGAGTACCCACTCTTGGCTTTCTCCGTATCAAGCAGACGCTCCTCAAGGTTCTTCCTGATTTGTTGTTCCATCTCAAGTTTACGCTGAATTTCTGCAAAATATAAAACTTTGTGTCAATTTTGTTTTGGTGATGAGTTCCTTTAACTCATTCTCACCCCTGAAACTTTTAATGGACAATTCCAAATTCAAAATAAGTCTAGTCCATTTTTTACTCTTTAGGGTTGATTTAAACAATAAATGTCAAAATGTGAATGATGAGTATACTTGTCGCTAGGCTTGCAAATTTATGGGGGTAATGGGTTTTAATCTTTACAGGAAAGGTCTGAATACTTTCAAGTCTACCAAATACCTCTCATGGCCTCTAGGTTGGCTTCCTCCGTTGACATCAGTATGTTCTTTTTATCCAGGTTGAACTTTGCCACTGTCTCTTTATGGGAGCCCTTCTCGGACTCCAGTTTTTTAGCAAAATTGTCCAGCTCCAACTCAATTCTCTTCTTAGACTGAAAAGGAATGAAAACAATTCCTGGTACAGTGCTCCCTCTCTTTGTGGAAACTGTTTATTAATTTACAGGGCTGCCATAAGTTGACATCAAAAATCCTAAGATTTCAAAATTTTCTTTTTTCAAGAGTGAATTTACGAATCGTACCTTTACCCTATAGCCTGTTTCTACTTTGTTGACACGTGACTACTTAAAGCAGACTGGAAGTAAAGCAGAATGCTTTAAGCTACTATGTTCTAGAAAAAAATCCGAAGATTTCGGAAAAATCCGGAGAATGGCAGCCCTTAATTTACAACTAAATATCTCCCCCCATCCCCTCTACAAAATCAGCAACCAACACAAATACACACAGATCTGTGAGATTACTGCAAAACTGGAGCCATTTTCAGACAAGAAAATATGACAAAGAGGAATAATGAAATAACTATTGATGCAATATTTATGGCCCATGTAGATGAAACTTTCTCTAAATAAACTCTGTATATTATATTAAGTTTCATTTCACTAGCATGAGTAGAACTGGAGATATCTGCCGGACAAGAAAATGTGCCAAAGGGGAATAACTAAAAAAATATTGATGCCAGAGTTATGACCCTTGGCAATGGCACTCCCTCTCATCAATTTTTTCCCATATAAGAAATTTCATTTCACTAGCATCAGCAGAACAGGAGTTATCTTTTGGAAAAGAAAATATGACAAAGGGGAAAAACTCTAAAAATATTGATGCCCCAGTTATTGCCCTTGTAAATGGCACTCCCTCTCATCAACCTCTTTTCATATATGAGGTTCATTTCACTAGCATCAGTAGAATTGGAGATATCTTCCAGACAAAAAAGTGTAGCAGACAGACAGACGAACACTATTATGAAGTCTCCAAAATATACTTGGTTTTGGTAGTTAGGACAAGTGAAAGCTTATAGAATACTGAAGGTAAATCAGAAAGCTCTTGAATCAGACTTGAATCCACTTGACTTTCATGCTTTTATATACTCCATTTATTTCTCCGCTAAAGAAAGTAGCTCCACTTTATACAGTCATGATTATGCATCATGAGAAACATTTCCTTTATCCATGCAGATGGTAACTTAAAGCAGGCTGAAAGTAAAGCAGAATGTGCCTTAAGGCACATTCTGCTTTACTTTCAACCTATTTTAAGTGGTCACCTATTTTCAAAACTAGAAACAGGCTATGGAGTAATGGGTATATCTACACCCTCTGTTTTACAGCAGCAATTAGTGTTTGTTGTATGTGATGATAGGGACTTACACACTTCCCTCACGCCCCTATATAACCAAAAGAAGGGACGTATCTATTTTTAAATTCTCAATAAAACACACAAGCGCTGTAATGTCGTAATGTGACATATGGCTTTGAAAATGCGTATGCCAAGAAATGTAGCACAGTTGCATCGGTGTAAATTGTGCTTAAATTGAAGTGTTAGTATCGAAATAATAAATTAATACCAGTGTTTTATCATGCAATAAAACACAGGTAGTCATTGAGATGCTGGTAATTAAATCACTCGGATTTCGGCCTTGTGATTTAATTACTACACATCTCAACTCCTACCCGTCTTTTATTGCACAATAAAACACTGGTATGAATTTATTTCTTAATTCTAGCATACCTTCTCCACAATAGTAATCTCCTCATGTAGTCTCTGTATCTCCATGTTGTTTTGCCTGTCTCGGTCTGACGCCTTCTCCAACTGCACTTGTAATGACCGGATTCTTGCTGTATGATGAACAAACACATGTTACCATCTTTGCCAAGTATAATGCACACTTATAAATGTCTAAAAACCCTTAATCTGCAATATTGGGGTGCATATTGTACAAGGTTACAAGCATTTTCCCCTTTCCTTTCCTTTTCAGCCTAAGTTAAAGTTGACCGTGATATTTTTGCTGAGAAAAAACTCAAATCAGACCAATCAAATGCTTGAGAACGATTTCAGACTCAACTCAAAAACTTGATAACCTTGGACTCAGTACACAGCAGCCAAGCCACTCACACGCAGAAGGATGTGCAGTCTTTACAACCCTCTCCAACCCAAATAGAATCACCTTATAGTGCATTCAATGAAGAAAATAGTTCCATTTTATAGTTTTATATTCTTGAACATGTACCATAAGAAATTTTTTCTGTATCCTAGTAATGGGTAGAGTTGCCTCTGTATACCAGTTCACCCATTCCCCCATAAATACGCCTATTTACGCCAATAATTTATTCCCTAACTGAAAAAAATAGTCACCCATTCCCCCATAAATACGCCTATTTACGCCAATAATTTATTCCCTAACTGAAACAAATAGTTCAAATATTCTCTCTATTCTAGCAGATGGTAGCTTAAAGCATTCTGCTTTACTTTCAACCTGCTTTAAGTGATCATCTTTCTTTAACCCATTACCCCATAGCCTGTTTCTAGTTTTGTAGAGAGGTGACCACTTAAAGCAGGTTGAAAGTAAAGCAGAATTCTGCTTTACTTTCATCCTGCTTTAAGCTAACATCTGCTAGAATAAAGAAAATATTTATGATACATATTCATAACTGTATGATAATGGACCTATTTTCTTCAATGTAGTAATAAATTAAAGGCGTATTTATGGAGGATTGGGTTAAAACTAGAAACAGGCTATGGGTTGATGTATGTAGGTGCTTTACAAAAATTAATAACCAAAGACTCACCATGTAGTTCATCACTCTGTTCCGAGACTTGATTCCGATTCATAGTCTCACTTTCCAAGGCCAGTCTCAAGTCTCTAAGCTCCTTCTCAACTGCTGTCTTAGAACTTTGTATTTCCGAGTACTTTACACTCACATCCTGGTAGTTTTGTTCGGAAATCATCAGACGCTGTGGAAAAATGAAATCACATTATAAATTTACAAACATTCTTCATGTAAGTAGATGACCATTTATATGAGGTTAAATTTTAAGACATTACATGAATGCTATTTTACCTGGAATTACTGTTAAACCTTTTCCTGCCATTACAATGGAACCCCTCCGTACCGGAACCTCTAAATACCGGAAATATGTTTTGAATTGTTACCAAATTGGCAGATGCACAGGTTCTCATGAAAGTTAGAATGGCTGTTTCAGCAAAATTGACAAAAAACTGTGTCTACAGGGGACGGACGGACCACCTGATCCCAGTATAACCCCTAATAACTGTATTAAATGTGGGGATATAACCATATGTTTGATTTACAAACACACATGACAATATTTACCTGTTGAATATCCGAGAGCTGTTTCTTGCACTTGTTGGCATTTTCTTGCTCTTGTCTAAACCTCTCCTTGCTTTCATTCAGCTGCAATGTACAAAATTTAAGTTAAAGGAGATCATTTATAACCCAGTGTTAACGAGATAATCTGATAACATAGTATCAATATACTATTTCACTTCTCCATTTTCTCTACATATGTCAATATTTCCTTATTACAGGTGGTTGCTTAGTTCAGGGCAAATGAATGATTTTAGGCTTGTATTTAGCAATCACCTTTTAACCCATTGCCCCATAAATACACCTTTTTACGCCTTATTTTTATTCCTTTACTAAGAAAATAGTTTCAATTTATACAGTCATGAATCTGTATCATAAGAATCTTTTTTCTTTATTCTACCAGATGATGGCTTAAAGCAGGCTGAAAGTAAAGCAGAATGTGCCTTAAGGCACATTCTGCTTTACTTTCAGCCTGCTTTAAGTGGTCACCTGTATTCAGTATTAGAAATAGGCTATGGGTAATGGGTTAAATGACTGACAATTATATTAGAGAAGTACAGCAGTAAATATCAGACACAGAACACATATTTACAATTCCACATCTGACATAGAACAAAGTTACATAACATGAGACAAGACAATAGAAAAGTGGTGGCTAACTTGATTGGTTAAAATAGTATGTCGTCTTTAATGGAACTATTAATAAGAATTAAGATACAAATTAGTGTCAGTGATTGGCAAAAATTATATTGAAATGGATACTATACAGAATATGGAGACTTTCACAATTATTTTTCATTAAATATGGTTCATATTCAATAATTCCCTCAATTGTTTAACAACATTAGTTACTATACCAACTAGCTGAAATAATGCTGACAAAACTCTTGAAAAGTGCCTGGTGAATATATAATGATATCAAACAACAATTTGATATCAACTGCAGCACTGTTAAAGATAAATATTCTTATGCAGATACTTTCTCTAAGGCAAGTGTCACCATCGTCTTATAGAAAGTGCCTTTTCAAGCCTTTATTTAGACAAAATAAAAATGCCCTTTTCATGCTCCTTCCCATCCACGGGCTCCAGATAAGAGGGAGTAAAACCAAACAAATCCAACATTTTCTCATTTATTTTAGCATTAAATCCTATTTTGTTACTACTCATTAGAATCGTCTCGAAGAGACGATTCTGATGAGTAATGACACCATAGGGTTTAAAGCAGAAATAAAGATTTTAGTTTTTGAAATACTACCCTTATCTGGAGCTCTGCCATATCCTGATAAAAAGCCACATGAACTTTAGGTACATATTGACAGACGCCAGCTATAAGAAGACTGAAAGTAATGCAGAAATCTCCCAAAGGGAGAAGCCACGGAGATTCAGTCTGCTTTAAGCAACTCAGGGAGAGAAATCCTTTAATGTATTTCGTTTCAATCCCTTCTTTCTGTTGTATGTTTCTATGTGATGAGTTTATTTGCTAAATAAATATTTTTAATCTGAGCAGCCAAAAGTCTGAAACACTGGAGTGAAAACAAGCTATGAAAGAAAGGGTTAATCAGGGCTCCAGAAAAAGGAGAGTATTCCAAAAACTAAAATCTTTATTTCTAAATCAAACCCTATGGTGTCACTACTCATTAGAATCGTCTCGAAGAGACGATTCTAATGAGTTGTAACACCATAGGACTTAGTGCTAAAATGAGTGAGAAAATGTTGGATTAGTGCAGTTTACGCATTCTTATCTAGAGCCCTGGGTTTTACACAGACTTACCATTTTCTCTAGATGTGCTACCCTATCAGTGATATTATGTCTGTTCAACTCTGCATCTTTCCTGTTCATAATCTCCATTTCCAGCTGTTTTTCCCTGTCCCTGATAGCATAGTCCAGCTTCTTCTTAGTCTCTGCTTCAAACTCCAGCTTTCTTTGTACCTAAACAATACATGGGCTCGTTTCATAAAACTTCGTATGACAAATGTTGTCTTAGTCAAAATTTTAAAATACATTTATTTTCTGATTTCTCAATCTAATCCTGTCTTATCATCTCTTTGGAATCGTCTTTTCAAGACGATTCCAAAGAGATGTCAAAAGACATGATTAGATGGAGAAATAAATAATAATTGAGACTTCTAAAATCTGACTTGCGACAACATTTGTTGTACACGTTTTATGAAACGGGCCCCAGGTTATAACAACTTCCAACAAAGAATGCAATACAGTCTAACAAGTGTTCAGCCACCAGTCAAACAAGAGCTGTCCCAGTCACACAGACAAATGCCCCCAAAAGAAATCTCTGGCATTAGAACCTGAGTCATGTGTATGAGAGGATTGTCTTCACCTTTTGACTGACTGTTGGCTTGACTTTTTACGCTATAAACATGGGTCTTGCATGTTCCACATTTCTGGAAGCCTATTTCTGGCAGGTTATTTCAAAATTGTTTCATGTAAAACATTAAGACCCTAAGCTTAGAAAAAGTGCCATTTTTCATCCTTTGACCTGTGATTGTGGTGTTGAGGAGTAGACAGAGGCACTGCCATGTGCTTCTTTAGAGAAAAGGGTTTATGTGCTCAAGTGTATAAAGAATTAACCCATTACCCCATAAATACCCCTTTTTCTGCCTTTAAATCATTCCTCCACTAAGGAATATAGTTCCATTTTATACAGACATGAATATGTGTCATTAGAAATATTTTCTATATCCTAGCAGAAAAAAGCTTAAAGCAGGCTGAAAGTAAAGCAGAATGCGCCTTTAGGCGCATTCTGCTTTACTTTCAGTCTGCTTTAAGTCGTCAACAATTATCAAAACTAGAAACAGGCTATGGGATAATGGGTTAACTGTACTACAGTACCTCTTTGAGATCATGCCGTGTTAGTGCCATCTCTTTCTCCAAGTCTCTACATTCTCTTCGGAGTTGGGACTCTTCTGACTGAATTCTGTCATACTCGTTCTTCAGAGATCTATGAAATAAATAATTGTTTAAGTCTACGATGGTTATTTTAAACAAATTTCAGAGATGAGAAAATAGCATAGTAGAAATTTAAACACTTTGCATTATATCATGAAAAGTGTTTCATATTTTGAAAAAGTTTAGCTACCATTAAATTCAGAACAAGTTTAGTCTTAAATCATTCTCAATCATTTGAATTGCCCTTAGTTCAAAGTAAAGGTCAATAGCGTCAAACCTTTTAGTCGTATAGAAAGGTCCTTTTCATATACATAAATATGAAAGCGTTATTTCAAGGGATAAGAAAGTTAAAAGCATTTTCTTAAAATTATTTACACCAACCATGCTGTCGCCAAAAAGGATAACAATGTTGAATATGCCGGGGTATAGCATAAGCTTGTCTTGTACTTTGTACAGGTGAACATAAAAACAGTTCTATTGAGTTATCAAAACATATTGTTTATTGGACACATCAACATTTTGGTATTTGACAAACTTCTCATTATTTCCAGCTATGGAGAAAAAATGGAGACTGAGAGAGCATATTCTTTTGAATGGAGATGCCTGATGTGGTTACTGTAATGCATACCCAAATTTCTTCTCCCAGTCTATATTGGCATTTTTCACTGATCTAAGCTGGTCCTCAAGTTGCTTCACTTTATGGTCAATGTCTGTATTCTACAAGGTAAAATAAAAGTAAGCGTTAACTCATGTTAAGCAGCAATTGTCAACAAGATTCATTGTAATCTTTCAACCCATTACCCCATAGCCTGATTCTAGTTTTGAAAATAGGTGACCACTTATAGCAGGTTGAAAGTAAAGCAGAATGCACCTTAAGGCGCATTCTGCTTTACTTTCAGCCTGCTTTAAGCTATCATCTGCTAGAAAATATTTCTTATGATAAATTTTCATAATTGTATAATTTGGAACTATTTTCTTCAGTAGAGGAATAATTGTAGGTGTAAAAAGGTGTATTTATGGGGTAATAAGTTAACCCATCCACATTAGGCAATAGTGCAAATGGCCTATTTTAAACTTGTTTAGTGCAGTGAATATAATTTGTGGCACTTGTAGAGACATCAATTGCAATACCTGTGGTTTTCAAGCTTTATTTGTTCAAAGTTTAGTTCTTTTTTTTTTTAAACTGCGGAGGGAGGTAATTTGAAACATTTTCAATGGAGGATTGTACACAACAACTAAAGAATCATAGGGTTTGTTCAAAGTGAATATTTAAACTACCCCCTTAACCCGTTACCTGATAGCCTTTATCTAGTATTGAAGATAGTTGACTACTTAAAGCAGGTTGAAAGTAAAGCAGAATGCGCCTTAAGGCGCATTCTGCTTTACTTTCAGCCTGCTTTAAGCTATCCAGTGATAGAATATAGAAAATATTCCCCATAAAAAGTATAATATATATTCATGACCGATTAAATTGGAACTATTTTCTTCAGCGGAGGAATAAATTAAATACGCTAAAAGTCGCTTCTATGGGGGAAAGGGTTAACTGCAGCTGTTTAAATAGCTGTAAAACACAGGTTTCACTGTAGTCACTTTAAATGAAATAGTCAACAAAAGCATTACTTACCATAGATCTTATCATACTGCTCTGAAAACAGAAATAAATAAAAAATATTTTAGATCAAATACAAGGCACAGACAAAATCATCAAATTTCAATAAGATTATGTTCAATGGTATAAACTGATGTAAGATGAAGAGTATTATATGCATAGCACTTTAACTTCATACACATATTAGTTACATATACTGTAAAACTAGGATTAATTTTCGTTTAAATGAACTACTTATCATAAATACATGGCTCTAGATAAGTGGAAGTAAAATAACGTTTTTCTCCTTTAACCCTTTATTCCATAGAAGCTCCTTTTAGCGCATCTAATTAATTGCTACACTTTTAATAAAGTCATGAATATGTTTCATTAGAAACATTTTCTATTTCTTGTAGATGTTGGCTTACATCAGGTTGAAAGTAAAGCAGAATGTGCCTTAAGGCACATTATGTTTTACTTTCAACCTGCTTTAAGTGGTCACTTCTTCAGAACGAAGAAACAGGCTATGAGGTAATGGGTTAAAGATCCATCTTACCCTGTGTCATGCTACTCTTTAGAATTGTCTCGAACAAACAATTCTAATGAGCAATAACAACACAGAATTTAGCTGGGAACTAAAAATTCTAATATTTGAATTACTCCCCTTATCTTGACCTATGAAAGCTTTACATACTTTATTTAAATGTGAAATATTCAAGTGAACATGACATTTGTTCTAGAAAAGCATAAAAGCTGCAAAGAGTTTGCACTGCACTGTTTCTGTTAGATAGAATGTGAAGAATTATCGAAGCTCAGAATGTTAAAAGTGGGAATATATATTTGACAGAGATAAATAGTAGTAAACTGAGTCTTTAGGGTTGAAAAAGAAGGGATGTACATCTATCAGAAGCCAGATTAATTAACTCTTTCCCCCCTGAAACTTCAAATGGACAATCCCAGTTTCCATTTTAGTCTAGTCCATTTCTGACTTTTAAGGATAGTTTTCGTCAATGTTTTGCATTATGACAAACAGTGAAGACCCAGATCAAAGGGCTCCATAAGGAGCCCTCTGATCTGGGTATTCACCGTTTGCATATGACAAGTGCACTTTTCACATGTATACTGTTTGAAAAGGACGCCTATATGCCGGACAAGGGTTTAAAGGGTTCAGTACATTGATTTAACCATATCATGCTAAATTTTAAAATGGATTTAGATAAATGACTCTAGATATTTGTATTAAAAGTATTTAAAAGTGTGACAAACAGTACAGACCCTTATAATAGGGGTCATTCCGGAGCTCTCTGATCAGAGTCTCCAATGTTTGCAAAGGCTGGATATATCCAGTTCCAGCAATGTAATGATTAACGCATTTTGATCAAATTACAATACAATAGAAACAAGTCCTATGGCTTCAATTTTATGAATTAGTACATCTGTATACAATCTTCCTTATTACCAGGCATCTATACACCAGAATACCATTTATACATTGCCTGAACCATCACCTATCTACAACATATCATCTTATCCTGTCTTGTGGCATCTCTTTGGAATTGTCTTTTCAAGACGATTCCAAAGAGACTTATTTTTGTTGTACGACGTTTCATAAAACAGGCCCCTGGTACTTACATATACTCTTGACAAATACATGTTAACAATAACAATATGTGTTCCTTGGTAAGTTTCAAGAAACCATGCTGCCTTTACACCATAATTGTGTCTATCTGTATACAGACATGCAATATACAATATATAACATGAGTAGTAATCAGGTACCCTCACTGTATATAAAGATAAATAGCGTATTATTACTGATATCTTGTATACAGCAGTCACTCTTAATGAATTTAATTGCAGCTTTTTCTGCATCAGTTTTTTCTGCATTAACCCATAAAATACCCTTTTTTACGCCTTTAATTTATTCATCAACAGTATACATTTGTTTCATAGGTACTGAGGGAACAGTCAAATCATTGACCCGAGGTAGCAGGGAAGACCTTGAGAACTGTTGCCCGAGGCCAATGGCCGAGGGCAACAGTTCTCAAGGTCTTCCCTGCTACCGAGGGACAATGGTTTGACTGTTCCCGAAGTAACTATCAAACAAATGATTTATTACCTGACTCTCTATTTAAGCCAGACTGAATGAATGGCTAGATCTAGATCTATCTATACAAAATTTGAACAACACGTATTTATAAATTCTAGAGATGATCTTGCGTGTATATTTAATCTTAATTCAATTCAATACAACTGAATGTGAACATCACTGTTTTGTAAAAAAGATGTCTAATATATTCATATTTTCAATTACGATTGAATTATTATTGTTTCTTATTGACTGAAATTGATGAGTTTATTTGCTTTGTCGAAATTACGTCATGTATAATATGACGTCATTATTTTTGTAACGTCAAAATGTGTTTAAAAAAAGGAAGACGTTAGATCTGCAAGCGGTTTGTCGCTCTCTTAATTTTAGGTCTAGAACTATATAGCCTTTTAAGGGGATTATTCGGGAGAGAAAAAATGACCCGATCAATTCCGCAAAAGGCTAGATCCTTAAACAAAAATCTGTATCATAAAGACGCCTTATTTGGTCCCGCGATGCAGAAAAGTTTTGCGCACCATTTTCGCGCATGTAACAGTACTATGTAACAGTCAACTGTTGCTTGCTGGCCTCAGTCTGGGAAATATTTCGGAAAACAGTCAAAAATGCTTAATATTCACTTAAATAGAGAGTCGGGTAATAAAAGAAAATAGTGTCACTTTTATACCATCATGAATATCCAGCATAAGAAACAGTTACTTTGTTCTAAAAGATACATGGTAGCTTAAAGCAGGATGAAAGTAAAGTAGAATGCGCATTACGGCGCATTCTGCTTGAATTTCAACCTGCTTTAAGTGGTCCCCTGTCTTCAAAACTGTAGATAACCTAAGGGGTTATGGGTTAAACAGCAGTTATCTGGGTTTTACAGGTCACCATATTGATTTATTGAGTGGCTCTTATACACAGGTTCAACAGTATAATAATGCTTTTCTTGACAGTAACCAGGTCAGACGTAAATAGTCATGCAGACAGCACTTGAGTTGAGTGAGAAACTGATATGTTATGGGGGAATGAATTAAAGAGATTCAACGCTACGTCAAAACATTCATAAATACAAAGGGAAACAACTATTGAAGGGATTTTTCTGGTGTGTTAGATATGATTGACAATTATCAAGAAATAGGACTGGTCAAAATACAAACAATATACCCAGAGAGAAATGTGATCAAGTATAGTAAAGGTCTTGGATTATCCAACATATTCTTATACAAGAGAAACAAGAATAGTCTCAGAATGCCAGACTATTGTTGAGAAACCAAAGGTTTAGAGGGCATTCTTGCTTTGTGCCTATGATGTTTCCCTGTTTGAATGGCCACTTGGTAAGGTAATTTACTCAGAACTCAAGATAAGACTTAAACAATATGTAAACTGAACAAATCCAACATTTTCTCTCTCATTTTAGCACCAAATCCTATGGTATTTCTACTCAATAGAATCATTTCTTAGAGATTCTAATGAGTAGTGACATCATAGGGTTTAAAATAAAAATAAAGATTTTGGTTTTTGAAATACTCCCCTTGTCTGCAGCCTTGATTACTATTGTTGTTTTTGAGTATCTTTGATGTTCTATAATTGATCACACGTCTACTGCCTGCTAGTTTTAGTGCTGCATGTCAGGTTTGATTTCACATGATCTTCCATTACTACTAGTGTCATGCAAAGTTAACCCATTACCCCATAAATACGCCTTTTTATGCCTTAAATGTATTCCTTCACTGAGGAACATAGTTCCAATTTATACAGTTATGAATATGTATGAAAATAACTATTTTCTATATTCTAGCAGATGGTAGCTTAAAGCAGGCTGAAAGTAAAGCAGAATGTGCCTTAAGGCACATTCTGCTTTACTTTCAACCTGCTTTAAGTGGTCAAACATAATCAATACTAGAAACAGTATATGGGGTAATGGGTTACCAAGAATGTGAAACAAGCAAATACCAGTGAAATTATAAAGATGAGCTTATTTAGTATAAAGTTTATGTATAAGCAGAGTGAGATGGATGCAATAAAATCTTTCTATCATAACCATACAAAACATGACTCGCAGATGATGATAGAGATGTATGTCTGCTTATAAAGCAGGATGATAGTTGAGCAGCTTTTAGGAGCTTACTACTTATTTTGTATCCTGCTTTAAGCAAACACCTACATTTAACATCAAAAGGCCTTCTGATTAGCCATAATATCAGGATTTTACTATTATATCAAAATGATGATAGTGTCTTTGAAAAATATAAAAGTAAAGTGACAAAAGACAAATCAAAAATGTTTTATAGAGTAAGCAACAGACAATGTCCTTGTAAAACATCAACTGGGTATTGTCTACTGAAGCTAGTTTTAAGTTTTTAGTTAAGACATGTGAAACCAAAGGAATTGGTAACAAACTGAGCATGCACCTATACTGATAGTTTGTCTAACAAAAGCACTTACATCCACAAAGTCGCCCTGAAAACCGTGTGCAGCAGAGGGTAAAAACAAAGTATCAACACTCTATTCCCTCTTATTGTTAATACAAAAAACTCATATCAGTGGGAAGGGGTAAAACTCTCCCAACATTCACACACTTAAAAGCACAAAAGTTTTATGGCATAAAAATTCTCAGCATGTCAGCCAATTAAAATATTTCCATTTCATGCCTCTAACTATTCTCACTTTCAGACAGGTGGCTGCTTACAGTAGGCTCAAAGTAAAACATTTATCTCCCCTCTTAGGCATGATTTTTGGCTCACTTTCAGCCTCCTTTAAGCAGCCACTCATCTTACAAATTGAAAGCAATCTGTGAAGTAAAAGGTTAAACAAGAGTTGTCAGAAGGTCAAGGTCAGAGGGGTCAAAATTTTCACATGGATGGAAAGGTCTTTTCTAAGTGTATGTTTGTACAAGTATAAGCAACTTAAACCATAAGGCTGATGTTATGGTGAAGGTCACATTTTCATATGAATGGAAAGGTATTGTCTCAAGGTATGTGTGGTGCAAGAATGAAAACTGTAGGTCAAAGGATCTAGCAGTTGTGAGCATTTTTCAAAACTTAAACGCAAGTTTCAAAACTGAAATGAAGAGGCTGAGGTCAAAGTCACAAATATCAAATTTTTCTCATGTATGGAAAGGTCTTGTCAAGGTATGTGTGCTGCAAGTATGAAAGCTGTAGGCCAAAGGGCTTAAAAGTTAAAACACTTTCTTAAAACTGGTAATGTTAGTGGCAATGCCAACACCAACCACTGGGTGACAATATAAGCTCTCATGGACTTTCGTCAGGCGAGCTAAAAACACTGCTAATACCAAAACTTAAAAGATCTGTAGCATTGAAAACAATATGAATGTTACACAGGGAGCTCTTTTGAGAGCTTTATTTTATGTTATGCTCTAAGCAGGCACATGTCTTTATAACACTGCCATAAACTCCAACAACAAATCTTCATTTCGTTCGTGCCACCAGTAGGGTTATACTTTATAACTGATGACAAACAACATTTGAGACAATTATATTAGGCTTTTCTTAACCTTTTCACTGCTTCGCTATAGCAAATACAGTTTTCACTGTAAAGGGTTTGAATTCTGAACAAATACCCATTAGATAGCGGTTTCAAAACAGGTTTGGTAATTTTTTCAATTCTTTTAGTGCACCGGTCAAAAAATGTTCTTTTCAACCCAACAGTTTGACAGTGTTTCTGCAGTTTACATGTTGGCAGTGAAAGGATTAATGGAGCAATAGAAAGCATACTGCATTAAAACATTAACCCATTTACCCAATAAATACGCCTTTTTACGCCTTTAATTTATTCCTCCACTGAAGATAATAGTTCCACTTTATACAGTCATGAATATATATCATATAAATATTTTAAATATCCTAGCAGATAGTAGCTTAAAACTGGCTGAAAGTAAAGCAGAATGTGCCTAAAGGCAGGCACATCCTGCTTTCCTTTCACCCTGCTTTAAATGGTAGGTCCTCTTCAAGACTAGAAACAGGCTATGAGGTAATGGGTTAAATTATTTATCATGCACTGAAGTAAAATGAGCCTCTATTTGTAAGATAGAGATTTTCGATCAGCAATCTTAGCTAAGCTAGGTTTCAACTTGAAATATGGATAAGCATGAGTTATCGAGGCTGAGCTGTAAAATGAATTCTGAAAGTTAAGAAGCATCTCCCAGGTTTATAATTAATCAGTCAGTTACATGCAATACTGGTGTAACTATCAGAGCTCCATATAAGGGGAGTATTTCAAAGATTAAAAGCTTTATTTCTGCATTAAACCCTATGGTGTCACTACTCATTAGAATCGTCTCGAAGAGACGATTCTAATGAGTAGTGACACCATAGGATTTGGTGCTGAAATGAGTGAGAACATGTTTGGACTTGTTCAGTTTACTCCTTCTTATCTGGAGCCCTGAAGATTGAGAGAAAACAGGTTAAGGTTCAGAGGAACATAGGGCAAAGGTCAAAGGACAAATCATTCCATATCCAGGGGGTAACCAAGGACCTGTAGAAAACCCCAACCATTACAAACCACTCAAAAGAGCCCTCTGTTTTATTTTAACTTTGATTTAAATAGCAACATAAATGATCCATAAACAGACATCAGGCGTTTATGAGTGGTAAACCAACAAGGTCATGTTCCTCATTTCGCTCACCTGAGGACATTGTACCTAAGCTGACTGGGCAAGACAACATTTTGATATAGCTAAAAAACAACAACCTTGAAATGTCGCTGAAGGCCATGCTTATAGGTGGTCAAATAACCTAGATATTGTCAAGGTGATCATTTCAAGACTTCATAAAACTTGGGTTTCAATATGGCCTCAAGTATGTACAGAAGATTTTCCTAGGATTTGACCTAATGACTTACTTTTTGACCCAACATAACTCATATCCATACATTACCTAGATTTTGTCTAGGTGATTATTTTGAGCAAGTTTCATGATTTTTGGGCTAAAGTTCCAAAAATAAATCTCGGCCATGATTTTTTTATGGATTAAAATTCTTATAACAACTATGAAAGTCTATCAATTGAGAATATTTTGATGAAAACCAAATAGCAATCAGACCAGTAGTTTTGGAGACGATTTTTCTAGATTTTGTGCATGGTTGCCATGGCAACCAGTTAAATTAACCCACCTACAAACTTTTATCAAGCATTCATTCCCCCACCCTACTGTTGCTTCTGGTGAAGTTTGGTTGAATTTAGGCCAATGGTTTCAGAGGAGATGTTGTTTAAAGAATGTTGCCGGACGATGGGCGATCCCAGTAGCTCACCTTGAGCCTTCAGCTCGGGTGAGCCCAAAATAAAGGGGGCAAGATTTTTATGTAAGCCATAAATCAGATTAGTCACCCTCAATCAGCATTCAATCACTCATTATGAAGATGGTAGACACTGGACTACTTACATTGTGTGACATCAATGCCTCTGATGAACCTGGCTTCTCTGTACCTCCTCTTAGCAACCTGTTTGAGACAAAAGACATCGTTACATCTTCAAATGATTGCAGTAAAACCACTTTTAACCCTTTACACCATAGCATATTTCTAGTATTGAAGATAGGTGGCCACTTAAAGCAGGTTGAAAGTAAAGCAGAATGCGCCTTAAGGCGCATTCTGCTTTACTTTCAGCCTGCTTTAAGCTTCAATCTGTTTAAATATGGAAAATATTTCTGATGATACATATTCATGACTGATTAAATTGGAACTTATTTCTTCAGTTGAGGAATAAATTATATGCTTTAAAAGGTGCTTCTATGGGGGAAAGGGTTAAGTACCAAACTAATAAGCTTTCACTGTTGATGTTGAAGACAGACTCATGTATTACTTTTGTCTTGTATTAAACATTTCAATGCTCTTCAAAGATTCTCATTCTTCCTTATTCATTTGTAGCTCAATAGAACTACAGAAATATTGGGGAGGAGGCGGTAATTGACAGATTACATTAAAAGTTAAATTTGTACACAAAACAAATGTGTGAAACACAGAATTTTCTGATAGAATACATAAAAAACATTCAATTATGACTACAAAGTTGTGTAAATGATTAGGTGTTTTATGACAGGTGACTGCTAAAAGCAATGTAACAGTAAAACAGAAAGCTCCTTAATAAACTCTTCCAGATATTGGTATTCGTAAGGTGAGAACCATAGACCGATACCGCCTCCAGACGACCGAGATCTGCAGCGTTATGCGTCTTTATGTATACATATGCTTTCATACAGCGACATTGTCGTCTTTTTATGATGGTACATACTGGTATTCTTTGTTAAAGGTAAACCCTATGAAGGACAGATGGTTTCCAACGTAGGCTTTAGGTACTTCAAACTGGCCTTCAGGACTGTCATCCTTCTCAACCTCCTCAAAGTGGCTGGTGTCATCATCTCCCGACAATTCTGGATCCACAGGAGGTGCAGCTACAACACACAAGAGGACAGTTTAACCCATTACCCCATAATTACGCCTTTTAACGCCTTTAATTATTCTTCCATTAAAGAAAATAGTTCAAATTTATACAATGATAAATATGCGTCATAAGAAATATTTTCTATATTCTGGCAGATGGAAGCTTAAAGCAGGCTGAAAGTAAAGCAGAATGCGCCTTAAGGCGCATTATGCTTTACTTTCACCCTGTTTTAAGTGGTCACATGTCTTCAAAACTAGAAACAGACTATGGGATAATGGGTGAATGTGTCTTATTTATACAGTAATTACAGTTTATTTCATTTAATTAACACTTTTGAACAAGAAGATTTTTTAAGCTTCCCTTGAATTTTTCTTTTTTTTGCTCCGGTGACTTAGATATGCAACAGACTGGAACAATTTCAGCACTATTGGTAAAGGACCTCTAGAAGTTACACCATGTCAAATATCAAAGCTCTGACTATATTAGTTTCAGAGAAGATGTTTGTGGACTTCCCTGTGTAACCCTTTGTAAAATAATAACCCCTTGGGTGGGACCATTTTTTTACCCCAGTGGCATAATTTTTTATACTGATAGAGGACCTGTAGATAATGCTATGTACCAAATATCCAAGCTCTGACCCTTTGTATTTTTTATAGAAAATGTTTGAAGATTTCACTAAATAACTCTATGTAAAACAGTAAAGGGTTAGTTTACTTGATCAAAACCACACTTACTTTGTCTTATATTCGTCCAGTCCCATTGGTCATTCTTAAAAAATCTGTGAGCTTTGATTTCCTCTACGCCATGTTTACCTAATCTTTCCGTTCTACAATAATAAAGAAACAAAATGAAAACAATTACAGGTAAACAAAGCATACAAAATGTCTGAAATGAAGTTCAGATCACTAATTATAATTGAAACTTCAACTTGTGTCTCTATGTACATGAAAAAATCATCAAAGAATTGTCGCTATATAACAACTCCTCAAAGTAATCTGTTTAATGCAGGTGACTGCTTAAAACAAGATGGAGTATAGACAAAGTAGAACAATCCTATCAAAGCTATTTTGCCAAGGTGATCAACCAGAAGTAGTTTCATGAAATTAAAGCAAAAGATGTGAGCCCTAAAGTACTTTGAAGCTTTCCCTGATTTGACCTACTGACCCCCCCCCCCCCCCCCCCCCCACCCCTACATTGCCTAGATTATGTTTAGGTGATCAGGAAATCTTAAAACATCTTGTCAAGGTGAAGATTTCGGAAAAATCCTGAGAAATGCAGCCCTGATCTTTACAAAGAAACAATTCTTAAAGGTGAAAGTACAAGAGAATCATTGCTGTACTCTCTGTTCATTAGCAGACAGTTTCATGGGTATATCATCGTATACAGTAAAACATCTCCAAACTGGATACTCTTTAGAAAAGAAGGTAGACCTTAAAATACAGGTGATACTTAATGCACGATAAAAGTAAGGCAGAAATCTCCCAAAGGGATCTTTCTGTCTTACTTTTATCCTGCATTAAATGCCAACTGTTTCAATTGGTGTAGCAACCTCAAATATAGTTTTATAAGTGACCAGTTAACCCATTAACCCATTGTCTGTTTCTAGTATTAAAGATAGTTAACCACTTAAAACAGGTTGAAAGTAAAGCAGAATGCACCTTAAGGCGCATTCTGCTTTACCTTCAGCCTGCTTTAAGCTACCATCTGCTAGGATATAGAAAATATTTATTATGGTACATATTCTTGGCAGTATAAATTAATTTCTACAGTGGAGGAATAAATAATAGGTGTAAAAAAGTGTATTTATGGGATAATGGGTAATGAGAGATTTCACTGTATCCTGCTTAACTCACCTATCAGTCAGGAAAGCACATATCAAATCTTTGGCATTGTTTGACATTTCTACATCATTTGGAAATTCTAGTGAGTTTTTGTGGTCCATTATTTTACCATACGTTCCTACGAGAGATTCTGCATAAAATGGTGTGTCCCCTGAAAGCAAATGTTATATTTTTTATCATAAACATCAAATGAAATTTGAACTGCTTAATACAGAGTCAGGAGAGTAGAGTAAAAATTGTTTCATCATTTAACGAGAGCACCGCAAACAGTACATAATACGCCCACTGGCAGCCTTTAAGTTATAGTATATCTGAGTACATAAAGGGTAGATAACTCTGTAACGAACAAGCACCTTAGAGCTGATATCCCCTGCCGCAGCGACTGTCCAGTAGAAAGTGGCAAACTTTATTGTGGGAGGAAGGGGCAAATGGTGATCACCTGTCTTTAAAGATCAACATTCAAAAGCTTTTTACAAAGTTTTATAAAATCCATTCAATTTTGTACATGTTAAAGCCTAAACAATACAAAAAATTAAGCCGTTTGTAGCATTATAAATCTAAGTATGACAGGGGCAGGTAACTCTTGATTCAAATTCAACAGTAATTAAACACTTTCAAGAATTTATAATTGTGTGCAAGTATTATTAAAAAAAATTCAGAACTGTAGAATTTACTAGAGTGTAAACACATTTTCAACTCATCAAGGGCAGAGTATTCTTGACTAATTTGCACATTTTCGACAATAATTGAACTCATTCTATAAATAATAGCCGTATATGATTTAAATTTTTTTTCAAAATCCATTCACATTTGTACACAATAGCATGTAAACAATAAAGCCATGTTGAGCATTACTAAGTACATAAAGGGCAGATAACTCTTGCCACAAAGTATCCTTTTTTGACAATGATTGCAACCCTTATATTTATATACATTGTGTGTAAGTGTAATCAAAATCCATTATGGACTGTAGTTTCTAGATGGTAAAAACTGTTAAATATGGTTTTTTCGACTCATCAAGGGCAGATAACTGTTGACTAGTTTCTCCGTTTTCAAAAATGATAACAATTATTTGAAACGTAATAGCCATACATAGTTTAAGAATTTTTTTTATCAAAATCCATGCATATTTATAGATACTAGGATGTAAACAATATTAAAATAAAGCATTTTCTAGCATTTCTAAGTACATCAAGGCAGGGCACGACAAATCCTGTGCCCGGAGCCCGGCGGGCAACCAAATGTTTAGCTTGGGCAACCATATTTTTCAAACTGCTGCCCGGTGGGCAACCCTTTAATTCCATTTTAAGATGCCCGGATTATTTCACTTTTGGAAAATTTCAATATGTCAGAATAATGCCGTGCGAGTCATCTACTAGTTGCATTTCGTAACAGTAAGACCTTGTGTCTACTACTGTCTAGCGGTACTGCATCTACATGGACTGAAGTATCAGACTAAAGCCATAAATATTGAAAGTGTGCAACAAATTTGCCGATTAATTAAGACCCCTGTGGACACTTATCTTTGTCTGTAGGGTAGAACGGTTACAAAGGATTCTTGTGGATTAGCGATAACACACCCCAATTAGCAGTTCACGCTTGATCAAACACCATGCTGAGCTTGTCATTTTGTGTAAACAATCTCGTGGATACATTCGGCATACTTCTAAATTTATCGCAGAAGAATTTAATAAACACAGACTGGTAGACTTAGTTAACTTTTTGTGAACCAGTCATTAAATTCAGCGATAACACCTGGGGAGCTCCGAATGATATGAAAGATGAATATAGGATTTCCTATAAAAATGAAAGTACAATGAAACACTGTTAAATAAGATTAAACATTGTGCTGGCAATAAATATATTTTACCAGCGATTTTCAAGTCTTAATAATAACTTTCAAAGGTAGGTGCAGTAATTATGGACTTTAACATAGTTTTGTTCGCAAATGAAATTTTGGACTTGGGTTGTCTTCCTCGAAGTTTGTAAAGTAAAAAACTTGTTTGGTGAATTTTCGGAAAGCAAATAATAATGATAAAAAAACGGATCCGATCACTCGAGAATGTAATAATATGGGCAGAAAAACGTGAACTTTTATTTTGTTTTTTAAGTTTAGTTACTTCAGTCAAACTGAAAGTCACTTCCAGAAAATGTGGATATGAATAAACCATGAGCCCCTGCCCCCGTGCGGGATGTAAAAATTGTAAGAACGCAGAAAACTTACATCTTAGTTCTCCTATGAAATCCCCTGATACTGTCAATTAATAAATTTGAAGGGTGAGACTGAGATAGATTTTTAAAATTACAATGCTACTGCTACAGGTTGAAAGAAAAGGTGTGAGAGATGTATAGAGATGTTAAGAAATAGTAACTAAATTTCAAATTTAAGAATGAAAAAACATGAATAATATAAACCAAAAAAAATGTGACAGCCTATCAGTACATGTATCAGGAGATGATGATCTGTATTATCTATGTCTATGTATTATCCAATGCTAATAATTTCACCTGCCTGATGAGATCCAGGGAGAGGTGTTGCATATTTCCTTTTGAGTATTCTAAAAGCTGTGAATTAAGGGTTTTAATTAAAAAGGTTAATCTGGTACATCTATGAAGGGTTTGAATTAAACGGGTTAATTTGGGACATCTTTTGTGTGATAAATTCAGGGCAACCAGAAAATAATTTTGGTTGCCCTGTGGGCAACCAGCTTTTCATGAAATTTGTCGTGCCCTGATCAAGGGCAGATAACTCTTGCCACAAAATTCCTTTTTTGACAATAATAGCACACCTTCAAGAACTTTTACTTATAGACATTGTGTGCAAGTATCATTTAAATCCATTCATAATTGTAGTTGCCAGAGAGTAAAAACAGTGAAATATGGCCTTTTTTACTTATCAAGGGCAGATAACTCATGACTAATTTCTCCGTTTTCAACAATAATCAAGTTCATTTGAAAACTAATAGCCATAAATAATTCAAGAAAGTTTTTTCAAAATCCATGCATATTTATAGGCTCTAGTATGTAAAAAATATCAAAATAAAGCATTTTCTAGCCTTTCTAAGTACATCAAGGGCAGATAACTCTTGTCACAAGTATCCTTTTTTTACAATAATTGCACACCTGCAAGAACTTGTACTTATAGACATTGTGTGCAAGTATAAACAAAATATGTTGAATACTGTAGTTGTTAGAGTGTAAAAACTGTTAAAATTGGCATTTTTAACACAAAAAGGGCAGATAACTCATAAATTCCTAAAATTTTCTGAAAAAAATTTGATTTCCCACGGTGCTCCTATGATGACAAATAAGTATAGCAAGTTTCATCCAAATCTGTTTATCGGTTTCGGAGATACAGTTGCGGACGGAAAAAGTGACGGACGCACGGACGGACGTTCTCACAGTTTGACATTTGTTGGGTATATTTTTTGTTTAAAAGTACCCAACAGTACACTAATATACCCAACAATAACAATAGGGCAATCACGGAATGAATGGAATCTATTGTTCTCCCTACCCAACAAAGGACCTTTCGTGCGCTCGGATGGACAGACCTAAAACAGTATCCCTCTGCCTTTCGGCAGGGGATAAAAATCAAATGAACCTCAAACTTGACTCAGCTTCAGATCTTTATGCATATAACATTTGTGTGAAGTTTCATTAATATCCGTTATACAGTTTTCCAGAAAAACTCTGGACAAACAAAATGTTGATGGACGAACGAACGGACATATGAATGTACGGACGGACAGGACCACACCAATATACGACCACCTTTTAGAGGTGGGCGTATAAAAATTCCTCGGAACAAATATGTCATCTGCTATACAGCAATCATCAGTCAGACAAAGAGTTACAGCCAAATGGGAAAGTTATGTGTGTGTGGCAAATTCAGAAACAATCCTGATTATACAGGGCTCCAGATAAGAGGGAGTAAACTGAACAAATCCAGCGTTTTCTCACTTACATCAACACCAAATCCTACGTATTCGTCTCGATTAGAATCGTCTCGAAGAGTGATTGAGTTAAGCTATAATCTGCTAAGTTTCTTATAATGATTCATGATTGAATAAACTGGAATTATTTTCTTCAACAGAGGAATAAATCTAAGGCGCAAAAAGCCTATATATCGGATAAAGGGTTGATGTGTACTTACCCACCAACATTTCATACAAGAACACGCCTACTGACCACCAGTCACACTCCCTGCCATAGTAGCCATCCCCACCCTGGGACTTGAGTACCTCAGGTGATATGTAGTCTGGGGTACCAACAGCCGTGTCCGATCTCACCATGTGATCCTGAAAAAAAACCATGACATTAGTGTCAGAGGTAAAGCTTGCCAACTGAAAGAATGCACGGCAGGAGTTGGCTTGTATTTAACCCATTACCTGCTTCTAGTTTTGAAGACAGTTGACCACTTAAAGCAGGATGAAAGTAAAGCAGAATGCACCTTAAGGTGCATTCTGCTTTACTTTCAGCCTGCTTTGAGATTTCATCTGCTATAATATAGAAAATATTTCTTATGATTCTTATTTGTAGCAGTATAAATTGGAACTATTTTCTTCAGTAGAGGAATATATTAATGGCGTAAAAAGGCATAGTTATGGGGTAATGGGTTAAATAGATTGTCATTTTAACCCTTTTCCCATAGCTTGTTTTCAATATTGAAAACAGATCAGTTGGTAACCCTGATAAAGCAGGCTAAAAGTAAAGCAGAAATGCTCCATTTGATACCATCTGTCAGGATATAGGAAACACGTTATACTGCAAACAATATTTATCACGTAAAACCGCCCCTGGCAGTGTAATAAAGCCATTCAATAAACAATAGTGAAATATTGATATTTGGGCTCTGGCCAAACCTGTTCCTCCACAAGTGCTGTATGACGCTGGACGCCAAATGACATCATTGTGATGACGTCATCATAAACAATGTCAAGTTTTGGCGGAAAATAAATATGGGGGGAAGGACTACAAACTATGGCTTCAGTTGACTTAATAGGTTTTTAAAATGTTCATGTGATAAATAGAATCTCTCATTCGTGCTCATTTCTTATCAATCTTAATAAACTCGTTGACTAAAATGAATATAACGCTCGCCAAGGCTTGCATCATATTATTTTAGTCAATTCGTTTATTTAACCTATTACTCCATAAGTATGCCTTATTACACCTTTAATTTATTTCTCCACTGAGGTAATAGTTTCAATTTATACAGTTATGAATATGTTTGATGGAAACTATAATAAAACACTTTAACACTGAAGAAAAACTTGACAAATTTAAAAGGAAACACAAACTCATATATAATAATTCTTATGGTGCATGTTTATAAAGGAATAAAGTGGAACTATTTTCTTCAGTGGAAGAATGAACTAAATATATGGAGGAAAGGTTTAATATGACTTGACTGTATAATACCACTCTTGTGACCATACCTTGTCCATCCTCATGCATGTGCCAAAATCAGCTAATTTCAAATGGCCTTTACAGTCTAAGAGCATATTGTCTGGTTTCACATCTCTGAAACAACAAACATATTAAATGTACATAGTTTATGTTGAACTTCATCTCTGAAACAACAAACATATTACATGTACATAGTTTATGTTGAACTTCATCTCTGAAACAACAAACATATTACATGTACATAGTTTATGTTGAACTTCATCTCTGAAACAACAAACATATTACATGTACATAGTTTATGTTGAACTTCATCTCTGAAACAACAAACATATTACATGTACATAGTTTATGTTGAACTTCATCTCTGAAACAACAAACATATTACATGTACATAGTTTATGTTGAACTTCATCTCTGAAACAACAAACATATTACATGTACATAGTTTATGTTGAACTTCATCTCTGAAACAACAAACATATTACATGTACATAGTTTATGTTGAACTTCATCTCTGAAACAACAAACATATTACCCAGTTTATGTTGAACTTCATCTCTGAAACAATAACTTATTTCACTGCCAAGTGCACTTTACTTTGGATTTGCAAACAATTGGGATCCAGATGAGACCAAGAGAATTTGATCAGGATCCAAACCTTCTGGGATTTGAATCATTGTTGTTTTAAGTTTAAAAACTGAAAATCGGACACGAATTTAGTGATGGATGGACAGACAGACGGTGGACAATGTGACTACTATATGACACACTTCCGGGCATAAAAATTAAAACCGCAAAAATCATAAAATCAATAGTAATCAATATGTTTTTAGAAGTTTTCTGCAGTACTCTTTGCCCTGAATTAGCCTCTTTCATCTTCAAATATTTCAACCCTTCTTAATATTGGGAGAATGTTTGTACAGTAAAACCTCTCTATTACGAACACTAAATCAAGGGCTAATTTATTGTTTCAAAGACAGGGGATCGCTTAAAGCAAGGTGACAGTAAAACAGAAAGCTCCGAAAGCAGTCACCTGTCGTAAACACCTAATAAATCACAGAATTAAGTGGTCGTAACAGAGGGGCTGTACCGCATTTACGAATGTTCACCTGTGTACAAAGCCCATGGAATGAATACAGTCTAGTGCTAGCACCACCTCTGCACAGTAGAATTTGGCCCACTTCTCTGGCACATCGTAGTTGCTCATCAAATTGACAAGATCACCACCTGGCATGTAGTCCATGACCATGTACAAGAACTTGTCGTCTTGGAATGAGTAGTGCAGCTTAAACAACAAACACAATCAATGCATCAAACAGAAGTAATCTTCAGACATCTGTTCCTTTAAATTTTGTCCTACATAGCTTCTGGCATTTTACAGGAAAAACATCTTTTATTTAACCCATTACCCCATAGCATGTTTCTGTTTGATAGGTGACCACTTAAAGCAGGTTGAAAGTAAAGCAGAATGCCCCTTAAGACATATTCTGCTTTACTTTCAGCCTGCTTTAAGCTATTATCTGCTAGAATATAGAATATATATAGAAACATTATTTGTATTATTTGTAACAGTTCAAATTGGAGCTATTTTCTTCAGTAGAGGAATAAATCAAAGCTCAATGGGTTAAAAAGTTCAAACTGAATCTGGTATGTGTATTTCTGTATTCTTTCATCATAAAGCTGGTAAAATTCATTATGAGATAATAATGAAAAAGTTATGTTAATTTCTCATTGAACTGGTTGATTCATTATATTACATTTCAGTCTCGCTATTTCAACCACACATAAGAAGGCTCACTTTTCATGTTAACCCTTTGAACCCTAGTCCCGCATATTGGCGTTCTTTGCAAACAGTGTACATGTGAATAGTACACTTGTCCTATGCAAACAGTGAAGACCCAGATCAGAGGGCTCCTAGGAGCCCTCTGATCAGGGTCTTCACTGTTTGTCATAATACCAAACATTGACAAAACAACCCTTAAAAGTCAGAAATGGACTGGACTAAAACGGAAACTGGAATTGTCCATCTAAAGTTTCAGGGAGGAAAGAGTTAAGATCCTGTCCTGTTTAACCCTTTACTCCATGGCATGTTTGAATGATGTTTCTAGTACTGATGATAGGTGAAAACTTAAATTAAAGCAGATTGAAAGTAAAACAGAATGTACCCTTGGGCCTATTCTTCTTTACTTTCAGTTTGCTTTACGTTACCTTCTGCTATAATATAGAAACTATTTCTTATGATACATATTCAAATTGTATAAATTGAGCTATTTTCTTCAATGGAATAATAAATCGAATGTGCTAAAATGCGCTTCTAATGTGAAATGGGTTAATTAGTCTTAAGAAAATCTGATCCTAAATTTAGATATGTGGTTGCTTAAAGCAAGATTGAAGTAAAGCAGAAAGCTCCAAAGAAGCTTTCTGTTTTTATTTCATCCTGCTTAAAGTTACCTTTTGTCTTCGAGACAGTTCTAATGAGTAGTAACACCATAGGATTTGGTGCAAACATGAATGAGAAAATGTTGAATTTGTACTGTTTACTCCCTCTTATCTGGGGCCCTTGGTTATCATAGCTTGGGTATAATGTACACTGTTGTTACCTGAATGTACTAGAGTTGTGTATCTGTCCCAATATAAAGTTAATATAAAACACGGAAATCCAAGTTAAACAGTTATTGAGCCCTTTGTTCCTTCAATAAGTGAAACAAGAGCTGTCGGAGAACAGCAAAGCTCGCCTAATGAAACCTTTCTTAAATAAGTAACTATCAATAGAAAAGTGTATCAGTAGATTCATATTCAAGCCACAGGAAACCTCCATTCAAAATATCAACTTCCTAATGCAAATATATCATGTAGTATAAGTGCATTCCAACACTTACTCCATAACTAACTTTGAAATTTCAGTCCAAAAACTCTAAGTCCTCAACAGGTGAAATTTTGACTAAATTTAAACTTTTTTTCAAATTTTAACAACGCAACATCAATGTTCAACCCACAGGGCACCTCCAATCCAAATATCAGCTTCTTAATACAAATATTTCATGTAGTATTAGTGCATCACAACACTTACCCCAAAACTTTAACCATGAGAAATCAGCCGAAAAACCTAAGTCCACAAAAGGTGTAATTTTGACTAAATTTAAACTTTTTTTCAAATTTAAACTACCCAACATCAATGTTCAACCCACAGGGCACCTCCATTCCAAATATCAGCTTCTTGATACAAATATTTCATGTAGTATTAGAGCATCACAACACTTACCCCAAAACTTTAACCATGAGAAATCAGCCGAAAAACCTAAGTCCACAAAAGGTGTAATTTTGACTAAATTTAAACTTTTTTTAAATTTTAACTACGCAACATCAATGTTCAACCCACAGGGCACCTCCAATCCAAATATCAGCTTCTTAATACAAATATTTCATGTAGTATTAGTGCATCACAACACTTACCCCAAAACTTTAACCATGAGAAATCAGCCGAAAAACCTAAGTCCACAAAAGGTGTAATTTTGACTAAATTTAAACTTTTTTTCAAATTTAAACTACCCAACATCAATGTTCAACCCACAGGGCACCTCCATTCCAAATATCAGCTTCCTATTATAAATATTTCATGTAGTATTAGTGCATTACAACACTTACCCCAAAACTTTAACCATGAGAAATCAGCCAAAAAACCTTATAAGTCCACAAAAGGTGAAATTTTGACTAAATTTAAACTTTTTTTAAATTTTAACTACACAACATCAATGTTCAACCCACTGGGCACCTCCAATCCAAATATCAGCTTCCTAATGCAAATATTTCATGATGTATTAGTGCATTACAACACTTACCCCAAAACTTTAACCATGAAAAACCAACACCGACGCCGGGGTGATTCCATAAGCCCCCCCCCCATTCTCCGAATAGGCGAGCTAATAAAGGACCAAAAACTTTCCACTTACCTGTACAATCCATTCACTGTTTGCATTAGCCATAATCTCTCGCTCTTCCCAAAAAAATGCCGTATCAGACCTTTTGATCTGAAATGGAAAAGATGTACATGTACTTCGTCTCTTGACACAGCTCTCTATTCCTGTAGTGTAAATCTATTATAAACTTGCATTATGTAGCCTTTCAAATATATGTTGCATTAGCAGACTTTAATAACAACAGCTGTTTAAAGCAGGGCAAACATAAAGCAGAAAGCGTTATTGCTTTACTTTTCTTCTGCATTAAGCAGTCATCTTTCATCAGAGCACATGCTGCTCAAAAGGGTTGTTTCTAAATTGAAGTTCAACTAGATGGTATAGAAAAATAGAAGTCACAACCTGATCATCAAATTTATTTCAATAACATAGCGATCGACTGCGAAAGGTCAATTGAATGTGCATTAGTTAGCAATTTGTGACGTCGAAGTGACACGGTGAAGAATCGGTTGTACACCATGGCCTTATAATATTAATAAATAGTACAGAACTGTAGAGGCATAGTCTACACATAAATATCTATATAATTTTCATTTTATAATTTTTTAATCGCATATTAGCACAGATCGTTAGAGGAATACATATAAAAGAATTATATTTTTTAAGTCCATAAATCTGGTGCCAGTGGGTAGAAGCATGAACAATCTTATTTAGAGGAAAAGGTAAAGGCATTAACCCATTACCCCATAGCCTGTTTCTACCACTTAAAGCAGATTGAAAGTAAAGCAGAATGCGCCCTAGGCGCGTTCTACTTTACTTTCAGTCTGCTTTAAGCTACTATCTTCTAGCATACAGAAAATATTTCTTATGCTACATATTCATGACTATATAAAACGGACCTTTTTTCTTCAATGAAGGAATAAAGGCATAAAAGGGCGTATTTATGGGGTAATGGGTTAAAAGGCCTGTCTATAAGGAGAAGGGTTAAACTAGCATTGTATACCTACCATTTCATACTTGCTAAGTAACTTCATTGCAAATACTTTCTTGGAGATCTTGTGTCGTACCTGTCAAAGAGATATAATACAATGTGTCTGTCAAAGAGATATACAGTAAAACCTTTCCATTACAACAAATAACGGGAGCACCACAAACGGTACATTATACGCCCACCGGAACCCTGTTTTTAGTATATCTGAGTACATCAAGGGCAGATAACTCTGTAACAGCGGATGAGCCTAAAAATTGACTCAGCTTCAGATCTTGGTGTATATCACATTTGTGTGAAGTTTCATCAATATCCTTCGAACAGTTCTCCGGAAAAACTTCGGACAAGCCAAATGTTGCTGGACGAACGACGGATGAACGGACCGATCGGGCCATGCCAATATACGACCACCTTAGAGGTCGGCATATAAAAGAAAGCTAATTGGTTGTATTAAAGTCAGGTGACAGCTTAAAGCAAGGTAACAGTAAAACAAAAAGCTCCTAAAGGAGCTTTCTGTTTTACTGTCACCTTGCTTTAAGCAGTCACCTGTCTTAGAATATAATAATTCACACAATTTAGTGGTGGTAATAGAGAGGTTTCACTGTAATACAACGTGATCATACAGTGATGATTAACTCATGTAACACCATTAGATACTTTACTGTTACAGGGCTCCAGATAAGAGGTAGTTATTTCAACAAATCCAACATTTTCTCACTCTTTTTAGCACCAAATCCTATGGTGTTACTACTCATTAGAATCGTCTCTTCGAGACGATTCTAATGAGTAGTGACACCATAGGGTTTAATTCAGAAATAAAGATTTTAGTTTTTGAAAAACTACCCTTATCTGGTGCTCTGTGTTATTGTTAACATCTCAGATCCCATCTGGATCCAAACTTTTTTTATACTAAAGTCTTATTTTAAACTTCCTTAAATTTAAAATACACACCTACTTCTTTTGAATATTTTAATAATTATGCTTTCTTTTAAGCACATTTGGGATTTAAATATGACCTGATAACTAAAGAAAACAATGCTTCATATATTCAATCTTAATGGTAAAGATACAGGGCTCCAGATAAAAGGGAGTTAATTGAACAAATCCAACGCTTTCTAACTCATTTTACCACCAAATCATATGGTGTTACAACTCATTAGAATCGTCTCGAAGAGATGATTCTAACCAGTAAGTGACACCATAGGGTTTAATTGAGAAATAAAGATTTTAGTTTTTGAAAGACCCCCCCTTATCCCATGGAGCCCTGAAGATATTTAGTCAAATATTGAAAGGTTTTTACCAGCTGAACTTCCCCAAACGCTCCTCTCCCAATGACTTTGATAACTTTGAAGTCATCATGGCGCATACGATTCTTTGTGATAATGTCAAATGATTCTTTGTCTGAAAGAAAAAATAATTCATAAACAGAACAGCTAATGAAAGATTAAGAAGCTCAGCTCTTGCAAAGGACAGACATTAACGCAAAACCTTAACGTTGACCCTAGAGATGATCCATCGTGGTCTACTAATTCAGGCACATCAGCATATGAAGATTCGTGACAGTGATAGAAGTAATGCAGCAGTTGTCAGAGTATACCCATTTCTCTGCATAAGAATATAGTATGCACTTGAATGAGGATTCTAATTTGGCACCTGATCTGAGCTGAATAGAATTCAACTGCTAGTATTTGTGATCCATGTCAGGCTTGAAGCTAAAGCAGGGTTAATTTTGTGAATGTTCTATGATAGTATATGAACATTAAACAATCTGTTTGAAAGAAAGCTTGACAATACTTGGCAAGTCGGTAGTCACTAAGTCCAGAGTGTATCAGACCTTCATGCATCATCATAACTTCATTGTAAACCATGTATTTGATGGTGATCCTTCACCTATTTAAGTTTCTGTTTAGAAAGAGTGATCTGCTTATGTTTTTGTTGGGTTTATTTAATTGCAGAAATAATACTATTAAATAATATATAGTACTGATCCTAATCAGATGCTTAGTAACTTGGCCTTTGATCTAGATCAAAACAGTTTGCAAAGTTCCGGCCCTATTGATGTTAGCAGGTGTAGTGTTGATATAGTTTTTATCATCAACTCTTTGCATGCCAACAGAGATGCTGTATAAACCCATTACCCCATAAATATGCCTTTAATTAATTTCTCTGCTAAGGAAAATAGTTCCAATTATTCCTTTCCCCCATAAATACGCCTTTTTACACCTCTAATTTATTCCTCCACTAAAGAGAATTGTTCCAATCTATACAGTAATAATTATATATCATAAGAAATATTTTCAATATTTTAGCAGATGGTAGCTTAAAGCAGGTTTAAAATGTAAGGCAGAATGTGCCTAATATTCCTGATTGTATAAATTTGAATTATTTTCCTCAGTTGCTGAATAAGCAAGAGGCGTAAAAAGGCGTATTTATGGGGAATGGGTTAACAGGCATCAGATCTGTATCCAAACGGTTTGCAACTGTTACCCAAATTTTTTCTGATGATAGAAAACAGTACTAAATGTCATTTATACTCATGTAATTAAAACTTCCTTCAATTATGTAAACAATAGTTTACATGACTGGCAACAAATTTAATTACAAATTAACAGTCACTTAAGTTGTATGAAGGGACCATTCCTTGAACTAGCAGGAGCTCTAAAGACTGTGAATTGCTTAAAGCAGTACAATTATAATGCAGAAAGTTCCTAAAGCAGTTTTCTGTATTATTTTTATATTGTATTAAGCAACAAACAGCATTATATACTGGCCTACGGTTTCCTATTGAGTGATAAGTTTATACAAGAATAAGAACAAGACTGTTACTGCACTATTTAATGAAAACAGTTTACTTCAAGGTGAGTGAAACTTAATGAATATATCTAGCACTGCAGGTGTCCAAGCCTTTAATTAATAGCTTCTGCACGAGAGAAATGAAATTTCATGAAATTAGGGAAGAAAGGTAAGGTTTTAATGTAAACAATGTAACACTGACTAAATTTCTATTTCCAAATTAAAGACTCCTGAAATTTGAAAACTTTTATGTCCATTTTTATTCAAAAATTGAATAGTTTTGTTGAAAACATTTATATCCCTTTTATGCTAAGTAACTGGCAGATTCTGATCTGGATCTAATTTGTTAATAAATTCATTATTGTCAAAATACAAAAAGGCTCAATACCGTAGCCTTTTAAAATCTAATGAATTTAATAGCATAGCAGTATGTTGTCATTATTTGATGTAACAAACATAGCCCTATAATAGATAGATATCTGCAAAACAGACTGTGTTAGGTCATGCTGACCTAGCTGATACATGATACTGTAACATTTGGAATATTCCTCTGTTCAACCATACATAAACACAACTATTGTCCCTATGGGAACAGTTGTGGAAATTGAGGAGAACATTACAGGTTGCCATGGATATACTTGTTTCCAAACAAACATTTTTTTAATCCAAGAGCTGATGTTTATTGCAAACAGTTTGGAGCCAGATTAGATGCTGAGTTACTCAGACTCTGATTAGGCTCCAAATCTGAGATTAAAAATACCAATTTTCAGTTTAGCAAAAAATATTAAACAAATGATAAGTTTCATTGGGACAAAAAAGCTATTAAAACAAGGTGTGTTTGTGAAAACCTTTGCCCCCTAATGTCATCATGACCTCTAAATGACCTTGACCTTTGTCTAACGTGACAACGTCCAAAAATTTAACACTGGGCCACGCTCACATTCATAACTACGCCGGGGGCATAGCATAAAACTCTGCTGTTCTACCAACAGGCGAGCTAAAACGGAATATTGAAGAAGTTATGGCCAAGGTTAACATTTGGTATGACAACCACTAACGACAATAACAACTAGCATGCCCAAGTGGCACTAGCTCTGTTTATTTCTTCAAAGAACATACTAGCTAATTCATCAACATTTCCTTTCTGTACCTTATTGCATTGCATTTGTTTCAGTTTAGTTTAGTTTAAACAGGAAATAATAAGATGTTCCTAACTGTAGCTTTATTACTTACATTTGTTGAGGAACTGTTCCACACTCTTGTTTCTACTGCGGATGCCCTGGTGGTCAAGATCATGAACCAATGCAACAACGCCATCCTGAAAAACACCAAATCAACAAATGTTGAAGAATCAAGATTATGCCACTTATGCACCTTGAGCACTTTGTCCTCTGTTGAGCTACACAGCATTAGGTTTAACCCTTTACCCCATAGCCTATTTCTAAAATTGAAGACATATGATCACTTATAGCAGGTTGAAAGTAAAGCAGAATGCGCCTTAATGCGTATTCTGCTTTACTTTCAGCCTGCTTTAAGCTTCTACTTGCTAGAATCAAGAAAATATTCTTTGTGATACATATTCATGACTGTAAAAACTATTTTCTTTAGTGTAGGAATAAATATGATGTGCTAAAAGGCGCTTCTATAAGGGAAAGGGTTAAGACTGGTGGCTGCTGCTGATGAAAAGTAATGCAGATGAAAAGTTTTGTCAGCATTAAGAAGCTGTGTTCAAGACTTTCTTTAACTCTTTCCTCCCTGAAACTTCAAATGGACAATCCAAGTTTCCATCTAAGTATAGTCCATTTCTGACTTTTAAGGGTTGTTTTTGTTAATGTTTTGCATTATGACAAACAGTGAAGACCCAGATCAGAGGGCTCCATAAGGAGCCCTCTGATCTGGGTATTCACTGTTTGCATAGAACAAGTGCACTTTTCACATGTATACTGTTTGAAAAGGACGCCTAAATGCGGGACTAGTGTTCAAAGGGTTAAATCGGTTGCACTACTTTCCTCCTGCAATACTTGCAGGGTTTTTCTTTGTTACAGATGTCCAATGCATTGTCTTAAGAATGCTTTATTTTCAACCTGCTTTAAGTGGTCACCTGTCTTCAAAACTAGAAACAGGCAATGGGGTAACAAGGTATTGACAGTATTTCGTTCCCAACAAGGATGAACTTCAGTAATTCTGAAGCATTCAGCAGAATACAAGTTTTAAAAGAAATAACAAGGATGAACTTCAGTAATTCTGAAGCATTCAGCAGAATACAAGTTTTAAAAGAAATATTAGAGATGTGAGGACAGCAGTTCTAGGAATACAACACTGGTGCATGATGCCAAGTTTCCAACTATGTGATGACATAAGTGTCTTCATCAGTTGCTTCCTTGTCTGGTGATGTCTTGCTCCAGCCAAAACCAATTTAAGCCAAGGACAAACTACACCAGTAAATGTCTTACAACAGTGTACCAATTACCCCATAAATACGCCTATTAACACCTTCAATTTATTCCTTCTCTATAGAAATGTTTCAAATTTATAGTCATTAATATGTACCATAAGAAATAATTTTTATATTCTAGCAGATGGTAGCTTAAAGCAGGCTGAAAGTAAAGCAGAATGCGCCTTAGGCACATTCTGCTGTACTTTCAACCTGCTTTAAGTGGTAACTTGTCTTCAAAACAAGAGACAGGCTATGGTGTAATGAGTTAAAATTATACAGTCAAGAATATGGTATGTGTCATTAGAAATATTATTTTATCCTGGCAAATGGTAACTAATTAAAGCAATCTGAATGTAAAGCAGAATATGTCTTCTCCTTTACTTCAAATCTGCTTTAAGCAGTCACTTGTCTTTAAAACTAGAAGCAAGCTATGTAGTCATGGGTTAAATGCTATGTTTAATTCTATAGACCGCTTTCCCCCTGTATGTCTTAACCCATTACCCCATAGCCTGTTTCTAGTTTTGAAAACAGGTGACCACTTAAAGCAGGTTGAAAGTAAAGCAGAATTTGCCTTAAGGCACATTATGCTTTACTTTCAGCCTGCTTTAAGCTACAATCTACATGTACTAGGATAAAGAAAATAGTTCTTACGATACATATTCATAACTGTATTATGTGGAACTATTTTCCTCATTGGAGGAATAAAATAAAGGTGTAAAAAAGCATATTTATGGGGTAATGAGTTAATATTGCATAGTGTATCTGATAAAGAACATTTGTATTTGCAAAGTGTGAAGAACAAGATGTAAACCTTGCAGGGTCTGCACAATCAGCAATGCTATATCTTATATTATACCATACATATATACACAATGAAGACATAATCTAATCATTACTCCATTGCAATCTTCCAATCAGCGCAACAGAATTAAATATTTAATAGAAATATCCAGGCATAAATAGGTTAATTCCTCTGATTGTTTTCATGTCCGTAGGTAATTCTTTTGCTGTTTAATTTAAACAAAACTACTTTTAATTGGGTTTTAAGCTGATTGGTTGTATGTTTTATATCCATGTTACGCAATAGTGGGTTAATGGTATCCTAGGGAAGAGAATTCAGCAACAGAAGAAACAATTCAGGCCCGCTGATTCACATTTCCTGTTCAACCCTATCGTCCATAGCAATCAGGGCAAATCACCTATATCAAACTGAAATATATATAATAAGTATGTGTTTAAACCATTACCCCATAAATACACCTTTTTACGTCTTATTTATTTCTTTAACTGAAAAAAATAGTTCCAATTTATACAGTAATAAATATATATCATAAATATTTTCAATATTCTATCAGATGGTAGCTTAAAGCAGGTTGAAAGTAAAGCAGAATGTGTCTTAAGGCTTTACTTTAAACCTGCTTTAAGTGGTCAACTATCTTCAGAACTAAAATCAGGTTATGGGGTAATGGGTTAAGGCAGGTGGTTGCTTAAAGCAAGATGAAAGTAAAGCAGAAAGCTCCTAAGGAGCTTTCTGCTTTACTTTCATCTTGCTTTAGCTACCATCTGGATTTGAAACAATGAGTGAATGCCCATTTTAGTGCAGTTATCAGTATAGTGTAGAGTAGTCCTGATCGTCACGAGGGCATAAAAAGGTGTATTTATGGGGTAATGGGTTAAACATAGTAGTACAATGTATAGAGGTAAATTGCAAATTTAGCTAAGGAGGAATGGGTTAAGGTATATAGTGATGTTCTGAACCATATGTTAGGCAGTTCACAGCTAGACAACAGCCCACCATTCTCTCAAAGCCAGACCAATGAAACTAAAATCAATCGGCTCTCACAATCATAAATAACAATACACTCATCAGGCCTGTATATTGTACCTTTGTATACAATGTTCCTATTTCATAAACTCTGCCAAATACTTTATAGGCATCTGCTGGTAACAATTTGTACAAACACTGGCATCGACTAATAATGATGACAATTAGATGAAGTACAGTCAAATCTGTGTTTACCCTCTCTACAATGGCCCTCCCAACGATGATTCCCTCCCTACAACGACGCTTGCCGTAGTTCCCTGAACAGGACAATCATGTCTAACACTTTCACTGCTGGAATATCTACTGCTTAAAGTTGCCGTCTGCTGTTGTTCTCAAATGTTACAAAATGGACATTTTGACAGATAAAATACTTAATTACTAGGAACAAACAGCGTTACACGGCGTCTGATCTGGATTCAAGCTTGCAAAAGTAAGCAAATTTCCCTCCCTATAACGGCTTCCTCCGAACAACCAACTCAATCTTTGTATCCGATTGGGTGTCATTGTAGAGAGGGTTTTGTACAGTCAAATCTGTGTTTACCACTCAAAATATTTCACTCTTTCTCTGCTAGGTAATATTGTCATCTGCAACAGTAGTTTGCTACAGTTCTAACAGGGCTTCAGATAAGAGAGAGTAAACTGAACAAATCCAACCTTTTCAGCACCAAATCATATGGTGTTACTACTCATTAGAATCGTCTCGAAGAGACGATTCTAATGAGTTGTGACACCATAGGGTTTTAAGTTTTAAATACTCCCTTTATCTGGATCACTGTACCACTACTTTCTGAAGCACAATGAATGGGCCTTGAGTGGCTGTAATAGCAGGTATCCGATGTACAAACAACCAGTCGTACAAGGGTACAGACAGCCTAAAAACAGACCTAGGTGCTCATACTATATACAATATAAGTGGTGTTTATGTCACCCAGAAGCCTGTAAAGGCTGAATTGTAAGATGCTATTGTAGTTTGTGTAAGCAAATACGATACAATATTACCTCTCTTCAGCAACACACACAATGTAACTATTTTTTCAGTTTTTGAGATAGGACAAAACCGTAATGCAAGAATAAAGTAATACAGAAAGCTCCTAAAGCATCTTTCCATATTACTTTTATTCTCCATAAAGCAAACTATCTGCCTTTTAATGTCCTTATACTTATTTATTGGTATGTATAATGTAATTTAACTCTTTGCATGCTAGTGGTGGATATATCTGCCAGCAGTGATTACCTTTGCAAACAGTTTGGATCCAGATGAGACGCCGCGTTACGCAGCCTCTCATCAGGATCCAAACTGTTTGACACCCTGATCCTGTTTTTAAAAGAAAATTTGAAAATTCTATTTTTAGAACAGTAGCAGACGCCACTTGTTGCAGACGACAAAAATTACCAAGCATGCAAAGTGTTAAGATCTCGGATGTATTGTATTATGTTCTTCTGAACCCTTTGAATGTTCATTAGGCATTATCCACTTTATCAGGTTGTCTGCTTCGTTTCTCAAAATTCTTCTTGTCTCCAAATAATTTAATTCTTCGGATGAGACAAAGAGATCTTAATACTGATCAGACACCGATGTTCTTTGAGTCTGATTTGGGTGCAAGATATTTACATTTTTAAGCAACAAATTTTGCTTTCCTCTACCCAAGGGTTAAAGGTATTTTCAAAGGTTGTGGTGGATTCTTTTCAAATTGTATCTATTTTTTATCTTGTTTAAATATTACAATTCAACAAAAGACAATTTTTCCTAACAAAATAAGTAGGTAAGGTCATGACATTCACTCATGTTTAAAATACTTTGACAACATTAGTGGGTATGTACTGAAAACATGAACTTAATACATACTACATAAGGCAATAATTATGATTATCCCATTGGATGATTGCGAATATATTTTTAGACTAAAACAGGATAACACTACTAACTGGGTGGCTGCTTAGTGCTTAACGGCAGTGAGAGGGGATTAATAATAGAACTGGTAGCTGATGATATAAACAGTTATCACTAATACAATAATACAAACAGCTAGTACAGACTTTGATCAGTCATTATGTGTCTCCAGTTATGCACCTGCACTTTTTTCTGTATCCAAGCCCATGTTGACTTATATGTATGACAGACAAAAATCAAACGGCTTTATAACACTCTCTTACATTCAAGTCAATAGTCTAAGCACCCTGGTGTTTTCAATATTTTGATAGGTCTGTTCTGCCTGGCACAATTCTTGGCATTGTAAGGATCATACATGAGGGGAGCTGTTAGTTTCAATCAATAGTAACACATAGCTATAGATCACAATGATAGGATACCTACACACAATCACCTGGTGGTGGAGCATGAGGCCAATACAGCTTGGCTTGCATGTCATAGCACACTTACTGGCCTACATCATGTATGTTTTCAGGGCTCCAGATAAGGGGAGTACTTCAAAAACTAAAATCGTTATTTCTGTATTAAACCCTATGGTGTCACTACAGTGTAGCTCCATTATATCGCGGAAGTTGGGGTCCACGAAATGAAATCCGCGATGTGGTCGGATCGCGATATAGCCCAATTCTGAGCTGAACTATATTCTGCTGTATATTCCATTGCCAAACGCTATTATATCAATGTCATGCATTAAACACGGTTTCTTGGTTGATTACCTTGTTATTTCTTGTCAAAACAAGTCTTTATATGCACTGTCATATCTAGCATCAGCGTTTTCATGTGTATTATACCAAATGCGTACTTTCGTTTTTGACAACGGCCGCCATTTTGAATAAAATGTGCGTGTGTATCAGTTAATCGTGGAACTCACACTTAATGTCTATATCGCGATTAGAACGCGGATAAAATGAGATTTTCTTGGTTGAATTGTCAAAAAACGTAGCGCGGTTGAAAGAATTGAAAGAACAATGAAACCAATTTTCAGTTCACAGGTTAAATATAATTTATTTCTTGCCCGACATTGTTCGAGTACGTTGTTATCTGGTACGAATCGCAGTTATGATTGTAAGCGTCTGATTGATCAAAATATGAATGACTGTGATTTTAATGTCTGTGGTTATCTTTCCACTGCTATTAATACGGATTAGTCGACTTTGATAGTTATAACTCAATCAGGTTAGTTTGCTAATTATTGCTAAATAATGAGGGAAACCGCGCATGCGCGAGTTCACTCAGTAGGCCGTTTTTTGTTAGTGCACATGTCAATCAACGCAGCGGGATGACACACGCGCAGTCCACAGATGGTGATAATTGACACTGATTACGCAATTATAACGACCTGTTACAGGAAGATATAATTATTAAAGAAACAGAAATGATCGCTACTCGGCCTATATTGACTTTTAGTATACATATTGGAAAAAATGGGGTCCAAGCCGTGACCGCGATATATTGGCTTTCGCGAAATAGCGGACCGCGAAGTAATGGAGCTACACTGTACTCATTAGAATGAGTAGTAACACCATAGGATTTAGTGCTGAAATGAGTTTACTCCCTCTTATCTTGAACCCTGAAACTCACCACTTATTTTGACATGGTGACAAAAATATGCAGCAAGACTCAAACTTGGGACCCATCACTAAATACAGGGTGAATGCTATACTGATTGATCCACCAGACCTCTTACACAAATCTCTCACCATGCATTTAACCATAATCTTAAGGCACATTCTGCTTTCCTTTCAGCCTGCTTTTAAGTGGTCACTTGTTTTTAAAACTAGAAACAGGCTATGGGGTAATGGGTTTACTGAGTCTACAAAGACGTATTTACTTCAGTCCAGCAATGTAATTAAGAGTTAAATAAAACTGTATATAAGAAGTGCCATTTCTGGCATTGCTCTCGAAAGTTTACCATAAAACTAAAGTTTACAATAACATATTTCTTGAAATATTACCCTTTACATACTCAGATAATTTGACCTATAACCTGAGTAACTTGTATGATCAGGATCCAAACTTTTCTACACTACAATCAACATTTATTCAATTAAATATGTATAATATGAATATAAACAATTAAACATTTTGAAGGTGACAAATTTAATGTAGTGGAACATTCAACAGGACAATGGATACCATGTTAACATGACTTAATTCAACAATGATGAGCTAATGTTTAACCCATTACCCCCATAAATACCCCTTTTTACGCCTATAATTTATTCCTTCATTGAAGAAAATAGTTCAATTTTACACAGTCATGAATATGTATCATAAGAAATATTTTCTATATAATAGTAGATAATAGCTTAAAGCAGGTTGAAAGTAAAGCAGAATGCACCTTAAGGTGCATTCTGCTTTACTTTCAACCTGCTTTAAGTGATCATCTTTCTTTAAAATCTAGAAACCGGCTATGGGGTAATGGGTTAATTCAACAACGATGAGCTTATGTTTAAAATTAACATACAAAAGGAAATGCAATAAATTACTGTATCATATGCTTTACACATGTCATACATATTTTATACCACAGCTATTTATTTCTGCAGCTATTAGAAATAACCCGATTCTTAACCCCATTACTGCCCTAACCCAAGAACATGGTTATTTGCAAACAGTTTGGATCCTGTTCAAATGCCTCTTTCAGTTACATCTGATCAGGACCCAAATTTTTAGACAATCATTTTCACAATATATTTTATAAGTCATAATATCTAGAATTTAAATATGAGGGAAAAGGCAGAAGACAATTGCTTAAAGCAGATGATGACATGGCAGGGAAAGGGTAAACCCTCTTAACCCTTTCCCTTATAAAAGCGCCTTTTAGCACATTTGATTTATTCCTCCACTGAAGAAAAATAGTTCCAATTTATACAGTTTTGAAAATTAACCATCAGATTTTTTTTCGAAATCCTAGCAGATGATAGCTTAAAGAAGGCTGAAAGTAAAGCAGAATGTGCCTTAAGGCACATTCTGCTTTACTTTCAACCTGCTTTAAGTGGTCACATGTCTTCAAAACTAGAAACAGGCTATGTGGTAAAGAGTTGATGCTCAATAAACAGTTTACTCAACATGACATCTGCTTTATTTCTAAAAATGGCTCTTTCTCATTTATAACTGTAGTTACACAGTTCAAGTGGAAATTGGGTTCTGATCAGACGCAGATTTACTCAGCTCCTCATTATAATTCAAACCCTTTGTAAAGGTCTAAACACATTTACGCAGTTCCCACACTAAATGGGTTAACCCTTATCGGGTTAAGCTGAGTAAGCTCATTATGGCTAACATTTGCAAACAGCTTGGATTCTGATCAGACGCAGGGTAATGTGGCATCTGAATATATAAGAACTGAATTCAGGACCCATTATTGTTTTCGCAGAAACAGGAATTTCGTAGAGTTGGGTTTTGTTAAATCAAAAGTACACTAATTAAATCACTCGGCCTATGGTCTCATGTTATAATTTCTATGCATCTCAACTCCTACCCGTGTTCTATTGCACAATAATACACTGGTATGAATTTATAATTTTTGTTTTTTTCGCAGAGAACATATTTGAAGCAGACGACAATTCAACATGATAAGGGTTATCTTAGTTGGGTGAAGTCAACAACTGACACACAAAAAAACAAATTTATCTCCATTGTTTCCAAGATATGTTAATAGGGCTCCAGATAAGAGGTAGTGAACTGAAGCAATCCGACATTTCTCAATCATTTTAGCACCAAATCCTATGGTGTCACTTACTAATGAGTAGTGACACCATAGGGTTTAATGCAGAAATAAAGATCTTAGTTTTTTAAATACTCCCCTTATCTGGAGCTCTGTGTTAACACCCCCCCCCCCCCCCCCCACTAGCCCAAAACAGACAAAATCTGCTTTTTAAATTGCAATATGTCAAATTCTGATGCAAATATCCCTTTCCCAAATCAGAAAACACTTACCCGGGCTTCAGGCAAGTGGGCTATGGCAAAGACTGATGTTTTATTAATGCCCAGTACATTCTGCAATGCTTCTGTATTGGATGAGTTCATTTCTCATTTAACCCATTACCCCATAGCCCGATTCTAGTTTTGAAAACAAGGTACTACTTAAAGCAGGTTGAAAGTAAAGCAGAATGCGCCTTAGGGCACATCCTGCTTTACTTTCAGCCTGCTTTAAGCAAAAATCTGCTCAAATATAGAAAATATTTGTTATGGTACATATTCATAATTGTGTAAATTGGAATTATCTGTCTCAATGGATGAATAAACTAGAGGCGTAAAAAGGCGTATTTATGGGGTTCCTGGTCTGATATTTCATGTTCATTTCATCCTTGATAGAAATTCTGGTAAGCAAACAGTGTAGACACAGATCAGACGCTGCATTATGCGGTGTCTGATCTGAGTCAGCACTGTTCGCTTCTGTCCCATGAATGGGATGCTAGGCACAAATGGGTTAACCCTCTACCCCTATAGCATGTTTCTAGTTTTGAATATAGGTATCTACTTAAAGCAGGTTGACAGTAAAGCAGAATGCGCCTTCAGAATAAAAGAAAATATTTCTTATGATACATACTCATGTCTATATAAATTGGAACTAATTTCTTCAGTGGAGGAATAAACTGAATTTGCTAAAAGGCCCTTCTATGGGGGGAAAGGGTTAAGACAAGTTTGGCTGCAATTTAATTAACCCTTTCACCGCCAAATAATTTTTGATTTGTTTACCCCTACACCGTTATTGGGTCGTCTGCTTCAATAATATAGTCTGCAATATCATTTCAAAGCTAGAATTAAGAGAGTATGACATAAGATATATCGAAACGGGTGTCAACCAGTTTTGATCCTGATCAGACGCCGCGTTACGCGGCGTCTGATCAGGATCATATCTGTTTGCAAATTCGACTTTAGGCGATTCTGGCGGTGAAAGGGTTAAATCTACAGGAAATGACAAGCCTGCATTTAGATAATGCAGCAGGTACAAGGTTAAATCCTTAAGACAGAGATGATTCATATCATACATGAATACAATAAAGATACTTAACATTAAGTGCGCACAAACCAAGAATATACAGTAACATTCTTTGTAAACAAGGTAGACCCTTTTCAAAAACATCCTGAGAAGTGTTTTGATTAGGGTCTGCCCTGTTTGTCACTACTTCTAAATTATTAATAAATAGGTGTGCACAAATCCCTCATAAGTCACTATTACCTAGACTTTGTAAATGCGGAAAGGTTCATTTGACACTTCTGAAGTTTAACAGTAAGATCATTAGAATGCTGTGTACTAGTTAAAGACATTACCCCAGTCCATTCATTGATTCCCCCCTCATTGCACTCACTAGGCGTGAAAATAACTATAAAGCATGGGAAACATGAACTCAGCCAATGTTAGCAATCTCAAGTGCTCAGAAATTGAGGTTAACGTGCCCCTGCTTTAAATCGAATATAGTCTGAGTAGACAGGGGGCAGATTCGGGACAGACTGGTCTACTTATTTTTAAAGATTCTTACTGGAAACTTATTGTGTGCAATTACAGATCGTGTAAGAAAATATTGCAAGCCTTGATTAGACAACTCCTTGAGGAGCTGTGTGATCTGGATCTACAGTTTTCAAAGTGTTAATATACCGGCTGTATGCTACCAGCAGGAGATGACTTCAAGGTGTCTGCATGGGAAGGCCAGCACTGGTTTTACTTAACCCTTTCTCCCATGGAAGTGCCTTTTAGCTCATTTGATTTATTCCTCCGCTGGTGAAAATAGTTCCAATTTATACAGTCATAAATATGTATCATAAGAAAGGTTTTCTATATTCTAAAAGATGATGGCTTAAAGCAGGCTGAAAGTAAAGCAGAATGCGCCTTAAGGCGCATTCTGCTTTACTTTCAACCTGCTTTAAGTTGACGCCTATATTCAATACTAGAAACGAAAGGGTTTTGTATTTGAGCCATTTATTCTGGGCTACTTTTTCCCACTGTTACGAAATTCCATTCACTATCCCAACACCTTATTCAATTTCAAGATGGATTGTGTGAAAAAAGAAACCGGGTATTGAAATAGGCTAATGACATATGTTTTTTCCCTACACCCCGTAATCAAACCACTTTTTATTACACTTGCACACCATAAGTAGTATGCACAGACATTAATTTATTTATATCTCACCCATAAAACCACAACAACCACCGGTCTTTAACCTATTCCCTCAAAGATTGTTGCCAGTGTTTACAACAGGTAGCTGCTTAATAAACCCTTTACCCAATAGCCTATTTCTAGTTCTTAAGACAGCTGACCACTTAAAGCAGGTTGATAATAAAGCATAATGTGCCTTAAGGTGCATTCTGCTTTACTTTCAGCCTGCTTTAAGCCACCATCTGCTATGCTATACAAAATATTTCTTTTGGTACATGTTCATGACTGTAAAAATTGGAAATATTTTCTTCAGTGGAGGAATGAACTAAATGAGCTAAAAGGCTTGTATGGGGGAAAGGGTTAAGGCAGGATAAAAGAAAAGCAGAAATCTTTCAGTAGGAGACTTCTGCTTCACTACCAGTCTGTTTTAAGCATTTACCTGTCAGACTCAGGATGCCCAAAATGGTCATTAATCAAACTGGCTATTAGCATGAGAAAGCATTTCTATAAGGGAAAGTGTTAAACATCTTCTGTTTACAAGTCAAATCACAGGTTACAATTATAAGATGTAAATTGGACGTCTTTAACACAGATGGCAGCTAAAAGCACACCTCATATAGTGTAGTGAGGTCTTCTGAATCACTTTTACCCTACATTAACCCATTACCCCATAAATATGCCTTTTTACACCTTTAATTGATTACTCCATCTGAGAAAATAGTCCCAAATTAAACAGTCAGGAATATATTACATTTAGATATTTTCTAAATTCTTACAGATGGTAGCTTAGAGCAGGATGAATGTAAAGCAGAATGTGCCTTAAGGCACATTCTGCTTTACTTTAAACCTGCTTTCAGCGGTCACTTGTCTTCAAAACTAGAAACATGCTATGGGGTAATGGGTTGACTACAAGTTTGACTACATGTAACATAAAATGGAGGCCTACATTGTTTACCAACACCCTACTTTTAGGATTACTGTATTATGGTAAAGAAAACCATACAATGTGTATAATAAATGGTTTTAAGGTAAACAGCAATTTTCATCACAGTAAGGAGATAGCATGTATGTATTAACTATCATGACTCATTATTACATATGTGATTAAATAGCTGTAAACTGCCTGCTCCCTGTGTTAACAATCATCATGCCATGATATCCTCCTCTTTAACCTTAACCTGATGATAGCCTGTTTCTGTTTTGGAAGACGGGTGAGTGAGGTGACCACTTAAAGCTGGTTGGAAGTAAAGCAGAATGCGCCTGAAGGCACATTCTGCTTTACTTTCAGCCTGCTTTAAGCTACCATCTGCTAGTATAGGGAAAATAGTTTTCATCATACATGTTCATATCTGTATAAATTGGAACTATTTTCCTCGTTGAAGAAATAAGTTTAAGGCGTAAAAAAGTGTAGTTATGGGGTAATCAGATAACCTTAACCTGATGATAGCCTGTTTCTGTTTTGGAAGACAGGTGACAAATTTAAAGCAGGTTGAAAGTAGTGCATTCTGCTTTACTTTCAGCCTGTTTTTAAGCTTTCACCTTATGGTACATTATTCATGACTGTATAAAGCAGAACTTTTATTTCATATAAAGTGGAGGAATGAATAACAGGCGCATTAATGGAATAATGGATAAATAAAGCTCCAACAAGGTTTACTGCTTTACTTTCAGCTTGCTTGTCTTAAAGACTAAAACACCTTACGTCTTTCATAGCCTTTTTTAGTGTTTAAGACAAGGTCACTTAAAGAGAGCTAAAATTAAAGCAGAAAGCTCTCTTCTTTACTTTCGATGGAAACAAGGCTTTTAATATGATTTGACCTAGTTTTAAACCCTATATGACCCACATTCAAAACTGACCTAGATTTCAATGAGATAAACATTTTGACCAAGTTTCATTAAGAGCATAATTATGAGATTTGTAGTGACATTGACCACATTTAAAACTTGACCTAGAATTCAATGAGGCAAACATTTTGACTAAGTTTCATGAAGATCCAATGAGATTTATAGCCACTAGAGCATTAATAAACCAATTGTGAACAATTGACAGACAACAGACAGCAAGCAATCCTTAGATAGCTCACCTTGAGCACACTATGCTCAGGTGAGCTAAAACGTTCTGTATAATGTACTGCATTAAGCTGCCATCTGCCTTCATAAAAACCATCATACTTCTTTCAATAATTTATTAGAAAGAAAGGTAGGATGCGAATAACTACAGGCACCGATGTAGTAGACAAAATATTTATTGATCTACCGGTTTCGACCTTTTTCAGGTCTTCATCAGGATACAAAATATGAAAAAATCATCCTTAAAGTAACAAATGGCAGTTTTTTAAGTCACGTGATTTCTGACAGCAGAGCGTCCTTGGCAACTGTGACGTCATAGTAGACTATTGATAAACAAGCATAAAGATTCTTTAAAAAAGATGAAGCAAATACTGATTAGAACTTGATTTAAAAAAATGAGTTGGCAATTAACAATACATACATATTAGAAATTGTAGAGTGCAAAATGAAACAGTTAAAATCAGATTCTCGTAGTTTGTGGTAACATTTGATTGAAGTTTCAAAAGTTCTTCTGTCTTGACTATTAGTTGAAGTCTATAGAAAAATCATCGTTCAATTGTTGGCTATCGTCGGATTCTGTGGGTGGGTTTCCAGTCTGGTAACAAGTGGGCCCCATGATGGAAGCATCAAGCTCCTCTAATATTGGGAGATGTATCACTAGAAGGTCATCTGTGTACTGTAGAGACTGTATTTTGGACGATCTGTAGATTATTAATAGTTCAGAGGTTTTCTTGGCGAGTTCTAGGTTGTTTACAGATGAAATGGGTGCAGTTTCACTTTTATCTGGCATGTAATGGTTAAAAAAGTTCAACATACCTTTCAATAATGAAGGACTGAATACAGATTTGACTGCATATATGGAAAATGCTTGTGTATGAGCGAATCTTTACAAGAATGGACCGAATGGACCAATTAATGAAATAATAATGCAGAATTTAGCTTTCTCTGTTACCCTGCTTTGAAACATGTCTCAAAGACCGACAATAAGACAAGATCTGAGTGTAGCTCAAGGGAGGTAGAACTGTACTAAAACAGCAGCTCTTAATGATAGAACTACATGCGGAAACCAGGTCCTATGACAGTGTACATGTACTGTAATACCTCTCTGTAGCAACCACTAAATTGTGCTATAAATTATCAGGTGTTTACGACAGGTGACTGCTTAAAGCAAGGTGACAGTAAAAACAAAGGAGCTTTCGGTTTTACTTTCACCTTGTTTTCAGCTGTCACCTGTCTTTTATACAATCAATTAGCCTTTGATTTAGTGGTCATAATAGAGAGGTTTTACTGTATAATACATTATGCATTACGACTCGTCTTAAAGTCAACTCCAGATGTGACATGAGGTATGGTTCTTGGTTTGTTCCATTTCTGCTTTACAGTTTGGTTACAATATGCATGGTCATATCAGGCCTGAAGCTCATTGCTCAATGATCATTCCATATGACAGACTGAAGGGGACCCGGACCAAAAGGTACTATTTAATAACAAGAAATATCAAAATACACTAGATTCCATATTGCACAAGCATTCAACTTGACATCAACCATTAATTAATCAGACACCAACTAAAATTGAGAAATGCCACTGAAGAGCAAATGAACATTGACTCATAGAGCTTAAACCCCCTTTCCTATCCAAACCCCTTTCCTATCCAAACCTTTTCCTCCAAATATATGTAATAAAATTCAGGTCACCTCATGTCTAAAATAGATTCTACGCACTACAGTGGAGAATCTGTTATTCTTTCCCAATAAACGCGTTTACGCTAAAACTATTATTTGTAGTGCAAACAGTTTGGAGCCAGATCAGACGCCGGGTAACCCGGCGTCTGATCAGGCTCCAAACTGTTTGCCACCAAGATAAACAAGAAATATCAGAATTGTCCAAAAGTTGTTCTTTTCTACGTTTTAGTGCTTTGCGTTTGCGTACGTTTGCGTTTAAACAGGAAAGAATAACAGATTCTCCACTGTACTACAACCACACAGTTAGTTTACCTTTGCCTCAATCAAAGATTGATAGATAATAACATCCTCATGCTGTTAACGATTAAAATCCTCTTTACCCAAATATCTAAGAATACACTACTATAGAAGATAAGCAGTTTTCTGATGCTAACATACAGTCAACTCTGTATTAACCCATTACCCCATAAATACGCCTTTAATTTATTCCTCTTATGAAGAAAATAGTTCCAATTTATACTGTCACAAATAAAAATCACAAGAATTTTTTTCTATATTCTATCAGATAATAGCTTAAAGCAGGCTGAAAGTAAAGCAGAATTACTTTCAACCTGCTTTAAGTGGTCACATATCTTCAAAACTAGAAACAGGTAATGAGTTAACAGAAAATCCTTTAAGCTAACTGAAAATAGGCAAATAGCTGTCAAAGAGCTTTCTGCATTATTTTTGTCAGCTACAGCCAACTGTCTTTTGGGGTCCAGATAAGAAGGAGTAAACTGAACAAATCCAACATTTTCTCGCTCGTTTCAGCACCAAATCCAATGGTGTTACTACTCATTAGAATCGTCTCGAAGAGACGACTCTAATGAGTAGTGACACCATAGGATTTAGTACAGGAATAAAATTTTTAGCTTTTGAAATACTCCCCTTATCTGGAGCCCTGTCTGAATGATATCCTTCGAAGTGCATAACATGTAAATTTTATAAGTTTTTCAGTCTTAAGGTACTTCGCATATGCGCGTAGTTTCCATACGATTGTTATGAAAATTGTCATGAAGAATGATAATAGCCTAAGAAACAATGTGTGTAAATATAGGCAAAATTTATCGTGTGGTTTGTCTTTAAGGTCTTTTTTCTGACAAAAACCTAGAATTTTGATGATTTTATTTTTCTTAAAAATGAATAAAGCTAATGACTATAAGTCTCGCCCAATAAGTAGTCCACAACATTCATTACAAGAAAAGCTAAAAACGTTTTGAATAAAGGTGTTCAGAAAGATGTTATCAGCTATTTAAATTTTGCAAAATGCTAAAAAATTGAATTACAAAAAACTGACTCATTCAATGTATATTTGTTTTCATTTTATTCAAATATATGGTTGATGAATTAATCAGTCTGAAAAAATTAGAAAATATTACAGTCAGGATTTGTTGTAATAACATATTTTCTTATTAAAATGTGGGATATTTGTTGTTTAGATACAGTTACCTACCTTAGAATTAAAACTTTGTCATTAAAATGCATTATTATTTATTCATGGACTTGCATACAAGGTTTATTATATTGTTTGAACATAATTATAATGGGCAATATCGATCTTGAAAAGGTTAGCGTATTGATAAGCTTCAAGGTGTGGCTTTATAGTTCGATCAAATCGTTTACATGTATACCGATTTAAATGACTAACTAAAACGTACAGGTGCATGTAAGTGGACATATACTTGGACCGTAAACATCACTAGTACTAATCAACGAAGACTAAACATAACATGTCTCTTGATTACTGCGTTATGGATTGACAAGTCAATAAATCGGACACTAAAAAAAAAATATTTGGATCGGATGGGTCTCGAACCTATGACCTTTGGATTGCTAGTCAACCACTATAGTCAACCGCTATACTAACTGCGCTATGAAGGATTATACTAATTTATATCAACATTTCCTTTATATAAATTTTCTAGTATAAACACGTACGAAAAAAGTCTGTGTCGTCCAGACGCATATCCGCTCGCCCGCAAGACCGACTTCCGGTAGCGAAAGGCCTTAACCTTTTCTCAATGACTAAAAGTCACTTTTAATGCTTCTTCATTGTCTTGATACAATTTTATTATCTTAAACCAGAATAAAAGTAAATCAGAAAACTCCCTTTATCTAAATCTGCTTTACTGTCAGCCTACCTAAAACAAATCTGTGACTTTTCTTTAACACTGGGAAAAGCATGGATGGGGTTCTTTGGATAATGCAGCTTTAACCCATTACCCCATAAATATGCATTTTTATGCCTTTAATTTATTATTACACTAAAGAAAATAGTTCCACTTTATACAGTCATAAATATGTATCATAAGAAATATTGCCTTTATTCTTACAGATGGTAGCTTAAAGCAGGCTGAAAGTTAAGCAGAATGCACCTTAGTGCGCATTCTGCTTTACTTTCAACCTGCTTTAAGTGGTCACCCGTCTTCAAATCTAGGAACAGGCTATGGGATAGTGGGTTAACAAATGGTTGACCTATTCAGGACTGACAGTACAACACAAACACTTGTCAGCTCCACAAGCACTTGTCAATCTTAACAGCAGGAAGACAGTGGGCAGGATTTGTAGGTTGATGCCATAGAGACTGTGTGAAATAATACTAATAAATGGGATTTTTTATACAAGTAAGAACATTTAAAATATGACGCTAATAATGAATTATAATACAGATGGAATGTACATCAGCTTTTTCTAGGTAAAAAATGTACACCCTTCACCAGCTATTATCAGGCTCCTAACCGTTTGCCACTCAGATTAAAATTATTAAAATATTTCGTGAGACATTTGTAATTTTCCACATTTTATTGCATTGCATTTGCATTCCGTACGCCTTTAACCCTTAGCCCGCCAAATAAATTGTTGTCTGCTATATTTCTCGTCTGCTTCAAGTTTCAAAGTGCTTCAAAGTTGCTCAAAATTGCTGAAAATGTTATCCGAGTGTCAAACAGCTTGGATCCGGATGAGACGCCGAGTTACTCGGCGTCTCATCCGGATCCAAGCTGTTTGCATATGGAGCTATAGTCGTGAGTGGCAGGCTAAGGGTTAACCCATTACCCCATAAATACACCTTTTTATGCCTTTAATTTATTCCTTCACCAAACAAAATTGTTCCAATTTATACAGTCATGAATATGCATCAAAAGAAATATTTTCTATATCCTAGCAGATGGCCACTTAAATCAGGCTGAATGTAAAGCAGAATGCACCTTCACCATTCTGCTTTACCTTCAACCTGCTTTAAGTGGTCACCTATTTTCAAAACTAGAAACAGGCTATGGGGTACTTGGTTAAAGCAGGAAAGAATAACGTCTCCTTATTTGCAGCTTAGCTATACGCTGTCTGTACACGCCACTGACTGTACTTTATCCAGACTAATCAACTCTCTTATTTCTATCTGCATGGATGCACAGGACTACATTATGGGTGTTAATGGCAAACATTATCATATAACTACCTGCATAGATGATATAAGGTACGATAAAGATAATTGAAATGCAGTTTTCAAAAGTACCAGTGGCGGGAGTGAACAAAGAAACACGGTTTATTTAAAACATACAGTTACCTATCCTACCCGATAAGGTTCATCTGAACGACATTCATAGCTCCAACAACGGGTGCATTTCAAGTAGTCAAACTTGGAAGTAGTTTTCAAGTGAGATTACGATTGAGTCGTCATTACAAATGACAGCTTAATGAAGAATAAGAATAAAGCAGAAAGCTTCAATGAGCTTTCTCTTCAACTTTTGTTCTACATTGACCCAATACCCCCATAGTCTGTATCTAGTTTAAAATTCTGCGATACTTTCAGCCTTCCTTAACTCTTTGAACCCTAGTCCCGCATATAGGCGTGGTTTTCTAACAGTGTATATGAGAATAGAACACATGTCCTATGCAAACAGTGAAGACCCAGATCAGAGGGCTCCAAAAGGAGCCCTCTGATCAGGGTCTTCACTGTTTGTCATAATGCCTAACATTGACAAAAACAACCCTTAAAAGTCTAAAATGGACTAGACTAAAATGGAAACTGGAATTGTCCATTTAAAGTTTCAGGGAGGAAAGAGTTAAGCAAATTTCTGCTAGAATGTAAAATAAATATTAATTATATTGCACATTCATTATTGCATAAAGTCAAACTATTTTTATAGGGCTGAGGAATTAATTAAATGCGTAAACAAGACTGCGTTCAATAAATGCTTATGCCCTAGGTGGCATGCTTGATAATATATTCTAAATCTTTTGTGAATCCAAAGAAGGTCTATGTCAAGGTCAAATTGAGGTTGGGTAATATGGTTGAATGGTTGGTAAAATGTATAAATTGGAACCATTTTCTTCAGTGGAGGAATAAATTAAAGGCAATCTATTTAAAAGGCAAACAGACTAACTACTCTGCTAAAGATGCTCCTCCATCTTAAAAGTAATATGACTTGCCCCATAAGGTTAAACAGGGCTCCAGATAATTTCAACAAATTTCCTAACTCATACAGCACCAAATCAAGACGATTCTAATGAGTAGTGACACCATAGGGATTAAAGCAGAAAAAAGAGTTTAGTTTTTGAAATACTCCCCTTATCTGGAGCCCTGTTTAAGCAACAGAAGAAGAGCATGTATGGTTACACTGTACAGGTAACTGGTAAGTAGATTCCCAGCTGCTTCAACTGCACACAGTTCTGTTTACACTACATATTGCTTTCTATTTATATACAACACTAACTTTTGATGACTTTAACACACACCTTAACAGGGGCAATCTGATCTAATCCTCATCACTTTGCATGAAGGAGATCTGAAAGAGTTCATTGGATGTTTTCCAAGCAGTTGATATTGACCAATCTATTTGCACACAGTGTTCATCATGAACGTTCTAAAAGTTTAGCTCTTGGGCTCCAGATAAGGCGAGTATTTCAAAATATAAAATCTTTATTTTCTACATTAAACCCTATGTGGTGTCACTACTCAGTAGAATCGTCTCTACCATTGTTAAATGGTATTTTACAATGGTTGGTCGTTGTTGTGCGCAGGAATTGACCACTCAGGCCTTCTATTATTTCCAGGGCACGACAAATCCTGTGCCCGGAGCCCGGCGGGCAACCAAATTTTGGGCTTTGGCAACCATATTTTTTAAACTGAAGGGAATAAAACCTTACTAAGCAGGAAAATAAATTCTGCAGATAAAAACAATAATGATGATTAATAGCCCTGACCAGTAATTTGTGTAACAAGGCTGTATAATTTACTTATGGCACTTTCAGCAGGGCTCTAGATAAAAGGAAGTAAACTGAACAAATCCAACATTTTCTACCTTATTTCAGCACCAAATCCTATGGTGTTACTACTCATTAGAATCGTCTCGAAGAGACAATTTAAATGAGCAATGACACCATTGGGTTTTATCCAGTAATAAAAAATTTACTTTTTGAAAAACTCCACTTATCTGGCGCTCTGTATCTGTATATCATAACAGTAGACTCCAAATTCCCAACCTTCTCATCTCAGTAGAATTGTCTCAGAGACGTGCTGACATTAGGAATTTTATTTTTGAAATTATATTCCTCCTTGTCAAGAGTCCTAAAATTATTACTGCATATTGAATAACCCTTTACCCAATAGAAGTGCCTTTTAGCGCATTCAGTTTATTCCTTCGCAGAAGAAAATAGTTCCAATTTATACAGTCATGAATATGTATCATAAGAATTATTTTCTTTGTTCTAGTAGGTGGTAGCTTAAAGCAGGCTGAAAGTAAAGCAGAATGTGCCTTAAGATGCATTCTGCTTTACTTTCAACCTGCTTTATGTAGTCATCTATTTTCAAAACTAGAAACAAGCTATAGGATAAAGGGTTAAATCTGAATGAGACTTTTAACCCTTTACCTGATAGTCTATTTCTCGTACTTAAGATAGGTGACTACTTAAAACAGGGTTGAAAGTAAAGCAGAATGCGCCTTAGGGCGCATTCTGCTTTACTTTCAGCCTGCTTTAAGCTATCATGTGCTATAATATAGAAAATATTCCCTATAATACATATTCATTACTGATTAAATTGGAACTATTTTCTTCAGCGGATGAATAAATCATATCCGCTAAGAGGCGCTTCTATTGGGGAAAGGGTTGACAGAGATAAAAATAACATCTGTCAAGGAATGCAAAGCAATAAATAAAGTATGGCTGACAATACAATAGCCTCTTGACTTCCTGTAACATTCAACACCTGTCATTACAGAGCTCCAGATAAGGGGAGTTTTTCAAAACCTAAAATCTTAATTTCTGCCTTAAAGCGACTCGCAACCAGATGGTGCATTAAAAATAGTAATTTGTAAATATGTGTCAAACGCTTATATAAATGGTAAAGAATTAGTTTAGGATAAGAAATTCTGTTAAAAAAAATGTATTTCAATAAAAAAAAATATTGGTCTCTGGTGGGATTCGAACCCGGGGCCCCGGCATTGGCGGACAGAAGGCAAAATAGGGGAAACCGCTTAGACCAATGGACCACGGAACTATCCGTTTATCTCGGATCGATTTAACGTATTTCAATGTGTAGCTATCGAAAGTGCATACAACTTCGTAATTCGGCTCGTGTTTATGTCTAAGCCCGTGTAGAGAAGCAACAACAACAACTATACCGTCTACTAGTCGGTATAGAAAAACGATGGAAAATATCTAAAAATCTAAGATTCGGTGACGATTCTTGAGACTTTTTTTGGACTGATCATATTTTTTTAATGTCAGAAGCCAAATAATGCCACAAATTTGCTTTTATTTGAGTATTTTATTTTATTTTGACAAGTACACCATCCGGTTGCGAGTCCCTTTAAACCCAATGGTGTCACTACTCATTAGAATTGTCTCAAGAGCGATTCTAATGATTAGTCACACCATAGGATTTGGTGCTGAAATGAGTGAGAAAAGTTTGGATTTGTTCAGTTTACTCCCTCTTATCTGGAGCCTTGTGTCAATCACTTTACAGTCTGCACTCAGCAATCATGAATAGTGGAATAAAGTATCTATACCCTCATATAACCACAACTCTCGAAGAAGGCCTCATTTTGGGTATAAAAGGCAGGTTTCAGAAGGAGCTTTGAGTTTTACCTTAATCCTTTTTTGAGCAAAAGCTGTATATCAAACAGGGCTCCAGATAAAAGGGAGTTAACTGAACAAATCCAACAATGTCACTCATTTCACCACAGGGTTTAATGGAGAAATAAACGGTTTAGTTTTTGAAATACTCCACTTATCTGTAGCTCTGTTAAAAGCACAGCAATACTCTTTTTGATTGGTCGTAAGAACAGTTTTTCCCATGTCCAAAAAATCCAATGAAGCTTGATCAGCATGATTCTTGGCCATAATGACCATACTCAATACTAAAACATAATCTAATGACTTCCAGACTGGCAGAATCGATCTAAACTTTCCTGAAAAGCATGATGAAATTAGAGAAGAGACCTAGGGCAATAGAAGGCTGTAATGCTACAAATTAAATAGTACTTTATGGTTCTATTCAATCCTAATTGTGTGTATAAACATCAACAGGGCTCCAGATAAGGGTAGTATTTCAAAATATAAAATCGTTCTTTCTGAATCAAACCCTATGGTGTCACTACTCATTAGAATTGTCTCTTCGAGTAGTAACACCATAGGATTTGATGCTAAAATGATTGAGAAAATGCTGGTTTTTATCAGTTTTACTCCCTCTTATCTGGAGCCCTTGGTTCTATTCAAACCTAATTGTGTGTATTATAAACATCATTTGCAAACAGTGTCGACACAAATCAGAGGCATCCTGTCATAATATTATCTATTTTGGGGACAAAAGCCCTCAAGAATCGATGTAAAATGATCATTATTAGGAAAATGGAATAGTCCATCTGGAAAGTCAGCAGTGCAATGGTTAAATTCTAAGTGAATGAGTTTTTTTCACATTGGATGCCACTGCACTTCGTATGTAATTCTTAGTAAATTTCAAAGGGGACCAGCCCTGAACATTTCTTATGAAATTTGATTTAAATTGGCCATGTGGTTAACTCTTTGCATGCTGGGTAATTTTTTCGTCTGAAACAATTGTCGTCTGCTGATGTTCTATTAATAGAATTTTCTCATTTTCTTTTCAAAACAGGGTCAGTGTTAAACAGTTTGGATCCTGATGAGAGACTGCATTATGGGGCATCTCATCTGGATCCGAACTGTTTGCAAAGATAATCACTGTGGCAGATATCCTCTTCTTCCGTTCATCCGGAACCCTTAGCGAAAAGGGATTATAAAGATAACCAATTTAAATAGTGACTGGGAGATACATTGAATGAATATGGAGAAAAAATAGTTTTCTAGCTGAAAATAACACTTAAAGTAATCAAACAACTTCATTGTTTAAACAAATACCAGTTATTCAAACTAACCTTCGGCTGTAAATGCAGCGCCGCGAATTCCTATCATGACGGAAGTGTGACGTCATCATCCGGGTAACAAAGGCGCTTGTACGCAATCAGGTCAAATTTATACTGCATGTGAAAGGTCAATTTCCAGACACTCGCTACACGTAATAAACATTTAGAGTTATATTGGAAAATGCGTTATTCGAAATCATTTTACAAAGGGACATTAAAAAAATAAGGTAAATTGTTAATTTTGGTACTCATTTTTCGAAAATATAATTTTCTTCAAAGTTTCATTAAAATTCCAAGGTTTTTTTCAGCATTTTTCTCGGCTATTATGCTGTGTGCACGCATCTATTACCTAACCGGAACCTCTTTTGTGATGACGTAAGCAAGCCGCACACACTTTATCAAGCGTTTTTGTGAGGCTTCCGGATTGGTAGGAAGGGTCCGGTTATGGAGAATGGAGGATATATCCTCCACTAGCATGAAAAGAGTTGAGAAGATGTAGTCAGTACAAATACCAATCAATACCTGTAATTTCACACCATAAGGATACTTTTCTTCACCACAAAAAAAAAAAAATCCTGCTCCCAGTCAACCATTTAAATATAAGATTTGCTAGTCTAGGCAACGAGATTTGTTCCAGAATAAAATCTGACGATGTTGGGGAATTTGGCACCTGAATAGGACCCACACTGTTTTTCCTTGGGTTGTTAACCATATCAGCAAATTATCTTAATCAAAGAAAGAGTTGTTTAAATTCAGAATTAATTTCAATTAAAGCAGACAACGTTTTGAGCTGACAAAATTCACTGAAAAGTAAAGTAAGAAAGATGCCTATGGGAATTTCCTGAGGACATCTAAATGATGTCAGCTTGCTGAATATCAAAGTTCAATGCTGAAGCAGGGATTAGTACAAAATATTCCAGTTTCTCTGTGAAATTCAAATCAGTCTGTTTTATCCCATTACCCCATAGCCTGTTCTAGCATTGAAAACAGTTGACCACTTAAAGCAGGTTGAAAGTAAAGCAGAATGCGCCTTAAGGCGCATTCGGCTTTACTTTAACCTGCTTTAAGCTACCATCTACTAGGATATAGAACATTAATTACGGAACATATTCTTGCCTGTATAAATTGGAGATATTTTCTTGAGTGCAGGAATAACTTAAGGGCGTAAAAAGGTGTATTTATGGGGTAATGGGTTAACCTTTACAATGCTAAATTTTAAAATGGACTTTTGAATTACTGGAAACAAAACGATCAATTAATGGTGACTACTGTCATGAGGTGCTCCCATAAAAATATTCAAAATTATCACAGACACTGTCACAGTGAAGATCCTAATCACAAGGAATAGGTTCTGATTAAGGTCTGTACTTTGAACAGTGTTCCCTCTCTACAACAGCCATCCCAACAACGATCCCCTCCTTACAACAACCCTTATTGTTATTCCCCAAACAAAACATTTATGTCCAATCTTTTCATGGCTGCAATACCGTCTGCTTCAATTTGGTGTATGCTGTTTTCTCAAAGTTACATATTGGACATTTTGACAGAAATTTTTTTTAATGACAAGTGACAAACAGCATGAAATTGATGAACCCAGATCAGACGCTGGATTCAAGTTGTTTGCGAAAGTAAACCTAACGACTCCCTCTGAGCAACGCACACAACTTATGTCTCCCAATGGGTGTCGTTGTAGAGAGGGAGCGCTGTACCGGTAATAAGGTTTAATCTGAGCTGATTATCTTAAAGTTTTCTGTTGAAGTTTTATTGTAATTGCACAATTTGTTTGAGGCATGTTTCTCTCCATCATGCTGCCTATACTATGATGTCTATCTGAACATTGGAAGATTGTTTGGATTACAATTAACCCATATAGCCATGAATTTATATCATAAGAAATACTTTCTATTTCCTTGCAGATGGTAGCTTCAAGCAGGCTGAATGTAAAGCAGAATAGGTCTTAAGGTGCATTCTGCTTTACTTTCAACCTGCTTTAAGTGGTCACCTATCTTCTATATAAGAAACAGGCTGTGGGGTAATGGGTTAAATGGTTGCTTAATATACATTTGGTGGTATAACAGAATCATGTTAATGAATAAAATTATTATTCTAGATACCACTTGATTTTATTGGCTGAACCAAACGTTTTGACCTGTAAGCTGAGTGGTCAGTTTAACTATCAAGATAAAGTGTTCTTTTGAAGTTCCCTTTGACTGTTGGAAACAGTAGAACCAACATTCAGTGAAGCTGCTATAAGATCTGTACTACCAGCTAACTGCTAAAAGCAGGACAAAGGTAAAGCAGAAACCTCCATTAGGAACTTTCTGCATTACTTTTTTCCTGCATGAAGCTGTAGACTATCTTTAAAACTGCCAATTAACCATATCTTAGTGCAGGGTTCCAAATAAGGGGGGTATTTGAAAAACTAAAATCTTTATTGCTGTTTTAAACCCTATGGTGTCACTACTCATTAGAATCGTCTCAAAGAGACGATTCTAATGAGTAGTAACATCATAGGATTTGATGCTAAAAAAAGTGAGTCAATGTTGGATTTGTACAATTTACTCCCTCTTATTTGGAGCCCTGTTAGTGGCCATTTAACCAAGGCTTTACTGTAGTCAGGCTTCAGCTGTATACTCACTGCAGCACAGTTTAAACAGAGTGAAAATTATTACTAGCCTAAATATTTTCAAAATCACAAAAGTGTTTACCCAGGACCTCAGTATTGAATAGATCTAGTCAGGACCAGTGTTTACTATTATAAACAGCACTGGTATTTATTGGCTCATGGTCCACCACCCCGACAGGATTTTCCCCCTTGCTCAGCTTGACCATACACTGTACTCGCACATTTCTTAACAGTTTGGATACAGATTAGATCAAAAGCAAACTTTAGATCTGAACTTGATCAAACCTATTCACATTTCAGAAATGTGTTCACTGAAATATTCATGGAGAGGGACCTCATACTTTACAGATTTCAGAAATAGATTGATTGAAGTAAACTGAAATATGCACTTGACCAGGATTACAGGAGACCCCATGTGTCTTTTATGTGGTGATGTAATCTTTGATCTCTTTATAGTCCCTATCTCCTCTCTGGACTACACAAGCTATGGCCAGGCTATAACCCTGCATACCTTCACTATTTTATTGCTCACTTACACTTCTATGCCTTATTTAATGGATGCTTCCATAAACAAAAGTCCATACAAGATGGAGTAAACTGAAGAAATCCAACATTTTCTAACTCATTTCAGCACCAAATCCTATGGTATTACTATACTCATTTGAATCGTCTCAAAGAGAATATTCGAACGAATCGTGACACCATAGGGTTAAATGCAGAAATAAAGGTTTTAGTTTTTGAAATTCTCCCCTTATCTGGAGACCTGTATCAAGGTTGTTGGAAGGATTTAATATCAGTTAAACTGTTTACAAGAATACACAGACAAACAACTAACATCCCAATTCTAACAATTATTGTTGTACTGTGCTCCCTCTATACAACTACATCAAATGGGAGACAATGACAGAGTGTGTTATTCGGAGGGAGTGTTATATCTTATATGGAGGGAAATTGGCTTACATTTGCAAACAGCTTGAATCCATATCAGATGCCGCGTAATGCAGCATCTGGTCTGGATTCAAGCTGTTTGTCAATTGTCATTATATTTTTTCTGTCAAAATGTCCAATATGTAACTTGAGAGGAAAACAGCAGACGATATTGCAGCCATGTAAAGATTGGACAGAATTTACTTATTTGGGGAACAGCGGCAAACATTGTTGTAAGGAGGGAATCGTTGTTCAGAGGGCCGTTGTGGGGAGGGAGCACTATACAACTATTTAGTTACAGTGGAGAAAACATTAAATTTTCTCAATCAATTCATAAATTACTTACTATTATTTCCCATTGCAAACAGTTTGGAGCCTGATCAGAGTTAACCTGGCATCTGATCAAGATCACTCACATTAAAGAGAACCAAAAGTCAATGCCACCAAACTGGTGCATCGTGGTCTAGTTAGTTAGGTGTGTCAGCATATGAGCTTTGGTGACCGTAGGTGCAGTCGTTGGCTCAGAACAGCCTTTAACACAAAACCTGAATGGTGACCCTAGAGTAATGAGTAGTGACACCAAAGGGTTTAATGCAGAAATAAAGATTTTAGTATTTGAAATATTCCCCTTATCTGGAGCCCTGGATATGTATGAGTGTATTTCAGCAGTGACAATTCCTTCAACTAACTGGTAGCATCCATTCTTGCCTAAATGTTGTTCTATATTTGGCAATGGCAAATATTGGCATTCAAGCTTGTCTGTTATGCAGCAAAAATCAATCAAGCAATCGATCTCTTCCAGATACATGTACTCAAATATACTTTCAAAGATGCCATATAAGATGGGGTTTGGAGTCCATCATGAATATTTATTCTTATAGAAGAGCCTTTTAGCACATTTATTTCAATTAATCACGAAAATATTTCCAATTTATACAGTCATGAACGTGTACCATAAAAATATTTCCTATATCATAGAAGATGGTAACTTACAGCGGTTTGAAAGTAAAGCAGAATGCGCCTTTATGAGCAATCTGCTTTACTTTCAAGCTGCTTTAAGTGGTCACCTATCTTCAAAACTAGAAACAGGCTATGGGTTAAATACAATGTACATTCTAATCAAAGAGCACCTGAAGAAGCCCTGTGAAAGGGTCTACACTGGTCTACATTATGAATTTTATCTGGAAACCGACATAAACCGGTCATTTTTCAATAGTTGAGCAGTTCATCTGGGCACTGTAAGAGTTAAATTGATTTGTATGCAAATAAAACTCTAAATATTTTCAATGGATTGTTACCTAACATGTTCTGAAGTGAGGTGTTGCAAGTGTAAGTAAGTATATATACTTCCCCCTTCCCCCCACCCCCAGTCCCACACACACACTCCTTCTTTTGATTACTACATTGTCATGGTGGCTTATTTTACTACATACATGATAGATTATTTTACTATCACTACATACAGGTCAAGATTCAATTCCCAGGTTTATCATAATACAGTTGATCAGATGCAAGTCCAGTTTGCTGTGTTTAGAGTCAATATTTAACAATCAATCTCAGAAGACCATAGTACAATACATGGTTCATATTTTGGAAACTAAAAAGATCCACAAGGGAACTTATAACCCACAGGAGTTACATAGCATTGAAAGAGTTAAACACTGAAAACAGGGCGGGGGCAGGTGATGACAGATGATATACAGTTGGATGTTTCGGCAGGGAAAAAAACTAAGATAGTTAAAGACTTCGAAAGAAAATCAGGATTCCAGATATGGGGAGTATTTCAAAAACTTGAATCTTTATTTCTGCTTTAAACCCTATGGTGCCACTACTCATTAGAATCGTCTCTCCGAGATGATTCTAATGAGTTGTAACACCATAGGATTTTGTGCTGAAATAAGTGAGAAAATGTTGAATTTGTACAGTTTACTTCCTCTTATGTGGGGTCCTGAAAATTACAACAAATACAGTGCTACCTCTGAAAATCAGAACAACATTCCTGAAAATAGAGCAAATTTCTTAATCCTAAATATCAACCCTGTATCAACTTGCTGAGTGCTGAAAAACCCTTTAACTAATTACCCCATAGCCTGTTTCTAGTTTTGAAAACAGTTTACCACTTAAAGCAGGTTGAAAGTAAAGCAGAATGCGCCCCAAGGCGCATTCTGATTTACTTTTAGCCTGCTTTAAGCTACTATCTGTATGGATAAAGATAATATTTCTTATGATACATATTCATGACTAAATAAATTGGAACTGTTTTTTTAAGTTGCAGAATAATTTTAAGACATACAAAAGCATATTTATGGGGTAATGGGTTAACGAATAGGTTTGCAAAGCTCATAGGACAAGTGGCTGCTACCGTAAATGCAGGGCAAAAGAAATTTGTGCCAGAAGCTCCTAACGCAGGAGGAATGGATTTTCAGAGGTTTGACAAAACATTTACAACTTACCAAGAGACTGTCAATGTTCAGCTCAGAGTTGGTATCTCTGATCCGCTTCTCTATGACGTCCAGCCTCGTGTGCTGAGCTGGTATATGACTCATGGCTGTGTCACTTATTGAATAATCTACAATTAGTGAAACAGAGATACAGTATAAACCTAAGGTAAGCGACCACTCAATCAGTCATTGACAAGGCATCAGGATCTCCAACTAAAACACAAGTTATTGCTTATGCAGGGCATAAGTAATGCAGAATGCTCCTAAAGGAGCTTTCTGTATTAGTTTTGCCCAGCAGTTTCTAACTTAATTTTTTCAGACCACTTTCCTGAAGCTGATGAAAAAAATGCTTCTTTTACTCAATCACTTTTACATGTGCCAAATTCTGATGCCAAAAAATAATCACTTTTACAAATCGGAATCCATCTACCCAAGGCATCGGACATATAGATTAGGGCTAAGACTGTGTAACCTGCCTGCATCATTAGCAGTTTTAAAGTTTATTCTTGTTTTATTAAGCATCTTACTGTTTAATACATGGCTCCAGATTTTTCTTTTAATCAGTACAGTATTGATCAATTTTGAAAATAATCAGTTCACACTACTGATACTTTTTAATCAGTATTATATAGATGGGTTTTCAATTCAATATGAAACAACACAAACAAAACTTTAATAATTGCAACACACAAGAATGAATTGCATAGCAGCATATACATAATTCGTAAAACAAGAAATGCAGGTTACTTCAATGTGACAGGTTAGATTGCATATAATGCAATAAAACCCTATCTTTCTAGAGTGACCATGTTAAGATTTAGTGTCCCATATTTTGGGTCCTTTGATACATTTTCAGAAGCCTTGGGGCCAGTGTGGCACAATTTGACAAATTTTGGGTGCCTATGATAATACGAACACGCCAGAAATGAAAGCGTCAACTGGTACCAGATATTGAACATTTATACTGTTTAAGCATCCTGTAATTTACTGCGAATCAAAGCAGTATTGCACACATGTTCAACGATGTATATTTAACGAAAAACCTGTCTGTCATTTCAGAGTAAATTAAAAGAAATTTGTCTGCAATGAAAATATGAAGAAGGTTTCAGACTTTTTCAGAACAAATTGGGCAACAGGTGGACCGTGACACAGGACCTAACAAAGATTGACGGACATGATAGTGACAAAATAAGATAATCGTTGCCTATTAGCGAATCAAACTGTCGGTAATACTTTTTTTTTTTTTTTCAAATACTGCTACACGCCCCTTTCGGGTATTACGAGCAGGGGCACTTTTTAGGTGCACCAATGGGACTGTACAAGGCCGGTCACTTTATCCTGACACCGACGAACCAGTTGTAATGCTAACCCGAAATCCTGAGCGCCAAGGAGGGAAGCCATTACTACCAATTTTTAAGTCTTTGGTTTGACCCGGCCGGGGATTGAACCCACAACCTCCCGCACTGCAAGCGGGCGTTCTACCACTAAGCCAAGCAGCCGGTTATACTTTGATGACATCTAGAATTAATTGTTTTATTGACTCTTGTTTACTGAAGAAACACCGCCAGAGAAACTTGTAAGTAACTTGCTCATGTCCGCTTACCCCTAACAAAAACTACATCTTAATATTCTTATGGTTTCACTGCGACATTTTCTTTTGGTAAGCATGTAGCAAGCCATTTGTTTATCTAGAGAGTCACGTTTTTTAGGAATGGCAAAGATTCTGATTTTAAAATTGATTCTTAAATCAATGCCATGGAACTCCATAATTTTATATTTTGGCAAATTAAGCATACAATTTCGGTCAATGTTTGTTCAACTTCAATTCGTTCACTGTGGTAGACAAGTCAAAATGATTGTAAAATCCAATACTTGGAATGCCCATATTAATGTTTCAACAGAGCTCATGATAAGAGGAGTATTTCAAAAACTCAAATATTTATTTCTGCATTAAACTCGTCATATGGTAACGGGTCGTTTCGGCCCTGAGTCGTTTCGGCCCGGGTCATTTCGGCCTGGGTCGTTTCGGCCTGTTTTTAGGGGTGGGTCGTTTCGGCCCATTTGGTGGGTCGTTTCGGCCTATTATTTCAGTAAGGTATATTAACTTATAAAACACAACTGCGTTCCTTCATCAACATACAGTAAAACCTGAGCAGACCCTGATCGTTCCCTCACCAACATGCTGTACAAACAGAGTAGACCCTGATCGATCCCGCATTAACATACTGTAAAAACAGAGTAGATCCTGAATCAGTGATCGTGCCCTCATCAACATAATGTAAAAACAGAGTAGACCCTGATCTGATAAATTTTACATAAAATATGTAGATCTAATTTAATAATTTAACAGAAATAGTAATAAAATTGAAATTGATGTAATGTCTTTAAAAAGCACGGCTCTGATTCTTTTTGATTTTTTTTTACTTTACTGACGATTGTACTCGTCCATAGGGATAAATATGTTCACTAAGGCTGAAAGTGAAGCAAAAATGCACATTAAGGTGCGCTTCGGGTCTATATTTAAAGACGGAAACAAAGTATGAGGTATTGGATGAAAGAACTAAATAGTAATAAGACGACTCTTACAAATCCACACGTTTCTCATCATCAAAATAAGGCTGATGATGGTTGAATTCAAATCACAAGCCCGGGAGACCAGCTTCTGTTGGCTTCTGGGTGGAGGTAAGCGTAATTTATGAGTAATGTTTTAGAAGAGTCTAGAAGAGTTTTGTGGAAATTAAGTATATTTGCAATGTGTATAATTTATAACATTATTTTTTCAGTTATTTAACAATACCAACAATAACGCTGAAAAAATATTTCTGATAATTAAAAAAAAATGAAATTGTATAATTTAACTAAATGGCATGCCTTAGCGGATAATAAACACATTACTCTGTAACAGCTAGGCGTTAAAGCAATTAATCACGTGGCACGTGCCACCACTAATCGCCACGTGTCGGCAAAGTACGTTGGATATGAGGCAGACACTGTGTGTTAACACCTTCATTAATTGTCTAACAATAAAAGATGTATATCGAATTGGTAGGCATTCTGCGCGACTCGGCTAATTGGTGAATCCGTTTTGACCAAGATAGGACGGCGAGGAGCTCGACGTATTATCTGGATCCAAGCTGTCTCACACAAGAATTGAATATGTTTTCTAAAGAAAAGCAACAAATATGATTTCGATTAGTACGCAGACCACCTGTATGCAGACGCCACTCCAGGATGATAAGTGAATAATTATGTACATGTTGTATAATCAAATGCTTGAATGTGCTATTGATTATGCCGTTTTCTTACTTAATTATGTGTCTGTCTACTACCTTAATCTATCAGGGAAACCAAACTTTCGAAATTGCAAAATTTCATAAAATCGAAATGTTAAGTCTACCACCTTTCCCAACACTGAAAGTAAGTATAATCCGTCAGAGCTAGTCTGGCCCATAGAGGTCCGGAGTTTTACTCTCGTCAAATTCCTGGCCCCTATGATCTGACCTTTAATAAAGTGTATTTTCAATAACCATGTTACCACTGCCATATTGAATATATTGTATCATGATCTCATGATGTTACACTCTGTTGTAAACGGTGACTAATAAAATATATGTTATGTTCTGTTCTGACCAGCGTACGTTTAAAAATACAAAAAGTAAATATATTGATATAGTATTAAGACAATTTTCAATACATGTATATGGTTGTATGAATAGTGTAGCGTAAAAATCTGTATGAAGAGAATACTGCCATGAAGGTAAAAATGAAAATTGTCTTAATTGGATGCTGGTATTTTAAATAAGAAGATTCAAGTCCTAGTAACGCATCCTCGTTGGTGCCAACTGGAAACACTGTTGTGATAAACTTGACATCAGTGGCTGACACGACAGGGCGAACCAATTCTATATTAACATCTACTTTAATACGCTATTTCAAGCAGTGCACATCATCATTTTTTAGGGAATACATCTCAAAGATAATGTTCAAAATCGTTTTAGGACAAAATCTATTTCCTGAAATTTGATTAAATCACATACAAAATATAAAATGGGCCGAAACGACCCACTCCATAAAAAAGGCCGAAACGACCCAGGCCGAAACGACTCACGGCCGAAACGACCCTAGGGCCGAAACGACTCACGGCCGAAACGACCCGGAATCCGTCATATGGTGTTACCACTCTCATTTGAATCGTCTGTTCGAGACAATTCTAATAAGTAGTGACACCATAGGTGTTTGTGTTGAATTAGGTAGAAAATGTTGGATTTGTTCAGCATACTCCTTCTTATCTGGAGCCCTGTTTCATCACCTAAAATTCCTCTTTTATCTTCAGGAAGTCATTTTGACAATTAAAGTAAACAAACCCATTTACGTGAGTAAAATTGCTTTTCCTCAGAACCATGGCTCACAATAACATTTCAAACAAACAAGACCGATTCGTTTACTCTCAAGATGATGTCAATTAGATAAGAACGATTACTGGAACAGGAAGAGTACATGGGCGAACGCGATTTCATTTCCTACTCCCATTGAACGTTCAGACAACCGCCATTCCTAACAATGGCGGAGTTTTCTTACCTGCTTCGTAATTGAAGTTTAATCCTGTCACTTTAGTGAGTATTCCATCATGACTTTAGCCATTAAACAACGAACTTTGTTTATTTATTACCATGCAATGCAGCATTTGTGTTTTATTCCATGAAAGATGTTCCAAAACCAGTTTAAATACTTACATATTTCGCATATTTTTACTCTTCTGAAAGTCGGGTGTGACGTAAATTTCAAAGGGGCTTTACTCTAAACATAAGGTAAACGTATCTAATATGCCAGCTTGAGTTGTCTCTCTTCGCAAGTAATGGTGTATTGTAAATCTGTACGGGTTATTTGAGCTCTGTACTGGTACTTTGAGTTCCGTACGGAGGTTAACAAAACACGGATTATTCACGGACGACTCAATTCACGGAAATCTATATGAAAATATAAGAAAACACGGATTATTTGACAAAACACGGACGATTTCACGGAACATTTGACAAAACACGGACAAACCACGGACGATGTCACGGAACATTTGACAAACCACGGATGATTTTATAAAACCACGGACAGATTCACGGAAACCTTTAAATGACGGACATTGACGGAAATTGACGGATTTGCCTTGTTTACGAAGTATCACTGACGTCGACAACGTCGATACGTCGTAACCCGGAATTGGATGGACTGCAGTCGTGCTGTTACGCACAAAAACTGTGTTTTAGGCCAGTTTTGGACACTTTTGTGCAAATACTAAATACGCACCCCAATGACCACAGGTACTTGACACATACTTTATTATCTATGAACCCCCTCCCCGCTTAAAAAAAATTTTTTTTTTTTTTTTTTCACCAAATATTATAAATCATCTTTAAATGAAATATTATCAGTTTTATATAATTTACATAGAATGCAAAATTAAAAGAAACTTTACCTGTTTAATTTTGACCAATGAGATCGCTCCGTTCATTCGATTCATTCCGGTATTCAAAATGGCATTGAAAATGAAATGAGTCTTTCACTTGTCAATTTCGTGCCAAATTACATGTATATTTCATATAGCTGATAGTGAAGAGGGTCATATTCCGACACAAACGCATTTGCTCTAATGAAATTAGGTGAAAGTTCCAGCCGTAAAGGCCGTTAAATGTGCAAACCGACTAGATTACCCCTTATTTTGGGCAATAAATTCTGTACCAAGAGAACGACATAAAACTTTTTGAAGCTTATTTTCGTTATAATTCACGTACTGTGGCGTTATTTGACGGAATTTGATGAAATAAAAAGTAGATATTGATAAATTAATCTTTTCCCGAGGGTACCACAAGAGAATATCGGCGATCGAGTCTATTTTAGCATCAGTTTAAATGGATAGTAAAGACTAGGTGTCGAATTGCGCTGTTTACCTTGTATCTATAATAGAAGTATAGTAAAAAAAAAAAAAAATTTTTTTTTTTTAAGGGGGGAGGGGGTTCATAGATAATAAAGTATGTGTCAAGTACCTGTGCCAATGACGGCGGACAACATTGGATAACTGTTGCGACTGCAGAAAGTCCGATATCCGGGGCTGTCAAAATCTATGATAGTGGAAACACGTTCCGGGTGTCTTCAAGCATCGAACAATCGATTGCAAACATGCTGAAAACTCCAGAAGATTTAATCACGTGCCGGCTCATGAACAATGATATGCAGCCGAACTCTAACGATTGCGGTGTGTACGCGATTGCATTTGCTGTTTCTCTAGCGTACAAAAACGACCCTGTTAATTTGAGCTATGATAACTCTAAAATGCGTGGTCATTTAATGTCATGTATCCAAAATGGAAACATGACTGAATTTCCGCATTCTAGTGTTAGGCGGACCGCTGCGTACACCCAAGTCCATAATCTGGCAATACACTGCACATGTAGAATGCCAGATTATGGATTCATGTACCAGTGTACGCGCTGTCAACTCTGGTTCCACCCCGATTGTCAAGAGATAAAGTTGACAAAAAGGCAAATTTTAACATCCAAAACAATGAAATGCTTGGAATGTAGGTCTTAGGGCTGATTATATACTGAATAAAATGTTATATATTATGACAAGTCTCCGTAATTATTGCCAAATGTCCCTAGAAACTCTATCGAAAAATTGACGTCGTCTGTTGCTTAGTGATAACGGATGTTCACGGACGTTATCGAACGGTCTCGGAAACGTCCGTCGTCCGTTTGTCTTTATTCACGGAAATAACCCTTACAAATTCACGGAACTCAGACAAAATCACGGAAAATTAACTTGGCTAAAATCAGTGTTTTTGTCAGATTTACGGATGATTCACGGATGAGAATCACAGAATCACGGACAATATCACGGAACATTAGGAATATCTCAGCTAAAAATCCGTGTTTTGTCAGATTTACGGATGGTTCACGGATGAGAATCACGGAATCACGGACAATATCACGGAAAATTAGGAATATCTCGGCTAAAAATCCGTGTTTTGTCAGATTTACGGACGATTCACGGATGAATACCTTTGACTTTTCCATAAGAAATATAGGTTCCGTGAATCCGTGAATCCGTGAATAATCCGTGTTTTGTCAAGGGCGGTTCCGTACTGCTTGATTTTGAGCATCGAAGCGACACAACGGAGGAAAACAACAGTAATGGGACATAATTATTCGCCACCCTGCGAAAAAGTTGCTTATTTTTATCAGTTTTTCTCAACTGTTTATTAGAAATAAAAAAAGGCACATTCTGCTTTACTTTCAGTCTGCTTTAAGCTACCATCTATGAGAAAATGTTGTATGTTCATTACAGTATGAATTTGAACTATTTTCCTTGGCGGCTGAATAAATTAGAGGGCGTACTTATGGGGTAACGGGTTAAACAGCATTCAAAGTCACAAACACAAATGCAAATAGATAAATAAATAGGCATACAAAGCTTTTTTTCTCAATCACAATGTAGACGAAGTGCATGCAGTTATTACGGAATAACTCAGGGACAGTGCTTATCCTCGAGGCACGTTTGAAAAGACAACCTGTCCCATGTTAGACAAGAAACCCTCCTTAAATGGCGACACTGCCACTGATTCAGTTCAATTACTGCATACAAATACATAATGTTCACTATTATACCAAGTTTTTTCACATATCTTATTTACTAATATGAAAGCGCCATGCTTCCAGGTAATGGATTTTTAATAGCTGATCTGGATCTGAACTAATGTCAAGAAATGGAAGAGGTTTTATTTACTAATCTGGATCCATAGTTACGGACAGGAATAAACAAATAATCTTGACAAAATATTTGCACAGACGCCATGCGTCCGTCCACATAAGAGATTTTCATTTATAAATCTGGATTCAAACCAATGGAATCATCATATTCAAAAGTGATATTTTTTATTAATCTGGATCAAGTCTAACAGACAGAAATAATTTCAGTTTTTACGAAATATTTGCACAAACAACGGTGTTCACAACATACATTTTTATTCCTAAATTTGGAGCCAAACCAATGTAATCACCATATCAGGGATTTAAGTTAATAATCTGGATCCAACATACGGACAGAAATAATTACAATTTTGACGAAATATTTGCGCAGACGCCACGCGTCCAAATCAGAGATTTATATTTACTAATCTGGATCCATATTAACCATGACAGATATAATTATAATTTTGACGAAATATTTGTGCAGACGCCACACGTCAACATGAGAGATTTATATTAGAGCTATTTATCAAATACGTTTTAGGATAGAAAACCATACAATGTAACAGACTTTTTCTGCGCACGAGTTTGGAACACTCACCCGTGAAATAGCATGTATACATGTTACCCTTTGCCTGTCGGTCATGACATGACTGACTGTTCATACTGTCACGGAGAAGACACAGATTTCTCCATGATACTGTTAATGTAAAACTACACCAAATTAACGAAGACCTCACATATGCCATTAAAAAACAAATAAAAAATGTCATTCTAAAGGTCTTTCACTTCATGTTAAAACACACAGTTCTAAAATTCAATACGTAAACTTGTTTCCCCATAGACTCGCATGTTAATTCAATGATTTAAATTAGGTATAGATCTACATGGTCTCTAGTTATTTTTTAGCATTTATCGCATGCCACTAAACTTGAAAATTAACAATTTCTGCAAGTTTCTTTAGTTTCCTTTTGAAAGGGCACTATTGTGTGGGAGAATATGTTTTTGAATTAAAATATTCTTCAATTCTAAGCTTTTTTTCCTATTTGTTACAATGGCAACCAGTTTAGTGGAACGAGTTAACTTTTTTCATTTATATTCTAAAGTTGCCTAGCAACAGGAGTTTTGGTCCGAACAACAGAAAATGTATCTATATTTGAAAAGTTTACACCCTGACTTTTAAACTGGCCTACACTGTGGGGAAATTTTATGTTCGACAATTTGTGGAATCACAAGTACATGTAATAGAAAAAAATTGTGGAAAAAATGCCAAAATTTCGCAGGGTGGCGAATAATCATGTCCCATGACTGTATGTGACATGGGTTCCTTTTTAAAATTTCCTCTCTTTAAATGCAAAGTCTCGTCGGTAAGCATGTTTTTCAAATACCGGAGAGAATGATAAACCAATCGCGACTGCCTTTGGTACAATTTATACCTCTACACTCTACACTCTACACATCTATTTCGAGGCATAAATTAACTGGGAGCTCACTCGAAATTATTTCGGATGTTGTCAAAACTTTGTATTTTATAATGCGTTTATCCATGTTTATACTATTTGATGTATGCTTTTCAGGGCTACCCCAAATGATACGACGTGATAGTGTTGTTCGTTTTTCGAAAGTATGGTCGCAATTTGCATTTTTGATCTGAAGAATTGGTGCCTTCTGTACGGTCAGCTATTTCAATACACAGCTTGCACTGTAACATCAGCTTCGAGCATATTTGTACCGTCTTGCTGGTAGGGATTGTCCGATCGCTTTGAAACCAGTTGGCTGGGGTCTGTGGTATAATTCTTGGACATTTTTATCTTTATTATTTTTTTTTATAAATTAAGGGTGTAACTCAGTTATGGATTATACAATACTCAACAAAACAACATGGAGAGTATTGTTTTAAACATTCGTTTTACGATTTGTGAACTACTCTCCGGTTCTACACTAAAACAAAACAAAACACGGAGAGTATTGTTTTAAACATTCGTTTTACGATTTGTGAACTACTCTCCGGCTACACTAAAATTATGCCATTGATCTTTTAATTTTGATTTTACAAACTAACTATAAAATTTTTATAATCTTAATTTAATAATATTGAAAGAATGTCCATTGTTTCCATGTAACTCCATAATGTATAATGTTTATTGTGAATGTAGTTATTTGTCTTTTCTCGCTTTGTATAGGTACATTTATATAATTTCATGTGAAGCGCTTTTGAACATACAACTCTTGTGTGATAAGAGCGCTATATAAATCGGGTATAATAATAATAGCTCTAAATCAGATTTTTCGGTTTATGTGTTCTTGTGTTTAAAAGGTCCCTTATTTTCAAATCATGAAGTCATTATGTAAAAAATTACCGAACTAATTTTTATATTAATGAAAATAAAGATTCATGTATTGCATATAAATAATCGATTTCCACTTCATTCTCTTTCGAACAGATATACCTTGATCTACTGTCAAAAACCATGCATTGTTCTGTTGACGGCATAAAAGTATTATTCGAGAATATTTCTAATTCTGTGGTAAGGGTCGTGTGCAATTTAGAATTAGAATTCAGAATGGTGTGTCCTGGGGTGCACATTTTGTAAAACAATGAGTCCCAGTGACAAAACAGTGAGTTTTTCAGATTAAATTATATATAAAGTTCAAACTATTATGAGTCAATGGGACTCCTAGTTTCTTGACAAATGAGTACTTAGTAATTTGAACGAATATAGGACTCGGGACATACAGCTAAATTAATCACTGTAAATCTAAGATATTTTAAAAATCAGTGGACGCATTCTTGTGAGATTTTGCAGAAAATTTAATTCGGAATTTTAGATTTCCCTCTTTGTTTAAATTAAAATTTACGTCGCTATTAAAGTGGCCACTGATGCGTGGTCGTTTTTGCTATTTGTTTATCATGTGAGAACATTGCCAGGTAAAATCCTGAGGAGGGTAAACTTTACATAGACGTTTTAAATAGAACTGTTATTATCACTGACAGTGAAATTATGTTCTTTTATGTCAGAGTTAGTACAGGTATATCATGAATCTTTGCAAAATTTAATTATTTTCGTTGTTTTATTGTAATGATATTTAAGTTCTCTGGTTCTTTTAGATGCCCAGTGTAAAGCACTGATACATCAGACATCGGTTTATATAGTTTCATCGAAATAATTTGGACTGGCGGGTGATCGAACTCACGGCCCCTGGCGTCGTAATCGGGCGTTTTACCCATCGACTTTGACCACCGGTAGCAGAAAATAACATGGTAACATGAACAAAAAATATCAAGAACATGATATGAAACAAGAAAGAGGAGGAAGAAGGGAGGTGGTGGTTGTAACGAAAAATAGGTCAGCAGCCATTCACAAAGAGCAAAGAATGGCTATGCTGCTCGCTGATTGGTTTAAAAGCGATTGCTACTGACCGTACCAAGGCGGGCTCCTATGTTCACTTAGCTTTATGTTTGTCTTGCGTGTTGTTTTCTATTTAGTGTGTAGATGAAGGAATGGTATTGCGTGTGTGTGTGTGTGGTTGTGTGTGTGTGTGTGTGTTTGTTATGGTATGGCTGTGTGTGTGTTCTGCTTTAGAGATGGGTGTATTGTTTGTGTTGTGTTTCCTGCTTGAGTCTTCTTTCGTATTTAGTTGCCTCCCATAGGTCACATCTACCTGCTTTCACCCCTAACTGAGTTCTTATCTAATCATATATACTTACATAATACTTGACTGGTAATTACCGGAATTTTGGCAAATGATAATGACCGGTAATTACCGAAACGATGACCAGTTACATATAAATCCTTTTATGTTGGCATAAAACAGATTTTTATAGCATTGCCCACAGGGCCCCAACACAATTGTTTTTTGAGAGAAAAAATCACCAGAATGTATATACGTGTATAGAGACAAGGGGTACAACTGGTTGTCAGTATATTCTCACCCTATTTCGAAAAAACCGGGCATATCATGAATAAATATTAATGAACCGACACTTTTGTTGCATTTCTGTCTAGCTAATATAATACCCTTCCATAAAAACATAACATAAAGCCAACTGTAAGCATGCACTTTCAAAAGTTACTGCGTCTACCCACTGAAATCATAGAATTTTGGAAAACGGGACAGTGGTTCGTTCACAGCTGATACAGCATTGACCGCTACTGAACGCTTGTTTAGGCGGTATTATCGAGCATTACCGTCATTGACCACTACTATACGCATGTTTAGGCGGTAATATCGAGCATGACAATCATACAGTTCCATAGATATACATTTTTGACACCGATCAAAGCTGATTTCTTCTCAAATCATTGCCGTACCAAAAAAGCTTACATGTACAAGAATAGCTTTACTTCCGATGAAAACATGCGAATTTGTTGTGGTACAGCAATGATTTGAGAAGAATTCAGTTTTGATCGGTGTCAAAAATGAATATCTATGGAACGCTCGATAATACCGCCTAAACAAGCGTACAGTTATGGTCAATGCTGTGTCGGCTGTGAACGAACAACCTTTTTATGCAGGTTTCCCAAAAACACAATGCGGCTTTAAGACCAATGTTATAGAAAGTGAATATCTAATTTCCATATCTGGGCGTCACAACAACCGCCACACGAGGACGCCATAGGAAGATAGGATATATCTATGTTAAAGGCTGATTGTTTGAAAGGCAACTGTTTGCCTCAATCCATGACACAAACTTTGCACATAATGGTGATGACAAGAGTACTGCATGCGGGTGCCAGTGCTCGTCTGTTTTGTTACCGTAATAGATTAAGAAGGAACAGCGAGTTACATGTATTCTTATTGCTTTGGTCTGTTGCGATTATATGCCGGCCTGTCTACTGTAGGGCTCTAAATGACATTGCCCTTTGTCGGACATTACCCAAATTGTACTGAGCTCAAGAGCTTCTTGCGTCGTGTACACGTGCAAAATATAAAGTCTCTATTACATGTTGTATCAGAGTTGTGGCCTGAATGACCTAGACCTTTGTCAGACCCAAATTGTAATGAGCTGAAGAGCATCTTCAGTCGAGCACACATGCTACATTATAGAGTTTTATCACATGTAGCCTAATACGGCCAATGTTAAATTCACCCTATTTTACCTCTAAATGACAATGACCTTGACCTTTGTTGGAAATGACCCAAGTTGTACTGAGCGCAAGAGCTTCTTGATGTGAGTACAACTACCAAATATAAAGTATGTGTATATGGACATCTTGCATAACCAAAAACGTTATTGCCTAAAATTATAAAGCTGCATACTCAATTTTAGATACTGTGACCGCCAATAGTTCGGCCCAACAGGTTAAACTCAAATCAACAACCAAAATATAGGTAGCACATGAAATTCCTTTCTGTCGTGTAACATAATAGTATTTCATGATTCGTTATCGCATTCCGAAAGTATGCAATAACCGATTTAATTTATTACAGCAATTGCTGTGAAAATTTAAGCCCTCTTTCCATATCGATGTACATGTGCATCATGTATCTAAAACAATACAAATAATGATAATAACAATTATGTGATGTTGTAGTAGACCATAAAGGCATTAACTAGCCACAGGAAAAATGAAATACTTGTTAAAATGGTTATAACAAGAAAAGTAGTCATCCCCAAAGAATATGCTGGGGATTGAACAGTAATAATTTGATAATTTCAAATATGATCTATGTATGGATACATTCGGAAAGCCAGAGCTAAGGTGTATTGATTGTCTACAATATGAAAATAGCATATACCCATATACAGGTATATACATAATATCTACAAATTAATATTCGGATTATGATACAAGACAATTTGGATACACATAGACACATGCATAGCCATGTATGACTAAAATGATCACATAATAAATTTGTCAGTGATGTGGCCGATTCGCACAAAAAAACACACAAATTTTATTGGGAAATGTACCTATTTAGCAATATTGAGTTACATAAAGTAATTCCACCTAGATGTTAGGACTCATCTTCATAAACAAACTTAGATGTTGAGCAAAGTTTCAGGACTCATGTTATATGAGACCGAAAATAGTTAGTGCTTTGATTCACAGCACGGATTTTAAAACAAAACGTAAATGAAAACATAACTCAATGAATAATTATGATAGATATAAAAGTATGCAACACTCTTGATACACTGAATTGCAGTTTAGTCTTTGGCAATCTGTTTCAATGAAGCAACTCGCCGCAATGTCTTGGATTAAGTCTTTAGGCACGCTTCTAACCCTGGTCCATATTCACAGTCTGTATCATGTCTGATGGTTGCGGTAGCTGGTAAACACTCTCATGTACGTGGGAATGGCAACCCGTTATAAGCGGCGATTGGCTTGCCATAACGCTATCAGCATCTGTAAGACCACTTTTAGGACCATAGGCGATTGTCAGTTCACAAATTGGTGTTCACATCCTCTGAAAATATTGCCGAAAGATATAATGGTACTGAGTGATCTCACATTGATTGAAAGCCTGCGATAATTGTAGTAGGATATGTTGAACTCATAAATACATTTATGCAAGACTAGTGAAAATACACCTGTAATCTCAGGCAAATTAGCACTCTAGATATAAGAGCAAATTGTAATCACAGAGAAAACATGGCATAAAAGGAGTGTCTGGTAATCTGTCCCTGGTAAATATATGCACATATTACCTAACAAAAAGGCTAACGTACGTACATGTCAGCATCATGAGAAAGTAGAGCAAGCTAAGTCTGCCGTATACAAAATGTATAAATATGGGAGCAACTGCATTTATTAAATTTACCATGTGCGAATCGAGACGCTACAGTGTGAGAGCGACATACATGTTTGAACAATTATAACATTTTTTAATGTGTACTGTAGCAATCACACGGATAAATGGTTATTTTCATGGTGCAAATTAAACAAAACACTGTCCAAGATGCTATAGAAAAATGTAAATAATGTAGCAAACGTAATAATACAACATTACTATGTACGAAAGTGTTTACGTAAAACTAAACATGGCAACAACCAAACTATAATAATGAAAGCTGGTGTCATGCGTACTGCATGAACTGTGTAAACCCCAAGTGACTTATTGAGCTTTTGGTTAAGAAAAATTATCATGGAAAAAGTAAGCTAATGTAACGGAAATGGACAGTATATAAACACTTCTACAGTCTGACTGTGGAAGCCGGCTTTTATAGCCAGATTGTCTAAGCGTTTGTCTCGGTTGCGAAGTTAAGCAACGTCCTGTGCGGTTAGTACCTGGATGGGTCACCGACAGGCTTTACCGTCGGCCCGGTACACGTTACAAATTTGGTGGCAGCGGTGGGATGTGGGATGACATCACCATCATCCCCGGATCCATGTCGCATTGTCTCTGCCCATAGGACTGCCATGTGAGCAGGGTGACTTCGGGGCGAAGTCAAGAGAAAAGGGGGAGAAGTGTGACGGAAATGGACGGTATATAAACACTTCTACAGTCTGACTGTGGAAGCCGGCTTTTATAGCCAGATTGTCTAAGCGTTTGTCTCGGTTGCGAAGTTAAGCAATGTCCTTTGCGGTTAGTACCTGGATTGGTGACCGACAGGCTTTACCGTCGGCCCGGTACACGTTACACTATGAACAAAATGTTAAAGCACATAGCCAAATGAACCAAGGGCAAAATATACAAACCACATGGCTCATTGAACCACGGGCCAATTTATATATTCTTAACCAGACACGGTAAATACAGATACACGAGAGTAAAAGTAGACATATGAGAATAAAAGAGACAGCAGTAGAGTTCTACATGAAGAATCACCATGGGCAAACCACATGGCAAATTGAGCCATGGGCAAAGTCACAGTCGGGCATAAAGTCTGGAAAACCACTACCAAGCTACTGAATTCAGGCTAAAATATAGTCGAACAATCACAAGACAGCCACTTTAATGAAAGAATGTCCTCTAGTGAAGTGTCACAGCATTCGAATTGTATATAATTATTAAAAGATGCGAATTTCTAAGCATGTCTCTTGCATGCCTGGCTGAATATCATTCTGTAGCAGTTGGTAGGGCAAACATTACTGCAACAAGAAAAAATCCATAAGAGTTTTTGAATTATGGATCTGGATGTGTCTGAAATGCCTGTAATAGGCAAGAACAATTTAAATTGAATTCCATATTTGATGCAGTAGCAAAAATGGGGTATACTCATTAGACATGACCCCAAAGTATCTATCTATATATCTGTTCATACTGCAACACCCTCATATATGATTATTACGTGCAGCTATGTGCCTGTGCTAATTAGTTAAGAAAAAAGTAAAAGTAAGACAGAAGAAAATGTTGTAATAGTTTAAAAGTCTTGTTATTTTTTTAGCAAGAATAGAATAAACAGTTAAAAGAGGATTAAAAAAACACTGCTGCTTAACTAATAGAAATGCTGCACACTGCCTACTGCCTGCTTGAACTGGTCAAGATCAGGCAATAGGACAATGTGCGCAGGCAACTTATTCCACAGTACGATAGTCGCCGGAAAAAAGAGAATTTGTAGTGGTTAGCTGAAGTATGAATCTGGCGAAAAGAGAGAGGGTGCATATTGCGAGTCATTCGGGTAGGGTGCCGCAGGTATGAGGGTGCGGGGAGGGCAGCCAGGCCGTGGATTATTTTGGACAAAGTGACTAGTCGGCAGTCGGTCCGTCTGTCTTCAAGGGTCCGCCAGCCTAGCTTCTCCTGCATTATTGTAACGCTGTCATAGGCCGAGTAGTTGTTGCTGGTCCACCTTACTGCTCTACGCTGGACCTTTTCCACCTGTTTGATGTTCTGTTGGGTGAACGGCGACCAGACAGATGAGGCATACTCGACCTGGGGTCTCACAAGAATCTTGTAGGCCATCTCACGAATGCCTGGGTGTGTCGTCTTTATGTTACGTCGTAGGAAGCCCATAGTTCTGTTCGCTTGTTGTCTGATGTTCCTGATGTGGCTAATCCAGCTAAGATCTGAGCTAAGTGTCACACCAAGATACTTACCTTCTTTCACTGCCTCCAGGACTTGACCAGGCAGGATGTATTGGGTCTTGATGGAACATGCGGACCCAGAGCTATGCAAAGCATTGCACTTGCTATGGTTGAACCGCATGTCCCATCGGTGTTCCCAGTCCTGGAGTCTGTCAAGGTCAGCCTGGAGAGCAGCTTGTCAGGTAGACTGCAGTATCGTCTATAAAAAGTCTTACCTGAGATGTTATACTTTCCGGCAGATCATTAATGTATATCAGAAAGAGGATCGGACCAATGACAAAACCTGGGGAACTTCGGACGTAACAGGGACTTGTGAGGATGAAGACCCATCAAGTACAACTGTCTGTGTCCTGTTGCTGAGAAAGGCCTCAATCCATTTGTTGGTCTTGCCTGTGATGCCGTATGCTGTAAGCTTATGTAGTAGCTTCTGGTGGTTCACAACATCAAAGGCTTTACTGAAGTCGAGCAGTATAAGGTCTGTCTAAGCCCATGTGGAAGCTTACTGGCCATGTCTTCCACAAGTTGGATTAGCTGCGTTTCACAGGAGCGTCTGTCTCTGAAGCCGTGCTGTAAAGTCGTAGAGAATGTCATGAGCATTGAAGTGTCGCGACAGTTATCGCAACAATGTGTTCCATGGTCTTGCACATTATACAAGTTAGCAGGGTCGTTCTTATCCCCTTTCTTGTATAACGGGCAGACCATGGCCGTCTTCCAGTCGTCTGGTACTACACCACTCTCATAACTTTTCTGAAAAATGACTTTGACAATTGGGGCAATGGCATGGTGCAGGTTCTTAGAACTGTCGGTTTAATTTTGTCTGGTCAAGCCGCTTTATTTGGCTTCAAACCTGCTAGTAACTTGGCTATGCCACTGATCCCAAAGGTAATTTCAGGAATGTCGGGAAATAATTTAATGTGTTCTTGTCCGTCAGTCTCAATGGGCTTGTGTAACGTGAAAACGGACTGAAACTGACGATTCAGTGCGTCCGCCTTGTCTGTATTGTCAGTCAACAGTCTGTTTGTTGTTTTATCGAGCAGAGGTGCAATACCATGAGAGTCTTGTCGTGTGTTATTAATCAGTGAATAGAGCTTTTTCGTGGACAATCCAGTTTGGCTGCCTTTCTTGCCGTTCCCAATGGACTGATCGGGTGATGGAGTGATGCCAAGGATGTCCTCAAGGTAGTTTCTGTATGAGTCTTTAATCTACTTAGTGATACTTTTTTTTAAACTTAACAATTTCTGCCTAACCTTGAGACTTTTTGACCTCTTATATTGTTGGAAAAGACTGTCACGTTTCCTAATGCATCTCCTAATGTGCTTTGTTATCCAAGGTAGACTAGCCTTTGAGGACATCTTGCGTTACGGGATGAATTTGGTAATACCCTTCAAGAGATCAGATTTGAACTGGCACCAAATTTCATTAACAGTTTTATTTTCACTGCCATTAAGGATACCATCCTTGGACACCTCCATAAAAGCCTTAAACCCCTCCCAGTCTGCATTCCTGTACAATGGGACACTTCTTGGTGGTGTTTGGTTGATCTTTGCCTTAGTATCTACCTCGCATAAGACCGCATTGTGATCGCCGGTGCCAGGCAATACTGCAACAGACGAAACAAGGGTGTGGTTATCTTTCAGAAAGAGGTCCAAGAAAGTGTCATTTCTTGTAGGTTCCACTACCATTTGTACAAAGCTATGATCGTCCAGCAGGTTCGTGAAGTCTTCGTAAAGTTGTGTGTAAGAGCAGCCATTTTTTATAGTTGGCATATTGTCCGAGCTCCACGACAACTTGGGGTATTTGAAGTCACTTAGTATCCAAATGCTACCGTTTTGTTTGCTGGCCAAGTCTACAGACTTGCTAAATTCTGCTGAGCTGTGGGCGTCTCCTTCATGGGGCCTGTAATAGGATGCGACATATAGTGATTTGGATCCAACAAGTTCAATCATTACCCATACAATATCACACCCTGTTTGCAGTTGTCTTTGCTCGCTCGAGACTAATGTGTCCTTGACTAATATGAAGACCCAACCCACCCCCCCCCCCCCCTTTGTACCAGTATCACGGTCATTTCTGTATGGAGTGTAGCCCATGGACTTAGAGAAATACTCAAGTGTGCAGGCGTCAACCAGGATTCCGTACCAACAACAATGTCTGGCTGGTGAGTGTCTGGGATGGCATAAAAATGTTCTTTCTTATTTACCAGTGATTGACACTTTATGTTAAGAACTTTCAAACTGTTGAATTTTATAGAATTCTTCCGAAAACTAGAGTCTGTCAGTCTTGAACATTGTATGTCTGTATCGTCGTCAGTAGAGCTAAGCTTAAGACTGCTGAAAAAGTTTTGTGACTCAAAGGAATGAAAGGAAAGGTTCGAGCTGTTTGAAAAGTTCACAATACTTGGGTTGTCACAGTTGAAACATACCCAAGAAAATGACAAATTACGGGCGATAATATCATCGTACCTATGCTGGTCAAATCCCTGACAATCCAGGTGATACCATTGGTTGCAGTTGTCACAGCTGACAGCCGGAACAGAGTCTTGCACTTCAATACCATAGCTACCACAAGGATAGTCTGTGCTGGGGCCGGGGTTGGTTTCAATGTCAGGTGCTAGTGAGATCAGTAGTATGTCGTTAAATACCTCTGTCTGGAAAGCCCACACACTCTAGACAGAATGGAGGGACCACACCTTGCTAGAACACAAAGTGGGCAAATAATTATATAAACATAGTCTGAAGACTGTCTTGGATAAAAGGTCAAAGCATATCGAGTCAAAGTGTACTATTATTGGTCGACGCGTACCACATATAGGATATAATGGGGAACTTTCCATAAGGTATAAGGTGATAATTTATATAAAAAAAATTGCAATTAGTAAATTAAAGTAAATTTATGAATTAAATTTGAACCAATTTTAATTATTTGCCGTAAACAGTTTTCGGCAGTTTTCAAACTTAAGAAACTCACTTCAAATATTAAAAATTGTCAACCACTGTGAAACCTGACCAGATTCCTCCGCGGCTTCTGATCAGGATCCAAACTGCTTGAAAATAAATATTGCACCCATGATAAGGAAGTCGTTACGTGGCTTTTGATCAGGATCCAAACTGTCTGAAAAATAATCTTGCACTCCTGAATTAGTGAAAAGGTAGTCGTTAAGCGGATTCTGATCAGGATCAAAGTTGTTTGAAAATAAATATTGCACTCATAGTAACTTAAAACATCGGCGAGTATATATATATAATTATGATAAGTATCAAAACTATTTGTAGCTGGGATAAATGTATTTCGGTGAAATCTTTAACTTGTCTCAGGTACGACTTTGTAGAGTTAACCAGAGACTGTCTCTGAGTTAACTTAAAATTTTGGCTAGTACATATTTGATCAGCATCAAAACTACGAACTGGTGCGGCCATCTTGAAATTATAAGGCAGACTTAGCTTGAATTTTTTACCTTAAATTAATCTTTTTAACCCTGGTAACCTGTTACCAAGACCCAAATTGGGGGCAATTTTTACGGGTGTGGGTAAAATACTGACGGAATCTACTGACGAGTTAAAACAAGAACAAAACGCTGACCAGTTAAGTTATATAGGCTTTTCTCGATTCTACTGACGACATGAAATGAGAACGAATATCACTGACACTATGTAAACGTATAGGAAAGTGGCTGACCACAATGGATATGAATAAATTAGAACATTATTTGAAGTTATTAAAATCAAAATATCTAATATATCTAATATAAATTATAGATTAAATATCTGTAAAAAAAATTTTTTTAAAAATTTAAAAACAAAATTTAAATCAAGGTTTAAGAAGTTAAATGGTTTTTTTTGGGGTTTTTTTGTTTGTTATATAAACACATATATTTAAAAATTAATTTAAAATTTAAAAATTTAAAAAAAATATTTTTTTTTTAATATTTATCTAGATAAAGATATAGAATTATAGATTCCATATTAATTTATAAGTGTATAACAAATTCTATAAAAGTTTGAAATAGCTGAAAACGGAGTTGCTGACCAGTTGAAACAAGAACAAAACACTGACCAGTTAACTTATATAGGCTTTTCTCGATTCTACTGACGACATGAAATGAGAACGAATATCACTGACACTATGTAAATGTATTGGAAAGTGGCTGACCACAATGGATCTGAATAAATTAGAACATTGTACGCGAGTGTAATTGAAGTTATTAAAATCAAAATATCTAATATAATTATAGATTAAATATCTGTCAAAAATTTTTTTTAAAAATTTAAAAAAAAAATTAAATCAAGGTTTAAGAAGTTAAATGGGTTTTTTTTGTTATTTATTTGTTATATAAACACATGAATTCAAAAATTAATTTAAAATTTAAAAATTTAAAATAATTTTTTTTATTTTAATATTTATCTAGATAAAGATCTGGAATTATAGATTCCATATTAATTTATAAGTGTATAACAAATTTTATAATAGTTTGAAATAGCTGAAAACGGAGTTGCTGACCAGTTGAAACAAGATCAAAACACTGACCAGTTAACTTATATAGGCTTTTCTCGGTTCTACTGACGACATGAAATGAGAACGAATATCACTGACGCTATGTAAACGTATGGGAAAGTGGCTGACCACAATGGATCTGAATAAATTAGATCATTTTATGCGAGTAGAAGTGTTACTCGAGTTTTATTTCAGTGATTTATTATTGTTAACTTAATAGAATAATATCTTTCATTTATTAATGCGTAGGTTAGAAAAGAATAAATATTTTTACGATTTAATTATTGATCTATATAAAGATCTAATACATTTATTAATAAATGTTGACAATTATTTTATTACTTACAAAATTAAAGTGGAATTTTTAAAATTATAAGCCAAATTTTAATAAAGTGGGAAAAGGTATAAAGTTGTGGTTAACACTCACATATCATATGAGATACATTCGCCATTGAAGTGTAGATCTACATCAATTTAAAATTAAATAGAATCACCAAAGAATTTATATTTAAAGATTGAATTTGATCATGTTTAAAATGACGTTCCAGATCATCGAATTCCTTGGCGTTTGATCAGGTATTAACTTGTACTAATCTAAAGGTCGATAATACTTTAATATAGTGTTTGATATTGAAAGGTAAAGGCATTCCTATATTAAAGGTTACCGTTAATTGTCGGCTCTTTTCTTTGATGTAATTACCACTTAATTAATGATTAATTTATTTGGAAACTTGTCGCAGTTTGTAGTGTAGGCTCGAGCGTAATCAATTAAAAATATTATTATGCTTGTCATTTAACTGTAATATTCATCAATAAACAATTAATGACAAACAGTGAAGACACTGATCCGAGTGCTCGGTAAGGAGCCCTCTGATAAGACTCTTCATTGTATGCATAGGACAAGTGTATTTCTCACAGGTACACAGAAAAGTAACAGATTAATTGTTTAGATCCTAATCACATGATACAGATTTCCCTTTACCCAATAGCCTGTTTCTTATGTTGAAGATAGGTGGCTGCTTAAAGCAGCATCATGCGCAATATGCTTTACTTTCAACCTGCTTTAAGCTACCATCTGCGGTTTATGTAATTAAATAGGAAGATCTTGATGAGGCGCCAAGTAGATTAGAACTAACCATGTACGTGTTTGATACTTTCAGATTTAACTCTTTCCACATACAAGCTCCTTTAAGCACAATTGATTTATTCCTTCGGTGAAGAATCTTTTTCCAATTTATACATTCATAAACATACATGTACCAATTTTCACCTGCTTACATGCCGAGTAAAATACACTAACCCTTCACGTGTTTGAATATTTCACATTTGTTTTAACTCTTTGAACCCTAGTCCCGCATATAGGCGTGCTTTTCAAACAGTGTACATGTGAATAGTACACATGTCCTATGCAAACAGTGAAGACCCAGATCAGAGGGCTCGGAAAGGAGCCCTCTGATCAGGGTCTTCACTGTTTGTCAAAATGCCAAATATTGACAAAAACAACCTTTTAAAGTCAGAAATGGACTAGACTAAGATGGAAACTGGAATTGTCCATTTAAAATTTCAGGGAGGAAAGAGTTAATACGTATGGATCCTGATTTTAGCATGAAATTGATTGACATGCGATGTTGGACTATGAAATTACTGGCTTCATTAAGTATTGTATATTGTTCCTTATTATGTATAATTACTATAATGTGAATGCATAAATAAGTTAAACCATTTGTCACTAATTCATTAGGCGGTTTAAATCTGGATCCAAACTATTCACCTCAGCGAATTACGGTAGTAATTAAAAGGCAACATTATTTTTATTTTTTATTTATTATTATATCCGATGTATACTTGTATATTAACAATGAACATGAGTTGTTTCAGCATTTACAGTTTAATTGTGAATATGTTACAGTTGACGTTAATATAGGCCTATGTTATGTTCAGAACAAAAATGCGATACGAAAGTTAAGCGAGCTTTCTTCTTTACTTCATTACTTTTATTAAGCAATTTTATTATTTCATAACTGCATATAAATAAAGATCAACTCACCCTATTTAACAATATTTTTTAACAATTTATTCACACAATCTGTATACCCAGATAAATGGGGACTTGGTCATTTACTTATTACTTCAAAAGTAAAAAAATACTTAAAACAAAGAACTAAAATAATCACAAACAAACAACAAAGCTCATTTTCTCTTATTTAAAGTCACTCAACCAATCCAAATAAATCCACTTCTTAAGCCACACCTTTTACCAACTATTGTCACGGCCCATTAAACCACATGACGATTCACTCTATTCGGACTGGATCCTGTTATCCTGTCAGGAGTTTAAACAATCATTCACACTTTTATATATAAGCGTGTTCTGTAAATGCGGCACGCGCCTGTACGCTAGCGGCTAATATGTTAGTTGAGTAATGTATCTTTAATTATTGTTTGCCTTTAATTGGACCGTCGCTTGTTATAAATAAAGAAACAACATTAACAACCTTAACCCTTTCCCCAATAGAAGTTTATTCCCCTGCTGAAGAAAATAGCTCCAATTTATACAGTAATGAATATTGATTGTAAGGAATATTCTTTATTCAAGTAGGTTGTAACTTATAAAAGGTTGAAAGTAAAGCCGAAATCCTAAGGCGCATTCGGCTTTACTTTCAACCTGCTTTAAAGTGTCACCTATTTTCAAAGATAGTATACTCCTTCAAGCTATTAATATAATAGATTTGATCCAGATCTCTCACATACCTGTAACATATATATAGTCAGCAAAATTAAAAGAGACAGATGACCATTTAATGCAAGACAAAGGTAATACATAAATCAGCTTACTGCATTACCATTAAATTATTATTGAATATACATTGATTTAGCATTGAATTTTTTTTATTTAAATGAGCGGCACGTGCAGAGATTTCGCCCATAGCGTGCCCAAATTAAACAACGTGTCAGATTAAGCCAACCATACAATGTAATCAATTAGCCAAACTCTTAATAAACAGGGATCCCAATTAACAGCAGGGTGTTATATTCAATCGGGCATACAGGCATGCACGTGCTTACATTATCTTGCTTACATTATATTAGGACACGCCCCCAACTGTTATAGGCGGTCGATAAACTCATTAGATTTTTTTGATTGGATCCTATGTGCGATCATAGCGACCATTGTACTTTTAATGAGATTGACTTTTCGGCGCTATTGCATTTTGGCCTTTTTTTAAAGGGGCTATCTTAACTTAATAATATGTACTTGCCACCAAAATTTAAAAATTATGAGGCTCACGAAAGCAGGGTGAACGATCCCGAGCCTTGGATACACAATTGATTGTGTAGCGGATGCTTTCAAAAAAAAATTAAATGAATAAAGTAATGGCAATACATTATTTAGAACTTTTATTTAATGTAATAAAACGACTTAATAATGTATTGAAATTTTCTTTTACTTTAACTGAGAAATTTTAAAATTAAAACTTTTTATTTATTTCCAGTAATTATTTTTACCTACGCAAATAATAAATGAAAGATATTATTCTATTAAGTTAACAATAATAAATCACTGAAATAAAACTCGAGTCACACTTCTACTCGCATAAAATGATCTTATTTATTCAGACCCAATGTGGTCAATCATTTTCCCCATACGTTACATAGCGTCAGTGACAATCCTTCTTATTTCAAGTGGTCAGTCATTTGTTCTTATTTCAACTGGTCAGTAAACCCGAGTAAAGCCTATATAAACAGATTGTTCTAAGCTTTATGTGGTCAGTGCTTCTGAGCCTAGTCAGCCGTCAGTGTTTATTCCTCTTTGCTTAAGTCGTCAGTGAAATGCTATAATTTATAGTTTTAAGTCGACAGTACACTGTTCTTACTTCATGTGGTCAGTAACAATTTTGAACAAATACCATCAGTCAATATCGAGGACCTGTGTATAATTCTATTTGGTCAGTGTAAACCACGATCTTCATCTATTTCAAACTTTTATAAAATTTGGCTTAAATTTGTTATACACTTATAAATTAATATTAAATCTATTATATCTTTATCTAGATCAATATTAAAATAAATAAAAAAAAAATTAATTTTTAAATTTTAAATTAATTTTTAAATTCATGGCCTAACATTCATTAAGTGTTTATATAAAAAATAAATATAACATCTTAAACTTTGATTTAATTTTTTTTTTAAATTTTTTAATTTTTTTTTTATAGATATATAATCTATAATTTATATTATATTTTGATATATTACTTTTACAATACTAAATAACTTCAATTATACTCGCGTACAATGTTCTAATTTATTCAGATCCATTGAGGTCAGTCACTTTCCCATACGTTTACATAGCGTCAGTGATATTCGTTCTCATTTCATGTCGTCAGTAGAATCGAGAAAAGCCTATATAACTTAACTGGTCAGCGTTTTGTTCTTGTTTTAACTCGTCAGTAAACTCCGTCAGTATTTTACCCACACCCAATTTTTACATCCCTAAATTGCTTCTGACTTTTTAAAGGGGCAAACTTGTAGTCACTATTGAATCAGTGTAGCCTTATTTTCGTATATTTATAGATTTTTTTTTTAAACAAAATTATGGTTATTGAAAAAGTAGACAGTTTCTTAACCTGAATTGTTTTATTCATCTCGATAATAGTTATAGCCATGTGTAAATCTAGGGTTAAAACTTAAAAGATTATTTTAAAATAAAGAATTCAAGCTAGCTTTGCCTTATAATTTCAAGATGGCCGCCCCCAGCTAGAGTGTTTGATGTTTCCATAAAGCTAAGCGAAGATATCCGGTTTCAATTAAGCAAACAATTTATTTTGACCCTGGTATGCCAATTTAAAAGTTTGCATAAATGAAAGTTACAACGGTTTCGTTACTTTTTAAAACAACACTTGAACATCACTGCAAATATAGGCACGGTGCTTGCTTGAACTTATTTAGATCTGCACATACCGGTCGACAGAACCATGGACTTGGCAGTGACAAGTCGCCAGTATTTAAACCAAAGAAAGCCGTTGTGTTGTCAAGGATAACAAGATATGAGTTTGAAAATCTTCGATTTAAAGTTGAGAGCGACGAGGAATTAAAAGCTAAGGTAATTTTCAGACACAGGGGAGAAGAATTTCAAGAAATGGCACTTGTTTGTTTGTTTATATATCCTTGCTTCTTGTCAATTCGCCACTTTCTTGTCAATTCGCCGCCTAAGCAAAACTAAGACTGCCCTCACGAGCAGGCTACTGAGGATGTTCAAAAACTACGGAGGATATTCGAATACTAGGCAGGGCACGACAAATTTCATGAAAAACTGGTTGCCCACAGGGCAACCAAAATTATTTTCTGGTTGCCCTGAATTCATCACACTAAAGATGTCCCAAATTAAAACGTTTAATTCAAACCCTTCATAGATGTACCAGATTAACCTTTTGAATTAAAACCCTTAATTCACAGCTTTTAGAATACTCAAAAGGAAATATGCAACACCGGCCTCTCCCTGGATCTCATCAGGCAGGTGAAATATATTATTAGCATTGGATAATACATAGACATAGATAATACAGATCATCATCTCCTGATACTGTCACATTTTTTTGGTTAATATTATTCATGTTTTTTTCATTCTTAAATTTGAAGTTTAGTTTCTTTTTCTTAACATCTCTATATATCTCTCACACGTTTTCTTTCAACCTGTAGCAGTAGCATTGTAATTTTAAAAATCTATCTCAGTCTCACCCTTCAAATTTATTAATTGACAGTATCAGGGGATTTTATAGGAGAACTAAGATGTATAAGTTTTCTGCGTTCTTACATCCCGTACGGGGGCAGGGGCTCATGGTTTATTCATATCCACATTTTCTGGAAGTAACTACACTTAAAAAACAAAATGAAAGTTCACGTTTTTCTGCCCATATTATTACACTCTCGAGTGATCGGATCCGTTTTTTTATCATTATTATTTGCTTTCCGAAAATTCACCAAACACGTTTTTTACTTTACAAACTTCGACGAAGACAACCCAAGTCCAACATTTCATTTGCGAACAAAACTATGTTAAAGTCCATAATTACTGCACCTACCTTTGAAAGTTATTATTAAGACTTGAAAATCGCTGGTAAAACATATTTATTGCCAGCACAATGTTTAATCTTATTTAACAGTGTTTCATTGTACTTTCATTTTTATAGGAAATCCTATATTCATCTTTCATATCATTCGGAGCTCCCCAGGTGTTATCGCTGAATTTAATGACTGGTTCACAAAATACCAAATTCTTCTGCGATAAATTTAGAAGTATCCCGAATGTATCCACGAGATTGTTTACACAAAATGTCAAGCTCAGCATGGTGTTTGATCAAGCGTGAACTGCTAATTGGGGTGTGTTATCGCTAACCCAAAAGAATCCTTTGTAACCGTTCTACCCTACAGACAAAGATAAGTGTCCACAGGGGTCTTAATTAATCGGCAAATTTGTTTTACACTTTCAATATTTATGGCTTTAGTCTGATACTTCAGTCCATGTAGATGCAGTACCGCGCTAGACAGTAGTAGACACAAGGTCTTACTGTTACGAAATCGCAACTAGTAGATGACTCGCACGGCATTATTCTGACATATTGAATTTTTCCAAAAGTGAAATAATCCGGGCATCTTAAAATGGAATTAAAGGGTTGCCCGCCGGGCAGCAGTTTGAAAAATATGGTTGCCCAAGCTAAACATTTGGTTGCCCGCCGGGCTCCGGGCACAGGATTTGTCGTGCCCTGTACTAGGACAGTTTCACTAAGTGTAGTGAAATATAGGCCCTCGAGCCTCGAAGATTTCAAGTGCCGAAAATGCGAAAGAAACAGGTAAAATAACAATAATTCACAAAAAGTTTCAAATCAAAGGACATGTTGGTAATTTTAGCTCTACATGTCCGTTGTTACTTTTTTTATTGAAAAGTTGTAAGTTTACTTTTTAAAAATTAAATATTTCAAAATCAATAAAAATTGTTCAAGTTTCATGAAACAAACTATAAAATACTGACAGAGCCTACAATTACCTTATTATCAAACAACCAATCAGAGAGGTGGTGAATTGACAAGAAAGCATCCCGGTGATCCATAGCAATGACCTCGATCGAAAACGGTACAGTTATATATTTACACTATGTATTTATTTCACAAGTTTTATTTGTATTTATATATATGTGTGATTGAAGGTTCAGTTCAGAATTAGATACGTGAACAAGTAAGAAATGTTACATCAGATAGGCGCATGCGAGAAAAATATAGCTAAGGGTGGCAAAAACACAGGTAACCAGGCTATACCACCCCCCCCCCCCCCCCCCCCCCCCCCCTCTCACTATCTTATTTGACAAAGCCAGGGGAGAAGAACCGACTCAGGCCATTATTAACGGGCATTATTTCCCACCTCACTAACTTATAAATCCGAGCCACAGGGGAGCAGGAATTCTCAATGACTCCCTCCTTACAATGACCCTTGCCGCAGTTCCCCAAACAAGATCTTTATGTCCAACCTTTTCATGGCTGCAATACAGTCTGCTTATTTTTTTCTTTTGCTGTTTTTCTCAAAGTTAAATATATGGTGAGGGATGTTGTACGCATGCGCAGGGCAGGTGACTTACGCGAATAACTGGCAGTGACAAAGTGGTTAAAACTAATTATTCCAGACTTTTTGAGATGTGATTTTATGATGAATCATCTCCTGATGGTATGGTAAAGCTAATCTGGAAACGGAAATTCTGTGAGTTGTGTTGATTGCGAGTAGTGAGCTTCTTTGTGCAGTTTGAAACAAGCAAAGGAACAACAACAACAATGGCGGAAGTAAACAATGACACTTCCGGTGAAACAAAACGTGGGAGGGGTAGACCAAAGAAATCAAACAAAAAAAGGACATATTCGACGGCAGTAAGTGACGCTGTGACATGTCTTATATGTAAAACGGTATTTACGGATGAGAATGATAAACTGATGGAATGTGAAAGATGTAATGGTTGGTTTTGAATACAATGTTTAGATATGTCGGATGTAGAATATGATGTTATGGGGAAAAGATCTGATTTCCATTGGTGGTGCCCAATTCGCTGAGAGAAACCGGCTTTATCAGCAGTTCAAATGGATAAAGAAGTGGAAGAAAGGTGTGCAGCTTACATGAAGTCTGTGACTGTAAGACTTGAGAAAGTCGAGACTAAAATCGAGAGCAAGGCGGATAAGAGTGATGTTGAAGGTCTAGAGACACGTATAAAAACGCTAGAGACAATAGGTGCAGGAGTGCAAAGTGAGATGGTAGTAGTGGAACTCGAAGAGCGTGTCAAAGGACTTGAGTCCAAAGGTGCAGAAGGACGTAGTGCTGAGGTACAAAGTGATACAGTAAGAGAGACAATTGCCGAACAAAGAGAACGAGAGCTTAGAAAACGGAATTTGATTATTCAGAACCTTGATGAGTCGAAGAAAACGGACTTTGAGGAATGTCAGGCGGAAGACAGCAAGTCCCTCAAGAAACTTTTCAGTGCCATGGGTGTTAACGATGAGGATGTTATCGAGACTTCCGGACGAGTCGGGAAAAAGAACCCAAATCATCCAAGAGTCACCAAAGCTACGGTGAAAAATATCGCACTACGAAGAAAGATTCTTAAGAACTCAAAAAGGCTGAAGGATACCGAACAATTCAAGGAAGTGTATGTTGGGCCAGACCTCACGAAAATGCAAAGGGAGGATGATTACAAGTTGAGAAAGGAACTGAAGGACAGGAAAGCAGCAGGTGAAGAGAATATTTTTATCAGTCGCGGCAGAATCGTCCAAGGAAGAGAAAGAGCAGTGCAATTCAGAGGAGGAGCCCCAGACTCTGAGGGAGCAGACTAGTGAGCACACAAGAACATGTGTAAATAGTTTTAAACATAAGGGACTTAAAGTTTTAACCAGTAATGTGGATGTGATAACCACCAAGATGGTGGACATAGAACAATATATCCAGGAACATTCGCCAGACATCATAGCGCTAACGGAAGTGAAGCCTAAGAACAGTAGGACAGCGCTGCAGGAAAGTGAGCTAGGGTTTGAAGGGTACCATCCACCGGTCCACAACCTTGAGGCCGAGGGCCGTGGGATTTGTATATACGTTTCTCAACAGTTCGGGGTGGAGGCTTTTAATAGTGAGAGTGAAATTTTTAAAGACTATAGAGAATCAGTATGGGTCAGAGTTAAAGTAAGTGGAAGCAAATCTGTTGTGATTGGATGTGTCTATCGCAGCCCATCAAGCAACCGCGAGAACAATAGGAAATTGGAGATCCTTCTTCGAAGCATATGTGACAAAAACCCACGTGATATTCTTGTGGTGGGAGACTTTAACTATCCCAACATAAATTGGGAAGACAATACTACTTCGGACGGGGAGGACTCAGACAGTGACCAATTTATAGAATGCATAAGAGACTGCTTTCTATTCCAACACGTGGATGAGCCTACACGCTACCGAGACGGCCAGAGACCGTCCCTCCTTGACCTAGTGATGACAACTGAGGAAAATGTAGTCAAAGACTTATCCTATCTTGCCCCAATTGGTAACAGCGACCATTGTACCTTGACCTTTGAATATATATGCCAGCCGGAAACTGTGACAAGCAAAACCAGAAAGTACAAATATGACAAGGGGAACTATAGTGAGATGAAAAACGTTCTGACTAGTATCGACTGGGACAGTGAACTGGATAATTCAAGTGCTCAGGAAGCATGGAACAAGTTCAGCGGCATACTCGAGAAGGCAATGGAGGAACACATACCAACGCACACAATCGGCAGTAAACCTAACAAAAAGAGACAGGCGTACATGGACAGACAGGGCATGAGGCTGATGAAAGCCAAACAGAGAATGTGGAAAGCGTACACTGACAGCAACGATTCCTACGATAACAGGAGGTACTGTAAAGTAAGAAACAAATTGCGTTCCCACACACGGAAGATAAGAAAAGAATTCGAGGAAGCACTGGCAGGTGAGACAAAAGCCAATCCAAAGGCCTTTTGGAGATACATGAAGACAAAACTAACAGTGAAAAGTGGCGTCAGCGACCTTATGGACAATGAAGGAGTAATGCACAATGATGAGAAAACCAAAGCGGGTCTCTTAAACGACTTTTTTACAAGTGTATTTACGCATGAGGATACAAATGATGTACCAGAGTTGGAGGACAGATCTAAAGGGACTGAACTATCAGACATCCACATAACAGAAGAATCCATCCTGAAGCATCTAAAGAAGCTCAAAGCCAGCAAGTCTCCAGGCCCCGATGGGATCCATCCCAGAGTCTTGAAGGAAGTGGCAACTGCAATAGTAAGCCCACTGAGGATAATCTTCTCAAAGTCAGTGGATACAGGGGAACTGCCATCACAGTGGAAGGAGGGACAGGTGACTCCTATCTTCAAGAAAGGAGATAAGAGCTCGCCTGGCAACTATCGTCCAGTGAGCCTTACAGCGGTTATCTGCAAAGTATTAGAAACAATCGTCAGAGAGGCAGTAATGAGACATATGGTTGCCAGTGACCTGTTTTGCGACGAGCAGCATGGATTTGTGGCGGGCAGATCATGTATGACCCAACTCCTGACATGCTTGGACGATTGGACTGAGGCATTGGAAAGAAGCGACCCTATCGACACAATCTACTTGGATTTCAAAAAGGCGTTCGATACCATGCCCCACGAACGTCTAATCAACAAAATCCATGGATATGGGATAAAGGGAAAAGTCGGAAGATGGATTGCCAGCTTCTTGCATGACAGGTTCCAGAGGGTTTCGCTAAACGGACATACATCAGAATGGAGTAGTGTGACAAGTGGCATCCCTCAGGGTAGCGTGTTAGGACCCGTATTGTTCGTAATCTTTATTAATGACCTACCAGAGGCAGTCAGAAGTGTATCGAGAATTTTTGCGGATGATACCAAGGTCTATGGTAGAGCAGTTACTACAGAGGACAGAGCCCAACTACAGGAAGACATTGACAAACTCTCCGATTGGTCAGACAAATGGTTGCTCAAATTTAACACCGTAAAGTGCAGCGTCATGCATCTTGGCCAAAACAACCCCTGCCACGAGTATCGAATGAGAGACAATGACGGAAACTACGAGTACTTAGAAGAAACAGATATGGAGAAGGATCTGGGATTATACATTGACAATAAGTTGTCCTTCCATCACCATGTAAGCCAGGCTGTCAGTAAGGCCAACAGAACACTTGGAATAATAAAGCGCACCTTTGTGACCAGAGATAACCTTATCATCAAGAAGCTGTACACAACCATGGTCAGACCTCTTCTTGAGTATGGGAATGCGCCAAGAATACACCAGTTTGATGGAGATACGGACAAGATAGAGAGGGTACAGCAAAGAGCAACAAAGCTATGCACAGCCATTAAAGACCTCGACTATGAACAGAGACTCCAGGCACTGAAACTTCCATCAATGTATTATAGACGGCAACGCAGTGACATGATCCAGGTGTGGAAAATTCTTACTGGAAAAGACAGGGTCGACCAAGCAAAACTATTGCCGTTATCCACTGAGACCAGAACAAGGGGCAATATGTGGAAGCTTGACAAGCAGCAGGGACAACGTAATGTTCGCAAGTACTCGTTCGGACTAAGAGTGGTAAATGACTGGAATTCATTACCGGACGAGGTCGTGTGTGCCAAAGACATCAACACGTTCAAGAACAAGTTGGATTGTTGGTGGAGAAATCGCCAGTATGTCACACGCCCAAAGCATGCAAAAAGTAGTTTACCACCAAGAAGAAGTGAGCGGGAGTCACAGGCGTGAGCCTTTTTCCTGAAGAGGATATGTATATGTATGTATGTATGTATGTGAAGATTTTGATAGAATGAGTATAATGACGTTACACAGCGTCTGATCTGGATTTAAGCTGTTTGTAAATGTTAGCAAAGTCTTAATGTTCCCTCCCTATAATGACTCCATCTGAACAACACACACAATCTGTGTCTCCCAATGGGTGTCATTGTAAAGAGGGAGCACTGTATTTCAAAAAAATAATATCTTATTTCTGCATTAAACCCTTTGGTGTTACTAGTTAATTAGAATCCTCTTTTCGAGACGATTCAAATGGGAAGTTACACAATAGGATTTGGTGCTGAAATATAAGTGAGAAAATGTTATATTTGTTCTGTTTACTCCCTCTTATCTATTTTTAGAAGTTATGTTGTTTTTGTTTTTATTTCAGCTTGAAAAGAAAAAGTCTGACTACCAGACATTACTAGAAAGACATAACACTCATTATTCATGTGTGGAACACATTGAAAATAGCTTAAAGTAAGTACAGAGCTTTTGAGACAGAAATTGGTTTTGGGTGTACATTCATTCTTCTAAATAGTTGTGATTTTCTTCTAAACATATCAATTGTTAATGTCTTCATCATAGAAACTCTGTCCTTTCTAGTAATTAATTTATTGATCAATTGATTTCTAGCTCACCTGTACCAAGGTCAGCTTTTGTGGTCAGTCAATATCCATTAATGTCCGTTGTGTGTCATGTGTAAATAGTTGTGATTTTCTTCTAAACATATCAATTGTTAATGTCTTCATCATAGAAACTCTGTCCTTTCTAGTAATTAATTTATTGATCAATTGATTTCTAGCTCACCTGTACCAAGGTCAGCTTTTGTGGTCAGTCAATATCCATTAATGTCCGTTGTGTGTCATGTGTAAACAGTTTCTTTAATTAAAAATTCTGAAAAATGTCTAATAAAATGTTCCTTTAAAAGGAAATATTTGCCCATTTTATAATTAACAGGTCTAAGTTCTAACAAAACATTTTAACAGTCTGCTTTACCTTTGGTCTGCTTTAATCTACCAACTGCTAGGGTATAAGAAATATTTCTTTCAAGCACATTTATGACAAAATGGAACACACATACATGTACATGCTTTCACATATTCAGCTGATATTTTATATATGAGTTTTTTTTTGATGAACTTCATGTCAAGTTCACCCTTCGACCAAATTCCTCAAGCATTCCATGAGTTATGTCCCTTTTTAGCTAAATGAAACATAAATATAATTCTTTTTCCTAATCCACTTGCCCAATTTGATGTCACATGACCATTACCATGGGTACTAGGTGAGCGATTAAGAGCCGCATGCGGCTCTTGTTAGCTCACATGAACCAAAGGCTCAAGGAGAGCTTTTGTGATGGCACTGTGACTGTCTGTCGTGCGTTGTCTGTTGTCTTTAATTATTTCTTCAAACGGCATCTCCTCCTATACGGCTTGATCAATTTCAACCAAAGCTTTCTCGAATCTTCTTTGGATTAAACTCTACAAAACTTGTTCGAATAATTAGGGCCCTGCATTGCAAATGCTGGAGTCCTATAGGAATCACATTTTCTGTCTGTCTGGCACTTTTGATGTGAGGTGATAACTCAAACAGTTCTTCACATATCACAATTACTGCCATATTATTTGTTTAACTCATTCACCCCTGAAACTTTTAATGGACAATTCCAATTTCAGAATATGTCTAGTCCATTATTGACTATTTAGGGGTGATTTTAACCATATATTTCAAGTTGACAAACAGTGTAGACCCTGATCAGAGGGCTCCTTAAGGAGCCCTCTGATCAAGGTCTACACTGTTTGCATGGGACAACTGTAAATAATAGTCACTGTTATCATCACAGGTGCACTGTTTGTAAATGCTTAGTATACTCGTCGCTAGGGTTGAATGTGTTAAATGCTTTGTTTGCTTTTATTTATAAAGCTTGACTTTAAAACCATTATATGATTGTCAAACAGTTTGGATCATGATCAGATGCTGTCTTTGCAGCTTCAGATAATGATCCAAACTGTTTGCAAATGGGAAATGCTAGTGGTGTCGAGCTTGGTAGGTAAAGGATTAACCCATTTCTCATTGAATACGCCTTTTTACACCTATAATTATTCTTTCCTTCACGGAAGAAAATAGTTCCAAATTATACCTTCATAAATATATACCATAAGAAATGCTATCTTTATCCTAGCAGATGTTAGTTTAAAGCAGACTGAAAGTAAAGCAGAATGCGCCTTAAGGCATATTATGCTTTACTTTCAACCTGCTTTAAGTGTTCACCTTTATCTATAACTAGAATTTAGAAAGAGTCTGTGGGGTAATGGGTTAAGCAGCAGCTTGCCTTCAACAATAAGTAAGCCTTCTTAATTTTGAGTGGTAGTAATAACCTTGTTTTGTTGAAATTTTTTGCAATTGCTGAGGTATATATTTATTTCTAGATTTGTAAAATGTATCACTATGCATATATACACTTTGCTAAAAGTAAGAAGTTAACATAAAATGACATGTAATTTTTCATCAAGGTTTAGAAGTGAATGCCTAATGTTTTCACAGGGCCCATGGGATAGAAACCAAAGTGGTGAAGCGGCCTCAGTTCACTAATGAACTGCTGGACTGGGCTGATGTGGTATTCACTGCAGGCGGAGATGGCACATTCCTGGATGCTGCATCCAAAATTCTTTCAACTGAAATACCTGTGATAGGAATCAACACAGACCCAACAAGGTAAATTATTTCAGGCAGAAAAATAATATTGGATGTTTTTAAAACATCCAATATTATTTTTCTGCCTGAAATCATTGCCATGTACATCTACCTATGTATACATTTTGTTGAGACTTTTCCCCAATACCTTGTATGATTGAAGAAGAGGTGCTGCTTCCCTATTTGAAGAATATTATGTAGTCATATTGGTATTAACTTTTATGTTCCAGTGTTGCGACAAGTTTGAAGTAGAGGCAAGCTTTGCGGTTCTCCAACAGCTCTTGTTCTGTGTTGAATAAAAAAAAAGTATTATGATTTTCAGTCTTTCAGATGCAGTCCTTCAAATACATGTATATAGACTATCGGTAAATGTTGACAACATATTGTCTTCATTGTAACATCATTATTAGGGCCCTGCATTTAAAATGTCCGTTCATCCATCAACACTTTCATGTTCCGCTATAACTCAAAGAGTTCTTCACAAGCTTCATTTTAACAACATTATGCTTGGTAGTATTAGAGGGAGACACCTATGCTTTTTGCGTATAATCTGATCATTATGTACAAAGTTACCTGCCCTTGAATTATCAAAATGTATTTAATTATGTTTACACTGTAGCAACCTCATTTGTTCACCAGTTCTTATCATATTATGAAAGAATATGAGCCAAAATTAGGTCTTCATCAAGGTTGATAATGGGCCAAATTGGATCAGAGTTATTGCTCCTGATTATCAAAAGTACATGTACTATATTTGACATTTTTTACACTCTCAGAACCTCAATTTTAGTTCAACTGGCCTTTGGTTAACAAATTCTTATGATACTTATTATGTGGGTTTATATTAACCCGACGCAGGTCAACTTAGAATATGACAGAAATATGTGCATAATAATAAGTTGATCTGGGCTCTGATTTGCTGATGGTTGATCCACTCCAGAGACTGTATTTGTTGACCGATTTTAATGATAATGTTTTTGAATGTCGTCAAATAGAACTGGCTCTTGTCAAACATATCCTTATTGAAATATAGAAGTATTATTTACTTGTAGGTCTGAGGGAAGGCTGTGTTTGGACAAGGAGGAATATCCAGCCATTAAGTTTGATCTTGCATTAGAAAGACTTCTTGCAGGTGATTTCAGGTTAGTTTTTAAGACTGAATGTATTTTTAGCTCACCAGAGCTCAAGTGGAGCTATTGTGATACTGCTCTGTCCCGCGCCCGCTTGAAACAAATAGACCCAGTGTAACCAAACTTGATCAGATAAATGCTGTTTGTTTGAGTTTCAAAAATTGTTCAAAGAAAGTTGGAGGGGCCAATGGTCTAGTTGCCATGGAAACCCTGCACAAAATCTAGAAAAAACTTCTCCGAAACTACTTGTCCGATTTCAATTTGGATTTCACCAAAATATTTCTCAATGGATAGACTTCAGAAGTTGTTCAAAGAATTTTGAACCGTCAACAAATATGGTAGCTAGAAAGCATGGTCAAATGTGTTTTGAAATATCGAATTTAAAGTTAAAAACCTTTTAGAAGGCATAATTTTGACCAAATCTTTGTTATATTAAATATCAGTGTCATGTCCTTGATAAAATTAAGGTCATAATTGGATATATGTCATGTTGGGTCATTAAGTAGTTTAGTAGGTCAAATCGCAAAAAAAAGCTTTTTGCCTCTCCAAAGGCCATATTTTTAGTCAAATTTTCTGAAAACTTGCTTAGAATGATTATCTTGACAAAAGCTAGGCTTTATGTGAATATTGGTAACATAAGATTCAAAAGAAGGTCAGTAGGTCTAGACATTGAAAAAGCTTCTAAACACTGTAGGAGCCATGTTTCAAGCCACACATCCATAAAACTTGATCACTTTGACACAATCTAGGTAATGAAGTAATATGGATTACTTCGGGTGAAAAAGTGGGTCAGTAGGTCAAATCATAGGAAAAACTTCAAATTACTCTAGGGCTGACATCTTTTGCCCTAATTATAATACATTTATCATTAAACTATCTCAGATTGTTCACCTTGCGAAATCTAGGTCTTCTCATCAAAAGCATCAGTGGGGAATGAAAATTGTTAAAAGTTTGTGGCTGGGGTAATTTGTCAAAAAAAATCTTCTACTCCGAAACTACTAGTTCGATTTCACCAAAATGTTTCTCAATTGATAGACTTCACAAACACATTGCTTTTCATCTGATCTTCACCAAACTTTCTGAAAATATTTTTTTGTCATAAAATGGAGACCAAGTTCGATAACCAGTGGCGCCAATTTACACTAGGCCCTTTGGAGTAATGGCCCTTTAATTCCTCAACAGGTGCTTTTATGGCGCTCCACAATAGTTTCTGCTCTCTAACTTAAACAGTTTCATAGGATAGTCTGGATTCTCCTCCCTGTGCCATTGGGGGCATTCATGTATCTGGGACACGCTTCTTGTTAAATTTTGCAGTATTTTTTAACACCTTCTAAATTTGTCCACCTGTGATTTTGTTGGTTTTGATTTGTCACTTCCTTGTTGAATTATCTCCCTTTTTAGCTCATCTGAGCCAAAGGCTCAGGATGAGCTATTGTGACCGCAATTTGTCCGGCATCCGGCCACATTTTCAAACAACATCTCCTCAGAAACCATGAACCCGATTTCAACCAAACTTTGTCAGAAGCATCAGTGACAAGGGGGAACGATATCTTGTTCAAAGTTTTTGGCTAGAGTTATTCCCCTTGCCGTGGGACCAGATTTTCTAACATGACCGTATGGGTAACTTTTAATGCATAAGAAAATCTTAAAAAATCTTCTTCTCAGAAACCGCTAGGCCAAGACCTTTGATATTTGGTATGTATCATTACCTAATGATCTTCTACCAATATTGTTCAAATTTTGACCCTGGGGCCAAAAATGGCCCCGCCCTGGGGCTTATCAGTTTTTCTTAGGAAAACTTTAAAAAATCTTCTTCTCTGAAACTGTATGGCCTAGATCATTAATATTTTACATGTAGCTTTACCTTATGGTCCTCTACCAAGATTGTTCAAATTATGACCCCCGGGTTAAAATTGGCCCCGCCCCGGGGCTTATCAGTTTTACATAGACTTATATAGGAAAACTTTTAAAAATCTTCTTCTCTGAAACTGTAAGGCCCAGATCTTTTATATTTGACATATAGCTTTGCCTTGTGGTCCTCTACCAAGATTGTTCAAATTATGACCCAGGCAAAAATTGGCCCCGCCCTCGGGCTTATCAGTTTTTCCTAGGAAAACCTTAAAAAATCTTCTTCTCTGAAACTGTAAGGCCCAGATCATTTATATATGACATGTAGCTTTGCCATATAGTCCTCTACCAAGATTGTTCAAATTATGACCCCCTGGCCAAAAATGGCCCCGCCCTCAGGCTTATTAGTTTTTCATAGGAAAACCTTTAAAAATCTTCTTCTCTGAATCTGTAAGGCCCAGATCATTTATATTTGACATGTAGCTTTGCCTTATGGTCCTCTACCAAGATTGTTCAAATTATGACCCCTGGATCAAATTTGGCCTGCTCCGGGGCTTATCAGTTTTACATAGACTTATATAGAAAACCTTTAAAATTCTTCTTCTCTTAAACTGTAAGGCCCAGATCATTAATATCTGACATGTAGCTTCGCATTGTAGTCCTCTACCGAGATCAAATTTTGATACATGGCTCATAGCTATATCAAAATGTTGTCTTGCCCAGTCAACTTCTATGGTACAATGTCCTCAGGTGAGCGAAATGTGGCCCTCTGGGCCTCTTGTTCATGAAATTTAATCCTGTGACTATGATTTGATTTGTCAATGTGTATAGATCACCTTTGGTGATAGCGCAATTCTAGTTTGAACTGACTTAAGTCAAACTTACTCTTATTTCAAAGTTAAAACATGGCTGAGCCAAGTTAACCCTTTACCCAATAACCCGTTTATAAATTTAAATACAGTTGATCACTTAAAGCAGGTTGAAAGTAAAGCAGAATGTGCCTTAAGGCACATTCTGCTTTACTTTCAGCCTGCTTTAAACTACCATCTTCTAGGTCATATAAAATCTTTGTTCTGGAAATTGTTCATGGGGGTATTAACTGGAACTATTTTCTTTAGCGGAGGAATAAATTAAATACGCTAAAAGTCGCTTCTATGGGGGAAAGGGTTAAAAGTGGAAATAAGGGTAAGGTTACGGAGGTGAGTTTGAGTTATCTGACTGTATTTTCATGTGTAGATGGAAGTGGCGACAACGAATAAGGATTACTATGAGTGGAGTACATGCTAATGATGACCCCATAGAGTTGTCAGACCAACAGCTGAAGTATTTGGAGCACAGATACTCAGAGCATGTGTCTGAGGAAGAAATGAACCGCCGGCCACTGCATGTAAGAGGCTATTGCTTTAACAGAGTGCTGCCAGTGAGGGCATTAAATGAAGTTTTCTTTGGAGAATGTCTATCATCAAGGTGAGGCTTTAATTGTTCTGTTTTGTACAGTGTTCCCTCCCTACAACAGCCCTCAAAACAACAATTACCTCCTTACAACAATGCTTGCCGCTGTTCTCTAAAAAAGACCATTATGTCTACCCTTTTCCCTACTGCAATATCATCTGCTTAAATTTGTCATCTGCTGTTTATTGCTCACCTAAAACTTGAGCTTTTAGGATGGCTGATGTTTGTCATCCATCTGTCTGTCTGTCCGTTCACAATTGTCTCGTTTACACTTTAGCTCAAATCAAAGAAAAACTTTGTTAACCCTCTAGAGGCTACAAATCTCATTTGATCTTAATGAAAATTGGTAAAAATGTTTGCCTCGTTTATATCTAGGTCAAATTTGAATTCAAAAGGAGCTTTTTGTTTTACTGTTGCCTTGTTTTAAGCAGTCACTTGTCGTAAACCCCTAATAATTAAAACCATTAAGTGGTCATAATAGAGAGGTTTTACTGTATATTCAAATGACAATACTATCTGTACCCTTTTGACGAGGCTGTCAAAGATATATAAGGATTTGCCTAGAGGCACATTCTGCTTTACTTTCAGCCTGCTTTGAGCTACCATCTGCTAGAATATAGAAAAAATTTCTTATGATACATATTCATGATTGTACAAATTGAACTATTCTCTTCAGTGGAGGAATAGATTAACCCATTACCCCATAAATACGCCTTTTTACGCCTATAGTTTATTCCTCTACTGAAAAAGTAGTTTAAATTTAAGCAGTCATGGAAATGTATTATAAGAAATACTTTCTATATTCTTGCAGATGGTAGCTTAAAGCAGGCTGAAAGTAAAGCAGAATGTGCCTTAAGGCACATTCTTCTTTATTTTCAACCTGCTTTAAGTGGTCACCTATCTTCAAAACTAGAAACATGCTATGGGGTGATGGGTTAAAACTTAAATGCATAAAAATGTGTATCTTAGATTCTATGAAGTTATGGGTTAAATATGTTTTTAAACTCTTGAGAGTTATTGTAAGCATTATAAAAGTTAAGCTTGTGTTTCAGGGTCTCTTATTATGAGTTGAGTATAGATGGTCAGCAAGGGATGAAACAGAAGAGTTCCGGGGTGACAGTATGTACTGGAACTGGATCAACATCCTGGTACTTCCACATCAACAGAATCCCTACAGAGTCGGTGAAATCCATCATGTACATAGGTAGGTATACAGTAGTGCTGGTTCTGCAGGGCTGCCATTTCTCCAGATTTTTCCAAAATCTTCAGATTTTTATCCTAGCAGATGTTTGCTTAACCCATTAACTCATAAGCGATAAACAATTCTCAATCCTTATCTCAATGGAAGCTAGTTGATTAAAGTGTGTCAAAATGAGTTAGTATGAGGCTATTGCGCAATGAGTCAAAATGAGTCAGTATGGCTTAATGGGTTAAAGCAGGCTGAAAGTAAAGCAGAATGTGCCTTAAGGCACATTCTGCTTTACTTTCAACCTACTTTAAGCAGCATGTGTCTTTAAATCTAGAAACAGACTATGGGTTAGGGTATAATTCGGTGAATCACACTTGAAAATTTGGAAATCTTAGGATTTTTCATGATCATCTTATAGCAGCCCTGGTTCTGCCTCTTGTAATAGAATTGCAGCATTTTTATAACAGTTCAATGAGATCGTGTGCAGCTCAATTGTTAGTGAGCTGCTCAATTGTTAGTGAGCTGAATACACAGCAAGTCACTATTCGCAAAAACACTATAGGAAGCTTTTACCCCTTCCCCAGCATAGGTACCATAAATAAATATTCATTGCTGCTTTTGAATACAAGTAGCAGTTTAAGGCAAAATGAAAGGAGCTTTCTGCTTTACTTTCTTCTTCCTTCAAGCAGTATCATCCCTTAAACACAGTTGGATGTAGGCAATTTTCACTTTTGTCTATGGTCGAAAGGGTACTAAGCGTTTTTACTCCTTGAACTTTTTCCTCCACTGAAGAAAATCGTTCAAATTTATAGTCATTAATATTTATTTATTAGAAACATTCTCCATATCCTAGCAGATGGAAGACCCATAGATATTTTAAAATAACCTAGATTGGCTACAGGCCAATCAGTGACGGTCATCCAGAAGCCATTTTGGAGGGTGTATGCTAAAATTATGCTATTCTCCTTCCGTTGGTCTGGTATACGTTGTATTGCTGTAGATTGATTGACGTTACATGCTGTGCGCAGGTAATCCTGTCTACGTTGACATTGCATCATTGACTACAGAAGTTGCTAAGAACCGTTCCATAGTTGCTATGATTAACCGATGATTTTAGTCAGTTAGATAGGAATTACCATCATTTTGTGCTTTTTATTGTTTATTACGGTGCATATGTATGTTACAAGATGTATATAGTACGAATTCATTCTTAAATGAAAGTAAATCATATTTTGTCATCGGAGGGAAAGTGTTTGATACACCCACGAAAATGGCATCTTTCTGACAGTCAACCAATGGGAGCTTAGCACTAGGTGGCCAATCTAGTATTTTAAGATATCTACCATCTGACCCTGCTTACAAATTAACTTTATGTTTACAGCTAACAGTGTTGGCAATGTGACCTTTCCCATCAATGATGAGGCATTTGTACAGAATGTGACGGACCAGTTTAAGAACTCCCTGATCTATGACCCCAGTCATCCCTACATGGGCTATACAGTGAGGGACCCAATCATAAATGGTAGGTGAAAGAGTAGGTGTGCTCACTTAACCCATTAACCCATAAATACACCTTTTTATGCCTGCTTTAACCATTTCCCCCATAGAAGCGTCTTTCAGCGCATTTAATTTATTCCTCGATGAAGAAAATAGTTCCACTTCACACAGTCATAAATATGAACCATAGGAAATGTTTCCTATAAAAAAAAAAGTATATCCAAAAATACCATAGCTTAAAGTAGACTGAAAGTAAAGCGGAATGTGCCTTAAGGCACATTCCGCTTTACTTTCAACCTGTTTTAAGTGGTCACCTGCCTTCAAAATTAGAATCAGACTATGAGGTAATGGGTTAAATGATTTGGACACTGTATTTTGCAGGTGTGTTTAGTGTACCACAGCCCAGGGGACACACCAAACAGTGAGTGATGAAACTTTTTGTGTTTACCTCCCCCAGGTCCCATAGAAGCCCCTTTTAACCCTATCCCTTATAGAATCGACTTTTAGCACATGCATTCTATTCATCCGCTGAAGAAAATAGTTCCAATATATACCGTAATGAATATGTGTCATATTTAATACTTTCCTTATTGTAGCAGGTAATAGCTTAAAGCAGCCATATGGCGCATTCTGCTTTACTTTCAACCTGCTTTAAGTAGTCATCTATTATCAAAACTAGAAACAGGCTATCGGGTAATGGGTTAATGTATTAATTTATTCCTCCATTGAAGAAAATAGTTCCAATTTATACAGTCATAAACATGTACCAAAAGAAACAGTTTCTATATTTTGCTTTACTTTCAACCTGATTTAAATACTCACCTTCCTTCAAAGCTAGAAACAGGCTCTGGGGTAAAGGGTTAAGTAGCATCGTTGGCCGGTCAGTCTGCGGTCTGTCTGCAAAGTCTTGTACAATGAACCCCTCCTTCCGTTTCAATCTGATTCACCTGATACTTGGCATAAATGTTAATCAGGATAGTAAATGTGTAAGACAAATATTTTAGGTCTCTTTGGACCTTGACTTCTGGTCTTGATTATTGAAAACCTTGTCCAGAGCATAACTCCTTGACTATGCTATATAGGATTCAAAACCTGGTCTGTGTATACATATTGGGATTGCTCAGTGTCACATACCACTTTCAGGTCAATTTGACTTTGACCTTGACCTCTGATCTTGATAATTGAAAAACCTTGTCAGGAGCATATCGTCTAAGATTACCAAACCTGAAGTACGATGACTGAAAAGTTATGAAGATGTGTTTGTCTGTTTCAGTATTCGTATAGCTTCTAGGATGTGGGATGCCAGTTTGGTTGTAGATGGTGGTTGCTCATTCCGGTTTAATGATGGTGCCATTGCCACTTGTGAGATGGTAGACGAGGATGCATTGAGAACTGTGCACTTCACTTAGTACTGAATTGACTCATTACTTGACTAGAAAGGGACTAAGGATATTGACCTATCTCTTACTGAATAACTCTATATAACTCTGCCAACATTAAGTCAAACCTGTGTTGAGTAATTTTTCAAATCAGGATGGCAGTGAAAAAATTGTCAGTGAAAGGGTAAAACACTGACTGTTGAAATTTCTAATTTTGCAACAGTAGACATATAGGATCTGTCATGAGTCTATGTGTGAGACAAGCTGTTCTCAAGTGAGTCTAGAAATGAAATGTTATTAAGCAAGCCTTGGCGAGCTTAATATTCTAGACGAGGTTGAGATCAGCTTGTCTCATACATCGATGAGTGACAGATTCTTTTTCTCACATAACCAACAATTTAATGTATTTTTAAAACAATAGGCCGTTTTAGAATCCCAGTGATGTAATAACGCCTTTATAAATAGTGACGTTAGAGTGATGTCATCAAAGAGATCTCACACATGTTGGAGACAAGGATATTCCGGATCGTTGTTCGCTATTGAAAACCAGGGTAGTTATGTGAGAAAACAATGTTTGCAGATAACAGAATTGCTCTCAAAGAGTTAAAGAAGATTTACTTAACACAACTTTGACTACAATGTGCAGAAATTGAATTCACATTAATTTTCTAAATGGCATAACTCAGCATTACATGTACAAGATATATTGTTAATTTGTTACTTGCATTCCAAAATGTATATGTTACAAAGGAGCTGTGTTGAACAATGAAGGTTTGATTTTATTAGTGTTATCTTGCCATGGGAAATTTGAAAGAAACAAAGAAAAGGATGTATCATTGTAGCTTTGTTTTCTCTCTGTAGCCTAGTGGTTAAGTCACTGTGATTGACAATCATTAAGCTCCTCCTCACTGTGGGTTCGAATCCTGGTCTGGACACTTCAGATATTTCATGTAGGGAAACCTTCAAGCTGGCTTACTGAAGCTGGATGTTTCATTATGACTGAAATACCTGTACTGTTAAAGTGACGAAGATCTTAACAAATCCTAAATCTGACAACTCTTTGTTTTAAGGAGTCTTCTGCCTTAAACATAGTTGATTATAGATGATTTGCTCTTTTGGTTTGCTCTTTTGGCTATGGAGAAGGGGGTTAAATTACATTTGATCAGGGTTCAAGCTATATCCAAAAGGTTTCCTCGTATCAATGTGACCTCTCACTGGTCATGTGATCAAAACCATTACAGTATTGCAGATTAAAGGGAATGTGACATGTCTGAAAATTCCAAGGTAAAGGAAAAACTTTCGTTCATTCTCTGAGTTCAAGAGCCTAAGTACTCCAAGTTCTAGCTGTTTGATGCAATGCTTGACTCTTACAGTTACTATTTAGATTTCTTCAAGTACAGTGCTCCCTCCCTACAACGGCCCTCCCAACAACGACCCCTCCTTACAACCACCCTTGCTGTAGTTCCCTAATCAGGACAATGATATCTAACGCTTTTACTGCTACAATATTGTCTGCTTAAAATTGTTGTCTAATGTTTTATAGGGCTGTAACGATTCACCGGTGCACCGGTGATTCGAAATCATGAACGGACGAATTAGCCGTATCGTATCGCGGACGAAAAAACAATCCGTATCTCGATTCTCTTTTATACATTACATTGCAACAGAAGTGTTCTAAAACTTTATTATGTAATAAAATCGGACAATTATTAGCTTCTTTCACAAGACATTCGATCTTATAGCCTGCAAACATTAATAGACCGTACCAAAAAGTTACTAGACTAAACCTTAGGTTAACTCTATATAAATAGTATGACGTTTCGATAAACCAAAAACTGATCGCTCAGTGTCGCATTTGTACTTGGCATAAAATAACGAAACCCTTGCGGGTATTTTCGTTAACAAAATAAAGAATATATAAGAATTTAATTAATGTGGGATTCGCACGTAAGAAAGGATACAATACCGGGTATGTGTTTAGATGGAAAAATGCAATGGATATACTTACGACAATAGATGTGAAGTGTGAGTGAATGTCATACATTCTTTGTTGAATCAAACTGAGACTGCAGTTACCTTTTCTAATATTGTATCTTAATAATTGAAAATGATCTACCTAAGAATATCTAAAACGAAATCGTAACAGAGCAATCAGGTTTTTAAGTAGAACGCGGTATGAAAATTGAATCACATGTCACCGATTTTTTCCGTTACTGAACCGGATTATACTCCCCATTCTTGTTACTGTGGGATAGTTACTAATTTTAGAATGAGGATTTCCCCAGGTTTCATTTAGATGAGAAAATAGCGAAGTAATAGATCTACTCCATGGAAAAACGAAACAACAGTGGCAAACTGTATAGGATTCTTACCTGGAACAAATGATGGGGTTTTTATTAAAAGCGTGACCTAAAAAAACACTTCGTAGTTTGACTAGGCCATTCGGGTAAGTAACTGCGAGGGAATGCGAGACTGGGAGACCGAACTGGGTCATTACCAGTAAATGCTTTTCTAACACAGGCCAATGTCGAACAGTTTGAACATATGTTTTACACAGCACTATTGTTTGCTTGTACGAATTGGACATTTGATCCTGATCTGTCACAAGTCATTGCATGCTTCAATTATGCTAACAAAAAGGGGGGAAATCCAAATTTATCTTTTAAACTGAGACTTGTTATATATTAAAAGAATTGGGATACGTATCGAGAATCGCATGTCAGTATCGCAATACGTATCGTATCGTCACCTGACTCAAGATACACAGCCCTAAATTGTTTTACTCAATGATACATATAAGTGGACATTTTGACAGAAGAAATATAATGACGAGTGACAAACAGCTTGAATCTAGAACAGACGCCGTGTTACGGGGCGTCTGATCTGGATTCAAGCTGTTTGCAAATGTAAGCCAAGTCTTTACTTTTCCTTCCAAAAATGGCTCCCTCCGAACAACACACACAATCTGTATCTCCCATTGGTTGTCGTTGTAGAGAGGGAGCACTGTAAAATGAAAACAAAACTGTGTTTGGAGGTACATGTATCAGTTTTGAATAAGACTGCAAGACATTTAATTTGTACTAAGATTTGTGATATACATGTTTTGTTGTTCATGTGACCTTTCGTTACACATTGTATATCTGCAGAGTTTGTATTTTATGGACAACTTAACCATTTCTTCATGGACTTTTGATGAGCCGTCTGTTTGTCTTACTGTCCACCTTGGCCATAAGTTTATACCTACATGCGATAGAGACTTCATATTTGATATTTTTACCCAACTCAAAAAGCTCTTGATCTCAGTACAAAATAGGTCATGTCAGACACAGGGCAAGGTCATTTAAAGGTCATGGTCACATTGGGAGATATAGTATTTCACGAATATATCTTGCTCAGTGTTTGTAACAAGCGATTGCTTTAAGCAGGATGAAATAAAGGTCCTTTAGGAGCTCTCAGCTTTACTTTCATACTGCTTAAAGCAGTCATCTGTCAGAATTAAGGTAAAGTTTCCACTGGCACTTAATCAGAACAGGGTGGACATATAAGAAGGCATATCCATGAAGAATAGATAAAGGTACAGAAAGGCATTACTATGAGGAAAAGGATGAAGTGATTTAACCCATTAGCCCATAACCTGTTTCTCAAATTGAAGACTGGTGTCCACTTAAAGCAGGTTGAAAGTAAAGCAGAATGTGCCTTAAGGCACATTCTGCTTTACTTTCAACCTGCTTTAAGCTACTATGTGCTAGAATATATAAAATATTACTTCTGGTACATTCATAAATGTATAAAGAAGAACTATTTTCTACAGCAGAGGAATAAATTAGATGCGTATAAAGGCGTATTTATGGGGTAATAGGTTTAAAAGGTTTTGTTAGTTTGAAGTTGTATGTACCTCAACCTTTTGAAAATCATATCATGCTAGAAACTTTTGACAAAGTTGGAAAAAGAGTGGTGATAAGACTCGATACAATGACATCTGTTACAACCGAATTCTCACTTACCAACACAAATTCCGTGGGAAAGGACCTGCACAAAGCTACATACATGAGATTCAATAAGACGGCAAACTCATTACAACAACATTTTTGTTAGGAACGAACTGTGTCGTTGCATCGAGTCCTGACTGTTTAAACCTAAAACAATACTATAACTTTTGTACATTGCACACAAGGTAGATTGTCTGCTAGTCTAGTTTCTTATATATGGAGACATGAATCAAATCAAAATATCTGCTTAACTCTTTCAACACCATGGATCTGTTTCAAATATACTTGTTACATTTGCAAACAGTGTAGACCAAGATCAGAGGAATCCTATAGTAGCTACAATCTGGGTCTACAGTGTTTGCTTATTTAGACCAGTATCTAGTAAAACACCCTGTATTCCAAGTAGACTGGTTCATGTTTTGGTAACTAAAATGATCCACAAGGGAACTTAATAACCCACAAGCAAGAGTTTACTTAATGTTGAAAGAGTTAAGTAAATGTACAACAATATTTTCTAATCATTAAAGAGATATTATTGTTTATACATTTAGTTAGAACTATCTTCTTTTTTTGCCATTTTTAGCTCACCTGAGCCAACGGCTCAGAATGAGCTATTGTGACTGCTCTTTGTCGTCTGGTGTCCATTGTCAGTCCACATTTTCAAATCACTTCTCCTCTTTAAGCTTTGACCTAAATTCAACCAAACTTCACCAGAAGCATCAGTAGGGAACGAAAAGTCTTTAAAAATTGTGGGTGGTGTCATTTTTTCCTTGTTGCCATGGCAACCATGCACAAAACCTAGGAACATCTTCTACGAACTAATGGTCCGATTTAAATTTGGTTTTCACCAAAATGTTTCTGAATCAACCAACTTTATAAGGTGTTCAAAGAATTTTGATCTGTAAAAAAAATATGGCCTCTAGAGGGCGTTTTCAGTTTCAATGTTCTGTAATATCAAGTAAAAAGTTAAGAACCTTCTAGAAGTTATAATTTTGCCCACATCTTTTTGAGATTTTGTCAGTGTCCTCTCCTTGACAAAATTTAGGTCATACATGAATATAGGTACAGTATTATTGGGCCATAAAGTAGGTCAGCAGGTCAATTCACAGGAAAAGCTTTTTGTCACCCAAGGGGTCATATTTTTAGGCCAATCTTCTTGAAACCTCCTTGAAATGACCATCTTGACAAAAGCTAGGCAATAAATGAATATGGATTATGAAGGTTAAGAAAGTAGGTCAGTAGGCCAAACCATAGAAAAAGCTTCTAAACACTCTAGGAACCATATTTTTAGCCATAATTTCATTTGATTGCCTTTACATAATCTAGGCAATGTAGTAATATGGATTACTTGTGGTCAAAAAGGTCAAATCATAGGAAAAGCTGTAGAGTACTCTTGGGCCCACATTTAAGATCATGAAATGAGCTGAGGAAAATCACCTTGACAAAATCTATGTCATGTAATTATGAAGATGAATTTTGTAGGGTTTAAAAGTAAGTCAGTAGGCCAAATCAAAGAATTGGCTTCTGAACAATTTACGAGCAATATATTTTTAGCCCCCAAACCCAGGAAACTTGCTCAGAATAATAACCTAGACACAATCTAATTAATGTATGAATACTGGTATGAGTTATGTCAGGTCAAAAAGTAGGGCATTAGGTCAAATCATAGGAAAAGCTATTGAACACACTTGAGGCCATACTGAAACCCAAGCTCGATAAATCACCTTGATCACCTTGAAAATAGTTACCGTAGGTCATTTGACCACCTATAAGCATTACTTTCACGACCTTGCCCAGTCAGCTTAGGTACTATGTCCTCAGGTGGGCGATTTGAGGGCCATGGCCGTCTTGTTTAAGATTTTTCTAGATTCACGAGTGATACTAAGTACTGTGAATCTCAATTTCTCAAGCTTATTGAATGAGTATGAACAGTCTAGAGCAAAACAGCAAAATGATAGTTCATGTATTGTGAGATATTATTGCTTTGTATTATTATGAAATGATATGTATTATGGGAATTAACCCCTTCACGGCTAAGAAATGCTGTATCATTATGTGTTATTTTATATGCTTCTGTTAATGTTTTGTATACAAATTACAAATTTGTATGAAGCAACCATTGAATATACTGCTGTTGTTTAAAGCACAGGTAGAAGCTTAACACAGAGCAAATGTGAAGTAGAAAGCTCCTGTAAGAGCTCTCCTCTTTATGTTAACCCTTTACCTCATAGCCTGTTTATAGTTTTGAAGACTGGTGACCACTTAAAGCAGGTTGAAAGTAAAGCAGAATGTGCCTTAAGGCACATTCTGCTTTACTTTCAGCCTGCTTTAACCCTTTACCTCATAGCCTGTTTCTAGTTTTGAAAACAGGTGACCACTTAAAGCAGGTTGAAAGTAAAGCAGAATGTGCCCTTAAGGCACATTCTGCTTTACTTTCAACCTGCTTTAAGCTAAAATCTGCTAGGCTATATAAAATATTTGTAATGGTAATTGTTCATGAAGGTATAAACTGGAACTTTTTTTTTCAGCGGAGGAATAAATTAAATACGCTAAAAGTAGCTTCTATGGGGGAAAGGGTTAATCCTGCATTATCTAGTCGCTTGTCTTTTTGCAATACTTTTCATTCACTAGTTGCTTAATACAAACTTTATTGTTATGTCCTAAATGGTTTATAGTCTTATGCTATTTTGCCAAAAAAGTATTTTAATGTACGATTTTTTGTATATTAATAATCATGTTATCGGTACAGTAAAACCTGTGTTATGCGGCCTCGTAAAAAAAGGTAAATTAATTTATCATATAAATTGCAGTCTGGGAGTGGAATAGAGCCATTATACAAATATCGTAATCCACTAGTGGAATATTGTCTTTTGGGATCAGGCCAAACCTTTCCATTCTCTAGCGCTGCATGTAGCTGGCCACCGAATGACGTCATTTGCAATGAACAACGTCATGTTTTGGCGTAAAATCTATATAGCGGAGGGACTATAAACTACGGTTTTGATTGATTTGATAGGTGTTTAAAATTGTTAGGTGATAGATAGAATCTCACATTTTCGTGCTCATTATTTATCATTTTTAATAAACGAGTTGACTAAAATAATATGACGCAAGCCTTGGCGAGCATCATATTATTTTAGTCAACGAGTTTATTAAAAATGATAAATAATGAGCACGAATGTAAGATTCTCTATATCCTTATAGAAAGGAAGCAGCTTAACCCTTTGAGCCCTAGTCCCGCATATAGGCGTCTTTTCAAACAGTGTACATGTAAATAGTACACTTGTCATGTGCAAACAGTGAAGGCCCAGATCAGAGGGCTCCGAAAGGAGCCCTCTGATCAGGGTCTTCACTGTTTGTAAGTAATGCCAAAATTTACAAAACAACTCTTAAAAGCCAGAAATGGACTAGACAAAATCGAAACTGGAATTGTCCATTTAAAGTTTCAGGGAGGAAAGAGTTAATGCAAAAGTAATGTAGAAAACTCCTATTGGATCTTTCTGCATTACTTTTGCCCTGCATTAAGCACCAAGTTGTCTTTGGAGATCCCCATGCCTCATCTTTGATGGTCGTTTAACACAGGTTTTACTGTATTATAATTTCCACTGTTCCAAATCAATTGAAAAGTAAAAACCACCTTATCATAAGAGTAACATATCAAGAAAAAAACCTTTCAGAAATAGAATTTGAGAGGACCCTAATCAGCCTCTGCTATATAAGGCATCTGATCAGGGGCTATAGGGTTTTTTCAGTCATATTCTTTTGTTTTCTACCTCTGCAAATAATGCATTTCCTGATCAGACACCACAATGCTTTTACTTGTGTGACGGTCCGTATCTTACAACAAAAAATTCAATTCAATATTGTGATATACAGGAGGTAGTACAATTATAGTACTTGTGTAGTACAATCACTCTATAAGCAACTGAATTGTTATTGAAACTAGAGGCTAACAAGCACAGATATTTCTCTTGTACATTGTTTTTGACTCACCTGAGCACAAAGTGCTCAAGGTGAGCTTTTTGTGATACCCCTCTGTCTGGCGTCCAGCAACAATTGCAAACAACTTCTTCTCTGAAACCAATAGCCCCAGTGTATTAGTGCTTTCTTCTGACATGGCCGAGTTATTTTTAGATTGGAACATTCTTAAACTTTAAAAGGGATGATCATCATACTCTTTGATTTCTGAACAGCCACCTAGGGATACGGATAGCTGTATTTTTTGTGTGTAATGTAGAGTAGAGAATATATTATTCTTTCTCGTTTAAACGCAAACGCAATGCACTAAACTGTAGAAACTTACTTTAAGAACTTTCTAACTATCTTTTTAATCTGAATGGCAAACAGGCTGGAGCCTGATCAGACGCTGGGTTACCCGGCGTCTGATTTGGCTCCAACCTGTTTGCAATGGAAATAATAGTTTTAACATATCAGTAAAATTAGCGCAGCGGCCTCGTGCTGCACGAGGATCATGATCATCTCAAGCAGGAAAGTGTACGAATTTATATCCAATGTTACCCTGTTAGTTACGGTATTCACCACCTTAAACTATTGTTCTAAAAATAACTTTGCCATGTCAGAAAAATCAGATAATAACCAAACAGCGCTTCAGGGCCTCCTGGCCCTCTTGTTTACATGTATACCTCTATTTTTCAGGAAACTGTTTTATAGTGTTCTTTCTGATATAATGTATTCTGGAGTGAAGTAAAAGTTTGACTTGTATTGGCGGCTTCTTCTTTTTTCAGACCAGATTGTTACTTTGATAGACAATTTTTACTGACATTTTCTAAAAGTGTTTTCTTAACACATTCAACCCAAGCGATGAGTATAATAGTCATTAGCAAACAGAGTACCTGTGAAGAGTACTCTTGTCCTATGCAAACAGTGTAGACCCTGATCAGAGGGATCCTGCAGGAGCCCTCTGATCAGGGTCTACACTGTTTGTAAATATGCAATATATTGTGAAAATCAACCCTTATTAATCAAAATGGACTATACTTAATTGGAAACTGGGATTGTCCATTAAATGTTTCAGGGGTGAATGCCCAAACATGTAGCCTTGTCCAGTATAAATAGTCCCCTTGATATATTTATGAGGGGTTAAGGCTAGTATACCCACCTTTACAAACAGTGTCCACCCAGATCAGAGAACTCTGACAGGCGCTTTCTGATCAGGGTCTGTACTGTTACATTTTGCAGTTTATTGCAAAAAACAGCCATATGCAAGAGGGCTTTGAAGGCCCTGATAAGGCTCACTTGTAATGGAACAATTGAGTTTCACCAATAATAACAAAACAAACTGAATCTAAATTCAAATAGAAGAACACTCGTCTATTTTCTTTAACCCTTTCCCCTTTAGAAGCGTCTTTTAGCACAATTAATTTATGAATAGGTATTATAAGTAATATTTTCTATTTTCAAGCAGATACTAGCTTAAAGCAGGCTGTAAGTAAAGCAGAATGCGCCTTAAGGCGCAATCTGCTTTACTTTCAACCTGCTTTAAGTGGTCACCTATCTTAAATACCAGAAATCCGCTATTGGGTAAAGGATTAAACAGCAGTTCATTTAGGAAATCTGACTTGGTGTTAAGAAAGACAACAGAAGTATTACCCTCTATGAACTTTATTCTCTCTCACAACATCATTGTTTCTACACAAAAAGAATGAGATACAGATTTTCTACTAAGCAAAATAACTGGACAGCAAGGATTCTAGTCATAGGCAAATCCAAGCCTGAATAGGAATATATGTCACGTTTTAACCCTTTCACTTACATGATACATGTACTGTCTGCTTGAATTAAATGCATTCTGACATATCTAACAAGCGTTTTGGATTCAGATCTGATGTCAAGAAACTGGACATCAGGTGCCCGTCTTACGAAAAAAAACGGACGCATATATAAGTGACCAGGGTTCTACCGTTGCTTAACCCCAGATATGACTATTGAAACTCTTTCAAAATTCTCCCTTGCAATTGAAGATCTCTATATCTGCACATTAAAAAACAAGCCAATAGAAAGGAGAGCACTGAAGAACTTAAACAGTTACACCTATAGCATATTACCCCATAGCCTGTTTCAAGTTTTCAGGATAGGTGACCACTTAAAGCAAGTTGAAAGTATAGCAGAATGTGCCTCAAGGCGCATTCTGCTTTACTTTCAGTCTGCTTTAAGATACCATCTGCCAGGATTTGGCAGGATATGGAAAATATTTCTTATGCTGGATATTCATGAATGTATTTTGATTTGTTTTGATTTTACGTCGCTTTCAACAGTATTTCAGTCATATCGCGACGTCCAGCTAATTAGGTGGAGGAAGACCCCAGAAGTCCTTTATGCACTATTTCAGGCACAAATCGGCAACTGGGTAGAACCACCGACCTTCCGCAAGCCAGCTGGAAGGCTTCCCCACATGAAAAATCCGAACGACCCTACTGGGATTCGAACTCACAGCGGTGAGGAGCTTAGTGATGTAAGTCACAGTAACTATACCACTAGGCCACGGAGGCCCCTATTCATGAATGTATAAATTGGAACTATTTTTCTCAGTGGATCAATAATTTAAAGGCATAAAAAGGCGTATTTATGGGGTAATGGGTTCAGAGACTTCAATGAAGAAGCAGGAGACTCTCTAAAAGCATTTGCTGCTTAACACCTGTATGCCGAGCAATCCAGAAAGCTTCATCAGAGCATCTTCCTTAGCTTTTGCTCCGCATTGAACATCCACCGGTCATAAAGACTGACTGTGGGTATTCCTGGGCGGGGTTGACAGGATTAACTCAATATCTAAATCTACTAAAGAGTTTTATGACTAGGTTTCTTTAAAAAATATCATTATCAGTATAAATCCAAAGCATCAATACATCCTATATAAGTCAATCTTATGCTAGGCAACCACTTGTTGAAGTAGGATGGACAGGGGACTTAACCCCTTCACTGCAATGACGTCATCCGTTTTAAACAATTATCGTCTGCTTTTAATTCTCAATTGAAGTTTTAGGTATTTTTGACTTCAGAAATAATTGAAATGAGTGTCAAACAGTTTGGACCCTGATCAGACGCCATGTTATGCGGCGTCTAATCAGGATCCAAGTTGCTTGCAAATAACCATCGTACTTGGGGTAAGGCAGTGAAGGGGTTAATAAGGCAGGATAAAAACTAGGCACATTTTATTTTTGCATTGTTTTTATCCTGCATTATGTATTGTGCTGTATTAAACACTATCTTTAGAACTTCTACTGAATGGAAGCGCAATACAAGATATACAGTATGAGTTGTTAGCACATGGCTTGGAGCTCTCGGCCAATCAGAGGCCTCAAAAACCTGTGAATATATCGTTTATTTTACAAAACCATGAAATAACTAACACACTGTTCACTTATTCCAAGCTTCCGTCATATCAAGGCAATTTGACGTCACAACCCTAGATCGAAGGGGAACTGCACTCGCTTGATGACGTCATATTATGTACAGTGAGACCTAAACTTTAAAGGCAATTAATAATGAATTGTGCTTACATATAGAGCTTCAATAAGCGTTATTTATGTTGGTGTTAAAGCATGCTTAATGTCTCAAACTGCACATTGAAATAACCGTTCAATTTAAGTAAAGTATTACAAATAAGATGACTTTTTCGTCTAAAACAAAAAGTAGAAACGTAGGGTCTTCTTGTTTTCCTCGAGCCCAAGCCAGTGCTAAATAGGTTAGACCACGGTTGCGCGCGAATAAACTACATAGTTCTCGGGGGCTACGCCCCCTCGAACTATATCGTTTATTCGCTTGCAACCATGGTCTAACCTATACATAAATGACATGAAATATGTGTAAGATTTGTACAAATTATAAAGCTTCTAGTGTGCAACATTTTTGTGCCGTTTTAGTGCAAATTTTCAGTTTTATACATCAACTCTACACTACCATTATACACAATAAAAGATCTGCAAAAGAGTAAGAATAAATAGATGATACATGCACAGACTGATAATCAAGAAGCTGAAGCGGTATGTATAAGCATTAGCGCAGGGCTCCAGATAAGAGGGAGTAAACTGAACAAATCCAACATTTTTTCACATACTTCAGCACCAAATCCTATGGTGTTACTACTCATTAGAATTGTCTCAAAGAGACGCTTCTAATGAGTAGTTACACCATAGGGTTTAATGCAGAAATAAAGATTTTAGTTTTTGAAATACTCCCCTTATCTGGAGCCATAAGCGTGATCTTTATGAAAATTGTTAGAAGTTGCGATAATGGCAAACCCGTTTTGGAACTTGCTTTACTACATCCAGCTACAGAAAAGCCTTTCAGAACAGTGCTGCCAACAATGATTCAGAGCAGGTATCTATAAGTAGTCTATAAACAGTTGCTGTTCAAGCAAGCTCAGCCAATTATATCAGTATTACGGTAACTCTTTGCATGCTGGGTAATTTTTTTTGTCTGCAACAATTGTCGTCTGCTACTCTTCTATATATTGCAAAACGACAAACAGTGCAGATCCTGATCAGAGAGATCCTGTAGGAGCCCTCCTTATCAGGTTCTATAATGTTTGCACAGGACAATTGTAACCTTCACTAAGGCACCATATGCATGGCTAGGGGTTAATGGGTACCTATCAGGCTAAATAACATAGCAATTTCATTTCAATTTCTACGGAATGTAAGCCATAAAACACATTGTAGTTAGATTAGTGATTAATTAACTGTACAGTGCTCCCTCCCTACAACAACACAAAATGGGAGACAAAGTTTGTGAGTGTTGTTTGGAGGGAGTTGATATAAGGAGACAAAATTATCACTCTTAGACTGCTGAATGACTTGGCTTACATTTGCAAATAGATTAAACCCAGATCAGTCGCCACAAAACGAAGGCGGTGTCTGATCTGGGTTCAAACTGTTTGTCACTCGTCTTTATGTTTCTCCTGTCAAAATATCCAATGAAACTTTGAGAAAAAATAGCAAATGACAATATTAAACAGACAGTATTGCAGCAGTCAAAGCGTTAGACATAATTATCTTGTTTGGGGAACAGCGGCAGAAATTGTTACAAGGAGGAAATCGTTGCTCAGAGGGCTGTTGTAGGGAGGAAGCACTGTTTTTCATGGTATGGAATGTAATGTAGGTACATGTATAATGTTGGTATAACAAATACTGGTAATGTATCATTTTTATGAAATGCCCTGCTAAATACCCCTTATACAATATCAAAATACTTAGTGTTGAAAGAGTTAACAAGTTACTGCTTAACCCATTACCCCATTAAATACTCCTTTTTACGCCTTTCATTTTAAATTGTATTCATCCACTTTAGAAAATAGTTATAATTTATACAGCCATGAATATGTTTCATAAGAAATATTTTCTATGTTCTAGCAGATGGTACCTTAAAGCAGGCTGAAAGTAAAGCAGAATGCGCCTTAAGGCGCATTCTGCTTTACTTTCAACCTGCTTTAAGTGGCCACCTTTCTTCAAAACTAGAAACATGCTATGGGGTAATGGGTTAATGCTGAACAAAAGTAAAGCAAAAGGTTCCAATAGCAGCTTTCCATTGTACTTTTGTTCTGCATTAAACTGCCACTTGTCTTAAATACTGCCCAAAACACCATATTTGAAGTGACTCCTTCACACTGCACCTATAGCCAGTCAGAAATTTCTGCCAATATATTGGGTGCTATAGTATACATGCAGTTGAGTTTAGATAATGTGAACTGACTTTACACCTACAGGTAGAACATTATTTTGACTTGGTTTTTTAGAAAGTTTGACTTAACCCTTTACCCCATAGCCTGTTTCTAGTTTTGAAAGCAGGTGACTGCTTAAAGCAGGTTGAAAGTAAAGCAGAATGCGCCTTAAGGCACATTCTGCTTTACTTTCAGCCTGCTTTAAGTTACTATCTACTAGAATACAGAAAATATTTCTCATGGTACATATTTATGATAGATCTAAAGTGGAACCATTTTCTTATATGGAGAAATAAATTAGAGGCGTAAAAAGGTATATTTATGGGCAAGGAGACTACCAAATGTGGCCAGTGCTGCAGGTGACAAAATAACACAACTAGAACATTCTCATTGCCCACATCAGATTTAAAGCTTCCATAAATATCCGTAACAATACTCTTCTCAAGTAAGCCCACATATATACAATATAATGTCCACTTACAGGACACACACATATATATATATATATATATATAATATGCATTATACATATAGTATTTTTCTTATTTTAGTCTGATAGAGTTTTTCTCCTTTTCTACCATGTATAGTCATGTATATTAACCCATTACCCCATAGCCTGTTTCTAGTTTTGAAGATATGAGACCTCTTAAAGCAGGTTGCAACTAAAGCAGAATGCACCTAAAGGCGCATTCTGCTTTACTTTCAGCCTGCTTTAAGCTATTATCTGCTAGAATATAGAGAATATTGCTTATGATTTTTGTTTGTGACAGTATAAATTGGAACTATTTTCTTCAGTAGAAGAATTAATTATAGGCATAAAAAGGCCTTTTTATGGGGGAAAGGGTTAAGAAATATATATTACGAAAGTGTATCAAGAAAAAGTGTACATCAGTGTCACAATACATGTACATAGTTTTGTACTTCTGTCAAAGCTTAAGACAAATCAGTCACCTGCAATTTTTTATGAAAGAAAAGACATTGTTAGACCTACAGTTTGTTTATGAAGTATGAATAATGTAAAACTTGTATTATATAGTCACACTTGTATCAAGTGACCACTGAATAGAGGATAGGTGTATCCTTTACCACTGGTGGCAGATATTTGAAGGTAAGAAAACTTTTTCTCATTATTCAAGACGTTAACCCATTACCCCATAGAATGTTTCTAGTTTTTAAAACAGGTGACCACTTAAAGCAGGTTGAAAGTAAAGCAAAATGCGCCTGAAGGCGCATTCTGCTTTACTTTCAGTCTGCTTTAAGCTACCAGCTGTTAGAATATAGAACTTATTTCTAATGTTAAATATTCACAACTGTATAAATTGGAACTATTTTTCTTCAGTGGAAGGATAAATTAGAGGCGTAAAAAGGCGTATTTATGGGGTAATGGGTTAACTGACATTCCAAGACAAAAAAACCTTTATTAACAATGCTTTACATACACAAAATAAAAAAGAATAACTCAAAGGTAAATATGAACAATTGTCGCTTAATAATTGCAGTTTGACATAGTTTTATGATATAATGACTAGAAATTTCTAAGACAAATCAACTTGGTTTCCTAAACATAATGCCCGTCTAAGATGTCATTTAAACACCATATAACTGTCATGTGTCATCTCAAGTTGCAGCAAACATGGTGTTCTCTAAAGACAGATAACTGCTTATTATATGATGAAAGTAATGCACAAATCTCAAACAGGAGCTTTCTGCATCTACTTTGTTCTGCATTAAGCAAACTTATTTTGTTTAGAGTTGCCACAGTACATTGGACTGTACATATTTCTAGTATAAGTGGCATGCCAACGTTTTATATAAATACCAGGATATCTACCAAAGTTCTCCATAGTATATTGATTGTTGTTGTAACCCATTACCCCATAGCCTGTTTCAAGTATTAAATATAGGTTACCACTTAAAGCAGGTTGAAAGTACTTTCAGCCTGCTTTAAGTGGTAACCTTTCTTCAAAACAAGAAATAGACTATTGGGTAATGGGTTAAGAGATAATCTAGTTGATAAAGGAGAAATCAGACACTAAAGGTGTGTTTAAATTCCATAACTGATAAAGGATTTCACAGTTTACCCTATTTATTATGGATATTATCAATTCTAACCTGCCTTTAATAGATATACACTTTTACCTATGATATTTGGAGGTATGACAATGTAGTTTTTAACATTTAAAAGAACATTGTATATAGTTTGTGTTCCAATAAATTAACAATGATAAATTAACTCAAGTATAACATGGATTTCAGTACAAAACAATAACTTAAAATAGAGCTACATGAATAAACATGGAACATATATATACAAATCTTAAATCAATGCAGAAAACAACCTCTTCTCCCCATCAGATAGGGTTTGATATGATAGCTATAAACATTCAATATTCACAATGTTCTACCGTAAAACCTTTCTAGTACCACAATTAAAGTGTGTTCATTATTAGGATTGTTCATGTCATGTAATAATATGAACACATGTAGCAGGTAGTCAATATACAATAATTATCATGGTTAACTTATGGGAAAATATAGCAAAGTGTCAATTGTGTACAAATATAAGATGGAATATATAAAATGTCAAATGCTACACATGTATAATCTGCATCACAAGAGACTGTCTTGTCTTTGCAATAAGTGTGCAACACGATAAGCTGGCGGTAACTCACATGGGTCTACAGTAAAACCCCTATTACCACCACAAAATTGTGTTAATTATTATGTGTTTAGGGCAGGTGGTTGCTTAAAGCAATGAGACAGTAAAACAGAAAGCTCCTCTAAGAGCTTTCTGTTTTACTGTCACCTTACTTTAACTCTTTCCTCCCTGAAACTTTAAATGGACAATTCCAGTTTCCATTTGTGTCCAGTCCATTTCTGACTTTTAAGGGTTGTTTTTGTCAATGTTTGGCAGTATGACAAACAGTGAAGACCCTGATCAGAGGGCTCCTTTCGGAGCCCTCTGATCAGGGTCTTCACTGTTTGCATAGGACATGTGTACTATTCACATGTTCACTGTTTGAAAAGCACGCCTATATGCGGGACTAGGGTTCAAAGGGTTAAGCTGCTACCTGTCTTTTATACAATCAATTAACCTTTGTTTTAGTAGTACATGTAGTAATAGAGAGGTTTTTCTGTACACTATTTTTGCCATGGTTCACAGTAATAAGCTTTGTGTACTACTGGGGAAACATCAGGGGCCCGTGTTATGAAACGTAATCTAATATCTGATTTCTCCATCTAATCATGTCTTGTGACATCTCTTTGGAGCAGTCTTTTCAAGACGATTCCAAAGAGATGTCACAACACAGGATTAGATGGAGAAATAAATAATAATTGGTAATTTTAGAATCTGACTTACGACCATTTTTTTTGTACATTTCATAAAACGGGCCCCCCATTCTGAAATAAATGTGACTGATCGTATGCAATATCTGAGTTTTTAATGATGTAGCTCATATTATAGTGTCTAGTGCAAATGGCCATATAGCTTGTTACCACATAATTATATACTCACCATACATATATAAAATATTTACTCACTTATATAAATGTCTCAACACAGTCAAAATTGTGTTAAATTTTGAAGAAGCATAAAGATGTCTACGATAGATGATAGCTTAAATGACATAAATGAAGTAGAAAGCTGCTAAAGCATTAAGCTGCTGTCAGTATTATAGACTGCTAATATGTCTTCTTTCAAGTGGCTGATCGCATGAATGACTTTAACACATTACCCCATAAATACGCCTTTTTACGCCTTCAATGTTTTCCTTCATTGAAGGAAATATTTCTAATTTATACAGTCATGAATATGTATCATAAGAAATAATTTCTATATTCTAGAGAATGGTAACTTAAAGCAGGTTGAAAGTAAAGCAGAATGTGCCTTAAGGCGCTTTCTGCTTTACTTTTAACCTGGTTTGAGTTGTAACCTATCTTCAATACTACAAACAGGCTATGGAGTAATGGGTTAAAAGGGTGCCATAAGCTGTATCTACCCTACTCAGCCCATTGAAAGTATCTGTATATTTTCCGTTTCAAGATAACACTTTAAAATATCATAAAATTCAAATCATTAAAAGTATCAACATTGGAAAATGTGCCAAGATCATCTCAAAGCTTTGTCACTTTAACAAATGTTTGAAATGCTTTGAATGTTCTAAATTGGCAGATTTTCTGAATCAAATTTAAATCTAGATTGTTAACAACAAGCAGGATAGGCTTCAAGCTCAGCTGTTCAGTGGTCGAAGCATTGTGATACATTTGTATGTAGGTATTCATTAATACATCTATAAATAAATAGTAAATATATAAATACAGATATATTATACACAATATGTATAGTTTGCCTTGTATTTGCACTCCAACTTGTAAATTAACTTTACAGTGCAAAACATGTCATTCAATTTGAGTGATCCATTTCAGCCAAAGTATCCCATACCCTGGAAGTTTGAAAATTGCAGAAATACAAGACTAATTTATGTATGTACATGTATACACAATATATCTATGGTTATCATATGTAATAAAGTTTATTCATTTACACTCTATAAAACAAAATTACTTACTTTAATATAACAACTGAATCTCATTCTGATCATTATTTGTCTTCACCTCATGTCTTTTTTTGCAACAACATGTTACTTCAATAAACATGAGAGTAAAACCCCTCTGTAATGATCACTAAATAAAGTTATTTTGGGTTTAACCCTTTACCCAATAACCCATTTGTAACATTAAATTAAGGTGATCATTTAAAGCAGGTTGAAAGTAAAGCAGAATGTGCCTTAAGGCACATTCTGCTTTACTTTCAGCCTGCTTTAAACTACCATTTACTAGACTATATAAAATATTTGTTATAGTAATTGTTGAAAAGGTTATAAACTGGAACTATTTTCTTCAGCGGAGGAACAAAATAAATACGCTAAAAGTCGCTTCTATGGGGGAAAGGGTTAAAGCAGGTGGCTGCTTCAAGCAATGTGAAAATGAAACAGAAACCTGCTTGAGTTTAATGACCTGAAGGAGCTTTCTGTTTCACTTTCACCTTGCTTTAAGCTGCCACCTGTCTTTCATAAATCATTTAGTCTTATTTCTAGTGGTCTTAAAGATATTTCCTCAGTCCATTGATGGAGGCCCCCCATTGTTCTCGATAGGTGTGATAAAGCAAGCAGCATAAGCTGTCAGTGGGTATACCAATCTAAGTTTACCTGGTGAGGCCCAGATTATACTCATGATCTAGTGCTTTTCAATGGTTATTTCTAACCAAACTATCAAATATAACGGTCGGGTCTCACATGAGACGCTTCAAATGTTCTTTGCTACTGGTATGTCCACAAGACCCATGCTTTTTGCAAGGAAATTGTCTGGCAAGGCGTTATGACCAAAAGGTTGCCGGGAGATGTCTTTAATAGAGAGGTTTTACTGTTCCTCATAAATCATCAAGACAAGTGTGAGTAAAACAATATAAACAAATTAAGCTTTCGTACATAAAGCGGTGAGAAAAAATTATAAGCAGAATCTTGAAACGTTTGTATAATTCTTTCTTATGTCATGGCCTGTCAATCAACAAAATGTACTTCAATAACGACCACTTATAAGACCTTTCAAAAGGTGAGTCTTCACATTCAAGACATGAGATGTTTAAAGCAAGTAAAGCTGATGCTTGGGAAGGAGCTTTCTGTTATACGTTCATACTGCTTTAAGCTGTCAACTGTTTGAAGATCAATAAAAAAGTTTCAATTCTTGAGTAGTCATAATATCACGGCTCTATTTACTTGTTATTTCCCATTTAACATTATGAGATTCACTGTAACATATGGTGGGTCATTTACATTGTGACTCAACTGTTTCAACACCATGGACCTGTTTAAAATATACTCATTACATTTGTAAACAGTGTAGACCCAGATCAGAGGGCTAGGAGCCCTCTGATCTGGGTCTACACTTTTGCCAATTTAGAGCAGTATTTATTAAAATACACATAATTCCAAGTAGACTGGTTCATGTTTTGGTTTAATATCAAAATGATTCACATTGGAACCTAATAACCAACAAGAGTTGCTTAGTGTTGAAAGAGTTAAACACATTGATAAACACACCCAAAGCACATACATACAAGAAGGGTTCAAATGTTGGAGCCACCACTGTATGGTTAGTTTAACCCTTATAATAATTAACCCTTAGCCCGCCAAATAAATTGTCGTCTGCTATATTTCTCGTCTGCTTCAAGTTTCAAAGTGCTTCAAAGTTGCTCAAAATTGCTGAAAATGTTGTCCGAGTGTCAAACAGCTTGGATCCGGATGAGACGCCGAGTTACTCTCATCCGGATCCAAGCTGTTTGCATATGGAGCTATATTCGTGAGTGGCAGGCTAAGGGTTAATGTTCATATGCCCTCATCTGTCTTCTGATAAAACACTAGTTAACATTGGATCTTGAGGGGTTTGTTCCAGAAGGAAATTCATTTGGATACTTTCTACAAATGTGCATTACTTTTGTCTTGCATTAAGTAATCATTGGTATTAAGACATCAGCATGTTTCTTATTTTCTGATTTTGAGTAATCTAACATAAATTTGACTTAATTGAAAAACTTAAAATAAAAATTAAAGCAAGAAAAAAACCTAAATAAAGGGTTTATTTTCCCCATTATTCAATATTTTTAGACATAAATACCATTTTCATCTCACAATCAGCAGTACTCAAACTATCCATCCATGAAAGGAAACAAACATTAAGTAGCTCTTTAACAAACATACCAGTTATTATTGTTTAAAAATTTAAAACTGGCCATTACATAAACACAAACAGAGCAAGACTAAAAAGATCAATAACAACATATATAACAACACTGACATTTCCTGTCATCACAATATTGCATATTGTACTATCTGTACAACTACTTTATATATTACACATTGAACTTGTTCCATGAACCACCAGGGTCCATGCTTATAAAGCGTTTGTGTTGAGTCTGAAATCGTTCTCAAGCATTTGATTGGTCAGATTTGAGCCTAGGCTCAAATCTGACCAATCAAATGCTTAGGCTCAAATCTGACCAATCAAATGCTTGAGAACGCACTCAGACTCAACTCAAAGCTTTATAAGCGCCTGGCCTGATCATACATCATCAAACAGTCCTTTTGGCGGGGGTTTAGATGCTGGCCTATAAGGCTTGGTCCTTGGGTACTGGCCTTGACTCTGGTAGCCACCAGCAGACATAGAGTCATCAGGGGGAGAGAAGTCTATAGGCTCAGCCTCTCGTAGCAGCTCACTCTTGTCATGTGTCCTCGGCAGAATGTATCGATCTGAAGGTAAAATGTATATCACTACTACATCTCTAACTTAACAAATCATTCATGTAAAAATAAATCAAATAATTTGGACTAACATCTAATACAAGATAACCATGCATGGCAAACAAAAAACACAATATTAGTCTTGATAAATAACCCAGATAATCATCTGCTTAACCCATTACCCCATAGCCTATTTCTAGTTTTGAAAACAAGTGACCACTTAAAGCAGGTTGAAAGTAAAGCAGAATGTGCCTTAAGGCACATTCTGCTTTACTTTCATCCTGCTTTAAGCTACTATCTACTAGGATACAGAAACTATTTCTTGTGGTACATATTCATTACAGTACAAGTTGGAACAATTTTTCTTCAGTGGAGGAATAATTTAGAGGTGTAAAAAGGCGTATTTATGAGTTAATGGGTTAAAACACACTGAATGCCTTCTTCCCACTGTTAAAGATTCTGGTTTTCTTTTTACTGAACAAACATTGACATGTTACTAAAAAGGCTTAGATTCTGATCAAGGTACTTGGCATTTGATCTGGATCCAAGCCTTTTGCAAATGCCAGAGTTTGGGCTTGGCAGTGAAAACTAGGAGGTCAGAAATAAACTCACTTGTATTAGAGGAGTGGGACCTGATATGCATGTCCTCTGTATCCTCTGACTTTGGTTCTCTATCTGCAGAGTTGGTTGATTCACCAAACCTGGTGCTCCACTCTCGTCTCCTGGCTTCACTGTCAGCCTTCCTATCAAGTCTTCTCCTCTCTGATAAACAAACAGGACATCATTGAGCAGGTTAATCAATAGTCAACCTTTTATTAACCTTTCAATCACAACCTTTTAAGTATAAAATAAATTGAAATGGAAAATTGACATTTTTTTTATCCTAAAGGAACTGTGACAGCCAGCTTTAAAGCCCGAATGTCGCCCAAATTTATGTTTAAATTACGAAATTTCTTATATAAGAACATTTTCTATGTATTAAAACTAAGCGAAATCCGTTGTCAGGTGCCTGAAACATGCCCCCCTTTCTTTAAGAACCATACATAAATGTGCCGATTTCTTAAAGAGATGTTTGGAAATTAAGCTTTTTGTTTACATAACAAATCTTCGTGTCGGCTTCCGAGAGTTTCCGCAAGGTCGAATAAGAGTCACGAGATCGATCCGATTTTCCTGACTTGTCTGGGTTATTTTTAAAACAGAATAGTTCATAACCATTAAGGTAACAGTGGAGAAAACTTTATTCTTTCCCCTTTAAACGCAAACGAAATGCAAACGCATCGCAATAATACGCATAAATGAACAACCTTTAGACAATTCTGACCATTCATGTTAGTCTGAGCGGCAAACAGTTTGGTGCCTGATCAGACGCTGGGTTACCCTGCGTTTGATCTGCTCCAAACTGTTTGCAATTGAAATCATGGTTTTAGCGTTAACGCGTTTATTGGGAAAGAATAACATTTTCTCCACTGTAAGCAAGGTAACATCGACTACATCATCGTATACTTTTCTACTTGAGATAAGTATGATTCCCGTGCAGCACGAAACCGCTGCGCTAACTTTACTGATATTTTATTCTTTCCCAATAAACGCATTTATATACAAAACTATTATTTCCATTGCAAACAGATTGGAGCCAGGTCAGACTCCAGCCTATTTGCTACTCAGATTAAAAAATAATAGTTAAAACTTCTAAAAGTAAATTTCCACAGTTAAGTGCATTGCGTTTGCGTTTAAACGGGAAAGAAAAATGTATTCTCTACTGTATACTGCGCACAATAAATACAGCTATCAATGTTTCTTGCTGTATGTAGGGAATACTCATCCCTTTTAAAGTTTTAGAAAGTTCCAATCTAAAAATAACTCTAAGTCAGAAGAAAACACTAATAATGAGCTATGAAAACTCAGCTATAAATCTTTACCGGGCACAAGCCGAACGAACTCGGAAAATCTCCGTTGTTGATCGGATGTCAACAAACCGATTTAAAAGTCGACTTTTTTCCACCAAATTCATGTGTTTGTCAGATTTATTGCCTCCATAATCATCGCAGATTACTTCTTTTTATATGTTTAGATTACGTATCTGCCTGAATTTTCAGGTTTAAAAAATGCGCTATTTTGGCTTACATACTGCTTTTAAGCTATTGGAAAGCTATTTAAGCTATTGTTATGATTTTACATCGCTTTTAACAGTATTTCAGTCATATCTCGACGTCCAGCGAACAGACGGACGGACGGTCACGGACACACCAATATACGCCAACCTTTAGAGTGGAAGTATAAAAACCAAATCAAGCCTAATGAGTAGTAACACCACAGGATTTGGTGCTGAAATAAGTAAGAAAATGTTGGATTTGTTCTGTTTACTCCCTCTTATCTAGACCCCTGCTTCTTGTATTATTTCAATTACCTCTTTTCACAATCTCTCTGCCTTCATCCACGAGCTCCTGGGTGAGATCATCATCTCCTATAAATTGATTCACTCCTATAAAGTGAAGAATACGGCTTCCCAAGCTGAAGTAAGTACATATACACAACAGCACTATCATGATGGGGAAGTATATATTGAAACCATCCGAGATGATTGAGATTACATCCATATGGCCCATAATCTGAAACAGAAAATAAACAATACTGTTAGAGACCGTTTTTTTCACCTGGCAGAGCAGAGCTAACCTTTGGCAAAGATAAATTAATTTACATTTGATTTTAGGGGTGAAAAAGATAGTTTCGTATTATATCGTTATTGTCCGATACTTTCAACGCGGAGAAACACAATTTATGCATGCAGCCATATCACCGTGAAAAGGGTATGTCTACTGATATGTCTATAATGACTGTACAATGATATACTTTTTAAAGGGAAAATCTCTCTTCAAACATCATACTTTTACAATATATGCCAGCTGAGCTAAACACTAGGAGGAGGATTGCGTCTGCAAGATATTTATTATTCCTCCATAGACCATAAATGCAAAACAGTACTAAGTTAAAACAGCCGTAATTCTTTGGTAAAATTGAAGCATATCAAAATCCTATAAATATGAACATCTGTGATATATCTGAAACCATCCTGTAAAACTGTAGCGTTCTAGCTTGCAACCTGTAGGAAAAATTACACGAACAAAATATGAATCAAATGAACGGACGTTCAGACAGGTGTTAATCAGTAGTATGCTCACTGATAAATTGTTGTGGGAGCATAAACAAGGGCCACTATGGCCCTAAATCGCTCACCTGGTACACCATGGCAAACTTGACCTATAGTGACCTAGATTATGACTGGACATGACCCACAATCAACCTTAAGAGTGTAAACAAGATTTTCCTATAATTTGACCTAGTGACCTTGTTTTTGAACTGACATGACCCATATTCAAACTGGACCTATATATTAATGAGACAAACATTCTGAACAAGTTTCTTAAAGATCCAATGAGATTTGTAGCCTCTAGAGTGTTAACAAGATTTTTCTATGATTTGACCTAGTGACCTAGTTTTTGACCAGACAAGACCCATATTTGAACTTGACCTAGATATAAATGAGACAAACATTGTGATCAAGTTTCATCAAGATCCAATGAGATTTGTAGCCTCTAGAGTGTTAACAAGATTATTCTATGATTTGACCTAGTGACCTAGTTTTTGACCGGACATGACCCATATTCAAACTTGACCTAGATATCAATGAGACAAACATTCTGAAGAAATTTCATCAAGATCCAATGAGGTGTGTAGCCTCTAGAGTGTTAACAAGACTTTTCTATGATTTGACCTAGTGACCTAGTTTTTGACCGGACATGACCCACATTCAAACTTGACCTAGATATTAATGAAACGAACATTCTGACCTAGTTTCATCAAGATCCAATGAGATTTGTAGCATCTAGAGTGTTAACAAGGTTTTTCTATGATTTGACCTAGTGACCTAGTTTTTGACCGGACATAACTCATTTTCAAACTTGACCTAGATATCAATGACATAAACATTCTGACCAAGTTTCATTAAGATCCAATGAGATTTGTAGCCTCTAGAGTGTTAACTTGGCCTAGATTTCTACTAGACAAACATTGTGATCAAGTTTCATGAAGATCCAATGAGATTTGTAGCCGGTAGAGTGTTAACGAACAATTGTGAACAGACGGACGACGGACATCCAGCGATCCTAAAAGCTCACCTTGGCACTTCGTGCCAGGTGAGCTAAAAACTAATATGGTAATGTCTAATTAAAATACTTGTTTTTAAGCTCGGCATACTTTACACAATCAAATGTCATTACATTCAGTATGACTGTATACAATTAGTACTCATTATTCGGTGTAGCATAGCTCGAGATAAGTGGAGTATTTCATACACCCCTCTCAAACCTTAACCCTTTGCCTGTTTCTAGTTTTGAAAATAGGCGACTACTTAAAGCAGGTTTAAAGTAAAGCAGAATGCGCCCTAAGGCACATTCTGCTTTACTTTCAGCCTGCTTTAAGTAACCACCTGCTATAATAAATAAAGTATTCCTTCTGATACATATTCATGACTGTATAGATTGGAATTATTTTCTTCTGCGGAGGATTAAATGGAATGCGCTAAATGGCGCTTCTATAGGGTAAAGGGTTAACTCCTACAAACAGTGTACATATACACATATCAGGAGCCATAGGATCAGGGTCTGCTCTGTTTGTGATAATTTTACAGATTTTGAGGACACACCCCTTAAGAGTCAATGTAAACTGTACACTATTTAGAAACTGGAAGAGTCCATTTAAAATTTCCCTGGTGTCAGGATTAAGCTGTGACCACTCATAAGAATCATCTCAAAGACGGAATTCTAATGAGTAGTTAAGCCCATTTCTCATCAGCCATACAACTGATTTTTAGGGGGAAATCGCAAGGGTTTCGTAAGACAGCGGTACTAATGTTCATGGTCGCGAGGCAGTCGGAAGCTGTATTTTTCAACATTAAAGCCTAGGGCGTTCATATCAGCCGTACAACCGGTTTTATGGGGTAAATCGCAAGGTTTCGTACGACAGCTGTACAAATTTTTTACAACGCAAGGCAGCCGTAACATCGCAAGCTGCATTTTCAACATGTCCATTTTCCTTGCGATCACAATGTGATTTTTAGAGGTCTCAAGGCAGTCATACTGCAGGCGTAAGACAGATGTGATTTGTCTTGCGGTACACAGGACCTGCAAAATTGTACGACAATTAAAAGCGGACAGCTGATGTGAAAGGGGCTAAATGTTGAAAATCCAGCTTAGTACATTGCCTCTGCCATGCAGCCTTTAAAATTTGTAAGGCTGTCGTATGAAACCTTGCGATATACTCCTAAAAACTGGTGGCATGGCTGCCGTAAGGCTGATGTGAAAGGAGCTTAACAAAACCATGTTTGACGGAGAGTACCAAAACTGTTATTTGGTGTTCTTTTTGAAACTGAAATCTTAAAATTGAGTTTGGAAGCTAATGAGGGATAAACATATAATTATACAAGTTCACTTCTATCTATAACCTGTCATAAACCATTAAGGTAAATGATCTGGACACCAATTCCATTTCAAGTGAAATATAACAATGTTCCTCATACCAAATATTAGTGGTCGTAAAAGAGAAGTTTTACTGTATGTCAACAACCTTACCAAAATACCATAAACCTAAGAATTTGTTAGTAAGTCTCTGTAGTGAAATTATTAGTTAAACTGAAAATATATCGCAAAGTATTCATTTATCAGTGAGCTTACAATATTGACAATTTAACCCATTGCTCCATAGCCTGTTTCTATTTTTGAAGATATGTGACCACTTGAAGAAGGCTGAACGTAAAGCAGAATGTGCCTAAAGGCACATTCTGCTTTACTTTTAACCTGCTTTAAGCAATTATCTGCTAGAATTTAAAAAATATTTCTTATGAATTTATGATACATACTCATGATTGTAAATATTGAATCTATTTTCTTATGTGGAAGAATAAATGAAAGGCATAAAAAGGTGTATCTGTGGGGGTACAGGTTAACCATTTTTCTACAATTCCATTACATCCCAATGTGTCAAGCTAGCAACTAACTGCTTAATGTGTCATTGTATCTTTAAAACTGTAAATTTGGCGTTTTCAATTTTTTTGCAGAGTATTCTAATAGCTAAAAGTCTGTTCTACAAAGAAGCAAAATCTTCATCACCAAATGAAACAACCTTACACGGCTTTTTGACCAATAAATCACACCCCGTAGTCCAATCACATGAGTGGTGATTATGGCTTCAACATGTTAAAATAATTATTGTTATATGATTGGTATTTTTTATTGGGGGTGGACCTAAGGAAAATCACTCATGAAAGTTGTGTCATTTTATTGGTTGACATAAAAAGACCTAGTTTGAACACTGGGAGTATTTCACAATCAGTCAGACAGCCAAAATGACACTCATTTCTTTTTTAGAAAGAAGCATCATTTTTTAACATGCATCACTTCCACAGTTGGGGGTGGATTTTCATGCGGTTTAAAGCAGAAAGAGGATATTATCTGTTCGAGGGATCCATGTCTCAGATATTTGATAAGTTCTTCCAACTGTTCAAAACAAAGCATTGCGTAATAGAACATCAACTTTAAATGATGTTACATAACAAAAGTTTCTAATTTTGAACACAGTTGACCAATTAAAGCAGGTTGAAAGTAAAGCAGAATGTGCCTTAAGGCACATTCTGCTTTACTTTGAGCCTGCTTTAAGGTATCATCTGATAGATTATAGAAAATAGTTCTTATGAGACATATTCATCCATGACTGTATAAATTGGATCTATTCTCTTCTGTTGAGAAATAAGTTAAAGGCATAAAAAGGCGTATTTATGGGGTAATGGGTTAAGTGGTCTGGTTTCAAAACAGGCTATGGGGTAATGGGTTAAACCTATCTGACATAAAATATCCAATCAGTTTTAAAATAGTAGATTTAATTATGATAATGTTAGTAATCATTTTCCATCTAGTCCTGTCAGACTGAGAAGAAACTTAGCATGCATTGAATAGAAATGAGAATATACCGGCAGTCTAAGGTGTTTGTAACCCTTAAACAAGTTCTGAAAAAACATGTTAAACAAACAATGTGATTAAAATAGTTCAATATTGTCAAATCAGAGATACATATAACAAGTCCTAGTGGTTAACTGAAAATGCTGCTGAACTCCTACAAACTGCTGACAAAAGCCAAGTTGGTAGTAGCAGGGCTCCAGATAAGAGGGTGTAATCTGAACAAATCCAATATTTTCTCTTTTATTTCAGCATTAAATCCTATGGTGTTACTACTCATTAAAATCGTCTCTTTGAGACGATTCAAATGAGTAGTAACACCATTGGGTTTAATGCAGAAATAAAGATTTAAGTTTCTGTAATACTCCCCTTATCTAGAGTTTTGTAGTATGTAGTGTTTTTTACATAATGTAGTATAATACATGTATAACACTTTATTTGTTGGTCTATCTGAAACAATCAATATAGCCTAGTGCAAGTACAGTCAAACTCGTGCTAAACGGCATTACAATGAAAGAAGCATTAATATATTTAAAGACAGATAGGAGCTTAACATAGAACTCAAGTATAAATCCATATATTTTTCAAAAGAGCTTTGTTATTTAGTTTTAACCGCTTAAAGCTGACATTAATGCATGCAACCTAGATGTGAACCCACTTGACAGAGCTGCTTGGCGATCAAGTATCAGACAAACTAGCCGCCTGCTGCCTACCCCAGATGCTGGGACACCCGCAGCAGATGACAAATCAAATCAGGATTAAGTAAGAAGTAAGTAAGTTTTAACCTCTTACAGTTTGCCTATGTACATGTATCTGCCTTAGCTGTTAACATATGACTGACTGCAGCAGCATTTCCTGATGCTTGGCGCCTGAGGTTTTGATTTGGCCCCTCAAATATTTATCCAAGGGGCTAAGTTGGCTACAAAATTACTACTATTAGCATGTATCCCTGCCAACAAAGTCTCAAAAGTATTATTGTGATTTCAATAAATAGTAAATTATTAACATAAAATGAAATATAGGGTTCAGGGCTCCAGATAAGAGGGAGTAAACTGAAAAAATACATTTTCTCTCTCATTTCAGCACAAAATCCTATGGTGTTACTATTCATTAGAATCGTCTCTTCGAGACGATTCTAATGAGTAGTGACACCACAGGGTTAAAAGCAGAAATAAAGATTTTAGTTTTGAAATACTCCCCTTAACTGGAGCTCTTGGGTTACTAAAATATTATCTAAAAGGTTATAAGCTCTTCAGTTCATCTTCAGTTCATCTGGTTAACCCATTACCCAACAGATACACTTTTTAGGCTTTTATATTTTCCTTCCACTAAGAAAATAGTTCCACTTTATAAAATTTGAATATGTACTATAAGAAATATTTCACTATACTGGTAGCTTAAAGCAGGCTGAAAGTAAAGCAGAAAGCTCCTTAGGGAGCACTCTGCTTTACTTTCAGCCTGCTTTAAGCAATCATCTGTCTTCAATATTGACAAGCTATGGTAGGAGGATTAAGCAACTACATTCAAGCACTAAGGTTAGAAACTTAAAAGTTAATTTACCATTTTTGTCTTTGATTACATGTTAGAAAGGTCACTCAATACAGGCTGTGTACGGTGACATGGTAAATGAAATACAAGCGAGCCATTGGCCATATATCGCTCACCAGGGGCCCGTTTCATAAAACTTTGTACGACAAATTTTGTTGTAAGTCAGATTATAAAAGTCTCAATTATTATTTTATTTCTAGATAGAGAAATCAGAAATTAAATGTATTTTTTGGCTTAAGACCGTTTTTGTAGTACGAAGTTTTATGAAACGGGCCCCTGAGTCATAATGATATATTGACAATGAAGCAGTTTCATGGTTCATGTAATCATTTGGTGATAAAATTTAAGGCTTTTTTTTAAAAAGATTTTTCAAGACATTTTGTTACAAAATCAAGGTAATTTTGAAATTGACAAACCTTGCCTATATCTACAAAAACAGTCAAAATTGGCCGAGTTATTAATGATTCAAGGAATTGTCCTAGAAAGCTTCTGTTTAATTTTATGTTGTGTTTCACTCTTAAAATACTAAAGGAAAAGAAACAGCTATAAATGTCATATTAATCTATGAGATTAGTACAGAGGTTACAACTCTATTAGCTATAATACTCATTATGGAGAGAATCACTATTTGTCAGCATGTTTATAAAATCTCACCTGTGTATAGGCAGTCTCTTGTATATTTTCAGAGTGGGTGACATGGCTGTCTAGATGGATCAGACCCAGAAAGTTGAGACACATTGGAGGAGTTAGTCGACACAGCAGCCTGTGACAAGTTATAAACAATAATTAGTATGATACATGAAGCAAATGTTTGACTAAATTAATTGTAATTTAGAGCAACATGTAAACCAAACATGAAGCTCCTATCACCGGAAGGTCAAATGTTATAGCCATTTTAAATATTTCATCTTTTGACCTCTGTGACCTTGACCTTTGACTCAACATGTCTTCAATAAATATACTCCTCTTTAAGTCTTAATAAGAGCTATATGTATACCATATATAAAGTACTGATCACCCGAGGGTCAAAAGTTATTGCCATTTCAAATATTTGACCTCTGTGACCTTTACCTTTGACCACACTTGTCTGATATATACATATTCATACTCCTCTGAAATAGAGTAACACACATACAAAATATGAATTCCTGGTCAACCGAGGGTCAAAGAATATAGCCAATCAAAAAGATTGACCTTTTGACTTCTGTGACCTTGACCTTTCACCCGACATGTCGGAAATATACATATTTATATATTTGGCTCAGTTAAAGCAACATTTACACCAAATATGACTTCCCTATAAATGGAGTGTCAATGGTTATTACCATTTCAAATATTTGACCTTTTGACGTCTACGACTTCGACCCAATGTGCCCAAAACCTACATATTCACTTACCTCTTCATATGGGCAATAGATTATTATTATACCAGATTTATATAGCGCTCTTTTCACACAGGGATTGTGCGTTCAAAAGAGCTTTACATGAAATAACACATATGTACCTATAAATCGAGAAAAGACAAAATAACTACAATTACGCCTTGTATTTAGTGTGTAATTGGTATAGTTCAAAAGTCATTGCCAATGTTTAGGTTGCAAACTACTTTTACCTTTTGACTTCTGTGACCTTTACCTTTGACTCAACATGTATAAAGTATATATATTCAAATACCTCTCAATTAGAACAATATGTGTACCCAATATGCAGTCCCTATCTCTTGAGGGTCAAAGGTAATTGCATATACCTCTTGATATGGGCAACACATATGCCGTTATAAATTCTAGTTTACAAACTAACACAAACCCTACCATACTTACATGCCAGTAAAGATAAGACTATATTCGTTGGTCTGTTGATGGGGAGCTATATAGTAGTAGTTGAGTATTTTGATTTGGAACACACTGTAGTAAGCACAGGTACACAGGTATGCTATGATCAGGATACTGGCCAGCTGTAACAGACAGACAGACAGATAAATAGTTTCATAATCCAGCATTAAGCAGTCATCTAAATTTTCTCCATTGAATTGTCACTCAATACTTATTCACTATAAACAATATGTGCTAAACATAGTTGAGTTTACCTTAAGTCAATTCTCTGTTAAACAATACATGTACCGGTAGTATAAAATACAATTGCTTTGAAAACATATACACCAAATATGATTGCATATATCTACAAGGCATACAGCAAAATACTTAAACACCTTAAACTTAAACTTATTAATTTGATTAAACGCCTATTTTTACACATAGTATATTCAATGGCGTTGTACAATGAATGATAAAATAAAAATGAACAATCAATAGAACCAAAGTACACATAACAGTACTATCTATATATATAAAGAATACTGACAGCTGATATTCTTGTTCACACATTACTTAAACCACGAGTCAAACTTTCTGAAAAATAGTGTTTTAAGATTTCTCTTGAAAACACTCACCGATTCAGAAGTCCTTAGATTGTCCCATAGTTTTGGTCCGACAGTTTTAAAAGCTCTGTCGGCGAAGGTTTTACGTCTATTAAATGGAACATTGTAGCAACCTGTTACAGAATCTGAAGATCTTAAACTACGCCTTGTTACCTGCTCTGTCAACTGTTCAGTTAAATAAGCTGGAGCTTGACCAACTGAACAGTTGAACATCATAGTTAACAGCTTAAATTCAATTCTGGCCTTAATGGGAAGCCAATGCAGTTGGTACAAAGCTTGCCTTGAACTATCATACTTGCTTAGTTTCAAAACAAGCTTGGCGCACATGTTTTGTATTCTTTGCATTTTTTGCAGATCACACTGAGAGATTCCATACAAGATTGCGTTACAATAATCCAAATGTGAAATGACTAGTGATAGAACAAGAATCTCAGTAGCATCTTTGGAAAGATATTTTCTAATACTTAATATCCTAATGTAGTTAAACATAGCTATTTGACACTTCCGTTTAATGTGGTCTTTGAAGTTTAGGTTTTCATCTAAGAATGCACCTAAGTACCGTATACAGTTGGCAGATTTGATTTTATCACCAGAAATATCTATTTCTGTCACTGAGCATTTATCAAGCTGTTGTCTGCTGCCAAATAATATAAACTCTGTTTTTTGCGTGTTCATTTTTAATTTGTTGCTTTTCATCCAGTTATCAATCACAACTGCACAAGTTTCTAGTTCACGAATTGCTTGCTCCTCCTGCTCCATCGATGCGGGTCTGAACCGTTTATTGGCTATGTGATCATCGGCAAAGCCGTACACCGAGATTGATTGTGGAATTACTTCAAATAATGTTCCAGCGTACGTTAGAAACAGCCATGGACCTAAGCAACTACCCTGGGGAACACTGCATTGTAATGTGCGTGGAGTTGAGAAGGTTGATTCTACGTTGACACTACATGTGCGTGGCCTTAAGTATGAATCGACCCATTTAAGAGGTATGCCACATAGTCCATACTGGTTCTGCAAAACCTGGATAAGGATATCGTGGTCCACTGTATCAAAAGCAGTGCTCAATTCCAACGCGATTAAGGCACTGACTTCCTGGTTTTCCATGCTTTCAAGCAAATCGCTCACTAATCTGAGCAAGGCTGTTTCACAGGAATGAAACCGTCTATATGCAGATTGATTCTTGGGAAGCAGATTGTGATCACTTGAATGGTCATTTAGTCTAAGCAAAGCTGCTTTTTCAATAAGTTTTGACAAAAATGGTAAATTGCTCGCAGGGCGAGGAAACACCTTACTTGACTTTGATTAATCTACTGATTTACCTTTTCTTAGCTAAGCTGGAAAACAGTATATGTAAATTTTGCAAAAAGTGTAGACTCTGATCAGAGGACTCCTAAAGAGTCTGCACTGTCAGTTTTACTTTTTTCTGCAATAATTACTAAAAAATAGCCCTTAATGTTATTTCTCAAAAGTGGAATAGTCAGTATAATAAATGCAGCATAAAAATGGCTAAAAGACAGGGTATTCAGTATTACCACTGGGCTCAAGATAAGGGGAGTATTTCAAAACCTAAAACCTTTATTTCTGCTTTAAACCCTATGGTGTCACTACTCATTAGAATCGTTTCAACGAGACGATTATAATGAGAAGTAACAACATAGGATTTGGTTCTGTATGAGTGAGAAAATATTGGATTTGTTCAGAATAATCCCTCTTATCTGAAGCCCTAATTACCTCAATATAGACATAGTCATAGTTTGACTTTGCCAAGTTGATGAAGACAGCAAATATAGACAGGACAGGGTCCTTGATGAAGAACAGACACTCTGACCAGACGACCATGAAGGAAACAATGGTAAACATTACGGCAAGCACTCGTAACACCCATGGCTCCATTCTACACCGCCAGTACCACTCTGAAATCATCAAATAAACTCAATATACTGTACATAATACATGTAATCAATTATTTCAGTTTTTAATTCATACCTGTTTATATTCAGTATACATAATACATGTAATCAATTATTTCAGTTTTTAATTCATACCTATTAATATCAAAATTTTAAATAAACACTTAGCAAGAGTATCTAGCCAATTTTTTTTATTGAATGTACAATCCAACTTGTGTTAAGCAACTGTCACTCTTTTAACCTATTACCCATAGCCGGTTTCTAGTTATGAAGACAGATGACCACTTAAAGCAGGTTGAAAGTAAAGTAGAATGTACCTGCTTTACTTTCAAACTTCTTTAAGTGGTCATCTATATTCCATACTAGAAACAGGTTAACACAAGTCTAACTGTATACAGTAACCAGAACTACAAACTTTACATAATGTATGGAGGTCATCAAAACAATGTCATACATCAAAACAATGTCATATATCAAATTTTAGCTCGATTTGTCAAAGCATGTTCGAAAAAAGTCTGGAAAACAATGTATTTTTCATATTTTAAGTTCCAAAAGGGACATAACTCATGTACATATTGTAACAACATTAACACTCAATGTGCAGCTCATCAAAACAATGTCAAATAATACAATGCTGGGGCCCGTTTAATAAAACTTTGTACGACAAGGTCAGACTATCAAAGTCTCAATTTTTATTTATTTCTCCATCTAATAAATCAGAAATTAAATGTATTTTAAAGTTTTGACTTACGACCGTTTTTGTCCTACAAAGTTTTATGAAACGGGCCCCAGCTCCATATGTCAAAACATTTGTGAGAAAAAGGCTGAAAACCTGGACAGACATTGCCATACCATATCTGATGACGGGCGTGTAAAAACTCTAAAATCAATCCTATATATAGCAGCCATTCATTTAATGAATTGCTTTTATTAACCCATTACCTCATAGCCTGTTTCTAGTTTTGAAGATAGGTGACCACTTAAAGCAGGTTGGAAGTAAAGCAGAATGTGCCTTAAGGCGCATTCTGCTTTACTTTCAGCCTGCTTGTAAGTGACCACCTGCTAGGATATAGTAAATATTTCATATGGTATGTTTTCTTGATTATATAAAGTGGAACTGTTTTTCTTAAGTGGAAGAATAAATTAGAGGCGTAAAGTGCATATTTATAGTTTAATGGGTTACACAAACCTGCAGAGGGAGAGTACACAGATTGTAAGAGCCAGTGTCTGTGTATAGGGAAGCTGTGTTTGTATTTCTTGTCTACACTCATCTCATTCATTATCCTGTCCTCCAGGCTGAACGCCTGGGTCATCATCATGCTCCACTGTGTTTGGTGTCGCTTGTTTGTCTGCATGGCATGGATCACATTGCGATGTAACTTTACGAGGTTTTTTTCAGACGGTGTGTCAATGCTCTTGTTGTAGTCTTCATAGTCTTCTGTTCGACTCACGCTGGTCTGCATGGTCTCTGGACACTGAAAGAGGTATAAAACACTATAAATACAAGTTTCCAACTTCATTTCTACTACTGTATATCAGTTGTTTTTTTCTATTAACTCATTACCCCATAAAATTATTACACCTTTTTACGCCTTCAATTTATTCCTTCATTGAAAAAAATAGTTCCACTTTATACAGTATGAATATGTACCATAAGTAATATTTTCTATATTCTAGCAGATTGTAGTTTAAAGAAGGCTGAAAGTAAAGCAGAATGCACCTTAAGGCGCATTCTGCTTTACTTTCAACCTGCTTTAAGTGGCCACTTATCTCATTACTAGACACAGGCTTTGGGGTAATGGATTAATTTCATATTGTAACCAAATTTCTGCCAAGTTACAAGTTTTTGTTTCCATTATTTTCTTATGCTTACTAAATGAAAAATTTAAAAACATAAGCATGCCGCCTTGTACCCAATTTATTTGGATGGCAAACTCTTAAAAACCTTGAATTAAGAGAACAGGCATGAGGCCAAATAAAAAACTACCTCTGTTTCCTATTACATGCCAAAATAAATTAGGGGCGGACTGTCAGAATCTTTGTTTTTTTTAACTTTTGAGTTTTTTATAAAATCATATTCATATATGAAAATATATGAATGTATTTTACTTTGCAGAGACCAGGGGCCCGTTTCATAAAACTTCTTACGACAAATGTTGTCGTAAGTCAGATTATAAAAGTCTCAATTATTATTTATTTCTCCATCTAATCCTGTCTTGTGACATCTTTTTTTAATCGTCTTGAAAAGACGATTCCAAAAGGATGTCACAAGACAGGATTAGATAGAGAAATCACAGATTAAAGGTATTTTAAAGTTTTGACTTACGACAACATTTGTCGTAAGAAGTTTTATGAAACGGGCCCCTGGGCCATGCATAAAACCCCTTAAATATATATCAATTCAAAATGTTGATTTAACTGATATGTCCCATTACCAAAATTACCTAAAACATTTAAACTGGTATGATTGTTAACAAATATTGGTATACCAAACCGGCAAAGTAGTGACGTTTATAATTATGACAGATTGAATTAATAATAATTTGAAATGTGTTGTATGCATATCAAATGTGTCAATAAAATGTGTTGCCTGCATGTTGAATGTGTCAATGGTTAATCTACCAGCAGATCATATCTGCAAAGAATGTACTAATTGTACTTTATGACAGATTTAGATAAAATTTCACTTACATTCCTGCTTAATCTTATTTAAAAATTGATTTTTAAAACACTTAAACGACTTTTAAGTTGCTTTTTAAATAATTAGGTGGAGAATAGCTTCTATTTCACACATGTGCCGCAAAAATGACAGACATTCACAGATATATTTTTCGAAAAATGAAAAAAAAGTTTAGAGTTGGAGGGAAAAACTAGGGTCGGTCGGGTTACCGGAAACAGAGGTATTTTTTTATTTTGCCTGATGGATGGATAATGGGATGACTGAGGGTAAAACTGTTAACAGCAGCATCCAGACTACATGTATGTTGTTCAGGTGCATAACACTGGTATACATGTGCCTCAGAGTAAGGACATAAATTGACTGGAATTGATCAGGGTTCAAGGTTATAAGCAAAAGCTCAAATCTGACCAATCGAATGCTTGACTACCATCTCAGACTCCACTCAAGCTGTTTATAACTTTGGGGCCTGGTCAAGTTTTTATAATCTTTCTGTGTGTTCAGAAGCTGTAATTGGTGCATGCTTATTTGCATTGTAGACAGCATCACAACAGCTTCTGTTTTCCTTAACACATTATCCCCTGAAACTTCAAATGGACAATCCCAGTTTCCATTTTAGTCTAGTCCATTTCTGACTTTTAAGGGTTGTTTTTGTCAATGTTTTGCATTATGAAAAACAGTGAAGACCCAGATCAGAGGGCTCCTTACGGAACCCTCAAATCTGGGTCTTCACCATTTGCATAGGACAAGTAAACTTTTCACATGTATACTGTTTGAAAAGGTCGCCTATAGGCGGGACTAGGGTTCAAAGGGTTAAGTGATAAGAATCAAACAAAATGTTGAAAGCACTGCTTACCTTTAGTAGTATAGTGTCAACACGTCTTCTCAGAGCATGATTGTACCTGATCTTTTCTGAAGCCTGCTTCACTTCCTGCATATATAAAGGCATTTCAAAATATTTAATAAACAACACACTTGAAAAAGTACATGTAAAACCAGAACAAGTAATCAAAGATTATGAAGCTCACCTCCTGCAAATAACAGACTTTAACACAAAACCTTAATGTTGACCCTATAGGTCAAGATCAAAGTCACCAAACTGCAGTGCATCAAGACGTATGCTCAGAACAGACTTTAATGCAAGACCTTAACACTGACCCTAGAGGTCAAGGTCATCAAACTACAGCCCATCGTGGTCTACTCATTGAGGCACATCAGCATATGAACTATTGTGACCGAAGGTGCAGTGGTTTGCTCAGAACAGACTTTTACACAAAACCTTCATATTGACCCTAGAGGTCAAGTTTAAATGTCAAGGTCACCAAACATTATCAAAGAAGTTTTTAAGCAACAACAACTCATACATTCTTTGACATGCATGTGCTTATCATGGTCATATAAGAGGAAAAAATACCACACAAGTTTTTAATCAATCCAATTTCTAATTTTAAAGAATTGATACCTGCGTCTGACATATTCCATTAAAAGTAAATTCTAAGTCAAACATGGGTGCTATGAATAAGGCACATTCTACTTTACATTCAGTGGTCAACAGTATTCAAAACAAGAAAAAACAGGCTATGGTGTAATGGGTTAACTCAGATTTGATGAAATAGTATAACACACACCTCCAGAACATCCTCCAGGTTTTCCTCTGCCTCTGTTTTTTCGGTGCTCTGTTTAGCAATTTTGAAATAGGTTCTTGAGAGCATATAGGAGTGTTTGGCGTTGTTCCACACGTACCGTGGCACTTCCACCAGGCCATACCCCAGTAGCAGCACAAGCAAGAAGAGACCCCATGTATTACTGGCTGTCACACCAGCAACCTTCAACTTCTCCCTGCAAATAAATCAAACAAAATTACAAGTGTTCAAAGAACTAGATGTGTTATGAAACACTAGTAGTCCTAGTGCAGATATTTTATATATACATGTATAGTATTAGTTAACGACATATGACGTCATAAGCATTATTTGTTTATTTTTTATCTCTGAAGAAGGCCACAGGCCGAAACATGTAGGAAATTAAATAAACAAATGTTCATTTTATGGAGTTTTTCTCTGTTACAAATATAATATAGTATTAGTGTATCCCAACACCTGCATCAAACCCTTAACCTAAAGATTAAGACTGATCGAGACACCATTTTGGTGGGTGTATGATACTGGTCTGGTGCATGTCATATTGGTGTAGATTGGTGACGTTATAATTTAAGTAACTACAATTAACTGATGATTTTAGTCAAATAAATGGGAATTACCATCGTTTTGTGCTTATTATTGTTTGACTGTCGTTTAACGATGCATATTGATGATACAAAATGCATGCAAGTCGAATTCATTCTTACATGAACGACTCACTAACGTAAATCATATTGTCGCCGGTGCGAAAGTGTACCTTAACCTAGAGAATTCAACCAAAAAATCTTAGTTGAAAACTGGTCAAAGTTAAAGAAATTTCTTTTTTTCTCTTTTAACTACATTACATCAATATTCAACCTATAGGAAACCCCGATTCCAAATATCAGCTTCTTAAGATAAATATTTCACAATACAACAAAAGCGCCACTATTCTTTGAATAGGCGAGCTAAAAGTGCCTGATAACTTACGCATCAATGTTGAGATCTGGTCTTGCAGCTACATAAATCAAGCACACGCCAAAGATCAGCAGGTACGTGCCATAGTATAAGGCATTCTCTATTAGGGATGATTTCATTTTCCCCATCACTGTAAAATCTCCAGCTCTAGAGTAGGACTGCATCATGGGCAGCAGCAGCCTGAAGTCAATTGAAATTGGGCATGTGTCAATATACAGAATTTTTAACCTGTTACCCCATAGCTTGGTTCTATTTTTGAAAATAGATGACCACTTAAAGCAGGTTGAAAGTAAAGCAGAATGTGCCTAAGGCACATTCTGCTTTACTTTCAGCCTGCTTTAAGCTACCATCTGCTATAATATAGAACTTATTTTTTATAATTTATATTCATGACTGCATAAACAGGGAGTATTTTCTCCAGTGAAGGAATAAATTAAAGGTGTAGTTATGGGGTAATGGGTTAAATAAGAGGAAGTTATTGTAAATTTCTACTGATGTTTTCCTTATCAATGTTTGCAATTTTAAATAATAAACAAGCATAATTATTTACATATTAAAGACTGCTATAAAGCAGCAAGTTTTTTGAAGCTTATCATGCCACGAATCCTTCAAAAGAATTCAATTTAATATGCACCTGGAAAATTTATTAGAATCAATTCAATTTCAGACAAAAAGGGGCTTAGTTTATATGTCAAGAATGACACCGGTCTTAAATCATGAATAACCCTTCACTCCATAGTCTGTTTCTAGTTTCGATGACAGGTGACCACTTAAAAGCAGGTTGAAAGGAAAGAAGAATGCACCTTAAGGCACATTCTGCTTCACTATCAACCTGTTTTAAGCTACAATATCATGATCTGCTATGATATAGAAAATATCGTTTACGGTACCGTACATATTCATGACAGTGTAAATAAGAACGAACTTCTTCAGTGGGGGAATAAATTAAGAGTGTTAAATAGCATATTTATCATGCTATGGAGTGATGGATTAACCCTTTCCCCCATAGCCTGTTTCTAGTTTTGAAGGTGCCTACTTAAAGCAGGTTGAAAGTAAAGCAGAATGTGCCATAAGGCACATTCTGCTTTACTTTCAGCCTGCTTTAAGATACCATTTGCTGCAATATAGAAAATACTTCTTATGGTACATTTTCATGACTATAAATTGGAACTATTTTCTTCAGTGTATGAATAAATTAAATATGCTAAAAGACGCTTCTATGGGGGAAAGAGTTAACTTATGTAATGATGGAAACATTTACCAAGTCAAGAATTGTGATGTCCAGTAGACTATTTTCCATAGTGTAGGTAGTACATGATCCGGTACATGGCTGACTGGGGCCTGACATGGCTCGGGTACTGATCGCAGTGAGATGTGACTACTCACTGGTCTTGTAGTGCTCGTGTTGGTGCCAGTTCCATTAGATGGGGCAAGGGTTTGAGGTGTCAGTGTTGTTGTTGTAGGGCTGTTTCTAGTTTGTTCCTCCAAGCATTGTTTGTAGAAGGTCTGAAATAATATTATTATGAAGAATTTATTGCAACTTCTTGAGTAATGCACTTCCTTTAGTCATCCTCTAGAACTGAATCAAGCTTCTATCAATAAAGGTGATTGATAATTCAATCCCAAAACCCCACATAAGATAATAAATTATTAATACCAAGTAATAGATTGGCCTTTGTCTTCCTTAGTTAGTTAGTAAATGTACAACAGATTACGAATACATTAAATCCTGTTAACAAAGGCTTTATATTTAAAACATGAAGAAAGAGTAACTGTTATGGACAAGTTCTACAATTCATTTGATATGAGCAGTGTTGAAGCTAGACAAAACTGTAAAATCTAGTTAACCTGTTACAGACGGACGCACAGAGAGGCAACCATGAAAGTCACTAGATACCTTGGATGCCTCCCCATCTTCAGATGCTGGGGGCATAAGAAATAGATCTGTAAGAACTTTGAGTCTGAACATATTTGCGGGGGAATGCCCCCAAATGCATAGTTTTAGTTCACTTAACAACACGCAATATATTGCAAAACATATTGCAATACAGTGGTGGAGTGCCTGCCTTAAAATGTAAAATATCACAGTACAATTGATTTCTGCATAAGCAACATGAATTGCATATGGAAATTTATGTCAAAATCAAATGACAATCAATAACCTGAACAAAACTTCTGTCTGTTTCTTAACCCTTTACCCCATAGCCTGTTTGTAGTTTGAAAATAGGTGACTACTTAAAGCAGGTTGAAAGTAAAGCAGAATGTGCCTTAAGGCACATTCTACTTTTCTTTCAGCCTGCTTTAAGCTACCACCTGCTACAATAAAGAAAATATTCCCTATGAATTATATTAATAACTGTATGAACTGGAGCTATTTTCTTCAGTGGAGGAGTAAACTGAATGCGCTAAAAGCCGCTTCTATGGGGGAAAGGGTTAATTTGGTTTCAGTTTTTATTTTGATTAGATACTTACATTTGACACATCTGATGGCAGAATGAAGATTATCATGAGAGAGAAGTACCAAGCTATGAATGTGAACAATGTCACCAGTATATGTTGTTTCCGAAGATCTCCATAACGGTGAAGCAGTACTGCAGCCAGAAAGCAGGTACATATAATCTCAATGACAAGAGGCCCAGCACCCATCTTTGAATGTTGTTTTGTAAGTTGTGTCAATACATGAATAGCATGTCACTGAAAAAAAGATGAATTTCATTTGTCAATATTTACATTTACATGTAAATACATAACTCTATGTAGAAAGTAAAGTCCATTTTTGCACGAACATTTCATTTCTGGAGCAGTTTCAGTTGGTTGCTTTCAAAACTGACTATATAGTACTACAGCACTACACACGCTCTGGTTTTACCTTCCATAGTTAAATTGATAATTGTCAATTTCACAAACTATTTAAACTTAAAAAAACATTTAGTTGTTGATACAAATAGATTTGTTAGCTGTTTTCATTATGTATCGTGCTTGAATATCAAAGACTGGCTGAAACAATTATAGCTTTTTTCTGGCGTCCCAGGGACGCAACAACCATCAAAATATTTCTTCCCGGCTGATTTTAATGCATATACATGTTTTAAGATACATTTACAGTATAAACATGAACCCTGTTAAATATAATTATATACAAGACTGCACATTCAATAAACGCTTATGCCCCCATGGCAGCCTTACTTTAGCAATATATTCTGATTCTTTTTTAAGTCCAAATTAGGTCAAGGTCAAGGCTAAATTCAGGTTGGGTAATATGGGAGAATTGGTATTGGTTCAAGCCAACAACTAATTATGTATACAAGAGGGCCTGAAGGCCCTGATATCGCTCACCTTTTATAATGAAGCCTGATAGCTTTACCTTTGAAATTCACCTGTTTTATTCTAAATCCATTCAAATTTGTAGTATAGCATGTACACAACATTGCAATATGACCCATTCTAGTATGTATAGTAGAGTACATCAAAGGCAGATAACTAGAGCCTAAATAATACTGAAATGAAGCCTTTTCTAGCAATTCAAAGTAAATCAAGGGCCGATAACTCTTGCCACAATGATCAAATTTCAACAATTATTGCACTCCCTCGAGAACTTGTAGCTATATACATTGTGTGCAATTATAATTAAAATCCATTTAAAAATGTGGCCTCTAGAGTGCAAACACTGTTAAATATGACATTTTCAGCAATTCAAAGGTAGATAACTCTTGACCTATAAATCCGATCCCAACCATAACCTAACTCATCCGAATTCTTATGGTTATATACAATCTGAGCAAGTTTAAGAAAGATTGGATTAAAATTGTGGCCTCTAGAGTGTAAACACCCTTAAATATGGCATTTTCAGCAATTCAAAGGTAAACAAGCACCTTAGAGCTGATATCCCCTGCCGCAGCGATTGTCCAGAAGAAAGTGGCAAACTTTATTGTGGGAGGAAGGGGCAAATGGTGATCACCTGTCTTTAAAGATCAACATTCAAAAGCTTTTTACAAAGTTTTATAAAATCCATTCAAGTTTGTACATGTTAAAGCCTAAACAATACAAAAAATTAAGCCGTTTGTAGCATTATAAATCTAAGTATGACAGGGGCAGGTAACTCTTGATTCAAATTCAACAGTAATTAAACACTTTCAAGAACTTATAATTGTGTGCAAGTATTATTAAAAAATCAAAAAAAATCAGAACTGTAGAATTTACTAGAGTGTAAACACATTTTCAACTTATCAAGGGCAGAGTATTCTTGACTAATTGAACTCATTCTATAAATAATAGCCATATATGATTTACTTTTTTTTTCAAAATCCATTCACATTTGTACACAATAGCATGTAAACAGTAAAGCCATGTTGAGCATTACTAAGTACATAAAGGGCAGATAACTCTTGCCACAAAGTATCCTTTTATGACAATGATTGCAACCCTTATATTTATATACATCGTGTGTAAGTTAAATCAAAATCCATTAAATACTGTAGTTTCTAGATGGTAAAAACTTAAATATGGTTTTTTCGACTCATCAAGGGCAGATAACTGTTGACTAGTTTCTCCGTTTTCAAAAATGATTACAATTATTTGAAAACTAATAGCCATCCATAGTTTAAGAATTTTTTATCAAAATCCATGCATGTTTATAGATACTAGGATGTAAACAATATTAAAATAAAGCATTTTCTAGCATTTCTAAGTACATCAAGGGCAGATAACTCTTGCCACAAGTATATTATTTTGACAATAATTGCACACCTTCAAGAACTTTTACTCATAGACATCGTGTGCAAGTCTCATTTAAATCCATTCATAATTGTAGTTGCCAGAGAGTAACAAGACTGCGTTCAATAAACGCTTATGCCCCCGGTGGCATCCTTGACAATATATTCTGAATCTTTTCTAAGTCCAAATTAGGTCAAGGTCAAGGTCAAATTGAGCTTGGGTATTACTGGTGGGTTGGTAATGGTCCAAGGCAATAACTGTATAAGTATAGAAGCATTGTAGTAAGTAGTGTTAATGCTAGACGAAACGGTAAAATCTAGTTAACCAAGAAATAGCCCATTCAAAATATTCTAAGTCCAAATTAGGTCAAGGTCAAGGTCAAAATCAAGGTTGAGTGATATTGGTGGATAGGGAATGGTCCAAGGCAACAACTGTATAAGTATCAAAGCATTTGAGTAAGCGGTGTTGATGCTAGACGAAACGGTAAAATCTACTTAACCTGTTACGGACGCACGGACGGACGGACGGACGGACAGGACGATTACTATATGCTCCCGCATCTGTCGATGCCGGGGGCATAAAAACAGTTAAATATGGCTTTTTTTACTTATCAAGGGCAGATAACTAATGACAAATTTCTCCGTTTTCAACAATAATCAAATTCATTTGAAAACTAATAGCCATACATAATTCAAGAAAGTTTTTTCAAAATCCATGCATATTTATAGGCTCTAGTATGTAAACAATATCAAAATAAAGCATTTTCTAGCATTTCTAAGTACATCAAGGGCAGATAACTCTTGTCACAAGTATCCTTTTTTTACAAAAATTGCACACCTGCAAGAACTTGTACTTATAAACATTGTGTGCAAGTATAAACAAAATATGTTGAATACTATAGTTGCTAGAGTGTAAAAACTGTTAAATATGGCATTTTTAACACAAAAAGGGCAGATAACTCATACATTTCTATTTTTTTTTAGTTTCCCACGGTGCTCCTATGATTACAAATAAGTATACCAAGTTTCATCTAAATCTGTTTATGGGTTTCGGAGATACAGTTGCGGACGGAAAACGTGACGGACGCACGTCCTCACAGATGGACATTTGTTGGGTATTTTCTTTGTTTAAAAGTACCCAACAGTACATAAAATACCCAACAATAACAATAGGGTAATCACGGAATGAATGGAATCTATTGTTCTCCCTACCCAACAAAGGACCTTTCGCGCCACTAAAGTGAGTTAAAGGGCCAGATAACGGTAAACATAACAAAAGAAGACAATAGAGTTCATTCCGTAACAATACACTAAGGGGCCGTGGCCCGTTATTCGAACAAAAGAAAATAACAAAAGAAAAGGCCCTTTAACCCAATTCGGTGGCACGTCCGTGCGCTCGGACGGACAGCCGGACGGACAGACCTAAAACAGTATCCCTCTGCCTTTCGGCAGGGGATAATAACTCTTGACCTACAGGTCTGATTGCAACCCTAATCAAACTCATCCGAACTATAGTCATATACTATCTGATGAAGTTTGAGAAAGATTGGATTAAAATTGTGGCCTCTAGAGTGTAAACAACCTTAAATATGGCATTTTCAGCAATTTAAAGGTAGATAACTCTTGACCTATCAATCCAATTCCAACCATAATTGAACTTATCCGAACTCTTGTGGTTATATACAATATGCGCAAGATTGGGAAAGATTGAATTAAAATTGTGGCCTCTAGAGTGTAAACACTGTTAAATATTGCATTTTCAGCAATTTAAAGGTGGATAACTCTTGACCTGTATGTCCAATATCAACCATAATCGAACTCATCCTAACTCTTATGGTAATATACAATCTGAGTAAGTTACAGAAAGATTGGATAAAAATTGTGGCCTCTAGAGTGTAAACACCAAAATTGTTGACGACGGACATTCAAGGATTGCAAAAGCTCACCCTGAGCTAGCTCAGGTGAGCTAAAAAGCATTGTAGTCAGTAGTGTTGACACAAGATGAAACGGCAAAATCTAGTTAACTAATAATATTCTCAGTCAAAATTAGGCCAAGGTCAAGATCAAGGTTGGGTGATATTGGTATATTGGGAATGGTCCAAGGCAACAACTGTATAAGTATCTAAGCATTTAAGTAACTGGTGTTGACGCTAGACGAAACGGTAAAATCTAGTTAACCAAGAAATGGCCCATTTATAATACTCTAAGCCAAAACTACCTAGGTCAAGGTCAAAATCACGGTTGGGTGATATTGGTATATTGGGAATGGTCCAAGGCAACAACTGTATAAGTATCTAAGCATTCGAGTAAGTCGTGTTGACGCTAGATGAAACGGTAAAATCTAGCTTACAAAGAAATGGCCCATTTACAACAGTAAAATCTAGTTAACCTGTTACAGATGGACGGACGGACGGACATGACAATCACTATATTTGCCTTCGCATCTACAAATCATGAGATGGGTTTCATTCAATTTATTTCCAAATTTATATGTGCACAGTATGCTCCAAGGTAGAATATAGATCGTAGAACTAGAAATTTAAATTTCAATTATAATACATTTTAGTAACACTTAAAGTTTTAATGATTAATATTAGTAATATTTATTGATGAATCATAAATAAAATATACGTTATAATCAGACATGTTTTCGATTATCCCAAACGCACAAAAAATCAACTATACAAAAAATGTGCAGCAGCACCCAAATTAGTTACGGATATTCTCATGCTTCTCTCAAGACTATTGTTTCATAACGATTTCGTTACGCCTAGTTAGAGCCATTACGACCTATTTAAGTAAGCATTCATGCTACATGTATTAGAGTTTGTTTCAACAATAAACAACTCTTTGATAAACACAGGATCTAAGATTTATTGAGTGCTGGATTGCACACATTAATTCTGAAATAATGTTGATTTATTTACTTGATTTCCCTCTTTAAATTAAAATGATTTACTGAACTTTTTTGTTTAAGGGTCGGTGTATTTACTCCGAGTTTAAACTAAGGAATTTACCGATTTTCAAATCAAATTTACAGATTTATATAAGGACTGAATTCCGGACCAGGGATTGTTTTTGTAGAAACTGGAATTTGGTAGATTCGGTTTTCGTTAAATCGAGTGTACACTGTAATTGACCTTTTTACCCAAACGTCCCATTCACTATATGAAATTAATTAACTGACTGGTCATTTACCGAAAAGTCTGTAAATCGAAGTGAGATATGATTAAAATTAACATCAATAAAACATATCTCAAGGCAAAATAAAGTTTTGCTATATAGTGACTGTGTATACTATACGAATCGCGTACCCCTTGCGAACCCTCACACTGTGAAACAGTACTCGCTAGGCATCAGAGACGGTCACGTACCCCTAGTCACTTCTTAAAGACATTCGCGACCAAATAAAATTCCCGAAATATCTTCATGAAATTTTCAATATAGGTTCTTCAAACATTTCTTAGTACCATGGCAAAAAGAAAAACATAGGTTATAAAGGTATTTTTTTGTCTATGGGTATTTGAAATGCATGATGTAGCCATACTTGGCAAAGAGTCGGCATGCATTATTTTGCCTTTCTAAAATGATGTAGAGTAATAATTGGCACAAACAAACATTAAAACAGTTAAAAAGTGATGCTCACTAAACATTAATGCAAAGAGTATAGTTTGTTGCCAGATATATATGCATTTTTCTTAATTGTTTTTGGCTCCAATTCAATGAAAACACTCACTCAATCAAAATCTGCCCGAAATAAATTGATGAAACTTCTCACAATAAAAGCTATAGGTGTGATTAATAAGACAATGGTAAAAAATGTATATGTTATAATGCTTCTTTTGAAACTATAGGCACATTCATACATATACCAACGGCCTAAATAAGCAGACGGCTTTTTCTATGTGATCTCGGGTTCACGGTTATATTCAATTTGATTGAAGTTCTGGGTTATTAACTTAGCCTTAATTATTAGATAGAGTATTTGCCAAGTTTCACGTACTTTCATTTATCAAGTAAAATTTCATGCATTTAAGGTACTTCGCAGGTGCGCTTAGTTTCCATACAAGGTGTTTAATATGAAACTTTTCATGAAGAATGATAATAGCCTAAGAAACAATGTGTGAAAATATAGGCAAAATTTATCGATTGGTTTGTCTTTAAGGTATCTTTTTCTGACAAAACCTGGAATTGTGATGATTTTATTTTTCTAAAAAATAAAGCTAATGACTACAAATCTCGCCCAATAAGTAGTCCACAACATTCATTACAAGAAAAGCTAAAAACATTTTGAATAAAGGTGTTCAGAAAGATGTTATCAGCTATTTAAATTTTGCGAAATGCTAAAAAATTGAATTACAAAAAACTGACTCATTCAATGTATATTTGTTTTCGTTTTATTCAAATATATGGTTGATGAAAAAGTTAGTCTGAAAAAATTAGAAAATATTACAGTCAGGATTTGTTGTAATAACAGATTTTCTTATTAAAATGTGGGATATCTGAAGTTGAGATACAGTTACCTACCTTAAAATTAAAAGTCTGTCATTAAAATGCATTATTATTTATTCATGGACTTGCATACAAGGTTAATTATATTTTTTAAACATAATAATAATGGGCAATATCGATCTTGAAAAGGTTGACGTATAGATAAGCTTCAATGTGTGGCTTTATATAGTTCAATCAAATCGTATACATGTATACCGATTTAATTGACTTGTAAGTCACTAAATTAAAACGTACATGTATTGATGTCAGATGTAAGTAGACATATTTATAATTGGACCGTATATAACTGTAAACATCACTAATTCTAATCAACGAAGACTAGAAAATAACATGTCCCTTGATCACTGCGTTATAGATTGACAAGTCAATAAATCGTACACTTAAAAAAATACTTTGGATCGGATGGGTCTCGAACATATATGACCTTTGCATTGCTAGTCAACCACTATACTGACTGCGCTATGAAGGATTATACTAAATCGTATCAACATTTCCTTTATATAAATTTTCTAGTATAAGCATGTATGGAAAAAGATCAAGTCGTCAAGACGCATATCCGCTCGCCCGACTTCCGTATGCGAAAGGCCTTAACGTCTATATTACGCGATAAATGGAGATTGTTTGAAACCGAAAGTATCTACGGGAGGTAACGGATATGCACGATTTTGTTCAGTAACGATGCTTGATTTATCGTTAAAAGCCACTAGGTGTCTCACGAATTGGTAGTGTCTGCTGTTAAGTCCCTGAAAAAGGCAACATTCGTCCAAAAAATTTAACAAATTGTTTAAGATTTCCATTTATTTATGTCATGAAAACTTCTCCTGGAGATTTAACTGGAACAACGATCTCAACAAAGAACATTAACATTAAACAATGTTTCAGTGACTAAACTTGACATGAAGGAGTATGGGATGAACTTGACAAACGCCTGCAGACGTAGAAATGTCGAGTAAGATCGTATTACCAAGATACTTACATTTATGATAACACACGACTACTCTGGCTCTATTATTTCGCCATTTTTTATTTTTCCTATCGACTAAGTCCTTTTAAATGCTAAGAGAAAACCAGCATATTTTGTTGAAAGATCGATTTTTCGCGTTGACGTAAACCGGAAGTGGAAAGGATATAAAACGGTTGTTATGAGAAGTAACTTATTGTGAGAATTACCTCATAGTTAGGTTATTGTATGACTCATGCCCATATGGGCCCAGTTTATGAATAAAACTTGAAACAACACTTAACAGTTTCTACAGATAATATCTGCATTAGATCTCTACATACTTATTTGAAAACCTTTTTTTTTCAATAATCAGATGTAATTAAACTAAAAAATGTACATACCAAAATCAATCAGGAGACTCGTAGTCAATTTTTTTTATACCACTGACTTTTTGATTGTATTGAATATCTGCATTTTCAACAGAAAATGGTATACGTTGTTAATTGACTTTCACTAGGTCTTCCTTTCATTGAATACATATCAAATAAACAATGTAAAGTTTCTTTCTCTGGTATAAATGTGTTTGACTTTATATAATTTTATTGATGTTTCTTAGTTTTGTTATTGTACGACTTATACCCATATGGGCCCAGTTTGATTATGAATAAAACTTGAATATCAAATTAACCATACATTTAGAAATCTTAAGAATTCGGTTCCAAAAGCTTTTTGATCACTTTTAAATAAGTATTCAGATAGGAAAACTAAGATTATTTCTAAAACCTCCCCAGAGATTTTGTATGACCATTTCAGTTAACTGAATGAAGTTACGAATACAGAGACATTTGATCTAGACACTTTACCGGAACTTAATTTTGAGTTAAACAGAAAATTTACGGGAAACAAAATATAAGTGCCATTTCAAAATTACAAAAAAGAAAGATTGTTTTGACTATGTATATAAAACACATGGCTGCTTTCAATTAACGTTTATGCCACCGGTTGCATCCTTGATACAGCGCCCCTCTCCACAAACAGGGAGGGAACTTGGCTTTCATTTGCAAACAGCTTGAATGCAGATCAGACGCCGCGTTACAAGCTGTTTGTCACTCGTCATAAAAAAAAAATTGTTGTCAAAATGTCCATTATGTAACTTTGAGAAAAGCAGCAGACGACACATTTTAGCAGACGACATTGCAGCCGTGAATAGGTCGGACACACTTGTCTTGTTTTGAAGAAGAGCGACAAACGTTGTTGTAAGGAGGGAATCGTTGTTTGAGGGTCGTTGTAGAGAGGGAGCGCTACATGTAGATCTTTTCTGAATCTTTTCTAAAATCCAAATTAGGTCGAGGTCAAATTGAGGTTGGGTAATATAGGTGAATTGGTATAATGGTCCAAGGTACTAAATATACTCAATTTGGGTAAGTTTTTATCTGAATCATTTAAAAGACGATTGGCGATTACAAATACTATTCAATAATTTGCAATAGTTTCATTGTCCCTGTGTAAAAAAACATACAGAGGTTTGAATGGAATTAACAGTTTAGAGTTCACCCTCTTTTTCCGTTTTCAGTATCAAGTGTACATATGTTAATACAAATAAAGATTGTAAAGAATTTCTTGGCATGTGACTATGCTTATTATTATCATGATTATGTTGATGTAATAAGAAACACTATATGTGTTTACATTACTGAATAAGGAAATCTTGAATCTTGAACCTATTTAAGTATACACGCATTGTAGTATGTTGATTGATGCTAGGTGAAACGGTAACATCTAGTTAACCAAGAAATAGTCAATTTAAATAAGTCCCAATTAGGTCAATGTCAAGGTCAAATCAAGATTGGATGATATGGGTGGATTGGTAGTGGTCCAAGGCAACAACTGTATTTGTAAAAGTATCAAAGTATTGTAGTCAATTGTGATGCCGCTAGACGAAACGGTAATCTAGTTAGCCGAGAATAACACACTTACAATAATCTAGTCCAACTTATTAGGGCAATATCTGAAGATCAAATTCATTGATTGATGATATTGGTGAATTATCGGGAAGGTGCTGATATTTGCTGGCTTGTATCATATGAGAGTTTTTGTCTCTATTCTCTTTGCAAAAGGCAGGATGGCGGTAACTTCCTCCATTGCTTTGATGGGAGTTGATTTCATAGCACCAGTGATAAGTCCGAGTGCCTGTTTTGCACTTTCCCGAACCTCATCTGATTCGTTTTGACACTTATCATCCATGTAGAGGAACCATATTCTAGTGTGTGTCTAATTGTCCCCAGGTATACTGTCCTAAGTATCTTTTCATGCGCTCCCGAACTGGTTCTACCGAGTTTGCGAAGGATTGAATTTTTTCCGTACCTTGGACTCCGAGGTATGTAGTCTCCTCCACTTGGACAAGAGGTATGGTTGTTCTGACCGTCTGCTTCGGTGATAATGAGAAAACCGTAGTACAGGAATGTTCAGTGTTTATCTGAACACACCCTTCATCTGCCCATGTTGTAAGCCTGTTGGCTGCTTCCTGCAACAGGTGTAATGAAATAAAGTGACCCCCGTACCGGTAGTGGGAAGTTGTTGAATGTTCCTCAGAGCACCAATGAACTAGATCGTGTGCGAATAAGGCAGCGTTGGCACCTTTCGGCAGTTCTGCAACAAGATCATCTATGAAGAGGAGAAAGAGAGTGTGAGATGGTACTCCTCACTGAGGTACCCTGGTCCTCCGTTGATCTGAACATTCTGAATCCAGCTTGTCGGTGTGTCAAAAGACTGTTGGTCTCCAGATACCATCTCATACGTTGGTTTACCACACTCTCCACGACCTTTCCAACACCACTGGCGATACTGATTGGGCGATAGATGGCAGCTTTTTAGCTCACCTGGCACGAAAGTGAGCTTTCAAGATCGCTGGATGTCCGTCGTCCGTCCACAGTTGGTTCGTTAACACTCTAGCAGCTACAAGTTTCAACCAATCTTCATGAAACTTGATCACAATGTTTGTCTAGTAGAAATCTATATCAAGATCGAATATGGGTCATGTTGGATCAAAAACTAGGTCACTAGGTCAAATAATGGAAAAACCATGTTAACAATCTAGTTTCTTGTCCTTACCATGTTTAAGGATTGGAAACATGACTACTTCCTTCCAAACCTGGAGAAGTCTACCCTCTATCCAGCTGAGATTGTACAGATCTAGTAGAGTTTTTGTAGCAAAGCCCCCTAGGTGGATCAGCATTTCGTTTGTGATACGGTCTGGTTCCGGTGACTTCTTGGCTTTGATCAACTTCAGTGCTACTTGCAGCTGTTGCAGTGCGATGTTCTTTTCCATCAATTTATCGTTGCACTTGTAAGCCCTCCTCTCTCTCTTCCTTCTGACTTCCCTCCTTCGTTCTCTGTTGACTTGGATATAACTAACATCTTCGTAGTTGTCCAGCCTGTTTTCCTGTCAACAGAGAATTGTCATCTTCAACAACTGTTGAGCCTCGCTCACGTCCATCTTCATCGTTCAATTGCCGTGTAAGCTTCCACTCTCTTCAGAGCTTGGAGCTGTCCTTTTCCAGGTAAACTTTTCCTGCCAGCTCTCTCTTCTTGCCTGGATCTTTGCTCTGAGAAACTTGGCCCTTGTTCTTTGAAGATGTTCGTGAGTTTGTTGTGATGGGCGAGTTTCAGCTTCCCTTCTTGCATCTGCGAGCTCCTCCTGTAGTTTCTAAATTCTCACTCCAGTACGGCTTGTAGTTTCTCTTGGAACCCCGGGGAATGCATGTCTGTTACTTTTAAGTAGAGCTTCATTAAAGTCCTTGGTGGCTCTGTCAATGTCTCCGTCATCTATTCTTATGTCTCTGCAGAGATCATCGGTGAGCTGCTTGTATGAAATCCAATCGGCCTTTTTGTAATTCCATCATTGCAAGCTTTGCTCATGTACCGTCTACAATTGCAGGGTAAGGTGAACGCTTTTTCATTACATGATGACATTGAAGGCCCTGATATCGCTCACCTGTTGTAAAGAAGCCCGATAGCTTTACATTTGAGTTTCACCCATATTAATTAATCTATATCCATTCAAATTTGTAGATTATATATAGTGTGTAAACAATATTGGAATACAAACTATTCTAGTATAGTAGAGTACATCAAGGACAGATAACTAGAGGTAACAATATTGAAATAAAGCATTTTCTAGCATATCAGAGTATATCAAGGGCAGATAACTCTTGCCACAATCATCAGATTTCAACAATAATTGCACTCCTTCAAGCACTTATGGCTATATACGTTTTGTGTGCAAGTAAAATCAAACTCCATTAAAAACTGTAAAACGTAGTTGCTGGAGTATAAACACTGTTAGATTAGGCATTTTTCAACATATCAAGGGCAGATAACTCTTGGCCAAATAGTCCGATTTCAACCATTTTCAAAATCACCCATGACCTTATAGTCTCAATCTGAGCAAGTTTGAGAAAGATTGGATAAAAAGTGTGGCCTTTAGAGTGTAAGCACTATTAAATATGGCATTTTAAGCAATTCAAAGGTAGATATCTCTTGACCTATTGGTCCGATTTCAACCATAATCAAACTCATCTGAACTCTTATGGTTATATACAATCTTAGCAAGTTTGAGAAAGATTGAATAAAAATGGTGGCCTCTAGAGTGTAAAGATTGTTAAATATGTATGGCATTTTCAGCAATTCAAAGGTAGATCACTCTTGACCTACTGGTCCGATTTCAAACATAATCAAACTAGCTATAATGCTTACACACAGAAACACTTTCTTGTAAGCAGGCTCATTTAACAAAAGGCCCATGCAGGCCTAAATATTGCTCACCTGGTGAAACCCAGACAAGGGTACATGACCGCTGGGGTGAGATCATTTTTTACCCAAATAACATACTTTCAAAAATGTTGCTGATGAACCTGCAAAAAATCTATTGTTGGCTAATCCGACCCAGATATTCTACAGACCGAAACCGTTTCAACTGTAGAGTCACCATGTCAAATATCAAAGCTCTGGCCACATTAATTTCAGAGAAGAGGTTTGAAGACTTCATTATAACTATGTAAAACTGTGACCCCAGGGGCAGACACATTTTTGACCCAAGGCACATAATTTGAACATTCTTGATAGAGGACCTGTAAATGATGCTTTGTGCCAAGTATCTAAGCTCAGGGTACTGTGGTTTCGGACAAAAAGATTTTTGAAATTTTCATTGAAAAAAAAATCTATTTTTAGCTCCTGTGACCTAGATATGCAACAGACCGAAACTGTTATAACAATATTGGTAAAGAACCTCTAGAAATGTCACCATGCCAAATATCAAAGCTCTGGCTATATTAATTTCAGAGAAGAAGTTTGAAGATTTCACTATATACAATCTTGATAGAGGACTTATAGATGATGCCATGTGCCAAATATCTAAGCGTTGCATGGCCCTTGTGGTTTCTGACAAGAACATTTTTTAAGTTTTCATTGAAATGATCTTTTTTAGCTCCTGTGACCTATATAATTATGCAACGGACTGGAAATGTTTGAACAACTTTAAAAGAGGACCATATAAAGATCATTTCTACCAAGTTTGGTAAAAAGTTAGGGATGTCAATGAATAGGGACTTTGGTATTCGAATATTCGGTAGGATTGCTATTTGAATATTCGTTTAGCCGTGACTCTCATTATGACTAAGAGTTTTAATGAAGTGTAGTTGAATCTACATCGGAGCCTGAATCATGGAATTATACACTGGTCTTCTGTATATTTCCGTGCCTGAATTAAAGTGTTTAAAACTTATTCACATTTCAAGCGTCGCATTGAATAAACGAATCTACAAATTCTGTGTCAGTTCGTAGATTGATTCTTTTGTTTCGATTAAACCTTTTCGAATAAAACTTTTTAATACTAAAATGTCTCATAGTTATAAATCATTATATCATTGGTATTTTTTGAATTATAAACAAATAACAATATAATCAGATGTTTTTCCAAATTTGCCACACACCTAAATCTTGCGCTGTACAAAGTGTGTCGGTATTTTAGTACATTATGCGAGTGTTTATTATACAGTAAGACTTTGCTTCAACGATACACCCAGATCTACGTTACTTTCAGTGCGCAATTGTACACTTTACATATCAATTATTACTGATTTATTTACTTTCTTTCTCTCTTCAAAATGCTTTACTGAACTTTTTTTTTTTTTAAAAATAGATAGATTCTGAACAATAAGTGTACCGACTAAACTAAAGGTGACCGTTTGCAAATGTATTAAACGGTTGTCATGGGTTTGTGGAATCTTGTCAGACTGTGGCCCCAGGGGATTATCGAATTGATGATACTGCACATGTCATCTAGAGCAGGGTCGCGGTAAAAAGTTGTGCAGTGATGCATTTTCTGAAATTAAGTGGACCACCGACAGGATCAATAATAAAATTAATGCATCATTTTTTTTTACAAAATGTATACACATAATTCAAACGAATATTCGAATGGAAAAAAAGGTTCGAATATTCGATTAAAAAAAGAATATTCGAATATTCGTTCACAACCCTAGTAAAAATCCATCCAGTGGTTTCAGACGAACGACGACGGACACAGGACGGTCAAAATAGCTCACCTTGGCACTACATGCCAGGTGAGCTAAAAAGGAAGCAAACAGGAAGCAAGACAAACACAGTCACTTTATTCATACATTTAATATGAGAAGAGATGACTTCCAATCACAGAAAACAAATATAATTCAAAATAGTTAACAGATCACTGGACGGAATTAATGCTCATAATGATATGTCACACAGATCATACATAAACACAATATCACTAGTGCTTTGATAAAGTTTTACAATTAATCACAATAAATAACAAATCATTGTTACATACAAAATATTACTTCAATAAATAAAATATAGTAAGTAACATGTTTCAGTCTATTTTAATCGTGTCTTGTGACATCTCTCTTGAAAAGACAATTCCAAAGAGAAGTCACAAGACAGGATTAGACAGAGAAATCAGAAATTAAACGTATTTTAAAGTTTTGACTTACGACTGTTTTTGTCGTAAGAAGTTTTATGAAACGGGCCCCTAGATCGGCAGGGGCTCAAACTCACAACCCCTGTGTTGAAGATCAAGAGCGCTATATGCTCAACCATCTCAGCCAATTCATTGGTGGTGTCTAAATGTACATAAACATTATTCCATTCATTAAGCAATTTTCACAACCTTTTTCAGCTGATCTATTTGTAAGAGATTGAATGTCAAATTATTTTCTAAACGTGTATACCAGTAGTTCAGCTTCTTTCACAAAATAAATCAGAAGCCCAAACAGAAGCCATATACATGTACTTTAATTTATATATTTCATCTGCTCAAAATGCCTTCTACAGAAGTTCTGAATTAAACTCATTCTTTTGTTCAGTCGAAACTCGATAATTCCAACTCGCTTAAATGAAACTTACCCGTATTTCAAAATCAAAACATGTTTTAGCCACATTTTAACTTTGAAATAGGGGTTATGTCGGCTTAAGCATGATCAAATTATCAAAATTATCCAACTTATTTGGCTGTATATGTGCAGGAATACTATCAGAGTCACAAACAGTTTGAATCTTGATCTTTATAGGGCCTGATCTAGATCCAAACCGTATATTCAGAAAGGTTTATAGTACACACTAGCATTATTCTCCAAAAATTCGTCCATCCCTATGAAGTCTGTCAATAGATTAGATGATTACTGAAATGAGTAGCTGGGGTTAGGAGTGGCTCCACACCATAGGCCAACAAACTTGAGGACGTCTTGCAGCTCAGAACTATGAGACACCTGAAATATGAGACAGTATTAAAAACCAATATACAACCTACCTACCCCCATCTCCTGTCAGATATTTAACACATCTAGCAGTTTAAAAATAGATGAAAGTAAGGCCGAAAACTCTATAAGAATTTTCTGTATTACTTTCATCTTGCTTTAACCCATTACCCCATAAATACATCTTTTTACGCCTTTATTTTATTTCTTCACTGAAGAAAATAGTTCCAATTTATACAGCTATGAATATGCACCAGAAGAAATAGTTCCTTTTTTATAGCAGAATGTAGCTTAAAGCAGACTGAAAGTAAAGCAGAATGCACCTTAAGGCACATTCTGCTTTACTTTCAACCTACTTTAAATGGTCACCTAACTTCAAAACTAGAAAAAGACTATGAGGTATTGGGTTAAGTAGCCATCTAACTTACACATTGAAAACGATTCTCCTTTTGAGTGTTTGCTAAAGCAAGTTTTTACTGTATAGCAATAGACTTTGGATTGTAATTGATTTTAGTGGATAATGATTTGCTGTTCTATGATTTAGAATCTAAACATCAAATTATGAAGGCAAAATCTACATATTTTTACATTCAATAATTGTAACGGTAAATGTTTTGTGATGCATTGTGAGAGACATATAGGATCTGTCGTGAGTCGACCTTTGACACAAGCTGATCTCAACCGAGTCTAGAATTGAATGAAATGTTATTAAGCCAGCTTGGGCGAGCTTAATAACTTTTCTATTTCTAGACAAGATTGAGATCAGTTTGTCTCAAAGATTGACTAGTGACAGATTCTTATTCTCACATAACCAACAATTTGATGGTATTTTAAGCACTGGGCCATTCTTGGAACAGAGTGATGTCATCAAAATGGAATAGAGTGAAGTCATCAAAATGGAATAGAGTGACGTCTTGGAATAGAGTGAAGTCATCAAAGTGATCTCCAACATGTTGGTGTCAAGGATATTTTAAATCGTTGTTTGCTATTGAAAACAGGGGTAGTTATGCCAAAAAAAACAGATTAAGACAAACTAATTGCACCAGCCAAGAAGTAAAATAAATGTATGCATATTTTGGAGGTGAAAAGAGGAATGAACTTATTAACACAATGTCTTATGGAATCTGCAGAAAAAGGTCTTTAAAACCATCCCTAACTGACAAATTATAATTTGTTGTCAAAAACATCTATAAAATTTAACAGTTCAGGCAAGCTGTTTGAGTGAGACAAACCTTTGTGGCCATGAGATATTTGTTCCAGTCATCTTTGTTTGCTACTTTTCCTGGATTCTTAAACTCCATCTTGTTCTTTAGCACGGGGTATCCTGAAACAAGGAAGCAGATATTGTTATTGCCAAGCATACAAGTCCATGTATCAACATATCCATATAATTTCAGTTGGACACAGATGGATATACATGTACAGTGTTCCCTCTCTACAATGGCCCTCCCAATAATGACTCTCTCCTTACAAAGACCCTTGTCGTTGATCCCTTAATGGGACAATTTAGTCTAACACCTTCACTGCTGCAATATCGTCTTCTTAAAATTGTCTGCTGTTTTTTCTCAAAGTTACATATAAGTGGAGATTTTGATAGAAGAAATATAATCACGAGTGACAAACAGCTTGAATCCAGATCAGACGCCGCGTTATGCGGTGTCTGATCTGAATTCAAGCTGTTTGCAAATGTAAGCCAAATCTTAATCCCCCCCCCCTCCCCCCCCTATAACAACCCCCTCTGAACAATACACACATTGACTATCTGGGTCCCCCATTGGGTGTCATTATAGAGAGGTAGCACTGTAGGTGCACTTCTGACTTTGAAGGTATGGCTTGAAATGCTAAAGGAAGACAGTGATCATCCTACCTGTAATAACACAGGGAAGAGACTTTATCCCCGAGTCTTGTGCTGTCAAAGTTCCTTCAAAGCAGCCTCTTTCATCCTTTGGTAGGATCTGCTCTATCTGATGATCCATAGCTATAGCCAGAACCCATTCCCTGATGTCTTCATGTTGCTGAGACTGAAAATGCATTGAAATTGTTTACAGAATTGGCTGTCAAAGTTTAACTCATTCACCGCTGAAACTTTATTGGACAATTCCAATTTCAACATATGTATGATCAATATTTGACTGTTTAGGCTTGTTTTTACACTGAAATTACAAGGATTACAAACAGTGCAGATGCTGATCAGAGGGCTCCTTCAGGAAACCTTTACCCTCTTCAGCATATTCAGTGACTGTGTAGTCACCATCTTAGAGGTAAGATAAAAGTTAAGAAGACAGCTCCTTTCAGAGCTTTTTACTTGACCGTTATCTTGCTTTAAGCAATTAGGTAAAGGGGACAAGTATTTTTGGATATAAAGGAAAGGGTTTATAAATATTCATAGCTTCTTTCTGGAATATAAACTTTATAAGTATCATAAAAAAAATATCCTTACTGCAAGATGGGGTTTCTCAGGCAGTGGAATTTCGAAGGGAATGTCTGTTTCCTGGAAGTCGCTGTGGTCTAACATGTCTAAAGATCCTTCCTCTATGGCCTGTACAAATTGAAAATGGTGCATCAGTGATATGGTTAGGTAAAAAGTTACCACACATAGTTTAAACAACAAATATAATACAACCTGAAAATAATGAACAAAATAATCTGACAATTATCTTTCTTTATAAGAAATACAGTGTTCCCTCCTTACAACGGCCCTCCAAACAATGACTCCCTCATTACAACGACCCTTGCCGCTGTTCCCTAAACAGGACAATTATGTCTAAGGCTTTTACTGCTTCAATATTGTCTTCTTAAAAGTTGTCGTCTGCTATTTTTCTCAAAATTACATATTGGACATTTTTCAGAAAAAAAATTAATGACAGCTTGAATCCAGATCTTGATTATCAAAATCCTTATCAGAGGTCTGGATTCAAGCTGTTTGCAAATGTAAGCCAATGTCCCTCCCTATAACAACTACCTCCGAACAACACACACAATTTTTGTCTTCCATTGGGTGTCCTTAAAGAGAGGGAGCGCTGTATCTGGATTTCACTCTGAAGTATTTATATTTCATAAGAAGAATTTGATACAAGAGAACCGCAAGCCGGAGCTAGATATGCCAATCACATCCATCTTAAAATGTAGCGATATTGAGAGCATGTGTTGAAAAGGCATGAAAGTCTTAATTCATTGTTTGAATAAAATGTGTCATGGTGATGCAAGAACCAAGGATGTTTAACCCACATTATGTTTTGTTTTTTTCACTAAACCTTCAAATTAGAGAATTAAAACATGTTTTGCCTTTAGTACATAATGCCCATAACAAAGGGGCATAACTGAAAATAAGGGGTCACATGAAAACCCATAATATACATACCGGTAACTTCTTCTATCCCTATATCAAATCTTAAAGGAATTAAACAGCAATAAAAAGTTCTTGCCTTTTACTACACAATGCCCTTATTTTGACTTAAGGGACTTAACTCTGCTAAATTAATATCAAAATGTTTAACTGCAAACTCATTTGAGCCATTGCAATATGGAATATTTTGTAGCAAGTTCAATTAGAATCAGTAAATGGTAAGTGCAGACTGACAAACAGGGCAATAACATAATATGTCCATTCTGAAGAGGGGCATATAAAAAGGGTATCAGTTTAAACAAACCAGACCATTGATTAACTGCAATCTTTTTAACTTAACACATTACCCCATAAATACACCTTTTTACACCTTTAATTTACTCCTCCATTGATAAAATAGTTTCAATTTATACAGTCATGGATATGCACCATTCAAATATTTTCTACATTCTAACAGATGGTAGATTAAAGCAGGTTGAAAATAAAGCAGAATGCGCTTTTAAGGCGCATTCTGCTTTACTTTCAACCTGCTTTAAGTGGTCATATATCTTCAAAACTAGAAACAGGCTATGGGGTAATGGGTAAATCATATTCATATTTATTACCATGGCACAATTCATCGTTTATAACTGATACATACAATTAATGTTAACAATTTTCTATGGTTACCCAAAATCTCAAATGAAAGAACTCCCTACCTCACTGATATCCAGGTATCTGTTTAAGAACACAAAGGCCATGTTGTCCCAGCCAATTGCCTGTAAGGAAATAAAAAGTAATGAAAGAATAGCATTCGTACCATAGCTATTCAAACATTTTGGCTGTACATCATACATGTAGTTCTCTGATAAATCTGCAAACACTGTATTCTAATATGACTTTTGTTCATTCATGAACATGAACTATTGTTTAGTTACATCGTAAACAGACTTTCAGACATTACAAAAACTGTAGACTTGGATAATCCATCAGAATTGTCAATGGAGTTTATCCAATTAGGTCACTACAGTCAATCTTCTATTTAATGACCTCTCAATAGAAGGGGTATTGGTAGTCTTAAATACAGGAGGCTGTTTAACGTATTATAAAAAATAATTCAGAAAGCTCTATAGGAGCTTTCTCCATTATTTTTATCCTGCATTGAGTAGTCATCTGTTAGACATCTCCACACCATTTCAATTTGTGGTCAGTTAATACAAGATTGACTGAACTCCTGAAAACAGAGCAGGGGGAGCATTTAACACAATGTGTTTATGAAAGGCTATGCTCCCAATGGCAAATTCAACCTATTTGACCTCTAAATGAACTTGACCTTTTATCTGAGCCAAGTTGAAAAGAGATCAAGGGCGTCTTAAACAGAGTATGCATGCCAAATATAAAGTCTCTAGCACCTGTAACTGAAGTCTCTAGCACCTGTAACTAAAGAAATTTTAGTTATTGTCGCATGCTATTTTTCCTAGTTATGTTACATTGGGCGGCCTGCATTGGGCGTTCTGCTATTATTTCTATCAGTCGGCATAAAGAAGCCATTTGCTTCGTTGCTCTCGATTGTTGAGGTAGTGCAATCGCCGTTTTGGGGGCTGTCTTCTGTATGTTTAGTGGCCTTCATTGGGCGCTCTACTGTTATTTCTATCAGTCCGCATAAAGAAGCCATTTGCTTCGTTGCTCTTGATTGATGGGGTAACGTGATCGCCATTTTTGGGGGCTGTCTTTTGTACGTTTATTATGTTTATTTTATATCTAATTGTAGTTATTTGTCTTTTCCTGGCGGCCTGCATTTGGGCGCTCTACTATTGTTTCTATCGGTCGACAATCAGAAGCCGGTTGCTTCATTGCTGATTGATGGGAGTAATGTGATCGCCATTTTGGGTGCTGTCTTTTTATATGTTTATTCATGTTTATTTTAGATCATATTGTAGTTATTTTGTCTTTTCTTGTTTGTAGGTACATTTGTGTAACTTCATGTGAAGCGCTTTTGAACACACAACCCCTGTGTGAAAAGAGCGCTATATAAATCTGGTATAATAATAATAATAATAATAATAAAGTTTCTAGTACCTCAAGTTATAGCCAAGGTTGAAGCTGTGGACAGACAAACAAACAGATAGACAAAATTAAGCTGAAGATTTATGAATTAATAGCTCTTACTCTGCACATCATTCCAGCCTCATAGAAGGCCTTGTCTGCTGGTATTATATCTGTATGTCTGAGGAGGGAAACTGACAGCTTCGTGGCTACAGAGTCAAGAGACTTGTGTGCCATGGCCGAGGACCTGGTGGCATAATAGTGACAGATCATCATCATTGACTCAAACTCCTCATGCACTGGACTGTTGGCATCTGGAGACTTACGCATGTTCTCATTCTGAAAGTGTTAACATTAACTCATTCACTCCTGAAACTTTAAATGGGCAATTCCAATGTCAAAATAAGTCTTGTCCATTTTTGACTATTTAGGATTGATTTTAACAATATATTTCAAAGTGACAAACAGTGTAGACCCTGATCAGAGGGCTCCTTATGGAGCCCTCTGATCAGGGTCTACACTGTTTGCATGGGACAAGTGTACTCTTGATAGGTATATGGTTTGTTCATGATGAGTATACTAGTTGCTAGGGTTCAATGTGTGTTAATAGTGATGGGAAACAAACGAGATAATAACTATTGGTAATGGATGAATTATCAAAAGTTCATTGGATCAATTGACATCAATTGTTGAAAACTGTACACCTTTCTTTTCACATTATAGTATAAACTCAAATCAGACTAATATTAACCAATTACCCCATAGCCTGTTTCTAGTTTTGAAGACAAGTGACCACTTAAAGCAGGTTGAAAGTAAAACAGAATGCACCTTAAGGTGCATTTTGCTTTACTTTCAGCTTGCTTTTAGCTACCATCTGATAGAATATAGAAATTATTTCTCATGACTGTATAAGGTGGAATTATTTTCTTCAGTGGAGGAATAAATAAAAGGTGTCGAATGTGTGTTTATGGGTTAAAATGCTTATGACTTCCCCAAACCCTATCTTCAAGACGTTTTTGGTGGAGATATAATATGGAGATAATGTTCAAATTGTTGTCTTACAGCCTCTTAACTCATTGACCCCTGAAACTTTTAATGGACAATTCCAATTTCAAAATAAGTCTTGTCCTTTTTTTACTATTTAGGGTTGATTTTAAACATATATTTCTAAATGACAAACAGCATGGTAAAAGTATAATCTTTACAGGTTCACTGTTTGTAAATGATGAGTATACTTGTCGCTAGGGTTGAATGTGTTAAGATCCCCGAAGATGGAGTTTAATCTCTATACCAGTACATGGTTTGTGGCAGCAATGAGAACAATTTAGGCATGAACAATTGTAACTAAAGAAATACTGTTGCATTTGCAGCCTACAAACTATCATATTACCAACAAAAATATTGATCATGTTTGAGAAAAGCATAGTTAAACAACCATTTGGTGAGTACTAGGTCTTACCAAGTCATAAAACATATCTCTCAGGTCTTTCCATGTTTTGAATGCCTCTGGTTTATTCAGATCCTTCATGTTGATCACATCACTGAATATCTTCTTATAGATGTTGAAATTCTATATAACATAATCATAACAAAAAGTCAAATAATGGTTACAATTGAGATTTAATAATTTGGTGTTATATTTTTCCGGAAATAAGATACAATTATTAAATGTACAATTAATGTTTAAATTGTATTAAGGGACCATAGAATAAATAAATCTGGTGATCTTTAAAGACAGAAAAGGTTTAGAGCAAGACAAATGTAAGACAGAAAGGTCCTATAGGAGTTTTCTGTATTACTTTGGTCTTGCACACAAATTAAAGGCTACAAATATATCTCTTTTTTTGAGACGTCGCTTAATAGAAGTTTGACTGTATATGCATTGTAGTCCATATCACCAACTGTAACAACAATTCATAGCAATAGCAAACAAATGTCTATCCAAGTCTCTCTCTCTCTCTCTCTCTACCATGTATTGTATACTATACCTACTGTTTTAATTACATAACAGACATGTTAATTATGTTTTATCAACCCTTTCCTTTTAAGTAACATTTTTCACACATTTACCCTCTTTCATAGAGATGCTTTTTTCATTGCTTCCTAGGGACTTTGAGCCATGATCAACTACTACATCTTTAGAGTGGCTGCTTAAAGCAGGCTGAAAATAATGCAAAAAGCTATTTTCTAAAAACAAATATGAAGAAAAATGTTAACATACTTGTTGATTTGCTGGGGTTCCATATCTAACATAGATATCCATTGCTTTAAGGGAATCACCATTTTTGATGAGGTGTGTTGCATATAGAGCTGCATATTTGTGGAGGACCTTGGGGTTCTGTTGCTCTGCTGTTTCCAGACATTTTTCCCACTCCCCTTTCTCTATGTACATATCCAGGGCACCCACAACATCTACACTTGCCAGCTACAATTAACAAAAACAAAACAAACAAGCATATTACTTTTCTATTCCTGAATATTCATTTGTATTCTGTAAAGGTATTGCAAGGGGTTATTTATTTACATTGAACATTCTCAGTGTATTCTAATTGAAAAGTATTCTTAACCCATTACCCAATAGCCTTGTTTCTAGTTTTGAAGACAGGCGGCTACTTAAAACAGATTGAAAGTAAAGCAGAATGGGCGCATTCTGCTTTACTTTCAGCGTGCTTTAAGCTATCATTTGCTAGAATATAGAAACTACTTTTTAATACATATTCATGACAATACAAAATGGAACTATTTTCTTCAGTGGAAGAATAAAATAAATGTGTTAAAATGTGTATCTATGGAGTAATGGGTTGATATATTTGGTGATTGTTTATTTGCATTGAACAGTATTCTCAGTAGATATATATTTATTTATTGTTTTTTAACTCATTCACCCCTGAAACTTTTAATGGACAATTCCAATTTCAAATTAAGTTTAGTTGATTTTTGACAATTCAGGGTTGATTTGAACAATATTTTTCAAAATGACAAACACTGTTGACCCTGATCAGAGGGCTCCTTAAAGAGCCCTCTGATAAGGGTTGACACTGTTTGCATGGGACAAGTGTAATCCTCACAGGTATACTATTTGTAGATGACAAGTATACTCGCCGCTAGGGTTGAATGTGTTAATAAACTCATTGACCTCTGATTCCAGTTTCAAATTAAGTCAAGTACATACTAAGGGCTAGTTTTAACACTATATTGGACAATGGCAAACAGTGTAGACCCTGATCATATCCTGTAGGAGCACTCTGATCTGGGTCTTCTCTGTTTGCATAGGACAAGTGTACTCTTCACAGGTATATAGTTTGTAAAGGATGTGTATATGTATTACAAAGATGAACATCCATTTAATGTACTGGTCATATCAAGATGCCTGGCCCCAAGGTTATAAAGCTTTCGAGTTGAGTCTGAGTTCGTTCTAAAGCATTTGATTGGACAGATTTGAGCCTCGGCTCAAATCTGACCAATCAAATGCTTGAGAATGACTTCAGACTCAACTGAAACACTTTATCACCTTGGGACCTGGTGATGGAATTTAGATACAGAAGAAACCTCTTTTGGTCCCCTGGTTCTTTACAGTCAAGTGTAAAGTACTGATACACAATGGGACTTTAACAATTGCCCGTTCACTATGTATATTCACTAGATGAACAAGTCCTAGAACTACCCTGATAATGCTTCAATTTGTGGTTGCTTAACAAAAGAGTGACTGTAGTAAACATAAACTATAAAGAAACATCATATTTCACTACATGTACATGTCATACAATGTTAACCTGAATGGTGAGTTGCGTTCCTACTACATTGAGCTCTGCTTGACTAGTGTGAGTGTTTGTCTTTATTATTAAAGGTTTTTTTTTAATTCTTTAACCTATTACCCCATAAATACCGCTTTTTACGTCTTCATTTTATTCCTTCACTGAAGAAATACAGTCATGAATATGTATTTTAAGAAACATTTTCTATATTCTAGAAGATGGTAGCTTAAAGCAGGTTGAAAGTAAAGCAGAATGTGCCTTAAGGCACATTCTGTTTTACTTTTAAACTGCATTAAGTGGTAACCTATATTTAATACTAGAAACGGGTAATGGGTTAAGAACATACCTGATCAGCTCTGCCCTGGTTTCTGAGAGATTCTTTGTACCTATCTTCAACATATGGCTCATACCTAAAACAAACAACAGATCAAAACAATTCATTATACAGAACATAAACTATTGTATCATAAAGAATAACAAACAACCCAGTATGTAAAGACAAACGCATTTGCCTCTGTAAATAAATCTTTCCATATTTAGTATTATTTATTCACTAGCTTTGTACAAACTTTTCTATTGGACATTATCTGTATGTTTTTATATATAGTAATAACGCACACTGACCAATGACGTAATTCATTGGCTGTCTGTTTACAAGAAAGAAAGTTAAGTAATGGCGTATGAACGTTTGATTTTCATTACGCACTGAACTTTAAAGTATTTGCTTTGAACGATTTTAAATTGCTTTTTATTACGCTGACAGATTATAAAAAATTCTTTCTGGTCAAATTGTTTTGCCTAAATACGCAAATAGGCAGCTTATCAACAGCTCTGAAAAGGAAATCAACCAAGTTGTAAGATCAAATATGACATAAAGTAAGACCTCTCTATTACGACCACTAAAACAAAGGCTAAATAATTGTATAAAAGACAGGTGACAGTTTAAAGCAAGGGGATACTAAAACAGAAGGATCTGTTTTACTGTCACCTTGCTGTAAGCAGTCACCTGATAATTAACACAATTTAGTGGTTGCAATAGAGAGGTTTTACTGAATATCAAAATACTTGCATAATATATGTAGGGAAAATCCTTCTCATACTGAAAAAGTTAACTCCTAGAAAAAAGTTGTCTCTGAATATGACATTTACTTTTCAATGGCTAGTGAAAATCAATCTGAGTGTCTAACAGCTTGGATCCAGATGAGAAGCCAAGTTATTCAACTTCATACGACAAATGTTGTAAGTCAGATTATAAAAGTCTCAATTATCAGTTATTTCTCCATCTAATCCTGTCTTGTGACATCTCTTTGGAATCGTCTTGAAAAGACGATTCCAAAGAGATGGTACAAGATAGGATTAGATAGAGAAATCAGAAATTAAATGTATTTTACAGTTTTGACATATGACCATTTTTGTCGTACGAAGTTTTATGAAACGGGCCCCAGAACTGATTGCAAAAATAATAAATATACACTTTTCAATGAGAAGGGTTAAATGAATTGCGTTTAATTAAAGACAGAATATTTACTTGGGCTCTAGTTCTTTTGCCACCTTTCTAGCTTTGTTCCATTCCTCAGCTGAGATGAACATATCAATGGCTTCCTTTATCATATCCACAGTCATGTACAGCTCGGCAGCCTGGACAGTAAAAGTAAGTAAGCTGACAGTTCAGTCACAATTGTGTTAAGTTACAACGGAATAAACAAGCATAGCAATCTTTAAAGACAGGTGGCAGCTTAATGCTTGACAAGCATTAAGCTGCCACCTGTTCTTAAGACAACAAATGTATCGTCATTGTATAAGCACATCATCAGATGCTACAGGGAGTTGTATTCAGCTCTTTACCGTCTTGGCGGACAAAGCCGATCAGACTCGCGCCAAGGCACTCATCCGATCGGCTATTTCAGTCAAGAACATCTTGAACAGAATACACAGACCTGTATCACCCCCAACTGTTAATGTTTATGTATCACACTATCTACCCACACTAGGAATAGATTCTTAACACTTTCAACCTTTACTTTCTCTTGTGGGTATTTATAATCCTTTTGTACTCTTCTAGTACAAGTATTTTGAAACAGTCTTCTGTTACCTTTGTGGTATGACAACAAAAACCAATAAAAATATCAAACAGTGCAGACCCTGATCAGAGGGCTCCTATAGGAGCCCTCTGATCAGAGTCTGCACTGTTTGCATATGTAATCAGTAATCTCTACAGAGGGCTGTAGGGTTGAATGGGTTAACCAATTCCATGCATGTAAGTGACAAATAATTCAAAACTATGTTGTTTCTAATTAATTTCCTTGTATATTTATTACAAAAAATTCTAAACAAGTGTTCTGTAATGTGTATAAGACTGCATGGTTACATTTGTTACTGAAGTAGTGTACTTACAGCATTGTATTTCCTCTGTTCATACAACCTGGGACAGACTATCTCCACAACTCTTGAAGCTTTTTCCTGGCCAAGGAATTTCACAGCAATATCACCTGCCTGTTCACAATATAAAATGGAGTACACTGTGTAATCTACATAGTTCACTCCTGAAAAGTTTCTGGTAAAAGAAAAGTTCGCTAGCCAACTGCTTACTTGTCCCATTACTTGCATGTAAACCTTAGCCAATGGCAAAACAAACACCAACACCAATGCTGATGCAGGGGTGATTAAATAAGCATCAATATTTTTCAAACGTATTATCAAATAAAGCCTACAGGTAAAGGGCGCAAACACTGTGTTAGATGAAATTTAACGCTGTGTTAAAAATCGATACAGTGTAAGTTTTTGATATTAGAATCAACTCAGGGTCAGTTTTCTATGTTAAGAATTGACCCAGGTTATTTAACCTTAATTTTCGATCCCGTTGGGCTAATTTTTAACTGGAAGAATCGACCAAGGGTGTAAAGCAGCTAGTTCTATCGGTTTTTAGGTTTTTTGGTATTTCGTGTGATTCATCAGTACTTTTTTAACCTTTGTCATTTGTCACCTATTTATTGATATGAAATAAAATATAAATCAGTGTGAGACATGGTCTCTTAAGCACACATCCTGAAAATTTGACTTAATTCGATTGATGCGTTAATAAGATATCTAAAAAATAATACATGCACACTTATAAGTGTCGTTTAGTGTATAATCATTACTCCAAATTTCAGCAAAAAACAAGGAATTGAAGACAACAAGAATACCGGTGCGCCTTGAAGCAGTAAGAATGCCAAGTGTAACGGGAATGATTAAGCCTGAGATGCGAACTCGTACAAGAGATGATGTGAACATGTGGGTGAAGTCTCGTGAGCATATGGTTAGAAATGCAGATCTTAGAGCAGTGGCGTCAAAATTTCTGTTTATAGTAATGGTGACCTAGTTTTCAACGGCAGGAAGTGCAGAACAGAACTCATACAAGAGGCAATGTTTGTGTGAAGTTCCGTGAGAAATGAAGTCTGTAGAGATTTGGTAAATATCTGTTTAGAGTAAGAATGACCTAGTTTTAGATTACAGGAAGTGGAGACCCACACATACAAGAAGTAGCATCCATGAACACATGTGTGAAGTTTCGTGAGAATCGGAAAGAAATGCAGCCTTTAACCCTTTCCTCCCTGAAACCTCAAATGGGCAATTCTAAGTTTCAATTTATTCTAGTCCATATTTGATATTTTAGGGTTGATTTTTACAAAATATGTCAAAATTTCAAACAGTGTAGACTCTGATCAGAGGGCTCCTAAGGAGCCCTCTGATCAGAGTCTACACTGTTTGCATAGGATGAGCGTGCTCCTCACAGGTACACTGTTTGCAAATGACGCATATATGCGTGACTAGGGTTCAATGAGTTAAAGAGTTGACACAAACTCTTACAAGAGGTGATGTTTGTGAACACAAGTGTGAAGTTTCGTGAATATCAGATAAAAAACACAGCCTGCAGAGAGGAGAGTTAAAAATTCAGATCACTGTTATTCACAATAACAGTGATCTTGTTTTGGACCGCAGGAAGTGGAGATGCTAACACGTACAAGAAGCGATGTTTGTAAACACGAGTATGACGTTTGCATGTAAATGATTGGAACGTATGGGCAGATCCCTATATACTCTCAACCACTTTTCATCGTAAGGGTATACATGTAACTACTTTATGAATTGTTCTGGGAATATTCAAAATTCATGTACAAAATGTATCAGCCATTGTCATGTTTATGTTATGCTTACCTTCATCCAGCATTTTGCTAAAGTCTCCCTGTCACTGGTGAGCTGGTCTGTAACCTTCAGGTAGCACTCTACAGCCCGGGCATATTCTCCTGATGATTCCCACTCTCTTGCTTGCTGTATCATGGAGTCAGCACCTCTGTTTGTAGCAAGAAAGTGAAAAGACAGTGCTCCAGATAAAGGGGGGTAAACAGAACAAATACAACATTTTCTCACTGGTTTTAGCACCAAATTCTATGGTGTTACTACTCATTAGAATCGTCTCAAAGAGACGATTCTAATGAGTAGTGACACCATAGGGTTTAAAACAGAAATAAAGATTTTAGTTTTCGAAATACTCCCCTTATCTGGAGCTCTTAAAGATCGGCAACAAATCATCACATCAATGTGTAATAGTAAAATTGATAAAAGGGCTTATTTTTACCACGCATCAATACCTTTGTTGAAAAGTAAAGCACTCTTTGCAAAAGATATAAACTTTTGATTCCAAACATGCTTCACATTCCTCTCATTTACATTGAATTCTACTATAAAAGTTAACCCATTATCCCATAACCTGTTTTTGGTTTTGAAGATAGTTGACCATTTAAAGCAGGTTGAAAGTAAAGCAGAATGTGCCTTAAGGCACATTCTGCTTTACTTTCAGCCTGCTTTAAGCTATTATCTGCTAGAATATAGAAAATATTTCTTATGATTCTTATTTGTAACAGTATAAATTGGAACTATTTTCTTCTGTAGAGGAATAAATTAAAGGTGTTAAAAGGCGTATTTATGGGGTAATGGGTTACAGTGAAGATTCGTTTTTGTTTACCTAGTTGATTTGTCTGTCATTTCTTTGTCATACTCATCTTGAAGCTGTTGTAACTTGTGGGGGACATACTCCTTACACACTCTCAGAGCATCCTGCCACATGCCAGAGTCCTGTAAAACAGAAGCATCATACAACTACCCATACTTTCATCACTGGCACTATTAACTCATTCACCCCTGAAGCGTTTAATGGACGATTCCAATTTCAAAATACGTCTTGTCCATTTTTGACTATTTGGGGATGATTTTAACAATATATTTCAAAATGACAAACAGTGTAGACCCTGATCTGAGGGATCCTTAAGGAGCCCTCTGATCAGGGTCTACACTGTTTGCATAGGACAAGTGTAATCCTCACAGATACACTGTTTGTAAATGACAACTATACTCATCACTAGGGTTGAATGTATTAAGAAGGATATGATACTTGCTGTTTTGCCAACAAAAACTCATCTTTCTGATATAAACAATTTTGAGGGCAGGTTTTGTTCTTTCTAATCTGCTTTTTGCTGCTGTTTCTACTATTTCTGTTCCTTGAAGACTGTAAGCAAACCATGTGAAATGCTTCTTATCATTAAACAATTCAAACAGTGATGTACAAAGAAACCATCGAGTAAGGGCTTCAATTATTTATGACTAAGAGATAATTCAAAGCAGATCTACAGCGATAATTGGCAGTATGTGTCTATGTGAAAAGAACAGCAGAGTTCCAGTTTTATGATCACTCAAAAAGCTTGTAATTTATTTTTATTGGCAGGTGACTACTTAAAACAAGATGAAAGTACAGCAGAAAACTTCTACAAGAGCTTTCTGCTTTATTTATATCATGCTTTAACCCTTTCCTCCCTGAAACCTCAAATGGACAATTCTAGTTTTCAATTAAGCCCAGTCCATTTTTGACTTTTTAGGTTGATTTTTACAATATATGTCAAAATGATAAACAGTGTAGACTCTGATCAGAGGGCTCCTTAAGGAGCCCTCTGATCAGGGTCTACACCGTTTGCATAGACCAAGTGTACTCCTCACAGGTACACTGCTTGCAAATTATGCGTAACTAAATTTCAAAGAGTTAAGCTGCCATCTGTCTTTAGAAACATGAACGATTCTAATTCCTAGTGTTCCAAACAGAGCAGTCACTTACCCTATAGTACTTGACAGCCAGTTCAGGTCGCTGTGCTCTGAGTAGATATGTCTCTGCCCTGGAGTATTCCTTTTCCTCAAAGGCAAACCTGGCCTGTCCCACTAGAACATCACTTACAGAGTCTGGGTCGGAAGCCTCTGCCACACGCTGAGCAGAATCCCAGTCCTGGTTATGTACATACCTATATACAAACATAATCAAATAACTCTATTACAACTACTGAAATGACAGGTTATAGCTTATAGAGTAAAGCAGAAAGCTCTTGTAGCAGCTTTCTGCTTTACATTTGTCTTGTTTTAAGTTATGACCTGCCTTTAACCATGATGTAATTACCCACAAAGAAGAAACAATCTTTATATCCTATTCTTTTTCCCAATAATGTTGTTGTTTTTTGGTCATCCGATACATGTAAACACCATTGATCGATAATTCAGTACACGTCATTTATGACTATCATGTGTAATGGTTACCTACTGTTAGTTAAAGTTACATAAACTCCTCATTTTTCGCACGATTATGGGAGTTATTAGTTATAGGCATTTAACAAAACCTAAGCCCAGATTTCAAAGGTGATCATTAAAACCAAGGTCATGGTCATGAAAGCAATATCTCAATGGACATAGGAGTTGCAGGCAATTTTTCAAACCTGAACCCAGATTTTGAAACCTTAGCACAGGCCCTAAATTCGAGTAGCTAGGGTCAAACTTTTTGCATGTATGGAATGGTCTTGTCCATATACATACAGGGTGTCTCATAATATGTGTTACCATTTCCAACCTTTGTTACTTTTACATACCGATAGCTTTTACAAATAGAAAGGTATCATATCAAAGGTAAATTTATCAAATTTTAATCGTGCAAAACGTAACTAGCTAAATGGAAATTAAACTAAAGTAAGCACTCTTAGAAATTAGCGCCCATTTACAGCATATACCAAAATTACGTCAATTTTGACGTCGCAGTAGCTCAACTGGCTGAACATAAAGTTTGTAATTGCAGATTTTTGCAGTTCGCGTCTGATTTTTCTAATTTCTTAAGAAAATGACAGTGTGCGTATTTCCGTTGATGTTTGGTGCTCTATATAAACCCTCTCCTTGAGATTCGTCCAAAGAAAAATATCCATAGGACTGAGATACGGGGAATGGTGGGGCCAAATGGAAAAGTTCAGATGTTGGTTAACAATGTTAATAACATCACTGTCTTTCAGATGTTGGAGCACTGGAACTTGTAGGGTGTTGATTTTAAACCAAATCTTAAAGCTCGGTACACACTAGAAGCACCGGAAATGTTTATATTGTCAGAAAATACCTTTCGTACCAACCGCTGTATTGTCACGTCAATAATATGCTTCACAGTCAATAAGATCTCATCGCTTTGACTGCTTCTGGAGTGCCCCTTGTTGTTATGTCTCTGGTTCATTACATTTCCATACTTCTCAAAAGTTTTTAGAACTTCGTTATCTTGTAACATGGTAATGGTTTTGTCTCCGTGATATAGTTTTCTCATCCTTTGAGTCACAAAAATTACTGATTTCCTCTCATAATATAATTTTATTATATCCTGACATTTTTCCATGGACAGTACCATCATGGAAAATAGCAACTTTTGATGACGTCATATAGGACGTAATGACGTCAGAGTTTTCCCATACTTAACGTTGGATATAAAACTTTGAAGCTTTCAAGTCATTTTGATACAAATTTAGTACAGATATCTGTTTTATTGAATGCGAGGCAAAGGTTTGAAATGGTAACACATATTAAGAGACACCCTGTATGCATACAAAATATGAAAGCAATATCTCAAGAGCTATAAAAGTTATAAAACATTGCCGACAAAGACAAAAAAACTACACAGGGGTTATAGAATAAGCTTGTCTTGTACAGTCGAGCTAAAATAGGGTTCATGCAAGTTTTAGTGTACTTCTTAACTCATTGAGCCCTAGTGACTCATATATGTGTCTTTTACCAAAAGTGTACCTGAGAAGATTACACATGTCATATGCAAACAGTGAAGTCTCTGATCAGAGGGCTCCTGCAGGAGCCCTCTGATCAGGGTCTTCACTGTTTGTCATTTTGTAAAATATTATAGAAAACAACCCTAATTAGTTGAAAATAGAATAGCCTTTATTGCAAACTGGACTTGTCGATTGGAAGTTTCAGGGGATAATGGTGCAGACCTTAGTCAGAGGACTCCTGTAAGAGCTCTGTGACAATGGCTTGCTTAGGATAGTGTTTTAGCCAGACTCTCAAAAAGGGCAGGGAGGCACCAAAAAGGGGCAGGGGGGCACCAAAAAAGGGCAGGGTGCAAACAAAGTGCGGACCCGCAACTTCGGCGAGGGGATTGTTAACATTTCTAGGTGTCTTTTCATCATATTCGAAGTCTTATAGGTCCATAAGCACTTTTAATGTATTCAGCATATAAGTCTGTAAAGATAAAGGTTATACATGTGGCAATAGAACAATGGGGAGGGTGCGGGAGGGGCGTCCCCTCCTGCGCTGCGACGGAAATTTTTTTGACTTTAAATGATGAAATAGTGCAATTTTGCTATACAGAGATATATAATAAACATGTATGCACATGTAGTGGATTTTAGCTATACATGTACATTATACAGATGCATACAAGTATTATGGAAAATGGATGAAATCAGCCAATTTTTGCAAATAGAATATTAACAGATCAAGATTTTTTTCTTTAAATCACACATTATTAATATTTAAAGTTACACAACTAAATTTTACTCCAGCACCTGATGATTTCCCATTACAGCTGTTGATTGAGGTTGGCATTTAAAATAGCATTCCATTCTTTTGCAACAATGTATCTTGTAAAACAGGGGTGTAAAAGCCCCAAAACGATCAATACTAGAAAATATCAATTCTCTTACTTAATTCTTTAAAAAAAAAAGAGAGCAAGAAACTAGGTTATGGAGTGTCTTTACCTTTATGCAAATAGTATAGACTCAGATCAGAGTGCCCTGGGTAAGTCCTTTGTATAAGGTGTATTATCTGTTTGTCTGATTTAAAATTATTTTGAGATTTTTCTAATATCGCACACAGTTAAACATGCACACAAACAAATAGATCTACTATAAAGTACATTAATTATTGGCATTAGATTTTTGCTGTATCCAGGCAAGTGGGTGTCTTAAGGATTTTCCTATTAATAAAATTCAGCCTTCCCGAAGCAACCACCTGTCATAAAACAGAATACAATTAATTAGACTGCATCACGGGAAAAATTAAACAGGATCTACTTAGATATGTGTTGTCACGCTGATGTTCTGTTTCAAATAGATCATTCAATATGAACTTACCAAAATAAAAACAACAGCACAGAACCGATACTTTTAGAAATAGAAATATCCCATTCTTCGATTCTCGCGCGTATGTAGTATTTGATGGCAGAAACGGACGTTATCAAACCAACCAAACCTCTCTCGGTCGTAACTTATTTCCCGAAACTCCAGCGAAATATACACCTGTAAGATGTAATTTGTTAATTTCACGTCACTTTCTAAATGGGTGTATATAACGTCTACATTCATTGGATGTTTAAAAAAAAGATGCGGGGAATTACCTTTCTTATAGCCAATAAAACGAGTAAAGACAACTTGTGTAAAAGTTCGAAGCACGGTGCGCGTTTGAATTTTCCATTTCCGAAATTTGGAAGACTGTTCGTTTCTGGTACGTGAATATTAATAAAGATTTGTATGGAAAGTATTTCCTTCTAAGAAAATTAAATTCGGTTTTAGATCTATATTCACCTAAAATGTTCGTTCGTCTAGCATTCTTTATTGGCCCTGTATCGAGCATATTTTTCCAAGATCCGACTCGCGTTTGCGTTTTAATCTGTGATTTTTTTTCAGTCTTCATAATGGATAATAATCATATGAATGTTTAAATTTAGGGAAAAGGGTGTCGTATATTCTGTTTTTCAACGAGGCCAACATGCGTTTCGATTTAATCCGGCTTCAGTCGTACACTCTCGCTATGCGGGGTACCACACCAGGTATACATATGTGTATCGGTCGATTACACACTATAATTGTTGATTATCTATGACACGCGCGTGTCGCATTGCACTGATTGGCAATAATGGGATTAGCGACAGTAAGTGGTATCGCTCCGGGCAGCGGGGCGGTCTATATCAAATGGATAGGGGCACAGAATAGGGGCACTAGGGCGGATCCTTACATCGGAATAAGGGCAGAAGGGCGGATCAAAAAGGCAGAAGGGCGGGCCGCCCCGCCATTCCGCATTAGCTAAAACACTAGCTTAGGATAAGTGTTCTCTTCACTAGTACACTGTTTGGAAGTAACACATACACACATCACATGGGGTTAAAGTGTCAAAATGTAATCCTATTCATAATAAGGCTATACATACATAAGCACGGCTTCCTTTGGTTTTCCAGCTCTAATGAACTCTGCCTCTGCGTCCTGGAATCTCCCCTCATCCTCCAGATACATGGCATGTTTAAGATGGATGTCAGGCAGTTTGTTCTTCATTGCAATACGAGAAAGCTCAAAAGCAAACTCAAATGCACTGCAAAGATACATAAACAGCTTAATATACCACTAGAACCAGTCCAGTTCAATGGAAATCTAATACCCAACAACCTGTTCATAGTTAGTATTATTAATAACAAATAACTTTAAATTAGCATACTTAAGAAATGACCTGAAAAATTTCATGCATGGCATTAGCGATTCATGGTAAATTTGTTGTTTATTTCGCTTAAACGCAGAAAACGTTCAGTTCATTTCTTATATTTACATTATATTTCCTGTACTTTCTAACATTAAAATGAACATTTTATCAGTATGCATGTATGTTTAATCCATATTAGAGGTTGTTAACACAAATAATGTGTACCCTAAGAGGAACAGCCATAAACCGCATTACTGAAGCAACGCCATGAAATGATTTGCGGAGAGCACATTCATAAGCCCCGCCTCCTCTGCGAAAGCTATCCACAAGTCCCACCTTCTCCAGAAATAGCTTTTACTGTATTAAACGTCATTTTGTCAATGGATTTGAATGGGGTGAATGTAACTATAATTAAATGCACACTGTTACATTTCACTTGGGCTTTTCTTTGGTATCTCCTGTCTTGCAAATTATGTTAAAAGACAGTCAAAACAAGCTTAAAACCTTAAATGCACAGCATGCTTATCATAAGCAACAAGCACAATTTCTAGCACAAATATTTCTTTGGAGCAAAATAGTCCTGATCAAATACCAAATTACTTGGCATCTGATCAAGATCTAAACAATTTGCAAATTCCAGTTAACTTGGGTTAAGGCATTGAAGGTGTTAATATGACTTAAAATCTTCAACAGTCTCGAGCACATGTATTTGAAGAGTTGTGTTTAATATGGCTGTACCAGTTTTCTGCAGCATAGTCTATTGCAGCCTCAAGCAATCCAAACTTATTGAGCAGTTTGACAGCTGAATCTCCTCCAAGACTCTTGGCCCATAAGTAAGCCACTTGTTTGGAAGCATTCTGACCTCCCTGGGCTTTAGCGACCTATGAAATGAAAATTATAGAAAAACTGAGATAAACTTTATACAGTGATAAGACAAACAAGACTGGGCGTTCAATAAACGCTTATGCCCTCCATGGCAGCCTTGACAATAATTATATTCTGAATCTTTTTTTAAGTCCAAATCAGGTTAAGGTCAAGGCTAATATGGGTGAATTGGTATTGGTCCAAGACAACAACTGTATATGTATAAAAGCATTGTAGTAGGTAGAGTTGACATAAGATGAAACGGTGAGTCCAAATTAGGTCAAGGTCAAGGTTAGGTGATATTGGTGTATTGGGAATGGTCCAAGGAAACAACTGAATAAGTATCTAAGCATTTAAGTAAGCGGTGTTGACGTTAGACGAAACAGTAAAATCTAGTTAACCAAGAAATGGCTCATTTACAATACTCTTAAGTCCAAATTAGGTCAAGGTCAAGGTCAAAATCAAGGTTGGATGATATTGGTATATTGGGAATGGTCCAAGGCAACATCTGTATAAGTATGTAAGCATTTGAGTGAGTGGTATTGGTGCTAGACAAAAAGGTAAAATCTAGTTAACCTGTTACGGATGGACAGGACAATCACTATATGCCTCCGCATCAACAGATGCCAGGGGCATACCAAAAAGAATCATACTTAAATGTTACAAAAAGTAAATAAAGAAATTCTGTATATGCTAACGCCCTGCACCACTCTGTGGAGGGGTATTACAAAATAAGCTTGAACCATTCACATTCAACCCTAGCACCGACTATACTCGTCATTTACAAACTGTGTACCTGTGAGGATTACACCTGTCCCTACATGCAAACAGTGTAGACCCTGATCAGAGGGCTCCTTAAGGAGCCCTCTGATCAAGGTCTGCACTGTTTGTCATTTTTAAATACATGGTTTAAATCAACCATAAAAAAACGAAAATGGACTAGACTTATTTTGAAATTGAAATTGTCTATTAAAAGTTTCAGGGGTGAATTAGTGTTTAACTTACTCTGTGAGCCTCATCCCACATGTCTTGGGATCTGTACATGTTGACTGCTGCCTTCCAATCCCCAGCCTCCACATAGTAGTGTTCTGCTTGTCGAATGTTTTCATTCTCACACTCCTGTAAATGGTAGCAATTACTTGATATCAATAGCAGAGCCCCAGATAAAAGAAGTATTTCAAAAACCTAAAATCTTTATTTCTGCATTTTACCCTATGGTGTCACTACTCATTAGAATCGTCTCTTCGAGACGATTCTAATGAGTAGTAACACCATAGGATTTGGTGCTAAAATGAGTTAGAAAATGCTGGATTTGTTCGTTTACTCCTTCTTATCTGGAGCCCAGTCAATAGTTATCACTATGTGCACACTGATAAATATACTTGTTGTATTAGTTACACTTATAAGCCTATTGACCAACATACTTTAACAGTCTTTAACCCTTTCCTCCCAAAAAATACAATTTGACACAAATACCTTAACTAACTGCTGGTATTTAAAGCAGGAAAACTATAAGAGTTGTCAGAAGACAACAAAGTTTGTTTGCGGCACATTTCGAAACTTAAAAGCAGAGTCTGAGTTCAAGGTTACATCCTGCTTTAAACTAAACTAAAGACTTTGAGCTATAACCTATTCATCAAAGAGATGCCTTTTCATGGGTCTTTCCTATTCTGATAAATATAAACCAAAGTAAAAGTTTTTTTAGATTTATTTTCTTAAAATATTTGTAAGTAAATGCAGCTAACTGTAGGCCTACTACTGCTTACGCTGGCTAGATGCAGATATGTTTCCTGCAACAAGTCCTTGTGGTGAACTTTGACCAGCCGGACCATATCACTGTACATTTTCTGTTTCTTGTACATTGTAATAGCCAAGTCAGGCTCTTTCACAGCCACATAGAGTCTACAAATAAATATACAATATAGTCAAAACAATGCTGTATAATAAGACATCCTTAACCCTTTACCTCATAGCCTTTTTCTAGTATTGAAGTCGGGTTACCACTTAAAGCAGGTTGAAAGTAAAGCAGAATGTGCCTTAAGGCACATTCTGCATTACTTTTATTAACCTGCTTTAAGCTACCATTTGCAAGGATACCTTGAGGTACACATTCATGACTGTTTAAGTGGAACTATTCTTATCACTTGAGGAATAAATTAAATGCGTAAAAATGTGTATAACAGGTGGGTTATGACAGGTAGCAATTTAGTTTAAACATGTTTTATTTCAGAATTCACATGTTACATGTATCTTGTTACAAAGACTATTTGAAAAAGCATGACAAAGGTAGGTATCAATTCAATGCGGAAATAAATACTATGGAAGATCATGGAATTATACACTGACTGGAATAGCAACTGAACGAAGTTTAATAGGCAAGAGTCTGAACTAACGTGGAGCGTGCGGGATTTCGCGAGATCATGTGTCACGTGACAACATTTGATTTTTTTCCGCATTGTCCGCCATTTTTTTGTCGACTCGGGTTTATTTTGTGAATTCGTTACGGATTCAAACGACTAGGAGCATTTATATCTGGTGAGTATCGCTAATTAAGTGATAACTATCTCATAAGATTGTATTTAGCAGTATATAATCGTACAAATTATGTAGAATGCACCGTTGAAATTTGATAGCGTACGCAGTTGTAATTTGAATACGCAGCATTCGGATATAGAATTTTCTTATGTTTGTGTCGAAGATTTCTCCCTTCTTTTATTGAATATCAACGTAGTGTTTTGTGTCCTGATAATAACTGTACTGTCACAAAAGTCAAGTTGAAGTTTTATACAGAACGAACAAATAGTTAACTCAGAAATATAATTTTTGAAAAGTGCCAAGTAGACCTGGTACTAACACGGATTTAGCGTTCAACCTGGTTAAAGTATATAATTTTCTTATGTTTGTGTCGCAGGCTTCTCCCTTCTTCTATTGAATGTGAACGTGTTTTTGTATCCTGATAATAACCTTACTGTTGCATAAGCCAACTTTAAGTTTTACACAAATATAATTTTCGTAAGGTGCCTCGTAGGCCCAGTACCGACACGGGTGTACTCATCATCAATGATCATGTAGCGTTCAAGTATAGAATGTTCTTATGTTTGTGTCGAAGATTTCACCCTTCTTCTATTGGATATCAACGAGTTGTTTGTGTCATTATAATAACTGTACTGTTCCATAAGTCAAGTTGAAGTTTTATATAGATCGAACAAACAGTTATCTCAGAAATTAATTTTTTGTAAAGTGCCTGGTAGACCAAGCTCAAACACGGATGTAGCGTTCAAGTATAACATTTTCTTATGTTTGTAAAATAAAAATCATAAGAAATAGTTTCATTATCTTAGCAGATGGTAACTTAAAGAAGACTAAAAATTAAATGAAGAAGAATGCGACTGAAGGCTGTATACTCTGCTATACTTTCATCATTCTTTTAAGTGGTCACCTGTCTTCAAAATCAGACACAGACTTTTTTTAACACCTGGAGCTATACAACGTGTGCAGGAGATGTGTCCATGTAGTAGAGACTGTGTTGAAAATTATTATTATTAATTTATGTAATAATGAAATGTGAAAATTACACGGAATAAAACAAATTAGTATATGATATCAAAAATGATACAGTTAGTCAATTGCAAATAATGTAGACCCAAACAGACATAATCTGAAAGAATTTAGAGGGCTGTGTATACTTCCATGAATGGACAGATAAATAGAAATCGTGCGTCTTTTAATTTGATTGTTTTCACAACCATATGTTTGCAATCACTGGCGTTCAGTTGCCAGTGATTTATATTTATTTTATTCTCACACCTATGGTGCATTTAGCCACGGAATAAATAGTCAGTTTATAATTCCGTGTTTTCACAAACGTGTACGCAATAATTGTAATTCTGTATATATTTTATCAAACACGGGATTAAACATGAAAGGTATATTTCAAATACAAAATATAACAAACAAAACAAGTGCTTAATCACAGTTAGATACAAGACGGCGAATAATTGATCTTGATAATTGACCTTTCACGGGAGAGTATAAAGGCGACACCAAAATCAAGAAATATGTTTTGTAAAGGGCTAAACAAGAGACAGAAAAACATATAATAATATCAACGAGTTATTACTTCAACATTTTATTTCTCATTTCTTCGAATAAGTTGTCTTTAAGTGTAATTTCACGGAAGAATAAACCCGTGAAATGCTTCGATACAGACATTCATCATATTGACTACCGATAGATGCTTTACTATCGTGATAAGCGCTCAGGTGACATGATCTTATCAAATCTCGCGAAGTAACGGACCCGCCGCACGAGATTTGCCCTTTAGCGCGAGGATTCGATTCCGGTCTTCTGTATATTTCCTTGGGAAGATTAATACAGTCAAACCTGTCTTATGTGACCTTCAAGGGGAGAGACACAATAAGGTCACATAAGACAGGTAGTCACATAAGTCAGGTTATCAGTTTTCAGGGGTAAGTTAGTATACAAGTGAACACCATATGGATGTTTCTCTGAATAAACTTATATATTACCCTTTCTTCCAAAAGCAATAATTAAGATCATTTTCTATATTTTCAGACAAAATTGCATTGCTATTATGACAAATACTTAAATAACTTTTTGACTGTTCATCCCCAAATGATCAAATACTATAAAAGATCCAATCAATCACCTGAAATATTCGTCTGTCTGGTGTTTTTATAGATTTTTTTCCGTAACAGGTTCGACGAAAAAGTTCAAATTTGTCCTTCAATTCCGTTGTATCTGATAAACATGTGTCCAATTTAGGATTACTTTCTGTCTATTAACTGTATAATTCATATTCAGAATCGCATCTTATGGAGTAAGAATTCGATCCCGGCGTGTGTTAGTTGTTTTTTGGCTTTGTTGTCTCTCTCACACGTAAATCTTTCCCGAAATGTCCACGTTTAGTGTCGCGTCTATAATGTTATCGCGCCGCTATTTTGTTCAAGTCAATTTCAAAAGATGACAGCGCTATTTTTAACGTCGTTTTATTTGTCAATTAAGAACCATCTTTTTTACTTGTAACACACGTAATACACATAAAATTATGCCAAAAAGCGAGTGTTCGCAATGGCATATAGGAAATGTGCATAGAAAATCTGCTTCGCAATTTCGGCATATCGCTTTGTTTTCTAATAGGATTTTTCATAACGTATCGTTGGAAAATCAATTCAAGAAGTTAACTGTCGGTTTACATCCATATAAAATGTTCATTACACGGGTATTTTCGCAGAAATTTACGATTATAATACGCTGGCGTTTATACGACATATTTCCCCCACCCGTTCTTTCGTAATTGAGTGTTGGATTGGGAACGACTTTTTAACCCTTTTAATCGTAAATCATCACTGGAATAGTTATTTTCGGGGTAAGACAAGCATTATTAGTCGAGTTCTAATAATTCTTTTTATATTTAATTGCTTTTTGGTAGCTCAATTCTCCAAATTCATTCCCGAATCCCGATCGCCCTTGAACCATTTACCACAAGTGTATACTCACAAATTATAACATGCAGTTTTGAAACGTAAATTACATGTTTATAAAGCAAAATTTCGGAAATCTTTTTTCAGAATGGAATATAATTAAGTATAATTTAAATGAATATTAAACAAAAATGTTGTATATCACTTTTTTGGATAACTTAATAAACACAAAAGTAGAAATTTTGATCTAACATACAAACAAAGGAATATTCGCCTCCCGGAAATGAAAACTGAAAAATCGATAATGACCGGCAATTATCAAGTTGCTTCAAACAGGTGCGTTTAATAGCGAGATGGGACTTTGGGAGCGGCATATTACGGTTGTTAGTCACGTAACACAGGTTTGTCGGTATACACAGTCTTAACATAGAGGAACATGTGTTGGGAGGAATTTTTAAGGTCGCCTAAGACAAAAAGTCGCTATATAGGGACGGTCGCTATGGCAGGTTTGACTGTACTGATTTCAATATGTTACATGTAATAACTATTCACGTAGTTCACGCAGAGTAGAGGCCAAATGCAACACAAGTGTTGCATAAGCATGTCTGCTTCTTAGACCCATTTTTATCTTATTTCATGTTATTTAATGGTTACATGTAACAACTATACAGTGTCCCTACCTACAACAAAGATTGAAAAACAAATTTCACAGATATATAAGCAGAACTCAACTTGACAAGATGTGATGAGTAATTCAAACATTAGCTTCCTTGTGTTTTCACCAAACCCTATTCTATGACGTCTCAAAGCGACCATTCTAATGAGTAGTTTCAACATAGGGCTTGATGGAGGGTTAAAGGCAAAACTTTAAGAAAAGTTCAGTTTACTCATTCTTTTTGGGGCCCTGAATATAGCAGTTTGAATGTTATCACATTAACCCATTACCCCATAAATACACCCTTTTAGCCCTTCAAATTATTACTCCACTGAAGAAAACAGTTCCTGTTAAAACAGTCATGAATAGGAACTATGAGAAATAGTTTCTATATCCTATCAGATAGTAGCTTAAAGCCGGCTTAAAGTAAAGCAGAATGTGCCTTAAGGCATATTCTGCTTTACTTTTAACCCGCTTTAAGTGGTCATCTATTTTCAATACTAGACACAGGCTATGGGACAATTGGTCAACACAAACTGAAACTATAAATAATGCTTATTTCAATAATTGTTATAAAACCACTTAGTAGGTACTGGAAAATAGTTGTTGCTTCATATAAGTAACTATAGAGCTAGTTGGAAACATAGTTAAAATATGTACTTCTCTGCCTCCTTGAATTTCCCCTGCTCCTCCAGTTGTCTGGCCTGGGATATGTATAGTGAAGATACATCATCATTCTTCATGTAGGTAGAGGCGATCTGGAAAATAACATTATCATCTCATACTCTATACATTTAATATCCAAATATTATCTGCTTTACAGTTAAAGTCTGCAAAAATATTCAGTTTTAGGTTTCTAAATTGGGGAAACCTACAGACAAGCATCAAACAGTTTGGATCCTATTCAGCCACTGCATAATGCCATGTCTGATCAAGATCGAAGAGACGATTCTAATGAGTAGTAACACCATAGGATTGGTGCTTATATAAGCGAGTTAATGTTGGATTTGTTTATTTAACTCCCTCTTATCTGGAGCCCTGTGTTAAAAAAGCTTTACCTTGTGTGCTTGTTCCCATTTGCCAGCTGTGTTGTACATATCCACCACTTCACTGGTACAGCCAGCAGCCACATACAACTTTTCTGCTGTCTGAAATACACGCAATCAATTCATTTAACACATTCACCCCGGAAACTTTTAATGGATCATTCCAATTTCAAAAAAAGTCTAGTAAATTTGTGACTATTTAGGGTTGATTTGATCAATATATATCAAAATGACAAACAGTGTAGACCCTGATCAGAGGGCTCCTTAAGGAGCCCTCTGATCAGGATCTACACTATTTGCATGGGACACGTGTAATCCTCACAGGTACACTGTTTGTAAATGACGAGTATACTCTTCACAGGGTTGAATGTGTTAAATGGAATTTTATTTCTACAAAGTAAAAGGATTCTAGCAAAAGAAGTTTGTGACTATAGAACAAGAATGCCCCCATCTTTTACTTTGTACAATTACAAACATTAAATTTTATCTGGCATTTGGAAAATACTTGGTATTGGCCATTAACAGATGTGTATACAGAATAATCTTACAGATGCTATCAAAGATGAAATCAGATTATTTGGACTGTCAAAGGCCAATAAATATTCTTCCTATTTCATTGATGGATGCATCAATAATTCAACATTTTAATAAAACAAAGTTTAGTTTAGTTTAAACATATTTTATTTCCAAAGTAGTTTACAAACATTCATTCTTCACTTAACATAGAAACAAAGACCAAGAACTGAGTCAATGTTAATTGTGGTTTGATGAAAATACCAATACGGGCAGCACGAAGTTAAAATTACATATTTTCACTAAATCAAAGTTTGTAATTCCTTTGTTCATCCCTTGAATAATATATACAACAAGAACAGTGTCACAGTAAGTGACAAATGCTCTGAGGTGTTTTGTCAATGCAATTGATGTATTCATTTGGTTGTAAAATAAAATCATAGAACAGGTATTGTACTCCTTCAAATTTTGTTCAAATATAGATTACTTTTACCTACCTCAAAATCTCCAATGGAGGAATAGTGGTCAGCTATTTTCTTGTAATAGCCTGAGGCCAGGGCAGAGTCTTGCATCTCCAGAATCTGTACAGCCTTGGTCCACTGGCGAGAGTTGATAGCCGTTTCTACAGCCTTAGTTATGCATGTGGTAGATCTACAAACAGACATGTATTGTGATAAAACTCCAAAATTTATTAAATGGGGAATAAATAATTAAAACAAGCAACAAAATCTAATGTTGATCAGTAACTCCACTTGTTCTCATAAAAAACAATTTCCCATTCAAAGAAAATAGAATGATCATAACATCTTTATTAAGTCATTCACCCCTGAAACTTAAAATGGACAATTCCAGTTTACAATTAAATCTAGTCCAGTTTATAATAATTAGGGTAGATTTTAACAATATTTTACAAAAAGACAAACAGTGTAGACCCTGATCAGAGGGCTTTTTAAGGAGCCCTCTAATCAGGGTTTACACTGTTTGCATAGGACAAGTGTACTCTTGACAGGTATATGATTTTTTTTAATGATGAGTATACTCATCGCTAGGGCTCAATGTGTTAAGTACATGTAAGAGTTTGTTAACTTTTTACACCAGAAAGATAGATGCCAGTTCAACTAGTCTGTTTGTCTATGCTTGATATGAAAGTTTTCATCAGACAAAAACTAGAGATACTGCTGTGTCTCTCAGACACACACGACTTATCCTCATGGGGACATTACGATACTAACTCTCATACAAGTGAGAAATGATTTGGATCTTTTCAGGCAGGAAGCTCTTTATGCTTCTTTAGGAGCTTTCTGAATTCCGCCTGTCCTGCATTAAGCTGCTACCTGTCTTTAAACACAATAAGGTTGATTTTGTGTGTCACTGAAGAAACGTTTTAAGGTGTTAACCCTTTCAACGCTAAATATCTCTTGTGGGTATTTATTATCCTTTTGGACTCTTCTAGTACAGGCAATTTGAACCAGTCTACTGTTGTATTGAGACAACAAAAACCAATGAAAATATCAAACAGTGCATACCCTGATCAGAGGGCTCCTATAGGAGCCCTCTGATCAGGGTCTACACAGTTTGCATATGTAATCAGTAATCTCTTTAGAGGGCTGTAGGGTTGAAAGGGTTAAAACTTATATCTAACTATGCTAGATAAAATGCCTACCCGGCCTCTATGAAGTGGTTGATGGCAGCATCCAACTGTTTCTGAGACACGAGGTAGTCTCCCCATTCCTCCTCAAGTCTCACCACATCCTGCGGGAACGCATACCTAGCCAGCTCCACGGCTGTGAACAAAAGCAAAGGCCAAATGAAATCTTTTATTGTCAAACCATATCCCTATATACTCTATTATGCAGTACAACCTCTCTATTAATTACCACTAAAATAAGGCTAATTGGTTGTATGAAAGACAGGTAGCAGCTTAAAGCAAGGTGAAAGTAAAACAAAAAGCTCAAACAGGAGCTTTCTGTTTTACTTTCACCTTGCTTGTTATCAATGAGAACCCGTACCTGTTAACTCATTCACCCCTGAAAATTTTAATGGACAATTCCAATTTCAAAATAAATTGTCCATTTTTGACTATTTAGGGTTAATTTTAACAATATATCTCAAAATGACAAACAGTGTAGACCCTGATCAAAGGACTCCTTAAGGAGCCCTCAGATCAGGGTCTACACTGTTTGCATAGGAAAGTGTAATCCTCACAGGTTCACTGTTTATAAATGACGAGTATACGCATCGCTAGAGTTGAATGGGTTAATCACTTTACAATTTTGGTAGTCCTCTCTTTGAAAGATGATTGATGCAGCTGCTTTTCACTTCTCAATCATAGCAAGACCTTCACCAACTAAACATAATATTTTTAATAGTGCCAAAGACTTACCTCTCCTGTAGGCCTTTCCCTTTTTAAAGCATGACATTGCCTGGGCATGATCTCTTATCTTCTCATACATGTCACCGGCCTGTAAAATAAGTAGTGTAGTGTATAGTTGCCAGTGTTAACACAGGGCTCCAGATAAGGAGTATTCCAAAAACTAAAATCTTTATTTCTGCATTAAACCCTATGGTGTTACTATTCATTAGAATCGTCTCAAAGCGACGATTCTAATGAATAGTAACACCATAGGATTTGGTTCTGGATACGTGAGAAAATGTTGGATTTGTTCAGTTTACTCCCTTTTATCTGGAGCCCTGTTAACCCTTTACCTCATATCATATTTCTTTGTTTTGAAGACAAGTGACCGCTTAAAGAAGGTTGAAAGTAAAGCAGAATGTGCCTTAAGGTGCATTCTGCTTTACTTTCATCCTGCTTTCAGCTACCATCTGCCAGGATATAGAAAATATGTCTCATGTTGCACATTCATTACTGCATACAAAATGTGTAAAAAGGTGTGTCTATTGTGTAAAAGGTTAATAAGCCAATAGAAGGAAGCATTTTTGAGTACTGTATTCTCATTAGTTTCTCAAGAACATGTAACGTTTTCCTTTACCTATGATTAATTGTCTGTAGATATAAATTAAGTTAGCTTGTTCAGTTGCAGAAAGAATACTCTACCATCAACAAATCAAGAGACTGTTGTCTGTCTAGTTATTCTCCACAAAGATGTCAATAGTTTGCTTAATTATCTTACCCTCTCATACAAGTCTCCCTTGATCAATGCCGCAGCAATTCTACTGATCAAGTCAGTGTTAGACATCAGCTCCTGAAATATAAATTTAACATTAAGAATTTAAGACAGTGGAGTGAACAAAAAACAAGTATTTACCATATAATACAGTAAAGTCTAGATAAAACATTCACTCAAACCAACATTCTGTTTTGGTGTTTAACTCATTCACCCCTGACACTCTTTTAATGGACAATTCCAATTTCAAAATAAGTAGTCCATTTTTTACTATTTAGAGTTGATTTTAGCAATATATTTAAAAATGACAAACAGTGTAGATCCTGGTCAGAGGGCTCCTTATTTCTTATGATATATATTCATGAATATATGAAGTAGAAGATTTTTTACTTTAATCGAGGAATAAATTAGATGCGTAAAAGGGCGTTTTTATGGGGTAATAGATTAAAGGATGATTTATAGGGTAATGGATTAAAGGATGAAGTAAGTTGTGGAATGTGGGTAACTTACATCTCTACTAGTAGCCAGTCTAGCTGCCCTCGCTGGCAGACCTGCTTTCATGTATAGATTGATAGCTGCCAAATAGTCACCTTCTCTCTCCTTCACCTAAAACAATAAGATTGGCTCTAAATTTACCAGTGCAGTGTGTTTATTAAAACCCCATTACTGCTAAGACTGACACTGACTTTCCATTTCTTTCTTTATAATATACAGTCTGTTATTGTCTCGGTAACTGTTCTGTTATATAATAAGCTCATTTTGTATGACAAAAGGAAAATCACCTTTATCATACTTGGCCAGTATTTTCAATTCATTCAGACCGGTGGACGTGGTCGAGGGGTAAAACGCTCCATTATGACATCAGGGGTGGTAAGTTCGATCCCCCACCGGACCAAGTCCTTCGGATGAGACTTTATAAACCGAGGTCCTAGGTATCAGAGCTTTACACAGGGCATTTTAAAGAACCCGAGACCTCTGTCAATAATAAGAGTAGGGCATCACGCCCGGGTTCTTTGTATCCGCTCCGCTCTCTCTGGGGCATCCAATTAGCAGAAAACGGATGTTTACAAACAAACAAAACAAACAATTTATTCAGCAACATGGACAATAGACATTTTCTATGAAACATCACTTATAATGGCAAATAGACCAACAAGCCTAATGATTTTTTGTTAAACTGGTTAATATGATGTTGGTAGCATTTTGTACGATGCTGAAAGGTGAAAATTACCCACCTCGCCGGCTGTTTCTTCCTGTCCAGTCTCCATCAGCCACTGGTAATAGTTTCTACGCAGATTCTCCAGTTCTGGGTGACACTGAAAAATGAGGCAAGATTATTTTCAACTCTTTCCCACAATCCATCAGTATGAATAATTTACATCCATCTCGTACAGCATATAAAGTTACCCACCACTGTTAACTCATCACCCCATAGCCTGTTTCTAATTTTGAAGACAGGTGATTACTTAAAGCAGGTTGAAAGTAAAGCAGAATGCGCCTTAAGGCGCATTCTGCTTTACTTTCATCCTGCTTTAAGCTACCATCTGCTAAGATATAGAAAATATTTTGTATTTGGTACATGTTTATGACTGTATAAATTGGAACTATGTTCTTCAGTGGAGGAATAAATTAAAGAAATGAAAGGCATATCTATGGTGTAATGGGTTAAAGAAGCAAGGCAGTATTTAAAGTATGCAGACTACTTAATGCCTGATGAAAGTAATAATTTCTTAATTAGATCAACATTATTTTTTAATCATAACTACACCTGTTTCTAGTAGCACAATCTAAGCAAATCTGGTCCTTTTCTTTAAGTTTTTAAGCTGCAGCTCAAATACAGAAACAAACTGTATTTGGACAACCACTTCATAGAGCATCTTTAGACAGGAAAGTGTTTAATGCAGATTAGCACTTGAATACATAACTCCTGTGTGAAAAGAGCGCTATGTAAATCTGGTATAATAATAATATTAATAATATTGAAAGCTTCTTTAATGTTCTGGATTAATCTGCCACTTGTACAAAATACTACCAATGTATCCTCTTTAAAATGGTTGCTAAATACATACAGTAGAACCTCTCTATTACGACTGCTAAACGAAGGCTAATTGATTGTATAAAGACAAGTGACAGATTTAAAGCAAGGCGACAGTAAAACAGAAAGCTCCTAAAGGAGCTTTCTGTTTCACTGTTACCTTGCTTTAAGCAGTCACTTGCCTTAAATACATGATATTTAGCACAATTTATTGGTTGTAATAGCGAGGTTTTACTGTATTTGATTGTAAGTGAGCGCAATGTTACAGTCACCTTGGCCTCAGCCACCTCTATAGCCTCATCCCACATGTGCATCTCCTGGTACATCTCCATCGCCTCATCTACATGGTTCTGTAATACACACAATGTCACAACCTCAGACACACACAATGTCTACATTAAACTACTGTCTTAACCCATTGCCCCATAGTCTATTTCTAGTTTTAAAGATAGGTGACCACATAAAGCAAGTTAAAAGTAAAGCAGAATGCACCTTAAGGTGCATTCTGCTTTACTTTCAGCCTGCTTTAAGTTACCATCTTCTAGAAAATAGAATATATTTTTTATGATATATATTCATGACTGTTTAAATAAGACCTATTTTCTTAGATGGAGGGATAATTTAGAGGCGTATTTATGGGGTAATGGGTTTAAAGATTAGCCATGTATCTTCTTTTGAAAGGCTACTTAACATATGTTGAACTGTGATGGAGTAAAATATTTATACCAGTAATCATTTTTGAATTTGTTTTCTATCATCCCTTTATCTATATTCATTTCTATTTAATAGTTGTTGTTGTTGTTGATGTTGTTTTAACCCATTACCCCATGGCCTATTTCTAATTCTGTCGAAAGGTGTTCACTTAAAGCAGATTGAAAGTAAAGCAGAATGCGCCTTAATGCATATTCTGCTTTACTTTCAGCCTGCTTTAAGCTATAATCTGCAAGGATATCGAAAAAATTTCTTATGATATACATTCATGACTGTATAAACAGGAACTATTCACTTCAGTTGATGAATAAATTAAAGGGGTAAAAAAGCGTATTTATGGGGTAATGGGTTAAAGAATGTCTGTTTTTTACCTGCTCCAGGTAGATGCTTTCAGCTTCCTTGAATTTCTTCTCCATAATGGCTAGTCTGGCCCTGACCTTGTAGCTGTTGAAACCATCTCCTTCACCCCTCTGTTGGGCTGCCTCTTCTGCAATCCTGAACGTCTCTTTCATAAACCTGGCCTTGGCCACATCACCTAGAGCTGCATAACACCTAATAGAAAAATAGTTTCTGTCAAATACCATTGATTGTATCAAATCAACTCCTATATTACTTTCAATCTTACACCAGAAGGGAAGATGAGTAGAGCGTAACAACCTTGGATTAAGGTATAGAAGGTTTATTTCCTATTGATGTTTCGACCAACACTAGGTCTTTATCAAGAAAGAAATCTTGAAAAAGAAAGGGAGAGAAACAGGATGCAGAGATATATTACATGTATATTATGTCATGGATAGAAGTTTCTGTAAATGTGACCAATAACTTAACGCTTGCTATAACAATACATGTTCAGTAAAAGAGCATTTAAAACCTGTTACAGTAAAAACAATTGCATAACATATACTGATAGGCAAATCCAGGAGTAGATTATCAAGTGCAAAGTCAGGAAATCACAATAGTAATATACAGCATTCCCTCCCTACAACTACCCTCCCAACAACGAATCCCTCCTTACAACGACCCTTGATGCTGTTCCCTAAACAAGACAATTATGTCTAACCCTTTAACTGCTGCAATATCGTCTGATTAATATTGTCGTCTGCTGTTTTTCTCAAAGTCATATATTGGACATTTTGACAGAAAAAGACATAATGACAAGAGACAAATAGCTTGAATCCAGATCAGATGCCGTGTTACACGGAGTCTGATCTGGATTCAAGCTGTTTGCAAAAGTGATTCCATTTCCCTCCCTATAACGATTACCTTTGAACAACGAGCAAAACTTTTGTCTTCCACTGGGTGTTGTTGTAGAGAGGAGCACTGTACAATGTTTTTAGACAGAAACATTAGATAGTTAACGATCAACTCTCCGTTAGAATAAACATGAATCTTATTAGACCTTTACCCCACCCTGGGTCAGATTGTAATAAATGTTGTTAACAATATGAATCCAGATGATACACTAGGTAACTTGGTATCTTATCTGGATCTCAACTGTGTGAAACTGTTGATATTTTCTTAACCCTTTTCCCCATAGAAGCGCCTTTTAGCGAATATGATTTATTCCTCCGCTGAAGAAAATAATTTGAATTTAATCAGTCATGAATATATATTAAAGGAAATATTTTGTTATATTCTAGCACATGATAGCTTTAAGCAAGCTGAAAGTAAAGCCCTAAGGTGCATTCTACTTTACTTTCAACCTGTTTTAAGGAGTCACCTATCTTCAATAAGTTAGAAATAGACTATCAGGTAAAGGGTTAACATGGCTAAAGGTCCCTAAACACCATTCGGAGTAATGATTCTCCCAATCTAGTTGACAGATTAGTTACCTCTCTGCAATGTGGAGCTGCCTGTCTTCCATGGCCAGTTTACTAAGAGTCTTCCACATGGCCTCAGTCTCAACGGACATTTCAAGAGTCTCTAGGAAGGCTACAGCTCTGTAGAAGATCCGTAAAATACATATGTTATAATTTCTTCAATATAATAATCTAATCATTCTTATATATATTTAAGCACACATAAATTGGGGAGAAAATTATACACAGTAAAACCTCTCTATTACGACCACTAAAGTGTGTTAATTATTAGGTGTTTAGGACAGGTGGCTGCTTAAAGCAAGGTGACAGTTAAACAGAAAGCTCCTGAAGGAGCTTTCTGTTTTACTGTCACCTTGATTTAAGCTGTCACTGGTCTTTTATACAACCAAAAAGCCTTCTTTTTAGTGGTCGTAATAGTGAGGTTTTACTGTAGAATCGTTCTAAATATATATTCTAACACATATAAATTGGGGGAGAAAATTTTATATGATAAGTAAATGGGTTTGAATAATTGAACTGGAATGTGTCAAATCACTCCAATAAAACTCAAGTTTGACAAGAACAGTCTAATTCACAAAACTGATGAGAGATGGGCATTTCACAGTACAGTGTCTTTGTTAGTGTGTTTCTAGGGCTAAAACTCTGCCCGATTGCCATGTCTGACAGAACACACCTTTGGTATTGAACAAATTCCCCTGTCAATGAAATCATTTTAAACAGTACAACTCAAGTTTACCCTTGTTTCTTAGATAAATGAGTCATAGTAAACTTTACCCTCAAACTGAGTTTGTTTTACAACATTCATGTATAGCAAGACAGTATTATTAACCCATTACCCCATAGCCCATTTCTAGTATTGAAGATAGTAGACCATTTAAAGATGGTTGAAAGTAAAGCAGAATGTGTCCTAAGGCACATTCTGCTTTTCTTTCAGCCTGCTTTTAAGCTAATATCTGCTACGAACGGAAATATTTTTTCTTATACATGGTTCTTGACTGTGTAAATAGGAACTATTTTCTTCAGTGGAGGAATAATTTAAAGGCGTAAAAAGGTGTATTTATGGGGTAATGGGTTACTGCAAAACTCACCTCTCTAAGTCACCATCATCAATAGCAGTTCCAAATTCAATCAGCCCTTCATCCAACGTGTAGGAGATAGATGTGACACCCTCATTGACCAGCACTTCAGTCTTGCCCTCAGACCTTTCAAGATCAGTTATCTCTCCCTGAAAAGAAGACATAACAGTTCAGCAGCTTATAAATGAAAACTTTTATCAAACCTCTGAGCACACAAATCACTTCAGCAAGTCTATAACAAAGTATTCAAATACAGTAAAAACCTCTCTATTACGAACACTAAATTGTGTTAATTATTAGGTATTTACGACAGAAGACAGCTTAAAGCAAGGTGATAGTAAAACAGAATGCTCCTTTCGAATCTTTCTGTTTTACTGTCACCTTGTTTTAAGCTGTCACCTGCCTTTTATACAATCAAATAGCCTTCTTTTTAGTGGTCATAATAGAGGGTTTTTACTGTACAATCAAACTGGCTTTAAGCAACTACAAATCAATTTATCACTAAGACTGATATAGCTCCATCTCTGTCAAAAGTTTTACCATTATAGTTAAATGACTATTAACCTTTTCCCCCATAGAAGCGACTTTTAGCGTATTTAATTTATTTCTCCACATGGTGGTGATCTTGAAAGATAAACAGCTGAAGCAATGCCATAATGCAGAAGGCTCCTTCTTTAAGGAGTATTCTGCATTACTTTCATCTTGCCATTAGCTATTGTCTGTCATAATGGCTATCAATTTTTATACGTTTTAGGTGGTAACCCAAAACAATGACTGTTTTTTTTTGTTTTCTAATTATATTGCTATTGGCCTTGGTATGTCTGTTGTACTTCCAGAAATAAGTCATTGCAAATCCACACCGAACATTAAATTAGCTGAATAGTACAAACCTAAAACATGGAAATGAAATAAGAGGCCATCAATTCAAACAGAAACTAAGCATGCCCGCCCTTGCCCCAATACCTTAAGAGGGAACATGGTGACTCTCTCCGGGGCATCTATGTTGTACCAGACACAGAGATTGCCTCTGTTTTGTGCTACCACCACATCACTGCCTGGCACCCACTGCACATATGAGCAATAGTTGAGAATGGTGGTTCTCTGCTGGGAGCTCAGATCATACAGGTTCAGCTGCAACAGAATAATCATGAAAATAACATATCATACAATTTCTTATTTTAACCCTTTGAACCCTAGTCCTGCCTATAGGCGTGCTTTTCAAACAGTGTACATGTGAATAGTACACTTGTCCTATGCAAACAGTGAAGACCCTGATCAGAGGGCTCCGAAAGGAGCCCTCTGATCAGGTTCTTCACTGTTTGTCACAATGCCAAACATTGACAAAAACAACCCTTAAAAGTCAGAAATGGACTAGACTAAAGTGGAAACTGGAATTTTCCATTTAAAGTTTCAGGGAGGAAAGAGTTAACTCACTCATCCCTGAAACTTTCAATGGAAAGTTCCTCTTTCCAATTACACTGGGGGCCAACTAGGTATTACGATGAAATGTGTCTCTACGACAACCTATATGGGTATTATAAGAAATTTGTATTGCAACAAAGGCAACTTTGTTTTCGTAGACAAACATTTCTCACTGTATACACTGACTTCGTAGCGATACAAATCTGTTATAATACCTATATAGGTTGTCGTAGCAATACAGTTTGATGGTAATACGTAGTTGGCCCCCGTGAATTAAGTTAAGTCCATTTATGACAATTGAGGGATGTTTTCTGCATTATATTGCAAATTGACAAACAGTGCAGACCCAGATCAGAGGGCTCCTGCAGGAGCCCTCTGATCTGGGTCTACACTGTTTGTATTGGACAAGTGTACTCTTTATAGGTACAATGTTTATAAAGGATGAGTATACTCATCGCTAGGGTTGAATGTGTTATTACCAAACATTGATGCAATACAAGTATATTAATAGATGGCAGTAATTTTATTATCAATACTTCAGTCAAAGGCTATGAGTCTATGGCACCTTAACCGTTTCCCCAATAGAAGGGCCTTTTAGTGCATTCAGTTTTTTCCTCTGCTAAAGAAAATAGTTCCAATTTATACAGTCATGAATATGTATCATGAGGAACATTTTCTTTATTCTAGCAGGTGGTAGCTTAAAGCAGGCTGAAAGTAAAGCAGAATGTGCCTAAAGGCGCATTCTGCTTTACTTATAACCTGCATTAAATAGTCACCTTTTTTCAAAACCAGAAACAGGCTATTGGGTAAAGGGTTAACCAAATTCAACATGCTTGACTACCAAGTATACTCTCTGTTACGATAGAACTTTTGTCGCTTATATACATCTATATATATATATATATATATCTTTTTTTTTTATTTTAGGAGCTGCACAATTCACAAAATGTGAATCTAAATATTTAATCAATGAAAATTTCCTGTAAAAAACATACAGAGATTTTAACTTAGTTTGAAAACTTTGCTTAATAATGAATACTGTTACAACATATGATTACAAGATTTTGCATATATAGACCAACTATCATGTATCTGCTTACCCCACCAAGTATTATTACCATCAAACAGTTGCTTCTTTTAGCTCAATATATTGCAAACATCAAATATATACACTCTTTTAAGTCAACTTTAATGTAAAGTGCTTATTCGTCAGAGCTCCAGATAAAGGGAGTACATGTATTTCAAAATTTAAAATCTTTATTTCTGCATTAAACCATATGGTGTCACTACTCAATAGAATCGTCTCTTCGAGGCGATTCTATTGAGTAGTAACACCATGGGATTTAGTGCTGAAATGAGTGAGAAATTGTTGGATTAGTTCAGTATACTCCTTCTCATCTGGAGCCCTGTTCATCACTACAAAAACTAAAGATGTGATACTGTTCCCTACCCTCAGTCTCTTGTCCCTGAACAACAGTTTTCTTCCAGTCTCATTCAGCTACAATATACAAATATAAGACACATGACCAGCAGACTAATAACTAAACCCTTTCTCCTCATAGCCATCAGGGCAAACAAAGTATATGTGTGGCAGATTAAAGCAGGGGGGGGGGGGGGGGAGTAAAGCAGAAACTTCATGTAGGAGGCATTTGCTTTACTCTCGTACTGCTTTAAGTTGTCAACTTTCATTAACATCACCAGTAGATAAAGTCGCTCTCGGGCATCAGTGTAGAGGCATATAACAATAATACATCAGTATATCATTTACTGTATGCTTCTGTTGTTAAAAAACTTTTAATCATGGAACTATACCTATACATGACTACTGTTCAAATACAAACATGTATTTCAAAGTCAAGAAATTTGATTTTAAACCTGTTATTCAAAACACAGAGCCTGTTCCAAATCTAGATTGTTTAAACATGTCTATGCTGGAAACCACATCATGTATATTTTGCAAACATTTTTCCACCTTATATATATGGTACCGATAAATGGACCTAGTCACAATTGCCAAAACTATCAACAGTTTTCCCACAATCATCAGTAATAAAATTCCCAATTCAAAGAATTTAGATTCCAGTGTCGGACCTAACTAACTTAAACATGTTCAGTGTGGACACAAATGTGAGGGGTTTTCTGGAAATTCTCAAATCTGAATCTACACTAGAGACGGAGTTGGTCAGTTTGGGTTTAGATCTAGTTAATACTCTAAGAGATGTGTGTACATGTATATATATATTTACTATTATTTGTTTCTGTTGTAACTTGTTCTGTTTATAGACCTATAGATGCTATATGAATGTAATACATTTATGGAGGGCCTCATGGGAGATTAGTCACCCTCATTAAATAAATAAAGTCATTCATTCATTCAGTGGAGGCCCTATTAATGCCAGCTGAAGATTTGTATCCATTTTAGAATGAGAATAATGGGACGATTTATTGCTAGCAGTCATATATGCTACATGAATAAAGCAGAGTTAAGTACAAAGTCAGTTTGGATTTTGTATACTTATTTGTTTATATGGTCTATACAAATTTCTAAATTTGACTAAAAACAACACAGTTTTCCCCAATTGCCTAAAAACGGCACAAAGTTTTCCCAATTAGCTCGGGCCCGGACCCGTTCCCAATTAGTTGAGGAAAATCCCTAAGAGTCGACCCTGGATGAAATCTTACCTCTAGCCAGTCTATTTTTGACTCATGACTGATTTGTCCAATATTAATGCCACTCAAGAGATCCACTGCAAAACAGAGATATCATTATTACACATGATCTTAGATAACAGCCAATGTTTTATAATGATACAGATATATTCCTTCAACATCCTCTCGAACACAAAACTAATAATGCAGTTCAGATGAAATATCATCAATACAGCTTTCTGCTTTAATTCTGTCATAAGTTAACTATATCATCTTTATAGACAAATGTCACAGATTTGTCTTTCAATTTTTTTCTGCAATAAAAATCCAGTGATTATAGAATGCCACACAGCCTACAATAAGCAATGTAACCAAGAAAGTACAAATAATTTTGTTGTAACTTTATTTATGCAGGGTTCCAGATAAGAGGGAGTAATCTTAACAAATCCACCATTTTCTCACTTATTTTAGCACCAAATCCTATGGTGTCCTACTTATTAGAATCGTCTCGAAGTAGTGACACCATAGTGTTTAAACCAGAAAATAAAGATTTTAGTTTTTGAAATACTCCTCTTATCTAGAGACCTGTTCATCTAACAATGATTATCAGACCGCTCTCCACGTCTTGAATGGTGGCCTATGTGGTCATTTCTGTATGAGGTACTTCACGTGTCAAGACTGCCAAAAACCCGGGATCAAACTCTGATCTACAATGGTGAGAAGCAGTTTGTTGAACTTACTGATAGCTATCGTTTTGAGATCCATCAAATAGGCAATCTTCTTATTGGTCTCGACTCCCCTCTGTTTCCTCTCATTCAACCTGACACTGATCAGGTGAGGGTTCATGAACTCTGTCCTCACGCAGCCCAGGATCTCATTGTTACCATACTCCACCATTGTCAGCTCTCCAGCATTGAATATCATGCACACCTGCATACATACATGAACCCTTTATAGCTTTTTTCAGCATTAACACACTCAACCCTAGCAACCAGTATACTCACTATTTACAAACAGTGTACCTGTTAGGATTACACTTGTCCTATGCAAACAGTGTATACCCTGTTCAGAGGGCTCCTTAAGGAGCCCTCTGATCAGGGCATACACTGTTTGTCATTTTGAAATATATTGTTAAAATCAATCCTAAATAGTCAATAATGGATTATACTTATTTTGAAATTGGAATTGTCCATTAAAAGTTTCAGGGGTGAAAGGATTAATAACAAGTGGTTGCTAAGTTACCTTTTCTACATAGTCAAAATGTGAAAATTACTAACATCCAGCTGTGCCTAGGCAGGTGACTGCTTAAAGCAAAATGCAAGGAAAGCAGAAAGCTCCTACAGCTTGAAGCTGCCACCTGCATGTGTCACTATTTAACTCTTTCAACACTATGGGCCTGATTAAAATATACTCATTACATTTGCAAACAGTGTAGAACCAGATACCCTCTGATCAGGGTCTACACTGTTTGCTATTTTAAAGTAGTATTGATTAAACTACCCTGAATTCCAAGATGACTGGTTCATA